>JANIJI010000065.1:240000-675000 GCA_024500535.1 Leptonema lineaticorne
ACAAATTGTTAAACATTTCTTAAACACACTGTAGTGCAATGTTACGTTGTAATATTACTTTTGTTGATTTCAGTAGTACATCGACATTTGAACGATTGCATTCTCATCAATACAATTCGATGAATACTTAAAATATTATACACAATGCAAAATAAAATGTAATTTAATTTAATTATAAATATATATATATATATATATATATATATATATATATAACATTGTTATAATTTCACATGTGTGACATCATATATTTGATTACAGGTAATAAATTATTTAATGAATTGAATCAATCCGAATAATATGCACTGATATAAATTGTACTTAAAAATAAAAAATGGCGAACATTGATATAAATAAAATGTTAGAGAAAGCGGGCGATTTTGGTCGTTATCAGATTTTTCTGATGTTTTTATTTTCCATTGTGAATATTGTGTCGGCTTTTCATTATTTTTCGCAGACATTTATCAGTGTTACTCCTGAACACTGGTGTAATTCCAGTGATTTTCACAATATCAGCGAAATCAATGACACAATCGTTAACAGTATTAGAAATAGTTTAAACGATCTGAAAGACAAAAGTTGTACTAAGTTCGATCGTGATTTAGAAAAAAATACATGGACTACAATAAATTGTGACGACGGATGGATATATAATAAAGACAACGGTTTTAACAGCATAGTTACAGAGGTAAAATATAATTTTTTTTTAATATACATCTATAATATCTTCGATATAACAAGCTGAAAGATTGTTTAACTGGCAATTTTCGTATTATTCTTCGTCATTTATCAATATTATCAATATCACTATTATCAATATTTTTGTTATTCTCGTTCAACACGCTTTATATAATGGTGACATTTTTATTTTGGTTTACTTTACATTATTTTATTAACACAATGGCATTGATTATAAAGCATTTTGTTTATATATTTGATTGATATATGTATAAATAATGTGACATGTGTCATTGACTAGTTGCTTATTTTATAAGATGATATACCATCTAAAATTTAAAATGAATATAAAATTATTATTTTATAATATTTTATTAATGTTCAAAATCAAAGAACATTCGATGTTTATATAAGAATATAACTGTAATTAAAATTTTATGAGCAATGACATTGTAATGGAATGGTTCAGACATTATTATTTTATATATATTTTGTGGTTTACTTTACATGTGTTTTAATATTTAATTTCAAAGATTT
The DNA here is from genome assembly GCA_024500535.1 of Leptonema lineaticorne. Taxonomy (NCBI): domain Eukaryota; kingdom Metazoa; phylum Arthropoda; class Insecta; order Trichoptera; family Hydropsychidae; genus Leptonema; species Leptonema lineaticorne. The sequence goes on from JANIJI010000065.1 coordinate 241,216, forward strand.
TTTTTGTACTTATAATTATATGATATTATGAAAGCGTGGAATATTTTCAAAATAAATATGATATTACTTTCATTCTATTATATTAAAATGCATTGCATAATGATAATAATAACATTGCTATTGACATTAGAGATGAATTGTTACGAATGATGATAGAAACAAACGGTCACGATAACATTATTATTTAGCATTACTGACAAAAATTATCATCAAGGTTAATATTATAGTAATATTTTGATATTTTATAAAATAAATTTCAATTTCCTAGATATAATATTTAATATATATATATATATATATATATATATATATATATATATATATATATATATATATATATATATATATATATATGTCATGTTATGGTGGTTATAATTAAAATTATTATTTTTTATTATTATCGTTCTATTCGTTTCTAATGTTGACTATTCTTATTAAATTACAAGTGTATATATAACATATATAATTTTACAATTGACGTCTGAATACAAAATGACACCCATTTAATAAGATTAATTGTCCAATTGTTATGAATACGTTTCATCTCCTTTATAATTAACAGGTATCCAATACAAATTAACGATATTGCTTTTATATATATTTTTTTTTAATTAATGAAATTAATTCGTAACGATTTAATTTATATGAAGATGACAAAAAATTATAAGTCACATATTGATTGATTAATTTTTGATATTTTTTTTTCTTTTAAATTTCTAGTTAAATTGGGTATGCGGTGATAACTGGAAACCTGTCCTTGGACAATCTACATTTTTCGTAGGATCAGTTATCGGCACTCTAATCTTAGGAGTGTTATCTGATAGAATAGGAAGATTGCCTATTTTATGTATCGCTAATATATTAGCATTTATTGGAAACATTGCAACAATATTCACATCGTCTTTACCGACATTTGCAGTATTTAGATTTATTTCCGGTTTAGCCACGGATAACAACTTTGTCATGATGTATATTATAGGTAATTTTTTTTTTCATATAAATATATTAATAAAAATTATTATTATTATTATATTTTTAATTTTAGTCATGGAATATATACGTCCTAGTATGAGAACTGTCGGTTTAAATCTGTGTATAGGTGTGTTTTATTGTATCGGTTGTGTAACGGTGCCTTTAATTGCCGTACTGCTTGGAACATGGAGACGTTTTCTTTTAGCAACTTCGTTACCAATCGGAATAATCGTCTGTTATTACTTTGTGGTGAGTACTATTTTTTTTTTCAATAATTATAATTAAAATGATTAACACCACTATTAACAATGCCTTTTTCAACAAATAATAATAGATAAATATTACTTTTTATGCGCGTGAATCGCTAACATTTCGCATTTATTAAAAATAATATTATATAGTATATTGAATTATATATATAAGACATAGAGTGATATAACTTCCTATTGCAACATATTATAATCATCGAAAATTTGTGTCATATATAAATCGCTTTATATTTATACACAAATTATAATCGTAACGTATAATTTGATATGTATTATATACTTATTTCATCTATCGTTTATGCAGAGGCGGATTTAATAACGGGCGCACATTATTAAAATTAAAATTTTAACAATAAAAAAAAATATTTTTATTATTGTAATAACGTAAATCAACTTTCATCCGTCTCTGCATTTATGTCATAATTTATAATTACGATAAAAAAAATAAAAATTCATATTTCGTATTAAAAAATAATATAAAATATTTTTTTATTATCCATTGATATTATTTAAATCAATATTTCTAAATGCAAAAAGAGTATAAACTGAAAATGGATGACTCAATCGACTAAAAAGTATAGTTAAGAAAATTCAAAGTGTGACTTCCCTCGGGCTGTAAGCACACTAATTTTTTTCATTCATCGATATTGCATAATATCATTGCGTTCTTTATAAGGTATGTACTAAATAAAAATTTAAAAAAAAAAACTTCAACATTCGTATAACAACAACTTTGTTTTTATTAATTAATAAAATAATGATAATAATAAATAAACATGATCGATGAAGCGAAACATTCTATAAAATTATAATGATGAGCTCGATTATTTTACCGTATTGGTTTAATGATGATACTGAACTGGAGCTGGAGCGTGAGCATAAATTGGTGCGGGTGCTCTTATTGGAGCCGGAGCATGAGCATATATAGGTGCAGGTGCTCTTATTGGAGCAGGAGCATGAATAGGCACGGCTACTTTAACTGGAGCTACGGCAATTTTAACAGGAGCTACTTGAGCAACATGATGTTGTGGACGAGGCTGAACAGGAGCATGACCTGTTGGTTCTCTAGTAACTTTAGCAATAAAACCACTATGTCCATCTACACTATATTCAACCAATCTTCTGTGACCATCAGCATCCAAAAGCCAATAATATCCATGTACGGAATCTCCATCGCGAGTTTCATGTTGTTCTTTATAATCTCCAGTGTGTTCATCTTCTACTTTATAAGCAAATTCGTATTTGGGATGATCATCGTAGTGTTCTGGTTCGTGATGTGAATAGTGAGGTCTTTGGTGTTGAATTTGGGGTTGTTGATATTGTACATGATGTTGTGGTTGTTGAATTTGAATGCGATGTTGTGGTTGTTGAATTTGAATGTGATGTTGTGGTTGTTGAATTTGAATGTGATGTTGTGGTTGATGATGACTTTGGTAATGCTGAAGACCGCCGTATTGCTGAGCTAATGTCGTAGCAGCTAATAATGTTATGGTGAAAATGATCTAAAAATGAATATATCATTAAAAATTAATATTTTTTTAATAAACACGATTTTTGATTGTTTTTTTTTAATATACGTTAATTAAGCTAGAAATCTTAGTAATTTATTAAAATTATTATTTTACTTTTAATATCAAAAAATAAAATTTTTAATTTAAATAAAAAGCAGAATTTATAACATATTATCAAAATATATATATATATATATATATATATATATATATATATATATATAATCAGAAATAATTTTAATTCAATAAAATGTAATATTTCAATCAAAGTTACTGATTTTTATAGACTTCGCGGTGCAAAAAAGCTCACCTTAAATGCCATTTTTTTTTCAATTGTATTCAAAGCTCGTGTTGTGATGAACGTTCGATAGCGAATGATGTTTCGGCTAACAAACTATAGCCAATTTATAGCCGAAAATCGATCGATCAAGTGGGGCAAAAGTAATTTTTTCCCATTTAACCCTCTCTCAAAGTTGACGCGCATACAAAAAAAACATCCCCCGAGGCGTTCAGAGTGTGCTAAGAAGCATACGATTCTTCGATTCGGTGCGGCTCTGTAAAAGAAAAAAATAAATAAATATTAATAATAAAGCCGCATTACGCATACCTATTATTACTGTTTAACTATTTTTTTTTAATGTGAATACTAATTTTATTTATTTTTTTAATCTTATATGAATTGAGATAAAAATGTTGCAAACGTTTTAAGTGATGAAAGCATTATTTTATCTCTCTATAAATGGATGATTAGAATCAAAGATATGCTAATTATAAATTATTATTATTTTAAAGTACAAAATATATAAAAAAAATAGTAATCAATAAATATACCATATATATATATATATATATATATATATATATATATATATATATATATATATATTGTGACTAGAAAAAAAAATATTTTGCGATATATAACTTTAATCGACAAAAGTAGTATTATTTTTTGATAATGTTCAACAATTAAAGATCTAGAATTTTTCGTTGACATAATAAAAATGTTCGATCAAAATTTTAAAAAAATACTTTAAAAATTTTTAAATTAATAATAAATTTATTCTTAAGATTTAAATAAAAAAATTTTCTTGTTCAATTTTATTACATTAAATTTTTATTACATTATAAATCATATAAATGACTCGTTTATTTTTTTTTTTTAAATTTATATAATATATTGAAAAGATCGAAAAATGTAAAATAAAAATTTTATATAATACAAGAATTGAATATAACATAATAAATGAATATAAAATAATAAATATAAATAATAAATAAATAAAATAATAGATTATCGTGAACAATCATAATATATATATATATATATATATATATATATATATATATATATATATATATATATATATATATATATATATATATATATAATATTGTAAAATCTACAGACAAATATTTTTTTATTATAACAAAAATATTATTGCGCAATATTTATTTAAATTATTGAACATTCGAGACACGATCATGTCATACATTTTACTTGCGAATCGTTTGCACTAATTACTCACGCTTTTCCACTTCCACTTTTTTCCGATAATGAGAACAACGATTTTTGTTTATATATATATATATATATACGATTTTTTTTAAATTATTTTTATAATTCATTCAATGATCTGGCGGAAGTTGATCTTTAACATCATCTCATTTGAATCCAATTAAAACGAAAGCATTGCGCAATATTTAAAACAAGTCCCGATTGATGAACACGCATTAAACAAATTCAATTTATATTAAATTATGTGTATGTAAAATGTAACATTCTTTTAATTGATTTTTGAAATATTGTATTATTCAAAATATTTTTACATTGAATATAATTATCATAGTATATATATTTATGCTTAAACAGTACTTTATAAAAAAAAAAAGATTTAAGAGTTTTTAATGATCATTTTTTTTATATTAAGAATTAAGGTTCAATTTATTTGTTTGTAAATTAATATATTTTTGAATAGAACTTCTTAAAAACATGAATTTCTAATTCTTTTGAATTTTTTTTTTCATCAAAAATCACCTTAAAATCATTTCGTTTCATTTTGAAAAAAAAATTAAAACTTTTCAAAGAGAAAGTGAATAATATATAAATTTTTATAAAAGAAAAGAATAACTTAAATTGTAATAATATAATTTTCTGTTAATTGATTTCATTAATGTCTTCAATTTAATCAACATTTATCAGTTCTTAATTATATATCAATTTAATATAATTTTGTAAAAATATATTTCATACATATTATATATATATATATATATATATATATATATATATATATATATATATATATATATATATATATATATATATATAAATATTGAAAAATCGCCGCGAATCAGACAATACCATATTATAAATACCCAGTTTCACAATAAAAAAGAATGATATATTGCCGTATTAAAATAGACCAAAGCTTTAATTTAGTATATTGTATATGTTATACACTCTTAATGTTAAATCATTTATATAAACGCAATTAAACATTTACATTTATTATTCATACAATATACATATAAAAGCGTTATTGTTAACATGCCCTTTTTTTCGCGCTGAAAAAGTCAAATTAGAAAAATTTACAAGTATTACAAATAAATATTTTAACGTCAATTATTATCAAGTAATTGTTTCTTTATTAAAAAGTGGGTCGATATATTATATAATATGTATATATATTATATATATATATATATATTTTTTTTTTTCTTAGCAATTTGCAAACAGTTGCCGCGCTCTCGTTTTATCCGCACAATGGCGACGGTTAAAGCGCATACATTGAGTGAAAGTGTCATTTTTTTCCTCATTTTATTTTAAGGTGTGCATATAATTGAAGTATTTTATTATTTTTTTTACATCTTATCTTTTTTTATATGAAACAATTTTGTCATTGTTGAGAAATTTTATAAAACCTTTTCGTTTACCTTGAAACGGACATACTTCATATTTTTTTTATTACTATAATAATTAAAATTAATTATTTTTATCAACATATTCGGCTCTCGAAAAAAAATGTATTTTGGAATAAATTTGAAAATTAATTAAAAATATTCTCTTATCTTAAAATATCTAAATTATATAAAAAAAAAAAATACATTATTTATTTTAACATCATTGCGCACTCATAATGATTAATATATCTTTTTAAATTCAACAGGTGTACTTTAAAAATGAAATGACTTTTCATTTAACGCAATAATTGTGTTATAGTATGTTCATTGTGACATCTGAACCTAATTTATAAATAAGTATGTAAAAAAAAATCTATATTTAAACGTTTTATTTATATTAATGAAAAATTTCTTTTTTAGGAAATTTTAAAATAAAAATGTAAAATAAGTTAAAAATCAGTTTCATGAAAAAAATTCTCATTAACTAATAAATTAAAATAAAAATTTTTACTTTAGAATATATTATCATGTCTAGAAGTTTGGCATATAATTAGCGACTCGACTTTAAATGAATAAGATGCTTTATCAAATATTTTCTTACATATAATTGATGTTTAAAAATATATATATATATACAACTTTAATAATATGTATATTTTTAAAATTTTATTATATAATGTTCATTTCCTATCAATCCAATTCGGATATAATAAAAAATATTAACATTTTAATGACATAAATCAGTCATGTCACTTTTTAATATCATAATCGAACGTGTTTGCGATGTTATAATAAATTATTTAATTTAATTTAATCATTAAATTCCGATTTCAATATTATTTCGTCATATAACTTATTAATAGAATAATATATATTTTTCATTTTTAGTCAATATAATATATATACTTTCTATTAATATTAATAAACATTGTGTGAAGCAACCCTTATAAAATAAATCAGTGCTTCAAATCTCGAAACACATCTCGATTTATATATACTTTGTATTTTACTTACTTCATATATAACATAAATTATTCTTATAAATCATTCTTGATCGAAATAAAATAATGATAATGTATAATAAAAATTATAATATACGATTGATCACGCCCGAGTGCCACTCGGGCATCTTCCATATTCAATTATTACTTATAAATATCTTTATAACTAATGTTAATCACACATCTATATTAAACGAAATAATTTACATTTATCTTACGATATTCATCATCAATCACGCTGATTACTTTCAATTAATTTCCTTATAATGAATCAGAGCAATTGAATACCGAGCACAACAGTTAAATTTTTATGATACCTCAAACACCTGTCATAATCATATAATCATATAATATATATATATATATATATATATATATATATATATATATATATATTGCACAATCCTTTTACGCACGTAACAAGCCAGTGAGAGGTTTAGTCGATTTGATAAATACCACGATATCTTCTTCCGCTTAATCAACAATTTTGAGAACCATTGGAAAATAAATAAATAAATAATAAAAATATTATAAATATATAATAGGAAAACGTGTCACGATTTCGACGCTACTGTAGCCTGTATTTAGCGTCGATTTCCTTTTTAAATCGACGCCATTTTTTTTTTACTACATATTTTTCTTTTTCTATTTTTTATTTTCACCTCTACTCATCGACGTTTTACAATAGCATCGTGGATTTTAGATAGAGATAGAAAAAAAAATCGGATCAAAAACTGGACTTTTATGTAATCGATTTAATTGAGGCGTGCGAATCGTGTGCGAAAATCGTCGCAATAAAAAAATTGATTCTTGAAAAATTTATTTATATATATATATATATATATATATATATATATATATATATATATATATATTGTTGTCATCGGTGGTTTTTTTAATTATAAATATCGATTTTTTTCAACGATCGGTCGCGAATTTGTGTCGCACGGCGCATTTGATTGCAATTTGGTTTTTGCTTATACGACCTAGCAGCACTTTTTTATATAAGTTTTGCACAATAAATTCGTTCTAATAAATCATATGTAGGGTGTTTCTTTTTTTTATCATAACTAAGGTAGTTGAAAATTCAAAATTATATATGTATATGTATAAGTATATATTGCAATGTCAATCGTAATTATTGCAAAATTTTGCATTTTAAATCGATATATATTTTTTAATAATATATTAATGAAAATTATAGGTTAGATTTAATAACAATATTATATATATTATTTTCTTTAAAAAAAATAAATATTTTAAAGATTTATGTTTCCATATGAATAAGAAGTATTAGATTATTATAGTTAATATAAATATTATTCTTTAGCTATTTTAAAATAATTGAAGAAATGCGAGTGATTTTTTTAATAAAAATGTTTTATAAATATCCTATATTTTTTTTCATTAAAGTCACTAAATTCAATAATATATAACATTAATTATTGTTAGACTTTTGTATTCTTTGACTTATGTGTACTTTGACTTAATTATGTACTGGAATTGTGAATCATCAGTAAAAAAATAAACCCTTTATTTTCTAATTAAATTACAGAACGAAATATTTTTTTTATAAAAAAGGATCCAATATTCAATTTCGTTAAAAGAAACGAAAATTTGTAGCGAAAGACTAATTAATAGATTCATAAAAAAGTTTAGCGTCATTGCGATAAATCATTCATTTATGAATATATTTTTTTATAATAATGCCTTGGAAATAAGTACATGTAAAATCTTATGTAAGAATGTGTCGATTTATACATAATTCGAAGCCTCAGGCTTCAAAATTTCGATCAACATACTTTTTTTTTCATAAATATATTTAGATTTGCATTAAAAACTGAAATTCGATCAAAACCTCTATTATTAATAACCTAAAAAAATATTTGATATATTAATATAAATAATTATAAAACGCAATAAAATATTACGAAATTAATGTTTCTGAATATCGAATATTAATGTCTAAAAAAATTAAAGTATTTTCAACAAATGATTACTTCACATTTAATTTTATAATAATTACGTAAAATCTTGAAATAATTTTCTTCAGTAATTTGCATTTCACTAAGTATATTAAGAATAAAATTTATAATAAATTTGATTAAAATAATACAAAATATAATTATTTAAAAAAATAATAATTGTAAATTTATATGATTATTTTCGTTTACTTTAAAAGTCTTCAATTAAAATTTTAACGCTTTAATAAAATATTTGTGATGATAAAAATTGCAATATATTTTTTTAATCGCTAATTTATTATCACTATATGTAATTTTATTTATTTATTAGTAAATATTCACTTTACGAACAAAAATATTTACAATATTTTTGATATATTGTAACAACATTGTAGTAAATTTAAATTGCATCAATTTAAAACACATTTGACACGATTAAAATTATTGCGGACGAATTATAATTGAAATATTCCAATAATTGTCGACACGAGTATTAAAAAAAAAAACGACAAAACATCAGAAAAAAAGCGCTCTAAATATTTTTAAGGCGTTATTATAATATTAATTACGAAAGTATATCGGTGTGTGTGTGATTAAGCAAATTTTTAGTAGCGGACTAACGTCGTGATTTTCAAATGAAAGGCTTGAGTGTAAAAAATAAAAAAAATAAATAAAATTGAAATGCGTAAATAAATAAATTAATAAATATCGTAGTATCGGTAACCAGTAGTTTTTTTTTTTTTTTTTTTTAGTGGTAAAGCGGTTTCTTATCCAATCGAACGAACATTGGGTATAAAACCGTTCAGAAAACTGTAATTCAGCATCAGTCACTTGTGGTACTTCATACATTCGGCAACCATGGCTTTTAAGGTATATAAAACGGTCACATATAATAATATTTTTGCATATAAAATATGTGACATAAATTATTTTCATATACCTCGACCTCTATAAATTTAACCCTTTGCAGTCGAGTAGTGTCGTTTGGTTACCGTTTAGGCTAATGCAAAAACATATATTAATTTCATTGTAACGAATTATTCAATCTACTTTTTTTGATTTAAACTTCACAATCTTGACATAAAAAAAATTACTAAAGTTAAAATTTTTAATTTTTATAAACACGAAATGATAAAACGATCGTGTATATCAATTATATCTCGATGTACTATTTTTTAAGAGAATTTTTGATATGTTGATGAAAATTGATTTTTTTTTTTAGAATTAGAAATTTGTTCAATAACTCTATATATTCTACATAAAATCACTAAGGTATATAAAGTGTTAAAAAATAATAAAAGATACATTATATTTTTATAATAATTTTATAATAACGCGACGAAACGTCTCTAGTACAGTGTTAAAAATATTTATATACATAGAGTGAGAATTTTTTCATATCAATTGATATTATATTTATTCAATGTATGGTAGATTTCGAGTCTCAATATTTGCAATATCAATTATAAATATTAATTTATCTATATAAAGAATTTTAAATATTGCTAAAAATTTAACATATTCACGATATTGATATAATATCAATTATTTACATTTATATCATATAGTACGTCTTCATGACGGCCCTTTTGGCCGGTCCGGCACTTTGTCAATATTATCAATCTGGAGGAGAGCAGGGTGGTTATCATCACCAGCCTCAACACTATCATCACGAACCGGAACATTATGCACCCCCGAAATATGAATACGCTTATAAAGTGGAAGACGAACATACCGGTGATTATAAAGAACAACACGAAACCAGAGACGGTGATATAACTAAAGGTTACTATTGGCTTTTGGATGCTGACGGTCATCGCAGACACGTGGAATACTCCGTTGAAGGAAAGAGTGGTTTTCAAGTTAAAATTACAAGGGAACCAACCGGACATCCGCCAGTTCCACCGCAGGCTCCTAAGCATGTTCCTGTTCATCATGCTTCAGCTCCGGTCAAATATATAGTACCTGCTCCCATTCAATCTCATCACTATTAAAATAGAATAAGAAATCATTTAGTCATATCGTTGTCATCCTCACCGATTCAAAACTCATTGTTATTAATTGTTACTTTAATAAAATCATTATATTATTAATAATTTAATTAAAGATTTTTTTTATTTAATACGTATCCTAACGATTATATATAAAAGATCGAATATAACTATTTTAAAATTATATACAAACATATATTACTATGAACGTATATTATATATACTACATTTTTGATATTACAAGAAAAGATGAAATATTTACAGTTCGTATAAAATGATTATTAATGAAGTTTCTATAGATTTAAAATCAAAGAAAAAAATAAAACTTGTATAATAAAAATATGTATTAATTAATGAATATCTATTATGAAACACTTCAAAATTATTTATTCTGCCCTAAAAGCGTGTTCAGTTAAAAACTAAAAGATAGGGAAAGTGTTTGTACTATTTTTTTATTTATTTATTATTTAAAAAAATACGATAAATCTAGACTGTTTATTCAAGTGAAATTAATCTCAAATGAGAAAGTTTTAAAAATATTAGTCTATATATCATTGTCATAATAATACATACTTCAGTTAGATTTCATTGAAAAAAAAAATATTTACAAATCTGATTCTTGTATATGCATAAACTATTTTAAAAAAGCATTGCGCAAATTGTTAACTAGCGTATGTACTATGAAAATATATTATTGAAGCGGTGTGATTAAAAAATACCGGCACTCACTAAGCGTGTCGCAATGGAGAAATGAGTTTTTCGTGCGGTTAATTTGTCAATGAAAGAAAAAAAAACATAAATATGAACTATATTATTAATGTGGTTATGTGAATTTGAAAACGATATAAATTACAAAATCGATTACATTATCTATATATGTGATTATAGTTAAAAAAATGTTATAAAATTATTATAATATGTGCAATAATATTCGACAATACGTTTAAACAATGATTGTTTTTTTTTTTTAATATTTTAATGATTATTTACATTAGAGGTTCTCAATCTATATATTTGATTGATAAATAAATATAAATTAAAAATAAATTTAAATAATATTTCTTGACGTTGAACTTTCAAAAATGAAAACTTTGCTACGTTCTTAAATGATTATGATTTAATTTAGTTGATTATTTAATCTATTTGATAAGGTTGAAAAACCACTTCAGATTCTTTATAAACATTATCAGTTTCTAAAATGTTTATTGAAATTTAAAATAGTGAAATTTTACGTTACGGTTATTAAAAATACACGGTAATTATTTTAATTATTGATGAAATTATAGAAAAGAAAAGTTGTCGCATGTAAACAATTTGTGAATGTATTATTTAATAATCATTTTTTAGATTATTTTTTAATTTACACAATTAATACTATGTATAAATATTCTTAATCATTAAATCTTTCTATTTCTTGTAATCGGTGTTCTTCATGTAAATCTATATTATATATAATATTAAATATAAAAATTTAAGACTTAAAAAATTGATAATGAATCAACAATTTAAGCATAAATAAAATGAAATATAAATATTAATAATGGTGAGATTGTGTCTGAACATAAGGAACTGGAACATAATTTTTATTCTGAGATGATATTTGAAAATTTCCAATGGGTTCTCTGGTAATTTTAACTTGAAAACCTCCCTTTCCTTTCACAGAGTATTCAGCAAGCCTTCTATGTCCATCAGCATCCAAAAGCTAATAATATCCTTTAGTAATATCACCATCCCTGGTCTCGTGTTGTTCTTTATAATCTTCAGTATGTTTATCTTCTACATTATATCTAAATTCGTATTTTGGTGGTGCATAATATTCTGATTTATGCCGATAATATTGTGGTTGATTGTAAGAGCCACCCTATTGTTGATGATAATATAGACAAAGAGCAGGACTGGCTAAGAGGGCCATCACGAAGATGAACTGTGAATTACAAACAAATTAATATAACATAATTATAGAAAAAAAAATGGGATTGCTTTATATACCTTGAATGTCATTGTTGTTTAATATATGAACTGATGCTAAATAAATAAGAGTTTTATGAACGTTTATATACTAAATATTGGATTGGAAAAGAAAACGTTTCACATTGTAAAATTAAAGAATATCATTAATTTTAATATAATATTCATGTTCATTAATTTAAAATTTTCTTTTTTTTCTTTTTTGCTTCGATATTCACCTTTCGCCCAAAAATTTCATACATAAAAATTATTTCATTGTAACAAATATTTTTTATCATTTTGCAATTTGTCATAGTATTATATAATACATATTTTTTTAACCGTATAACCTTTTCAATGTTAAATATTTTTTTATACTTATATTTTATTTAGATACATCTTTAACTTAAACCGCATTATAAAAATTTAATATACAGACATCTATATAGAACTTTTATCACTCGATTTTGTATAACGCATGATATTTTATTTTAAAACACAGATGGTAAATAAAAGTAATTTAAAAATAAATAATATATTATAATTTTTAAATTGAAAATTTGATTTAATAAAATAATTTCAGATTAATTCATAGAAATATTTTTTGAAACTATACTTTTTTTTTCTTGCATATTTTTTGTTGCAAAAATTTTTACATTACATGAACAAAATTCTATTAAATATTTTAAAAATTCTATATCAACAAATATTTCTTTAAAAACGGCTTTTTATTAAAATTAATTATAATTGAATTAATTTCAACAAAAAATATATTATAAATCAATAATACTAACTTTATAATAATTTTTCAACTATAAGACAGCAAAAAAAATATTCGAGTTCAATTCCAATTTTTTTTTTACAATTTCTAGAACGTAATAAATAATTTATTATTAATATATTGTTGAAAAAAAACTTGTCTTTTTATTCAAGTTCATACAGTTTTTTTGACGACCTATGTGACAACAAAAGTTGATACTTAATAATAATTATTATATAAAAAGTAATCTGTCTTTATCTATCTAATAGGATTATTTTTTCAAAATAATCTTAAGAATAAAATAACTTGGTTATATGATACAAAACAATATTTCAAAAAAATATTTATAAATAAACCTAATATTAAAAAAATGATAAAGCTTTTAACCATAAATATATCTTATCTTAAAAAAAAAATGAAAGTATGAAAATAAAGCCAGAATTTTTATCTATAGATATATTTCATACAAATCTATGAAAATTCAATAATTATTAATTATATAACATAAGGAATAATTTTGTATTAAATAATCAATCAAACGACTGAATCAGGATATTTACATCATAACGAATATGTACCACTTTTTGACGAATCACATCGCAAAATCGACAGGATGTTACCCCTACTTTCCCATATAATTTTACCATGTTCGAAAGTCGAAACAAAAAAAAACAATCATCACTTATATAAATAGAATTGAAACGGCGAAAGTATTATTTTCATCTTTGACTTTCGAAGATCAGCATCAAAATGTTTACAAAGGTACGTTCACTTGTAAATATATAAATATATATATATATTGATTTACGATAATTATTAACGAATTTCATCGTCACTTCCGTTATATTCTATATTACAGTTTATTATTTTGAACGTTTTATTTGCGATGATTGAAGCCGTATTTGTGCCTCGGGATAATCGCGAAGGTATCGAACATTATGATCCAAATCCTCAATATAATTTTGCATACGATATAGAAGATAGATTAACAGGTGATTCTAAAAGTCAACACGAGGCCAGAGATGGTGAAATTGTTCGAGGATCATATTCTTTAATTGATGCCGATGGATATAGAAGAATTGTTGAATATACGGCGCATCCTCATGAAGGATTTAAAGCTGTAGTTAGACGTGAACCGTTAGCACATCATTAAGGGATTTTTTTTTCATATAGTTCCTTCTTTATAAACAAACTTATAATATTCGTTTTATATGAAATATTATAGTTAATAGTATATAAAATTATTATTGTAAAAAAAAATATAGCGAAACTTTGTAATCATTCTGTTGATATATGAAATCGTGTCAAATGTTGTTTCTCAAATTTTATCTTGTAATATATTTAAAATAATAAACGAGAATTTCGTTGTTACGTGAAAAATGATGAAGTATTAAATTAAAATAAAAATATTGATTAATAGAAATTAATTCGTTAAATTTATTTTTTTAATGTATACGAATCATGATATTTATATTTAATATATAAAATATTGTTATTTTTTTTTTAAATTTATTTATTAAATCAAAAATTGAACGAGATATTTATTTTTTACATAATTCATTAAAAGAAAGTTTTTTTTTACAAATGACAGAATACTTTTCAAAAAGTGAAATGTATAGATAATGAACAATTTCATAATATGAAAAAGATTGAGTTATATACATATGTAATATATTATATATATATATATATATATATATATATATATATATATATATATATATATATATAGAAGACTAGTTTATACCACATTGCTATTTTATATTAAAACTAGTTTATGCGAATCGGTTAATGATTTAATGATAGGAAGAATGGGTGTCGTACGATTGTTGTTGAGCTTCAATTCCATGATTTCCATCATAGATTTGATGCGCATCATATTCTTGATTTCCATCATATCCAGATTGATAAGCAGATGCATCAATAGCTTGATGATGTCCACCGAGATTAGCATAAGCTCCATCATATCCAGATACTTTTTCCCTTCTGACGACAGCTTTGAAACCTTCGTGAGCATCAGCAGTATATTCGACGGTCCTCTTGTGACCATCTGGATCCATAACTGTATAAGATCCACGAACGCTATCTCCATCTCTGGATTCCTGTTGACTTTTTACATCACCAGTATGATCATCTTGAACATCGTAGGAGAATTCGTAACGTGGATGAGAATGATAGTCAACAGCATTATGATCTCCGTGTCCAAAGTCGTAATTTGAAAGATCTTCATGACCATAAGACGATGAACCATGATCGGCAATGATGCCTCCATTAACCGCCACACCAAAGCAAACAAGAATAATGAACTGAAAAAGAACAAAATTATTTTAATATGCAATAACATAATTATTTTACACTTGCATTGTTATGCTTCGAGAACGTTAAAGTTTCACAAACTATATATAATATGTGTGAAAAATATTTTTTATTTTAAGCAAAAAAAAAAAATTTTATAATACAAATTTTAACAGTTAATAATTTTAACTTTCGATTTCTCTATACACAAATATGCGATAAAATAATGCACCTTTGAAGCCATTGTGATTCGTTTGAGGAAAAATTGAGTTATGATGCTATGCGATGATGCAGCGTCGTTTTTATATACGAACAGTGAATGCCGTCTATTATTTCTTTCTCTCTACCAGTTGCACATTCAAATTGTTCTTCGAAAATATGCAATATTAATTGAGAATTTGTCTTAATTAACCAGAATGGAAATGTAAACAGTGCTGGCCAATTTCCAGTTTAAAAGTGAATTTTAATTAATTTTTATATATAAATATTCAATTTTACTCGGAAAAACTAAGGTTTTCATCAAAATTTACATGCACACATACACATACATACAGATATCGGTGTATTAAAATGTTTATAATAATCAATTTAAACAAATATTTTGTCAAAATGAAAAAAAAATAATTCCTTTAAATTGTATTAATATACATAGGAAAATTTATTGATCGAAAATATTCTGTTACCAAAAGATTGGGAATCGTTGATGTATTTCATAATTATATTTAAAAAAAGTAGTAAAAAACAAGTTTTAATTAATTTAACTCAATATTATTTTTAAAATACAATATATTAAAAACATTTTAATTTTTGAAAAATATCTTTTTGTTCATTTTTAAATATATATAAAAAATATGAACAAATAAGAAAAAATAATTAAAAAAAAACGATGAGAAAATATTATTTATGGTTGTTGATCCATGTCGTGTATTCATTTCTCTTTCTCTAATTGGAATAAAAATATTTTATTTCATTTTTGGCATCGGATATTTCAAAAGAAATCAACATTTTTTTTATTTACTATATATTTTTATAATTAAATATTATTAATAAAACAATCGTTAAAAGTTAATTATTATAATTTGAAGAAATATTTGATATATTTATTCACATCACTAAAATAATAAACGTTGATTTTTATCTATTATTACCGTTTTTTTTCATAACTGCAAAAAAAATGCAAATTTGCTAAACAACTTTTATTGAAATTTATCTAAAAAATTTTAATATATAGATAAACGAATCTGAACATCACTACTAAAATATCATATATACCATATATGTATATATTGTATATTTTATTATTTATATTAAGTATATCATTTGGAAAAAAAAATAATACTATATTTCATTCTATATTGATGAATAATATTTTTTTGCAGTTACATTTTTATTTTTAAGATTTGCGAATATATAACGTATAAAACAATTCAACGGAAAAACAACGACATTTATCCATTATTATAGCAAAAATATGAAATATTTTCAGACGAAATCACACACAAAACAATGACGAAAAGAGCAATATATAATACTTTAAAAAAATGGTACATTGAATTTATGCGAATTTAATTCAAATTATTTTTTTTCTATGTGAAAGGCGGTACTTTCTGTTGATTTGCAATTTTACCGTCGCATTTGAGTTGGAACTGCATACATTTGTCGAATTCGTTCATCGAATATATTCGGTCGCAATAAATTATTTTACGGCCATGTACCACGTTGTATTTATTATCATATTTTATACCACATCTCTATAAATATCCGTTACGAATATTTTACATAATTAGATTATTTTTTGGACACACTGCATTATTATTTTTTTTTAAAGTTGAATTTGAACTATGAAAACGAATCGTGCAGTTAAATTTTTACTTTGTTAGATATTATTATTTGGAATGTTACCACATTTAAAATATAGATATCCATTATTATATTTTTTTATCATTATAAAAAATAAAATTATTAATGATTTATGAATGTTTATATAAGGAAATAACTTAAAAAATGCTGAAAAAATATTTTGTTATGAATTATTTTTCATCATATCAAAAAATCACAAAAAATACTAATTATATAATAGTGCTATATTTTTATGTTTTATATAAATATTTTTCGTTAATAATATTTTTTTTTAAATATATAAAAAATATATTTTATAGTTGTATTCAATTGATATAAAAGTAGATGTAATTACTTAAATTATTGTGAAATATATTTTTTGCATTGTTTAAAATGTAATTCAGCAAAATCACGCAATATTTAATTTATTTTAATAAAGAAAATTTTACATAATGAAAATTTATACCGTATATAATAGAATTTTTATATCACTATTAATCATATTTTTTATTTGTGATTCAATTCTTCGTATGCGTGTTTATGATTATATAAAATTTTAGTATAAAATTATACTAGAAAATTGAGTATTATTTTTGTTTTAAGGATGTGAAAATGTTTTTTTTTGTCTAAATAAAAACATAAAATTTTAGTGAAAAATAAATATTTATTTTAACCTAGACATACGCTAATTTACATACACATTCCGTGATTCAGTTGATGGTAGATACTTAATTTAAGTGACTGAATTTAAAAAATATTATATAGTTCTAAATATTTCTAATGATAATATGGGGCAGCGATTTTGGCAACTGGGGCAGCATAGGCTACTGGGGCAGCAACTTTGACAGCATGAGCAATTGGTTCACGGTGTACGACAGCGTTGAATCCATTGTGAGGATCAGCGGTATATTCTACGGTACGTCTGGTACCATCAGGATCTACGACGGAGTAAGCACCATGGACGACATCACCATCGCGACTTTCTTGTTGGCTCTTTGAATCACCGGTGAGGTGATCTTGGATATCGTAGGCGAAGTTATATTGTGGATGAGGATCGTAATCGGCGTCAACGGTGGCCACTTTAGCTACTGCTGGAGCAGCATAGGCTAATGGAGCTGCAACCTTGGCAATTGCTGGAGCAGCATAAGCAGAATATGCTGGCTGGGCGATGATTCCAGCACGAGCTACGGCCACGAGAGCGGCGAAGAACAAGAACTGAAATTGAATTATAATATAAATTAATTAGTAATTTTAATCGAACGATAATCTGAATGCATATATATTTTGATTATATATACATATATGGTATAATAGAAAAACTTATAATTTAATTTTTTTATATTAGAATCTAATAAGCAATTTAAAAAATAAATAAAATAATATATTTAATATATTAAAATACTAATAAAATTAAAGAAATAATAAATTGAAATATAACAATATAATAGTATTAGAATATTTATTTAGTAATTATTGACGATTTTTTATCTTATAAAGCAACATTGAAATAAATTCAATATAATGTGTATTATATAAAAAAGTAATAACAATATTTTATATGATAAAAAAATAATTATACGTATTATTATACAATATGTTCTACTTAAAAATATTTAATAATTATTATCTGAATTAATGTTTTAAGAGAGGGGGAACAATTATGCCGTAGCAAAATTATTTGTAATTATTTTTTTATTACATTTATCATTAATTTATGATGATAAATTGTATTTTTATGATGATAATTATAATTATTTATAAAATAAAATATATTTCGTTATTGAAATATAAAAAAATATATTATAGTAGTAACATTATATTAACAAATGATCCCTTATCGTACCTTGAATGCCATTTTGTGAGTTTACAATAGAAGTCGTGAGTTGTGTGACTGACGAAAGAATGGCGACAGTCGTATTTATACTCGATCGCCGTTTTATTTGGTGAACTCTTCGAGGAGCAGGTCTGGATATGAACCCATTGTCGACGAGCCAAAGAGCGAAACCTTTCACTTTTCGACAAAACTAGGCTGAATTTGGAGCACGAACGCCGGTGATCAACTGTTGTTATGTCAGATGATGTCAGAAAGTCGATAACGTTGCGGTTTACAGGTTAACGCTTGAACACAATACATTTAGCACCCAGATAATTGCAATAAAAAGATGAATCCATTCAAAATATAACTCAAAATTATCGATTTATTATATAAAACGTAAATTCAACCTGAATATTTAACGTGTATTAAATTGTGCGCAATTTAAGGGACATTAATATGACATTTAGATCGATCATTCGAGAATAAAAAAAACTAGGTTAGAATCGAGAGTAGTGATTCTTGAAATATCAATAAGTATGTGAATGTTTTTAATGTATTTTTTTTTTTTTTTTTTGTTTATCAATTGGTTACACAAAACTTTGCCGAGTTGTGATACAAATGTCAGGTACGCCTTGGCCGTGAGTTGGAAAAAGTCGTTCGCTACCTAGGTGTGGTTTTTCGATATATGAATTATGCAATGAACCCATTTATTATATTAAAAGAAGAAAAAAAAACAGCTACATATCACCATTCGATTACCATTGCAATTGACCTAAATTTATATTTTTAAGATATCCTTCTGAATCGCTTAAAACATATTTACAATTATATATTTAAAGTAAATAATATATAAGAAATAATTAATAACATTTTACTTGAAGTTATTTTTTTTTAATATAACATTGATTTTTATGATATATTAAGTGTTAATCGTTTTCTATTCCTGAAATGGTTAAAATTTGGCTTCCAATCAATGTTTCTAGGATATATCACTGTCACATGTTGCCCTCCTCTATTCTAAATTTTAACTATTATATTACATTATTTATTCAATTTCAAAATATGATTCGCAATAAAATTAGAAACTAAATATAGTCAACAGGAAACACATTTTTGTTTTTCACGTATGAATTAAAAATTCTGATTATCAGTGGCCGATATATATCAGTTATTTTTTTATTGCGAGATCTCTTCGCTCGTTTATTATTTTTTCATACGATACTTTTTCGCGATTCTGTTGTGTTACGCAATTGAAACGATTCATTTTATTCTTTTTAATATATGTATATATTTTTTTTTTGGACCAGAAAACCAGTCCGTATGTGAACCAGCGCCTTGTTGCATTTGCGCAACGCTTTGCAACTCGAATGCATTCATATGGAATATATATGTATTTTTTTTTTGCCAAATATCTACGAATTTTCAGTATTGTTCTTGAATATCATTTTAAATAAATCTATTATTTTATTATAGAGAAATTTTTATAAATTCTATGAGAATTGATTTTAAATTTAATTTTACTCCAGTTAAGACTTTCAGACATCGATTTCGTAGTAAAGGCATTTTAATTTATTATCAAATAATGTAAAAGTAGTTACACAAAATAAAAATAAAACAATTTGCATAACGGTGAAGGGACAAGTGAAAAAACGATTCATCACTCAGTCGATTCGAAAGAATAAATAATGAGTATACGTCTATCGAATTTTAAATAATGGGGAAGTGTCTTTTTTTCAGGTTCCAGAAAGTGCTCAATGGTTGGTGAGCAGAGGACGAACGCAAGAAGCAGCCGATTGCTTCAAAACAATAGCAAAAATAAACGGCAGACAATTGTCAGAGTCTACATTGAACGATTTCATAGCGTCTTCTAGGGAGAGCAAATCTTCTTCAAAAACTCCATCGTTGCTAGGTCTTTTTATGACACCTAGACTTAGAAGAAAAACGTGCATACTTATCTTCAAATCGTATGTTAAATATTAATATATATTTATCAAATATAAAAAATATTTACGTAGTGAAAATTAATAGATTTACACGTTTATTTTTTTTTTCATACAATACCATTTGTCAATATGAAGTCTGAAAGCAGTTTTTTTTTTGATTTCAGCATGGTTTTGACGCTCTGTTATGATGCCATATCTCGGAATGTGAGTGGCCTCGGTTATTCTCCATTTATTCTTTTCAGTTTGAGCTCTTTAACCATTCTTCCTTCCTGCATTATCATACTGCTGCTGCAAGATAAAATTGGCAGGAAGGCAATGGCATCATCGTCGTTGCTAATCAGCGGTCTATTCACGGCCATCGCTGGTGTCCTTCTAAGTCTGAACGGATCTTCAGGTAATAATTTATTATTTTTTGAGTAATTCATCAAAACCATTTACTATAATTAGAGTGCTAGTGAAATCAATAATATAACAAAATTGCATACGTTTTGTGGGTTATTAAAAAAAATATGCTACTTTGCGAAATTGGTCATTAAAAAAATATCTCGTCCATATAATGGTCTGAAAAATATTTAAATCGTTATATAATAATTACGTATTAAAATATTTAATTGTATTGATATGTGTAAATGGATCATAACTAAAATTTATATTTTCTACATAACTTATATCACTATTCTATATACATCTATTTAAAGGTGTAATAATTCAATTTTATATAGAGTGAAAGTAAAAAATATTGCAATCATATCAAAAAAATTCTCACAAAACTCTTTTAATATTTTCATAACTTTTTATTAAATTTAAATTTATTCGCAGATCCGTTGTTAACGGCAATTATTGCCGCATTCGGAAGATTGGGAGTAAATATTGCTTATAATTCTGGAGCACAATATGCTGCTGAACTGATTCCAACGGAAGTCAGAGGACAAGGAGTGGCTGCGGTTCATGTGGCTGGATATGCTGCAACATTTTTCAGCTCATACGTTTTATATTTGGTATATAATATTGTATATTAATTTAATATATATATTCACATTAAATTTTATTCATTGTATTTCAATTTTAAGGGTACATTTTCATTAGCGATACCGCCGCTTCTTTTAGGCAGTTTATCAATATTATGCGCCGCATTATGTTTATTATTACCGGAAACGTTAGGACGATCCTTGCCGACAACACTTCAAGACGGCGAAGAGTTTGGCGAAGGAGAAAGATTATGGGATTTTGCATGTTGCAAAGGAAACACTATATCGACAACTGATTTAGTGACTGATGATAATTGAAAATTTTACGATATTTCACGTTTTTGAACAATTTTTTGTATTTAAAAAAAAATGACAATAAATCAATATGAAAAATTAAAAAAAAATGGTTGTATTTAGTATATATACTAATACCTCGCTTTGCGTCGTTTCGTTTTGCGTTTTTTCGAAATTGCGTCGCTGCTTAATTAGTGCTAATTTTCACTGTTCTAGTTTTTAATTTTTTTTTAAATTTCCTTTTTTTTCTAAAATATGGCAACACTTTTGTTTTTAATTACACCATGCCATCAAAATTGTATTAAAAATCAACTAAATTTTAATACTATTTTATTTTCATTTTGTTTTGCTAATTTTAGAGTTCAGTTTCAATTGCGTAGTGTGTTGTGCTTAATTTAAAAGAGAATAATAAATTTATATAAATTTTTACGTGTTATTTCTGGTTACGAAAAAGGTAAATATTTTTTCCGATTTATTTATCGGCAGAGTTGTACTATTTTTTTTACACACACTTTTAATGGACTCATCGGACAATGATTAATTTTAATTTTGTTTTTCATAAATTAATTAAATAATTTCTTTTGTTTTTTGTATGTATATAATAAAATGTTATATTATTTTTGTTTTTTAAATGTTTACTTTGTTCAATTTTCTTTTTAACACATCTAAGGTGGGATCGGTTTAATATAAGCAAAAGCATTTTTTTCATGACCCGAATATTAATAATAAAATCAATAAGCGAGATGGCGATTTTCGTTACCCGCTACAATGATATAATTTTTGTTAAAAAAGATTCTCGTTTCCCGTATAAGATGTGTTAAAAAATAGTGTTTTCGTAACTTTGGAACCTAATAATCTTTAAATGGTTTGGCCATAGAAAATCTTAATACGTCTAAAATCTAAAAAAATAAAAAAAGAGGTGTTTCTCTCAGACTAGGCCCCATTTGGTTGCAAGTTTAAAGCTCCGGAAGAGCAATCTTGATCAAACATCTCCTTTGGTATATGACCAACGCCGACCGGCCGTCGAACAAGGATCTCCCGAAGGATCTCGTCCTTAGTCCAACGGCCGAGGATGACGACAATTACGTCGTGGCACTTTCTACCGCGGGTCCGGGGACCTTCCTCAGGATAAAAGATGGCCACAGAGAGCCAGCGCGTGATCCCGAAAGTTTGAATTAAAAGAAACATCCGTTGGCAGAGTGTTAAAGTTTTCGGTATATATACATAAAATTTTCAAAGTTAATGCTAGGATAAATTTTTAATGACATCTATGTATACATAATAATATTTAATAAATTAATTCGTTTATATATAATAAATAATAAAACAATATTAAAAATTAAAATTGAAAAACAATTAAGATATTAAATAAAGAAATATTTAATATATTTTATAAAACAAATTTAATTTAGAGTAAAATGACTCAATGAATGCTAAATAGAAAAAATATTTTAAAAATTGTGTTTTCTTATATTTCTTATTAAATTATTACAATAGATTTGCCCACAGATTTAATTATAATTAAACGTCCAATGAGTAAATATAGTATAAAAAACTTTATAATAATAAATTAATAACTGAAAAAAATGAGACATCTGTTTCTTTTAGGTAAATTAAAATTAATTTTTTTTTCAATAGATGTCACTAAAATTTAACAAAATTATATAAGTCATTTAAATTTATATTATTTTTACAAATTTATATAGATTTTTGAATCGTTATTTTTTTTAATTATTAGATTAATAATTTTTGTTCAGAAAAAATTTAAACTCGAATTTATTTTAAATTAATTATTACAAAATTTAAAATTTTTAATACCGTAAATTTATTCTAAAATTGATTAAAAAATTTTCATCTCTGAGTTTTTTTATATAAGCAAAGTATTACTTAAAAAAATACTTCATAAAATATAGAAAAATTTTGAGAATCAACAATATTACACATCACACGCTTTGGAAACCACTGCCCTACTATTTAGAAATACTGTTAGATCATGATTCATTTCCGTATATAATAAGTATTGACACCGATATGGTTCTGTACAATTTTTATTTGGGGTCACTTGAATACTTTTTTTCTCTGGATTATTTTTTTAATTTCATAATTTGAATGTTATTTATATACCCTGTCTAAAATATTTAATATTATTTATGTGTTTAATACTGATATTAACTAATTTATATTTTTTTAATGTTGATTTTTAATCACATATTTTAAATGTTCTTCATACCAGATGTTTATTTTATCTCAAATAAAAATATTAAGTCATTTAAATATATATACTCCTAATAAACAAATTTTGAAATTAAATTTTTGAACTTCCAAAGTATGTTTTTTAGTTATTTTATAATTTTATCAATCATTTTTCTAGATAATTATTATGTAATATAAATTTCTATTAAATTGAATTCTGTTATACGAGTATATTGTACTCATTCAATATTAATTCTTTTTAATATTAATAATAATATTTAAAACAATTTTAAACATTATTATTAATATGGTTTCCTCAATGCATTTAAAATGAATTAGTAAATAAAAAAATCAACTTATATCAATATTAGATAATTTCAAATAATATTGTCAGCTTACCAGTTCTTTGTTTCAATGACGTAAACGTCAATAATTAATAAATTTAAAAAAATGTTTGTTACCTCTGGTCACAATCATTATATAAGTATATATATATATATATATATATATATATATATATATATATATATATAAACGTAAACAACAAGTGAGAAATATATGTATAGAAAAATGGTCGACCATTTTTAATTTCCGGTCAACAATATTGTTGACAATGAATTAATTTTTCTTTGGCATTTGCTCAATATTTAATCAACGTTCGCAATATCGTTCAATAAAATATTCAATGTTAAATAAATATTAATAACGTCAATGATGATAATAAGAAAAAAAATATTATGAAGATGTATAGTGATGATTTAGTAGAAAATAATGATAAACACTTTGATAAAATAAATTATATCATGTTTTTCTTATAGACATAAAATATATACATATTTTATATGTATATGTGTAATTAATTACGTTTTTAAAAATTCCGATTCCATTTGATGATAATGAATTATATGAATAACTGAAAAAAAAATCGTATATATGTAAATATATATATCAAAATATATCGTAACGAATTTTAATTTTAATTTTGTGCAAAAATAATGCGCATTTAGAGCCGTGATAACACTAAATGATATCGCGAGTTATTTGTATGGCGTTTTAGATATTTATTATATTTTATTGATATTGATTATATATAAATTTTTATTTTCAAATCGTGTTTTTTTTTGTTGAAATTAAAAACAGCTCATTAATAAATTTAATATATATTTAAAAAAAATATATATATGTTACGATTTATGTAAGCGATATTCAACTTTATTCTTATGACGAACTAAAAATATAGTTTTAAAATTTAAAATATGATCGTAAAACATATTTTGAAAATTATTTACAACATAGGAAAGTGTTTTTTCTTTGGTCTCTTACGAATTTTTAAAACAATTTTTTATCTATTAAAAAAAACATACCTATGTTTTTTTTATTCTCAAAATATATTATTATATTTAAAATATATTTATTTTTTACAGGTTTACCACACCTGCCTAGCATTGGACCTATACGACCTTACATTTATGTTAGCATATTTTCACTTTTTCACGGCTGATAGCAGCCAACTAAATATATAATTTCCTTATCAAAAGCAATATCGTTAAATTTATGTCGATCGTATGCAATAAATCATAAAAAAAATATACTCGTCTTTATACAAATACTTACCGATTATCTTTACAATAATAATCTTACATTTTAATCTCAATCAATTTACTAAATGTTTATTTTCACAAAGCTCAATGATATTGGATTTTTGAGTATTTATCGACAATCTTTTCAATGATTTAAATTTAAAAATTATTGTTAAATTTCATATAAATAAAATCAATTCATGAAAAATGGATTACTATGAATTCTGAACGTTTATAAGACTCTGATATATATTTTAATATAATATCAAATATTAAACTAGAATAATAATATCGGAATCCTTATAAATGTCATACTGGTCATAATTACTAATATATATGTAATGATGCTAAATGTAATTTTGTAATAAAAAAAACAGATAGATACTTAATTAACTAATATAATTAAAATAGTTGCTTTCTCACATCGTTTATAAAGAAAATAACAACAACAAAAAAATGATCTAAGGGTCATATTACAGGAAATAGCTCGTTAAATACGCTTTTTTTTTTAACTTTTCATTACTATTTGAAAACGTATATACTATAAATTTTAAAATTTAAACGTCTTTATGACTAGATAATGCGTTTATTTCTTTATATAGATAAATATTGATTTACATATCGTAATTCAAAATTTTTATTATATAATGACATGATTGATAGGAAAGATTGACGCAAACAATCATAATGTCGTAAAATAATAAATAATTGATATTTAAACGTGATACAAGAACGATTAACAAATTTAATATATATTTAGTTTATATTTCATAGACATCTAATTTAATTAAAAATTAATCGATGCATAAAAAAAAACATCATAAACTTATACAATCAATTAAAACTGTACTGTTATTATTAAAAAATAATATATTAATATTTTTTAATTTATGTTAAAATAAATTTTTTAGAAGTTTAGCGACCCACAATTATTATTCTCGACATCGTTATACAAATTATGAAGATACTTTTTCAAACAGAATTATAATATTTTGGAGATAAATATATTGAATTTTCTTGGAAAATTACTTAGGTTATTTTCAATACATTCATCATTATTATTTTTTTTTCAGAAAAATACAATTAAATATGTTTTGAATTTGCTTAATCAATCAAAATCGTATATTTATTATTATCTTAATTTTTTTCAACTGAAATAAACGACACCATTTCAATTCTAAATAATTTTAACTATTGATTCGCGTTTCTTTATTGATTTCAATAAAGACGTCACGAACTTTTTCCAAACAATAAATATTACATATATAAACCAAACATACATTACATATTACACAATTCGTTCAATTAAATTTATTTTATAAATATTTCCATACATAATATAATTTTAATACATAATTATATACAATTAAAAAAAAAGTTTTTTTATAATCGTAAATTGTAATATAATATTAAATTATTAATATTATATTACCATATTAAATGTCGAAACGTTTAACGGATTTTTTAAAATGTTAAATATATTTTTATTGATTTTTTTTTAAATAAGTATATTATTTGTATAGAACAATATGGTAAAAAAATATTAAAGGATTTGTAAAGGATTATGAAGTATATAAAAGTGCGTGGAAAGATTTTATCAAGACTTAAATAACGTATTTAAAACAAATATAACATAAATTGCAGAATTTCACTTATCACGAATGATTCTGGAACGTAATCCCCGCGATAAATGAGGGATTACTATATACGTAATATAATATAATTATCGACAAGGCAATACGGGACGTCCGTACTTGAACATAACGAGACGGTCGAATCTTCAAAGTTGTAATCAAAATTGAAACATTTCGCAAACGTATATCAAACGTGCCAACATCCGGAAAACGTGCCGGAAATTGGCTCTCGTATATAAAAATTAAGCGCGCAAAAAATAAAAAAATTAAAAAAAAATCCGATGTGGCAACACAATTTCGCGAGCTGTCATTCCGGCGAAATATAGTTGTACGACGATAAAGAGTCAGTCGTGTGCGGTTCGTCGTATAGTCAATACGAAAAATGTCGGCCATATACAACGGTTTAATAAATACGGCAGATCCACTGGTGCCTAAATCTTTAAGACCCTTATGGCAACATCCAGCCGGTAATTATATATATATATATATATATATATATATATATATAAGTAAAAAATAATATATATAATTATACTTCCGCTTTTTATACATATTAAATATATATATATATATATATATATATATATATATATATATATATATATATATATATATATATATGTATATGGCCATTCTTATGACATTTTAAACGAGTTCGTGACGTATGTGGAAAAAAACTTTGAAAATTCAAAATGGACGTCTCGTTTGTTTCTTTTTTTCTGGCCTTGGCACATCACCGATACGGCCTTGACCTCGAACATTTCGGTCGTAACGTTTTCATTTGCGGCACGCATGTTTCATATTTGCAAGATATTTTTAACATTTTATTTTGAATGTATTCTCAATTATATTATATTATACATATATATTTATAATATATTTCGTGTTATATATTTATTTTTATAACAGCAAATTAATAAATTCAATTTATTATTATCTTATAAATAATAATATACACGATTATAATTGACGTTTGCATTATATATGGTTTTATATATTTGATTGACATTTTGCACTTTTACTGAATGAATATATATAAATTTTAAGGTTAATTACCGATATGTCACGATTTATTTATTTAATTATATAATATGAAACTACAATATTGCGAACGTTATTTGTGAACACACAGATATTTCATTTTATATGTTTATTCTCTTTTACACAATGTTCTATCGCTTTGCAAAAATGTGAAAGGAATTTTTTTTTAAGATAAGTTATAATTATATATATATATATATATATATATATATATATATATATATATATATATATATACATATATATATATATATATATATAATTTTGATTTATTTTAAAATATTGTAATTAACCTTACAAGTTTCATTGTGTCTATTAAAAAACATCATCTTTTCACATTTAAGGCATTTCCTTATTACTCAATAACCAATTATGATACTAAAAATTATTTGGAAATTTTTAATATTATTTTAATTGATAAAATATAATTATACTAAAAACATTTTTTTTACAATTAGATATCTTTAATTACAATTCATTTAAATGAATCATAACTTTAAAATAAATGTCATAAATCGCAATTATATCCTATCTTTAAATCAATGTTTTCCAAACTGATTTTTGTTATCGTTTATTTATTATATGTATGGAGTTGCAGTTTTTTTTCCAAATATAAAATTTTAATAATTTCGCAAATATATAATATTTGAATCAACTTTATTATTATTTGGCATATTATTATAATTCTCCATGCCAAAACTGGTTGATAAATATTCACATTGAAACAGGTGCACAATACACTAACTATTATTATATTTTCATTTAAATTTCATTTTATTTTTTTTACATGTGTGCTCTCAGTTTTATTTAACTTTGACAAAACATTTAATGTTATTATTACAGATTCTATAAAACGTCTTATTTACGTAATAACTGTGTGTATTATTATATTTTAGTATCTGTAAACATCTAACGTAATGCAGTCATTTTCACACAAAAAATGTAGCAGATAAATCTTTATAATATATAACTAATAAATTAATTAAAATCACTTTAAAAACGCAATCATTTTTATTAATTTATTAAAATTACTGTTTAAAAAATGACAGATAACAGACAACTTGAATATCTTTTAAATATAATTATTTTACTTGATAAAAGTATATAAAAAATTAAATATAAAAAAAAACCTCAGTGGAATTTAGATATGAAAACATACGTAAAATTTGATTATTATGTATAAATGTTTATTTATTTTGTACATATATAAGACGTAATCATAAAAGATGCATCTGTTTGTCTATCTGTTATATTTGACACTATCTTTTTCACTTAAAAGGTTAATCATTCTGACATCTGAATTCATTTAACTATTTGACGTCATTTTTATTATGAATAAATATTATTCGATAAAAAACAAATTTATTTACTTATTTTTAAATTTCTCTGATAAATTGTAAAGACGTTACAAACTGAAAAATATCAAAAGCCGTCAATCTTATAATGAAATAGAAAGTATTATTTTTCTGCTGAAACTATTAAAAAAAATTGGAAGACTACTGTTATGTAATGTGTATTACATTCGTATATTATATAATAACCCTATTATATATATATATATATATATATATATATATAGAGGTGTGTTTGTGTGTGTGACAATCATTAATAAATTTTACAAAAATATTTTTTTAATAAATTCAATTATGTGTTATTCTTTGTTAAAAATAGTTCATCGTTATAAATAGGTTTTTAAAACCTTTAATTTTCGATTTGTTATTCTATAAAATTTTAATGTCAAATACGTAATAATGAAATATCACAAAAACTATCGATTACAAATAAATATATAATTAATTTTACGAGTGTACTTCAACTTCATTATTCATTTCCCTCTTCAGAATTAAATATAAGTATATATATATATATATATATATATATATATATATATATATATATATATATATATATATATATATATATATTATTTATTTATTTATTCTTAGTGTTTAAGCAATAGTTTTCAACATTTCAAAAAATAATTGTTTTCCCACAATAATACGATGAATTAAAATTACAAGTTTTTATTCTTTTCAGGACCGAAAACTATTTTCTTTTGGGCGCCAGCTTTTAAATGGGTAAATATTCTATAAATATAACACCTATATAAATATACTTTTTTTTTGCTTTTATCATTCATTAAATTATTCTTATCATATAATATATATATATATATATATATATATATATATATATATATATATATATATATATATATATATATATATATATATATATATGTATGTACTCTTACAAATATTTATCGAGTACTTGATGATTATATATAACACGTTTAAAAAAAACAATTTATAGCAATATATTATAATATAATAATTTTGTTTTCGTGTATCTAAATAGAAAGAAATTGTAAAATTATTAACATATAATTTTCAGGGTCTCGTCATTGCCGGAATAGGGGACTTACAAAGGCCTGCTGAAAAATTATCCGTTTCACAGTCGGCATCCTTGGCCGCCACCGGTTTGATATGGTCTAGATATTCACTAGTTATAATTCCGAAAAATTATAGCCTTTTTGCTGTGAATTTGTTCGTCGGCATGACTCAATGTTATCAATTTTATAGAGCCGTTACATATTCTCAATCGCAAAAAGTTGCTAAACTTGAAACGTAAATTAACACGAAACGATTTATAATTAATATAATGTTACACAAAAGCATCAAATGCTTCAACAAAATGTGATATATTGTATGTATGTATGTAATTTATATATATATAAAAATATTCCTATCGTATATTTTTGCTGTCACGTTACAATTTAATGAAATGGAAAAAATTATTGAAGACATATTTTATATACAATTTTTACTGTTACTGTTAAATATATTATTAATAATATATATATATTTAGAATACATTAATACAAATTAAATAATATTTATTTTTTATATATACAATTTAATGATATTCATTAGAATAAATTATTTTGTTTAATATATAAATTTTATTTATATCCCACATTTAACGTGTTAAGTATAAAATGGTCACTTGATATCAATTAAGAAATTAAATATCCTTATATATTTCATCGATTTTTATTTATTTTTTTAATAACAAAAATCAAAAGTTTTAGAGTCTTCGTCACGACAAATAATTTATTTTTTTCATAACCAATCAACTGATTATTACAAGTTGTTATCGTATTTTTATTTTTCTTTTTATCGCGAATATGGTCTCATTTTCTCATGTTAAATGCTAATAAATTTACAAATTTTTAAATACACAATAAGCATAATAGAAATCGGTTCTTATTAACAGGAAGAAAAAAATTTTCAAGTGTCGTATATACTTTGGCTAATCGCCATAACCATTCTTCTATCTAAATATAAATTGCTAACATTGAATGGAAATATCGTAATAAATACTATATATATATATATATATATATATATA
The DNA here is from genome assembly GCA_024500535.1 of Leptonema lineaticorne. Lineage (NCBI taxonomy): Eukaryota > Metazoa > Arthropoda > Insecta > Trichoptera > Hydropsychidae > Leptonema > Leptonema lineaticorne. Next base: position 273,546 of record JANIJI010000065.1, read on the forward strand.
TATATATATATATATATATATATATATATATATATAAATATATATATATAAATATATATATATATAAATATATGTATATATATATATATATATATATATATATATATATATATATGTTTGTGTGTGTGTGTGTATATAAAATACCAAAATTGCCATTGATATACTGCGTTCTGATTTAATCGAATAATGTTATTACAATTAATAAGGAATAATTTTTATCAAATAGATAATAAAGATTTATATATACAATTAGAAAGATTAAATAGGCTTTAATGCTCAGAGCAGATTTCTATCATTTATACTAAACGTTAATTTAAGTAGAAAGTTTTTTTTTCTATTGATAAATAATTATAATTTAAAATTGTTTTAAAAATTTTTCAAATAACATTGATGATTGTGATGCAAGTGATAATATAACTGTTAACTTAAATTTATATATTTTTAATACATAAATATATGTTTATCATTAGCAACAGCATGACGACATTAATTATGTTCAACTAATAGATTTCAATAATTAAATATTTATATGAGAACTAGTTGCATTTTAACTTCTTTTATTGTTTTTATATTCTCAAATAACTACGGTGTTTACTCCTAGAAATCTCTTTTGGTTCGTTTTGAAAGGATTCGACCTTAAAAACTGACCACTTAGTATTAGGTTTATTGACTATAAAAATGTAATATGCTTAGTAAAGGTACCTTATAATTAAATAAATGGGAAATTTCCCCAATAATAAAATATATATTAAAAGCTTTAATGTGAAATATATTAACAAAATAAAGCGAAAATAAAACTAAAAATGCATAATATAATAGCGAAACTTTTATTTGCAAGATAAATACAAAAGTTTTAATATAAGTATAGAACAGTAAGAATTAAGTACTCAAAATTCAGTCAGATACATTGGCATAAATGCGAAAGCTTTATTATTTTTATTATGATATTCTCATGAAAATTTATATATAAGGTTTAAAATTAGAAATGAAATATGGATACAAAGAAAAATGATTTCGTTGACTTCATTAAAAACAAGTCTTAAATAAATTAATTTAGAATATATTCTAAATTAGTTAATCTAATGACACTTGATTCAAATCAATTACTTTGTACTTGTTAGCCCATTTTGAAATCTGAATCACGTTAAGAGGATTATAAATATCTCCAAAATTCTCTATTCAATTTCCTTTTTCCTTACTTCTGTGTTTTTTTCACATATAATTTATATTTGTATGTGAAATGACGCAAATATATTTTTGTAATAAAATTTTTTAGCAGTCGATAAGATCTTAATATTTCATCATAAACTGGAAAGTAATAGGATATAAAATAAATATATTGAATCTGTTTAATGTTTTTTAACATGATAACATGTAATTTTTCCTTCAATTCTCTGCAATAAATAAAAAAATTACCAAATTATTTTTATATTGTGTGACTCGCATCCAAAGTTCCAAAATAACACCTGTATATAAAAAAGGTTGCTCATTCTAGATTTACACTATAAATGGAAATATTAAAAATATATAAAAAAAAAGAAGTAATGGAATTCTAAAGATACATTATTTTAAATTCCATTAATTTACCTTTTTAATAGCATATCGTAGAAAACATATTAAAATTAAATAAAAAAATTACCGTTACATAATTATAGATAATATACAATAGTAAAACAATGTTTTGTACGTACACACATGGAAAGTCAATATAATACTGTTTAATTATTATAAAAAAAAACTGATGAAAATCGAAACATAATAAATATTGCCAATACTACTAGAACAATCAATATCAATCGATTTTCAACTAAACCTTATCCGATTATTCTAAGTTATCTAAATTTAAATTAAATTAAATAAAAGGGACAAATTGTCACAAACAAAAAAAACAATATGACGACTGACAACAATAAAAATGCCTTGCTATCTTTGGTAAAAATAATATAAAATGTTTAAAACATATTATATTATAGGCACCAATCATCACTAGAAAGTATTTTCGTTTTTTAACATAAACCATATCACAATGTTTAGAACATATTTGAGAAACAATGAAATCGTTACTAATACATAAAATTCGAATATCAAACTATGTAATTGTAAACATTTTTTTTTAATTATACCAATGGTTATATATGGATTAGATAAAATCTTAAATACAAATACTCAATACTTAATAATATATAAATAATCTAACATTACTATTTGTTTGTTCATTATTTTTGATTCTCAAATCATTTGTATATTCACATTATAAGACATGGAATTTATTTTATGTAAAAATTCAATTTATATATGAAGTCCCCATGTACTTAACTATTACATTATGTTATATTTTAAAAAGTTTAATTTAAAATGATATAAAAATGTGTATCTGAAGCAAAATTTGTGAGTAAAAAAAATGCCTTTAAAAGCAGTTCAGAAATCATTGCACATTTAAAAAGCAACAATGAATTAATGCAGTAGTAAAAAAATACATATAAACAGATATGATAGGAATAATAGCCCATATCAAAAACCTGAAAATATATAAATTATGTTATGTATATACTTGGCTTTTTTGATGTTAAAATATTAATAATGATGACATAAATTTTTTGAGACACATTTTTATTTGTTATTCACCAAAATCCTGATGAAAAACCACCTGGAGGCACTTTTCCTCTGGAAGATTGTACATCATTTTTATTCTCGGCGATATCTGATTTCATCGCTTCTTTGATTGGTTTAGATTCCATTTTCGCAAATTCTTCAACTATTTTCTTATCTTCGACCGGTGTTGCCGGCGTAGTGACAATATTTTCCTTCACGACTTCTGCGACTACAGGTGCAGCATTGTTCGATATTTTTTCTGGAGGAGCGTTTGTTGCTCTACCCATTATTTCACACATCATATCCGAATTCTGTTGATCATTTTTTGCTCTTGGAGGACGAGTTCTTTCTTGGGGTGGACCAAAAATATTGGAATCACCACCGCCTGGAGGTTTTAACACTCGGCTGGATGATTTAGTTTCTGAAGCGATTCCAACATTGAATTTTGTGGAAGACATATTAATGATAATTCTGAAAATTACAATATATTAAACATTATATACGCACACACACACACACACACACACACATATATATATATATATATATATATATATATATATATGTATATATATATATATACACACACACGTGTGTGTGTGTAAATTACATTAATAAAATATTCTACAAAAGAATGAAAATTAAGTTTTCTTAAAACATCAAATATATGAATATGTAAAGCTATTGTCAAATTTTTAAACTAATAAAAATTGGATTGTTTTTTTTAAACTGAATTTTATTAACAAATTAAATAATAAAAATATCGATTTATGAAAAAAAATTGTCTATATAAATAAAAAACATGACTTTATTGATATTCCACAAAACACTATTTTATAATATAATATAAATGATACATATATGGTATATTACAATTATTTTAAAAGAGGAAATGAATTTATTATGGCTAATATGGAGTACCAACTAAATTTAGACAATAAATATAAATAGTTTTAGTGCTAAAAAGAAAACTACAACTATTTATAAAAGTTAACATATATAATTAAAAAAAATCGAAATATTATATTAAAATTATTTAATGCAATTGTTTTTTTGCTACACATATTTTGTATGTCTTATATATATATTTAAAGAGTTTCTCGAACACAAAGATTAATATTTATATTTTAAATTGTTTTTTTTTAATATATGATAGTTAAAAAGTTTAATTGGAAATTTAATATTCACGTACGTAAATATGAAAGCTACACGTGGTTTTTTTTTAATAATTTATTTCTGATTATTCTTTAAATTAAAATATATATAAAACGACTATATTGTAATTATATTATATATTGTGGCGTGATATCGACCGGATTAGTATGAAAAAGCATTGCGAACATGACTAATAAGGATTATTATACAGAAACAAAAAAAAGGGAGAGAAGCGTAACAAAATGGAGTCACCTGTATGTCGAATGCACCGGGCGTGTATTATAAAAGTACACAAATATAAAAATGAGCTCACCGTTATTCGTTTGGGTTTGCGACGATTCCGAGATGAGGTCAGCACGCCGACGAACCGTTAGCGTTTGAATTGACAGTTGGCCCCCGCGCCCCGCCCCCGCAATCACAATACCGGATTGAACTGGTTTCTTTATTGCGAGGGCGCGGTTTTGCGTCTTAAATACGACCGATTCACAGCCATTACACCGATATCGATAAAACGAACGCTTATCATATTATAATTTATTCTATTGTTATTTTTTTTTCTATACGATTAAAAAAAAAGTGCATGATGTTTAATTGTTTTTTTAAAATAACTAAAAAGTATTTTTTTTAATAAATAATACAAACAAATTTCAAAAAACAAATCGCAACTTTTATTTTTTATGTCGTTATTATATATCTTTATATATGTGTATGAAATGAAAAATTATGTTATAAATAAATTTCAATATTTAAATTATTTGTATAAGTGAATATATTTGAACTATTGATATATAAAATATATGAAAGCCAATTTTTATTTTAATATTTATATAATATATAATTTGTTTCAAAAAAAAGCCCTATATAGAAAACAATATCATTCAAATAACTTATTTATTTTATTACTATTATAAAATAACTCATATGAAAATATTTTTTTAATTAGAAGAATTTTGATGGAATATTTTTAATAATTTTTCTAATATTTATATATCAAAAGTAACTGAAAAATAATAATGGAGAATTTTTTTTATTCAAATGCTTATTATTTAAAGTTATGAAGATTGAAAAATAATTTGTTATAACCTCTAAATCTCATGCGCCCTGTTTGACAGTTTGTTGTTCTGTTGCTTTGGTTAATTTATATTTCTAGTTATATATTATAATTAAGATGAACGTTATTATGGTAATATTATATTACAGATAATCTATCATTTAATTAATGTTAATTATAAAACTAAATTGATAATTTTTAAATGTCTAATGTTTTAATAATATATTTTTAGAATACATTTTCTCGACTTGGTAATATTCAAAATATTGTACCAAGAATTTTATTTAATGGAACTCGTTCTCTATCTACAGTAACCGAAAATTCTTCATTGGAAACAATTAACGAGTCTTCCACATACGAACCGGACAAGTTATATAAAAGACTAGAATTAGAAATTAAGGGAAACGAGCCTGAAGTTATCAAAAGTTATTGTTGGTTTGCCACTGAAGCCGCTAAACATTTAGGAATAGAAGTAGGAGATAGGTTTGTAATTAAAAGTCTTCACCTCATCATTTAATATAATATTTATTGTTAGATATAAATATAACAAATGGAAAAATTTATATAACACATCAATAATTACTATTTATACTATCTTTTATGTTTATATATTTATTTTATAATATATAAAATAATGATTTTATCTTTATTTGCAGCTGGCCACTAAGAAAAGCGTTTAAAGAAAGATACACTCTTCTTAAGTCTATACATGTACATAAAAAACATAGGGTTCAATATGAAATGAGAACATATTTCCATTATATACATTTTCATAAACTAACAGGATCGACTTGTGATACATTCCTGGAATATATAGAAAGAAATCTCCCTGAAGGTGTAGCAATGAAAGTTACAAAAATTGAAATGCAAAAACTTCCAGAATACATGCTGCCAATGGCAGAAAAAATTAAAAATAGTAATTAAAATTTGTAAGTCTTGTAGTATATATTAAATTAGTTATCTGTGAAATTTGTGTTTTATTGCCATCATTTATAAACTATAACTAATTAATTACCTGATGTGAATTTACTGTTGCTGAAAAATGTGAGACAAATATAATCATGAATAATTTTTGTACTTTACGAATATTTCCTTATTATAGTAAAATTATAATAATTTCTGATTATCATTTTTTATTTATAAAAAAATATAATTGTGATGAATAAATGTTTATTTTTTTCATTTTATTGCATTAGTAAACTGCTTCCTCATATGAGTCAACTAATATTGAAAGATTTTTTAAAAATAATATATTAATTGCAAAAAGTATAAAATTTAATATAATACATCTAATTGAATATTTGAATTCCGTTTTTTTTTATTATTGGAAACTGCGATAGAATCGTGAAATTGAATCAATCAGTAATTGATTTGTAAACAGTAAAATTATTGTAAAACTTTCTTTGAATCAATATGAGATCAATTATAACTGTTACTAAATAATCGACTTTTGATGGCGATTAAAAATAGAGGACAAAGACAAGAAATTAAACGCAACTGTAATTGTGAAATAAATAATGTTGCCACACGCAAAAAGAGTATTGGCCGCGATAAAAAAGTGCGAAAGAGAAGTCGAAAGGGGGAAGAGAGAAAAGTAAAAGATTCCGTTTCTTTTTGGCGCTGAACCATCTTCGGCGGGAAGAGAAACAGAGAAGCGGCCCAAGTCTAAAAATAAATAAGATCTCCCACGTGCATTGGTATGGGATCGATAGTGTACGATTTTCAGAAATAACTCTGATAAGGCGACGCTGGAGGGAAGGGGGATTTGGAGTCCCTGGCGGGGCGAGGGGAGGGACACAGGGCCCAGGGTTGCCACACGTCGAGGGATTGCTTGCCCTCGCGTTTATTTATAAAGCGAGAGGTGGGTCTCCAGGCTAGAAATAGGCGAGCTTCGTATTCTCCAGGCCCTGGTAAAAATAAATCCGCCTGGACTTATCCACTGCGTTATGTCATTTAGATATGCTCGTGCCGTGAACGAGGGCTATTCGCGCTGAAAAAAAATTCACTCGTCTCGTTTTGCTGAAAAAATAACGTGCGATTTTTGACTCATCGATCTATTTTATAATATTGGTGTATATAGTGTATATTGTGTATGTGCGTGTGTGTGATTGCGTTTTTTATGTGTATTTGTAACGACATACGATTAAAAAAAAATATATAAAATATATCTTTTTCGCTATCTATTTTAATTTGAACGCACATACGTTGTCTCCCACTATAATATAAATTGTAGTTTGATAATATATTGTGCTAGATTTTACACTATTCTTATTTAAAATTGTGCAAAAAATATTTATTATTTTGAAAGTATGTATTAAAACTACACCTTAATAGATTTTTAAAACGATTTGTCTAACTTGTTATTCAAACTTACAGCTATTAAATTTTGTTATTGACTATAATTGTAAATCATAATATCTATATACGCATATCGTAAAAATTCCGATTATTAATTAATAATATTTTTTAGATTTATAATAATAAATTATTAATTAATTGCAGATGGAATCAGAATCGTCTCAACAATTTTGTTTAAGATGGCACAATCATCAGGTACTTTTATAAATTATTATTAGATTATGAAAAATTATTAATGTTTTTATACAACAATTTTAAATCTACAGAGCAGTGTATTAGGTGGTCTTCCAGCGCTTTTGGATTCGGGTAGATTAACAGATGTGACCTTATGTGCTGGTGGAAGATCTTTGAAAGCTCATCGTATTGTACTATCCACTTGCAGTCCATATTTCATGGATATATTTAAGGTATAATAACATAATCAATTATAACCAAAACATATATATTAATTATAAATATATTCTCTTTATGTACGATTTTAAAATATTTAGGCATGAATTTTATGAGTAGCAAAGACGAAATATAGCTTAATTAAAATAAAGATAAAAGATTTTCTATCATTTGTATCAATTCTGAAAAATAAAATTTATTTTTTTTGTATGATAATTTTAATAATATATTTTTTGCACAAAAAGAGAATTGAATATATTATATATTAAAAAATTGGAGGAATATTTTAAACCAATTTTAGGATTTACCAGCTACACAGCAACCGGTTGTCGTAATATTAGGAGGAGGGTGGGCAGAACTGTGTTGTTTAGTTGCTTTTATGTATGCTGGTGAAGTAACCTTGCCTCGTACATTACTTCCTGGATTGTTAAGACTCGCCAGAGCTTTGAGGATTACTGGATTAACTGATTTAAATGGGGTATTTATATTATATACTTATATATATATATATAATATCAAAATAAAAAAGAATATCTTATGATATGTAAATCGCTTTCTAGAATATACCAGATGTCCCACTTCAACCAGAATTTGATGAATCATTCAATGCGAAATTCGAATCGACATTTTCGACTTTAGATGAAATGAAATTATCTCGACAAAATAGCGACAGTACGTGTACTGAAAACAATTTTCCTTTTCAAAAACCCCTAGAACAACAATCGACATCCAGAAAATGCGACACATCTTTATTTGTGTCAGACCAAAATAGTTCAAATACAATGTACGAAAATATTTTCCAAGAATTGCAATTGCTCAAACAATTATCAAGAAACTGTTTGGAAGACAAGACTTCCAGTCAGAAAGAAGAACTTTACGTTGAAGGTGATGGAAGCGGTGCATTTACTTCAACTAGTATGAGTCGAGGAAAGAAAAATACAAAAATTGGAAAAAATAATAAATATCTAAATCCTGTACTTAATGAAATCGAACCTAGGAATAGGAAAATCGATAAAATCGTTGAAAATTTAAAATGTAATCAAATGAGGACGCAAGAAATAAATATGTTGCAAAATGTAGAAACTTCAAATGCAATGGGTTAGTTTTTTTAATACACAACAAATTTTGAAATAATGCAAAATAAAATTGTTAACTTAGATATTGCACAAAATATATAGTACATATATTATCGTGAATAAGTTAATCTTTTAATAATTTTTATATACTTTTTTAGATTGTGATAACTATAATATAAATACAAAAATAAATGCAGAAAAACCGATACCAACTCAAAAACATCAAACACCAGAGGCATCGATACCATCTTGTAGTAAAGTGGCAGATATATTTGCGAGCAACAATATTTTCATGGAAACCGAAGGAGAAAATGTCAGTTGCGAACCATCACCGGAAGCGCTGGCTGCGAATATTGTAAAAAGCGAATCAGATTCTAGTCCTGAAATAATACCAGAAATGAAATATGTCCCTTTATCACCTAATATTCAATCTTTAGATCGGATGCACATTCAAACAAATACAAAACTTTACGCTACCTGTTACGTTTGTCACAAAAGATTGAGCAATCAATATAATTTAAGGGTTCATCTAGAGACTCATCAGAATGCACGACACGCTTGTATTGCATGCAGCCACGTGTCCAGAAGCAGAGATGCTTTGAGAAAACACGTTTCATACAGACATCCTCAGTTGAACACATCACACGGTGTAGGAAGACCGTGTAAATCGAATCTGAACACTCAAGTCACTGCAAGTTCAAACATTTCACAAAACGCACAAAGCTTAATGAATACACCTAACGTGTTCAACTTTCCAAATATAGGTAATATTAACGATACGTTTACTTCGAACGCAACAAAAAATAACAAAAACAATGCTAACGCACTTGGTAACATAGATCAATCGAATAGTTCGCAGGGCAACGCGAGCGGTTTGGGATCCACTAATAAAAATGATGATACAAAGAAGAATACTACCGATCAAAACTTTTGATGTTCGGTTTCTCTAGGGTTAATAAATTTTCATATTGAAACATTGGTCTGTCGTTTTACGCCAGTGGTAAGCAATTAATATATATATATATATATATATATATATATATATATATATATATATATATATATATCTTGAAAAACGTACTTACATTATTTTAAACATATATTTAATTTCAATACTTAATACAGCAACATTAACTTCAAATTTAAAGTTTTAAAAATAAAAAAATTAAGAATTTAAAATTATAAAAATAAAACCTAAATATAAAAACAATCATATAAAATAACAATTAAATAATATTTCAGTTTACTGAAAAAAAAATTAAAAAAATGTAATTAAACTGCAATTAATAATTAAATATGTATTTATGTGAATTATATTACTAATTTTAGAGATTTTATATTTCTTAATAATAAAAAAATATAATAATAATAATAATATAAACCGTAACAAAATAACTTAAATTGCTTATCTTGACATAATGTTGCTGTATCAATATTAATATATTTTTTTTAATAATTTAATAGCGATTGACAAATTGCTAACTACTGATTATAACATATGAGTTAATTATAAAATTTAATATATTACACAATATTTTTTTCTGTATTAGCGAGATCATATTAAAAAAAGAAAATTGACTACAAATATACAAATAAAATATTTTTTCTATGTGCTTATATGTTTGTTGGATACTTGTTAGTAAAATTCATTGATTTGTTGATACATCAGTTGATAAAAAATGTGATATAGTATCAAATGATACTATATTACTGTTTTTTTTTACATTTATTTTCGTATCATATTTATTTTAAACATAATATCTTCTATGTATTTATCATTAGTAATAATTGTTAAACTAATACAGTGAAACGTAATTATCAATATTTAATACATAATTGTTATTTAACTGAATGAATTCGAATTATTTTTACAATATTATTTTTCTTAATCATAAAAATTAACAGTTAATTAAAAATTACAAACACAATCTTGACTGTTAATTAATTATATATTCAAGTGAGATTTAGAATTAAGGATTAACGATTTGGCTACATTACAACTTTAGCATGCCAGCAACAGCTATTGTTCTATTTACCAATGTACACATTGATGAGTAATGCTTAAAATATATTACGATACGTAAACAAATATTCCTTAATAACGACAGAATATATTCTTTCATAAAAGACATTTTAAGTACAACATTTTTATGCGCTTAGTATTTAAGTTTTAAAATTAAGTATACGTGAGTATTAAAAAAAAACAAACGGGACTGTTATTTTACTCATAGATATATGTATAAGAAAATGTATAATATATATAATGTTTTATTTAATATGATTTTTTTTTAAATTATAAATATATGTAAAATATATGCAACTCAAACAGGGTGAAAATCTAGTCAATCTTGTACAAAAAAGATAAAATAATTTTAAAATATTAAAAAAAAACAATATTGTATTTGTTAACTAGTTTTAGGTTTGTTTTATCTGTTTCTGTGATACATTTGATTTTTTTTGTGAATTTTATTGAATTGTTTCTCGAAAATGGAATTGAAAATAAAAGAAAAATCTATATAGTTATTGAAAGTTTGTTTTTATGTGTTTTAATTATAAATAGTATATACTAATTTATCCAAACATATTTTTTTCGCCAATTTGAATATAAACGTTCGCCATAAGAGTAAATTCTTATATATTTATATATAATATTTATCATTTTTTAACTATATGTGGTACAAAAGTAAACTAGTAATATGATCTCACATTATCCTGAGAATCGATAAAAATACAAATAATACATTTTTTAACTACGTACATGTATAGATCTTATAAAAATAAAGTCGTAGTAATGTGGAGTTAAGTGAGATTGAAACAATGCTATAGCATTTCTTTTCTCCTCAATCATCCACGTATATTCATTTAAGGAATGAAAGGTTGGATACTTCTGTTTTGCACAAAAATATAATAATACAAACACGGAACATTATATTTTTATATAATTTAATATGCGATTTCAGATATAAAAAGTGATAATATACTACATATTGATTTCTTGGATAGGAAAATTTTAATATAAGATTAAAAAAATGACACTATAGACGGATTAATACGCTTCTTCATCGTAGTATAAAAATATAATTTGGGAAATTGCATTTATGCAATATAAAAAGTACAATATATATTGTAACCATTTTAAAATTTTCGATGGATCAGTTAAAAAAATGAAGCATTATATCAAGAGCATAAACATACATACATTAAAGATAAAGAGTTTAATTGACTTTATTAATACATAAATATAAAATATAAAGTTGAAGAAAAATGTAAATTAATAAAAAAGCAAATAAACGAAAACAAATGTTAATACAAAAATATTTTTGACAATAAAAAGAAAAATGCGTTAGAAAAATTGTTGATTGAATATGAAAATTAAATTACAGAACATTTTTGAAAAAAATTGCTAAACCTTAACTGAATGTATTAATCTTTAAAAAAAATGAGAATTCACTATTTGTAAAAAGAAATATTATCGTTATGATCATGAAGAAAAATATATTATTTGACATATAAACAATGTTTGTTCTTTGGTTTTCAAAATATTTATCTCTTACAAAATATGGTATAAATCGGCAAGATCACAAAATTCACGGTCTTACATATAAATATATAAAAATAAAAATATTATTTGTAAATCATGTGCATAAATATTTTAATACATAAAATAGTTTAATTTTATCCATTTGTATGCCAAATAAAAGGTATTGCCTGATGGATATTATATATTAATTAATTAATAAATATTTTAATACATTGCTAAATGCATTTTTTTAATTAATACTGTAAAAAGAAGTATATAATAAATATTTTATTGCCAAGTTTAATTTGTGAAATTTACTTTTTTTAATAAAAAAAAAATTGAAAAATACACAAATCACGTATACGAGTCTTATATAAAAGATTAAATATAAACGTCAATGAAATTATATAGCAATAATAATGAACCACATAAATATTTTATAATAAATGATAATTTTACGCAATGGGAACATTCCATAACTTAGTATTGCAGTCTTGACCGGTTGAAACGATAGTTTCGTTATCTAACCAATCTAATGAAGTAATCTGACTTTGAGGATGTGCATCTAAAAACATAATATAATTATAATATATATATAAACAACGTGCAGTTATAAAACAATCACCAAAATTAAGTAAAAAATACTTTTAATAATGAGATGTTTTGCTGGTTGAGCAAGGTTCCAAATAATAAGACAAGTGTCTAGAGATCCGCTGGCTACACGTTGGGAATCTATTGACCATCCAACGCAGTTCACACGAGCTGTATGGAAGCCCCATTCTTTATTATGAGCTAGCTATAAATATTAAACATACAAGGTGAAATATTGTATCATTACAAAAAAAAAATATAAAGCAATAGAAAAAAATTCATAATTTTACCGTCTATTAATTCCAATATTAATTTATGAGACATGTAAAAGGTAAATGCAAAAATAAAAAAATATTTTTATATAAAATTATATTACTTCATCAGGTGTTTATAAATGAACAAAACGCTCAAAAAGTGCAGGGAAAAAATGATTTATGTAAATGATAAATTTATTTTTAGTCATTTCTGCTTTGAAATATACTATTTACTATTATCATTTCCCTTTTCTTAATTTGAATCTATTAATTTAAACAGCAATTACTAAGATAATAAGACTGCTTTCATTATATAAAAATAGAAATTTTACATGTAAATACTTAAATAATTTTTAATTAAATTCTATTTAAGTTAAAAAATATTTTATATAAAACAGAATTCCAATAACCTTATATTCTTCAGTAGAGTATAAAATAACTTTACGATTTGCATCACAAGCAACCAAATATTTTCCATCTGGACTGTATTTACAATCAGTTATCGCTCCTAAATGATCCAATTCAGGCCCAGGAGATAAGGAAGTATCATTTAGAGTGTAAACATGAACCTATAAATATTAATATATATATATATATATATATATATATATATATATATATATATAACATTTTCACTTAATTACCTTATTATCACAAGATCCTCCAACTGCTACATGACCAGTGTGTTGATTAATACTTACACAACTCGGTTCATAATTCACAGATAAAGATGAAATCTTTTTATCTCCAGATAAAACTACAAGCTACGAAGGAACAATTCATAATGTTATAAAATAAATATAATATATATAAAGAATGATAACTTAATAATATTACTTCTTTTATTGTAGTTACAATAGCAATAGTTTTTTCTTTATAAATATCCATAGATCGAGGCTGAGATCCTAAAGCAATAGCTAAATTTTCATAAGAACCAGCTTCTTGTCCAGAACTCTGAGACGCCTTTCTTAAAGTATCATCAATACCGCAAGAATATACACTATCCGCAGTGCAAATTAATCCATTAATTTGATTTCCATGTCCAGTTCCACCAATTCTATCGTTAGTACCTAAAATTAAAAATAAATATTAGCGATTTTTAAGCGCTTTAGATTAACGCACCCTTTCCTAAGTTATTTTCATAGATAATACCGTCCATAAAAATTTTAATTAATAAATTTATATATATATATTTTTTACCATCATCACAATTTGTTTTAGTAAACCCCTCTAAAAATCTATTACATTTCTCAGTTAAGAATCATTAAATATTGTAATTAGAAATATTAGGTATTTTAATAAATAAGAACCTGATTTTGCATCCCATTTCGTAACAAAACCATCGTGACTAGCAGTGTAAATATAATTTTTATCTTCAGTGAGGGCTAATTTTGTAATTGGTTTATTGTGACCCTTAAGAATTCTAAGTGGTTTTGATGGATTATTAACATCCAAATAATTTATAAAACCACTTAACGAAACGGTAAGTAAGTGAGGACCCTGCCATAAACATGATACCTATGAAAAAAATCAAAATTTTAATGTAAACGTAACAAAAAAATATGATTTCAAATTTATGTAGTATTTACCTGCTGATCGTCTACAGCAGTACCCATTACAAACTCGGAAACCATTTGTGATGTTTCTACATCCCACAAACGGCAAGTTTTATCTCCAGAACAACTAAGCAGCTGTTTGCCATCACCAGACCAAGCAACACCATAAACACCGCCTTTATGTGCTGGACTTCCAATCTATGACATTATTTAAATTAGAAAAGAATGTAAACAGTAATACTAAAATGATATTTTTTTTACCTCTCCTTTAAGTTCAGAACTAGTACCATCGTAAAGGTATATTTTGCCATCAAAACCAGCAGAAGCAAAAACACCACCATTTGGTGAATAACGAACTGCTTGAGCAAATCTTGTGTGTTCCTGCGTAAATTTTAGTTAAAAATATAAAATTCTATTATTAAAACACAATTTAATGAAAAAAAAAACATTACTTGTTTAGTGCACTTGAACTTAAAAGGTGGACCTTCAAAAACTGCAACAGTATTATCTTCAGATGCTGTTATAATTCTGAAAGGTCGAGTAGGACGAAAATCGACAGAATTTATAGGTTTAGCTTGACCACTAATTTCACCAACAGATGTCCCTGTTTCTGACATAAAAACGTGACCAAATCTATAATAATAAAAATTAACAAAAAGTTTATAAACAAGTATTAATAATAATTTATACAAGTAGTAATAATAATAATTACACAAATACCTTTCACGACCATCACCAACTACACACATTCTTTGACTGTCAGCACTCCAAGCAATATCTTTTATTGGTCCACCAAGTGGTTGAAATTCATTTTTTAATATATGTTCTTTATTTACCGTATCCCAAATACGAACTTTTCCAGACACATCTAAATAATAATAGTAAAATAAATATTTTTCGTTACAAAAATGTTGTTTATAAAAAAAATACAACAATTTTATTTGATCTACCACAAAATAATTATCCACAACAATTTATTAAAACATTCATAAAAATATTTACAAATATAATAAAAAATATAAAAGAATAATATCATTATTACATATAAATTACGAAGTTTGAAACGTAAAAAAAATTGAAATTAAAAACAGTTTTAATATAACTACTAAACTTACATTTTATAAAGAGACTAATTTACACATATCATTTTTCATTTTAACAAATTGATCATAACAATAATTTGGTTGATCACATCTGCATATTTTACGATACGCCTATTACATCAAATATTTCTTTGTCACTAACTGAATTAACCAAAATATTTTATGCAGCAGAAAAGAAAATTATTTGGCAGGCTCCAGCGTTGAAAACGTGTGCACAATTTAACGATGCCATATTTATTATGTCATAACAAATTCGGCATCCAGTAAACAGAAAATGCTGTTGAACTGGACTGATTGGCAATCATCCAATGAGTAGATTATATTAAGGAAACGTTCATAATGTTATCTAGCTTAATATTTATTTTAAAACTAGAGCTTTTTCTAATTAAATAAAGACCTGTGTACAAATAAAATGACAAATAATAATAATATGCAGAGTTGTAAAAAACAATAATATACCTCCAGAAGCAATGTAAAATCCACTGGGTGAATATTTAGCAACATTTACTGCACAAGAATGCTCGGTGTAGACATCAGCGATGGCTGGTTCATCGATATTACGAATTATTACAGAATTGCCATTAGTATATAAGAAATTTTTCCCTTTCGGATCTCCACCGAGTACCAAAGGTGTACCACGTTGAGTACGTGGTAAGGCGGCATAGATACTTTCTGGAAATCATAGCACAAAATATAATTTCAGTATATTGTATTTCATCAATTCATGATTAAAAAAAGTAGTATTTATGAAAGTTTTAAAATAAAATTGTAAAAAATATAGAATATCAAATCATTATAGTAAAATTAATATTATTTTTTATAGATATAAAATTATTGCTCAAATATATATAACAAGTATTTAAAACAATTTACAAAAATTGAGTGGAAATTTTGAAGGTAAAATATTACACGAAATGTAATGCTATATCTAATCAAATACATAAAATCAAAGTAATATATTTATTAAAGAAAAAATAGATAATATAATCGATAAAATTTATATATGCACACACACACACACACACACACACACACACACATATATATATATATATATATATATATATATATATTGGAAGTGTTTTTAAATGAATATTGAAGAAAATCTTAGAAATTTCCACTTTAGTGTACTTTCTTATGTTTAAGAATTTACAAACTTATCAAATGGAAAAATTTACTAACATGTCTAAAAATGCTGAAGACACCGGAAGTAGATATGAGAAATCAGATTGCTTAGATTACACAAAACAAAATTATAGATTTTATATTTAATAACGTTTGAAGACGGGCGGTACGTTGTTAATATTGATTTTTTTAAAGTAATAAATGACAGTAATATCGTATTAATTTTTTAATCATATAATGCAATAAAATAAAAATGCTGATTTATGTGAAAAATATTTTATTAGCCAAAACGAACAATTATTTAAATGCCATAGGAAATGCTTAAAAAAATAAATATTTGATAGAAAACGGTACATAGAATAGATCCGTTATTATTATTACAAACATTCCATATATGGCAGTAAAATATCACATATGACTAATAAAAACTCCAACAAATTGGGTGGGGACAAATTACATATGAAAAAAACCGGAACATATTAATTTTCATTGCACCGTTGAATAGATTTGGTAACAGTTTAAATGCATCAATTTTTTGATGATAACGGTGATAAGCGCAAATGTCGAAGAGATGAGTGTGCAAAAGCATACCCATATTTGGTCATAGCCGGTGTGCAATTCGATATTCGTATAAACGATGAAAGTACGCTATTTTGTATGAGTTGTTTATATAGAATGCACTCACTGTTGCTGTAAGCCATCATTCAACTGATAAATGATACGAAACACTGAAACCGTGCGGGCAACTCCTACCGGCTAACGAACCCACCGATACCGACACGCTCCGCTGACACGGAGCCAATGTTGCCACTGAAATTATTTTTTTTCCATTCAATGTTGCTATATTTAAAAAAATAATCTTAAACATTTTTATGTTTAATATTCGATTCGATTTTATTTTATTTTCAACAAAGAAATTTCATAAATAAATATAGTTTTACGAAAATATTATAATTTTATTTAGTTTCGCCTTTATATATATGTATATATATCATCGTAAAATAATATAAAGCAAAGGGTCGATTAGAGGTCAATCAAAAATTTAATTGAAAATCACAAATATAATTATATAGTGTACTTCAATAATAATTTTTAAACTTCTTTATTTAAAGTTTGTATTTCGAAATCTAATCATCCATTATACTATAAATTTAACATTTATATTTAAATATAATTATTTGTTAATATTAACATTTATATTTAAAATATAATTATTTTTAAAGTTTTATACATTTAATAGAAAAACAAAGCTAAAAATGTGACTTTTTGTGAGAATGAAATTTAAGATTAATCGAATTTAAATATTATTTATTACATTAATTTTTAAAACTGAAAAAAAACTAATTGCTTTAACAAATAATATCTTGATTATTGTAATAAATACTTTTGCATTTTCTAATTAAATAAAAATATTTAGATAAATTCAAATATCATTTAAATACTCAATCAATGAAAAATAGATATTTTTAATTTTACAAAAAAAATGCAAAAATAATTATTGTAGGCATAAATTTTATGTATTTTTTTAACTTATATTAAACTAATGTACTTTTAAAACGATTAAAAATATTTTTGAATAAAATACATTTTTTGATAAAAAAAAAAAGAATTTTATTTAAAAAAATGATGATTAATAAACTATTTTTTTCTATAGTTTAGTGGAAAATTGAAATTCAAAATATATAAAAATTCTGAACTAAAAATATATATATAAAGATAAAATAACCATTGTATTTTTGATTGAAAAAATAGATACCTTCCTTAAAATAATAATTATACGCCATTGATATTCAATTTTAACGTTAATCAAATAAATTTACTATTTAACTAATGTTATCAGAATGTTGAAATAGTCATATTTTTTGCTTTTATGGTCCATTGCATTTGGTTATAAAATACGGTTCAGATTACTTTTTCACGTTAGTTTGCTCTGGTCTGTGGTTTGAGTGAGGTCGTCGAGCGAAAGCCTTACGAATGTTTAGTGACCACGTGTAGCGTAGCGATCACTGCTGTCGGCAACGTTGGCTGTTTCTGCATGAAGAAACTTTCATTAAAAAGACATTATTTGTTGTCTACAAATGAACAACTCGATCGCCAACGTCCGACAGCAGTTATTTCAAAAATTTGCGCCAAAATTTCATCATTACTCAAACGTGTTTCTGATATTGTAATGCGTCTTTAGTATATATATATTCCATGTTTCGTTTTGCGCACGTTTTCTGTTCCGTTATAAAGTTTTGTTCTTTTCGTTAAATTTATAACTTTTTTACATTTGAATTCAAAATGAGTAGCGAAAATTCATTCCTCATTCGTCCACTTCGCAAACGTACTTATCCAACATTCACAAATATTTCTTCTGTAAGTTGATGTTAATACTTTTCAATGATTTCTATACTTGAATAACACTCATTGTAATAATAGTGAATATTCAAAATTGTTATTCTATGAAATTTTCCATATTTTTATAAACTTTAAATTTGATACTCTTGTTGTTTGCATAATTTTTAAATCGAAAGTTTATTTTTATCTACATTAATTAGTTAAAATTATATATGAAAAGTTTCAAACTTTTAATTGTTAATTATAGTCGTATGACAAACTTTATTCATAAATGTTTTAATTTAATTTATTTTTATAAAAATAAGCAATTTAAAGTTTATTCATTGTTTTCCATTTTTATATTAGTGGAATTATATTATTTTTATTTAATATGAATTATTTATGATTTAATTTATTTAATTTTACTTATTTAAAAACATTGTTAGAGTAAAAATGTTTCAAATAATTAGTATATATATATATATATATACAATATCTAATTTATATATATATTAGACAAATTTAAAGTTGTAATTTTGAGATGATGCAATTTTAAAATAATTTTCATGATTATCATATAATTCTAATAATGTCTGCTTTTATATTTGTAGCCTCAATTAGATAAAAAGTATTCGATAGTCTATTATAATGTGTCTTATTTAAATTATTTGAAAGAGAAAGAGTCCAAACTACGAAAAATATCGTTGAAATCGCGTCAGGTATAAATTTCAAAATATTTACATAATTAATTATTTTCATAATATATTTTGTTGCAAAATTTCAACTAGTTTAACTTTTGTTTGTTTTCATAGTAAAAATAATTTAATAGATTTTTCAGATTTAATATATTTTTTTATTTTTTCAGCTAAAATATAGAGGATTTTTAGTTTCACGATTAATTCGTGTTAATGAAGAATTAGATTTAGGATGTCACGTATTGCACACTGCGGTTAAACTTTTAGATTATTTCATGGATTCCAATGATATACCTGATCAATGGTTGCTTCATATTGCATTTATTTGTTTGTTTCTGGCAGGTAAATAATTGTGTTGATATATATATATATATATATATATATATATATATATATATATATATATATATATATATTAATTTAATATTTGGTTTTGATATACAGTCAAATTCGACTTGGAAACACGCGAACAACCTTCTCATTTGGAAATTTGCAAGACTGCCTCTATAATTGCAATTGAGAATGACCAGTTGTTGGAATTGGAATTAAATATCTTGAATGAGGTAGATTGGGATTTGAGAATGCCGAATGTCGCAACATTCTTATGTTTCTTTAGTGCAAACTCTATAAATGAAAACGATTTGGTTCTTTGGAAAATTCGTATGCAAACTCAGTGGTGTCCATTACAGTTAACACCGAGGCAGATACTCGTTAGAAAACTGAACATAGAATGTGAAATCTTTTTAAATGTTACATTAAGGGGTAAAAATTAATGATTATATATTTTTTGTGTGTAGTTTTTTTTAATTTATAAGTTAAATTGTTTTTTTTTAGATGTATATTTAGCAAGGATGGCTCCATCTTTAATAGCTTCCGCTTGCCTGCTTGGCGCTAGAGAATCTGTTGGCTTGAGACCATGGTCTTCGCATCTTCAAAATATGACAAAATATAAATTAGATGATGTAAAACCTATAACTATTCGCCTAAGGAGGTAAACATTTTTTTTTAATATAAATATAATGTAGTTATCTAATGGTATATTTTTATTATATTTCAATTTCTCAATATTCCATTAATTTCTTTTTTTTTTATTCGTGTTATTTGTTAATCAAATTTAATTGGCAACATTCAGAGTCCTTATGGAAAACTATATTAAATTTTTAACATAGAAATTAAAAGAAGTTTTAACTTGTAGTTTTTAATTATCGTTAGTATATAGAATTCTTATATTTAACGTTGTGATTAAACCAATATGGATTCTGTATATGATCTTCAAATAAAAATATATTAAAGAATATAGTCAAAATGCTTTAGAACACTTATGAATGCGTAATGGTTTTTGTTTAATTTGAAATTAGTGAAAACATTTTAGAAGTAAAATATTATTGGAATTATTTATTCATATATTAATGTAGTAAGTAGTAAAACAATAATAATAATTATCATTATACAAAAATTAAATTAAATTTTTAAATTTTTTTTTATTCACACAACGAAATAATACATTAATAATTATAATAAAATAATTTAATATATTTAAACAGGATGATTTCCGAGTTGAAGGAGCTTGATATACAACTTTCTAACTCGTCTACGACTTCTGCAAACAATGATCAAGGATATATTACAGACAGTTCACCGGCTAGTACCTCTACTAGATGTTCAAAAATTGTTGAAGACGATATGTATTAATAATATTATTTCATCCAATAATTATCACTTTATTTTTTATAGTGATACCTTCATATATATCTTTAAACTATATTATTCGTAACACAATGTTATATGTCTATTATGATTTTTTTTATCATTTTTATAATTTGTAAAATTGTTTGTCTAAATGATTCTAAGATTCTTATGTGAAAATGTGTCTTATGTAGTATTATACATGCATGTTTGCTATTTCGACCTATATATTTCTTTTTTGATAAGCATATAGCTACAGTTTATATGTTTCTAAATATGTGAAGCCATATATATATATATATATATATATATATATATATATATATATATATATATATATATATATATATATATATATATATATATATATATATATATATATATATATATATTTGTAAAGAAATTTGGAATTGATATAAATTGAAACCCTATTTTATATAAGAATCATAATATTGTTCTAGAATATATCATACAATGAAGCCTCATGATTTGAATGTAATTTGTTCTTTTTAACTGTTCGAAATAGGAATTTTATGAAAATTTGCAAAAATAACAAGATAATGTTTGAATTATGAAAACATTTAAATCACGAGTCTTCCGTTGTATTCGAAACAAGTTTAAAAAAACAATAATTTTAATAGATTCTTAATATTTTGTGCTATTTCTCAATATATTTTTCGCAATGAGTATAAATTTCGTCTTTTTGTATTCACATATGAACAAGTTTCATTATTAATTTACGTGTTGACCTTTTCAATTTAGCAAAGTTTATCAATGTTTGTAATAATGTGTGACTTATGTGCAGGGTAAAGAATTTAAATGTTGAAATGTAATATAATATTAAAAATGAAGTTGTTTAAGACTGATATGTACGATTATAAATAATGATGGCGTCCTTTTTATTATATTATGAAATGCTTAAGGAATGCTAATTTATATTTTATAACTGGTAACCAAAAAATTCTACGCTTTTTAGATTGTATTTTTTTTAACGAACTCGATTTGTGGATATCTTTTCATGATGCATATTTTGTGTTGAACGTTTTTCTTATATATTTTTAGTGAACATTTATTACTAAGATGTTTATATTCGTTAAGTTTTATTAACGCATGTCATTGAATCTAATCATTATTTCTAGAAAATGTTAATTGTTCGTCATGGCTTTTGAATATAGTTATCTTATCAATAAAATAGATAACTATTTATACATAAATAATAGCTATATAATTAAATTTCAAATTTTTTACTATTTTATTCTTCTTTTTCATTTTCTTTGTGCAAATAAAAAATATTTTTTTTACTATGTAATTGTTATTAAATATTATAATATCATTTTTATGTATATAATAATTAATTTTTAATGTTAAGTTCATTAGAAAATTCATTTTTTTTTTCTCTATTAGAAATTTTGCGATTCAATAAGTGCCATTTGATAGATCATAATGTAGATTTTTTTTTGTAAATATAATACAGTAAGTGCTTTTGAAAAGACTGATAGTATTATTATATTTATTTTTAGTTAAATTCTTGAACGTTTTTTTTATTATGAAGTATATTACGAATATTGATGTCATTAATTTGATGATGGTAAAAGTATCGAAATGTTGGTTTTTAATATTGAAAAGCATAAAAAGAGTATGCAAATCCAAATATGCTTTTTACGCTTATGAATTTTCTTTTCTTACTTATTGAGATGTTAAATACGATTAATCATAATTATTTATTTTTATAATCGTTAAATGCACAAATGTGATGTTAAATTGTGTTATTGATGTTAAATATTGTGTCAATCGTATGAATTCACATTGAAAATGTGGTCAGTATTTTATAATACATATTCTGAATATTAAATATTCAATTTCCTAATTTTGTATAAATGCTTTCTATTAATAATTTGTTTATTAATAATATTTCACTTTCAGTTGTATGGTATATAGAAGTTAAATAAAATCCTATTGAATATTTTGATAATGTAATGTACGTCTGATTTGGAGATAATATAAAATGACTAAATTGAAGTTTTGCTTTTTTTATATTAAGCAATTATTTTAAATAATAAAATATAAATATTTTTGTAACTATTAGTCCCAGTTATAAAATATTCCACGGATTATAATGAAATTTTATTTGTGATTAAATTTAAATTGTAAATTTTAATTTCATTTTTGAAAGCAAAAATTTAAGCTCAAACATGGTTAAAGAAAATTCGACTAGTCATCGTATTAAAAAAAAAAGAATTATTAAGTCATTTCTTTGAAATATGTTTCATGTACATGCAATTGTTGTTAAATTATAATTACACTTATTTTCTAAATCCGTTGTATACAAACTTAAAGTTTTACACGCAGGTTTGTTTTTTTCTTTATTATTAATAATTGGAAGTAAATTGTTTACGAAATATCAATCTTTTGAAAGAAATTTATATTAATAATAAACTTATCATATTTGTTATGTTATTGTATATTATATTTGTGTAATATATTATATCATTTATATTATGTAATCGAATAAATTATAAATAAAACGATTCACTGTATTACTGTATGCATTAATACATTTAGTGGATCTAATCGATATAAAAATTAATAAAAATCATATGACTTAATATTCTTTCAGGTTTGTCACATTATATTTTCGATTTTAAATGTATTTTTTTTTTACATATAATAAAGAAAATCAAATAAATATTTTACAATTAATATTTGTTATCAGTTAAAAATATTGATTTAAGGAATATTCATTATATTGAACTTTCACATATATTTAATGAAATTGTGAATTCATTGTTCTTCTACACTTTTTTTTAAATGTTTGTATTCAGTTAAAGTTTTCAATATACTTGAATATGGATAATGAAAGTTATGAATCGTTTAAATGTATTTTTTTCAATATCTGAATATTTATTTGGATTTGCTATGTTATTAAAAAATCATTTTATAATATTACAATTTATATTCATATAAGTTATTTTATTATAACATATTAATCTTGATAAAGAAATAAAATACTGAACATTCAAATTTATAATTAAAACAATTAACAAATTTAATACGAAAAAAAAATTGAAGTGGTTTTAAAAAAGATAAAGAAGTTTGTTACATCAGAAACGTGATTTTAAAAATAAAAACGCTTATATTTCGTCAGTAAAGTGAAGAGAAGGAAAAAAAGCACTCAATGTCGTTACTTTTCAAAAATAAAAAAAAGTATAAAGTGAATAAAAAAAGATGTACAAGTGAAATGCGACGGAAACGGAAAGGCGAAAGCGTGGCCATTTTAAACGAGCGGATTATGTGAAGTGATGCAATGCAAATGGCGTACTCGATTTTTTTTCTTTTTTATGTCTACCATTTTTGATGTATTTTATAAAGCATCACTGTTCATAATATATATAAATATATATATATATATATATGTGTGTGTGTGTGTGTGTGTATATATATATATATGTATATATATATATATTTATATATATATATATATATATATATATATATATATATATATATATATATATATATATATATATATTGAATTTTTAATTGATATTAAATATATACTTTGGATTGTGTAATATTCCGTTAATGACAAATATTGAATACTATATAAATATTGTGTAATAATTCTGATAAAATGAAAATTTAATACTTTATATATAAAGAAGTAGTCAGATCATATTTTAAGTTTTTAGATTTAATGAATTTTCCAATCAATTTCATTTTATACGGATTCTATATTTAAAATTAACATTGCGAACACATTAAACATTCATTATTACATCGAGAAAGGTTCGTCATTTGATGAAATCAACCCTCATCAAGTTAATATCAAAATAAACTATTTAATTAGCGCATTTCGTCGATTTAGAATAGAATTTGGAAATCGTTTATGCCTTTATCATTATATAATTACAATTGCAATTCTAGAATAACTTATGCGGGATTTGTGGTTGAAATAATTACACGTTAGTTAAATTGTGTACATTATATATTGAATAATGTAAAACATATTTTAATTAATTGAATAGCTTTTGAATATATATATATATATATATATATATATATATATATATATATATATATATATATATATATATATATATTTAACACTGATTAAAAAGTAAGGTGAATTTGTTTATATAATGTAAATTCTTTATTTATTCTTCCAAATCATTTTCGTCACCTTCAAAGTAATCCCCATCCGATAAAATGCACTTTTACCAGTCTTCGAAACAGTTAGAATAGTCTTTTTTCGTTATAGCCTTCAAGACCTTCTTTGACTGTTTTTATTTCCTCAATCGTATCAAAATTGCGTCCCCGCATTGGCCATTTAAGTTTGTTGAATAGTCAGAAGTCGCACGGAGCCAAATCGGGCGAATATGGTGGTTGCGGAACGATACGAATCGATTTTTCGGCAAAAATGTCGCAAAGAACCAATGCAACATGACATAGTGCATTATCGTGCTGAAGGAACAAAGAGTTGTAAAAATACGTGCATCTCGGAGATAATTAAACTTTTCGACAAACGGACGCTTTGAAAATGTTATTAATAATAAGTAAATTGAATAAACGTTTATGTCCGTTATATTAGTGTTCACGGTATTATTAACGATTAAGATTATGTAGTAATTAAAATTAAATATTTAGTTTTTATATATCGAACAAGCTTGTATTACTTTGTTGTCTGTATAAAATAAATTTTAATATCGAACGATTATTATTTTTAAAGTTCTAATTTAAAAATATCATATCAAATTTGAGTACTTAGCAGACTCGTGTGCAAATTAGCATAAAAATTCAAAGAAATGCTAAAATCATTTTAACATTGATTTAAAATACTATGATGTAAAATTTATATTTCACTAATATTTCCTATATTTTTTTCTTAAAAATATTTTTTGGGGTATTATATTCTATATATTATATAATTATAGACTAGATTGTATTATCGAATGGTATATAAATTTACTGTAATTGATATGCGTCGAGTCAATATGAGCTCACATAAACTCATTAAAAAAATACTATATATATATATATATATATATATATATATATATATGTGTGTGTGTGTATGTTTCAAAAATATGTATACAACACATTGGTTGCATTTTCAGTTGACAGTGCACCTGAAATAATTTACGGTTGCTGTCAGTAATAATGATAAATATTCATTCTAACAAATTTAATTAAATTCGACTGCGCAAAATGCGGGATTAAAATGCATTTAGCACTCGATGTTTCAATAGTATGAATAATATTATATATTTTTTAAAACTAAATTTTTATTAATATATAATTTTTTTTTTCAATCATAAGAAGTGTATTGCCTTTTTAAATTAAATTAGATATTCCACACATATATATATATATATATATATATATATATATATATATATATATATATATATATATATTTATGATGAAATAAATTCAATGGTAATTAATATAAATTCGTAACTATTACCATATATAGAAAATGCGAAAAAATATAAAATGTTTGAGAAGGATTTTTATTAACTTTAAAATAAAAAAAAAGATAAATTCCAAAATTAAACGGAAGCGCACGAAGATTTAATTTTATATTGATTTAAATAATTCCTTTTTATTCAAAAATTTTAATTATAAATATAAGTAACATATCGCGTGCATTATTATGTAAAAATAATAAAATGTTTTATGTTTCAATAATTAATTCACTTCAAAACATCAAATAATAATTATCTGTAAATTAATTTATATTCACGCTTGCATAATTTGGCTTTGATAGCAAATTTACAATTTTAATTAAGTTTTCAATTTATAATTTTACACATTTAATAAAATCTATCCACTCTCCGTAAATACATTAATAAACAATAATATAATATATATATATATATATATATATATATATATATATATATATATATACCATATATATATATATATATATAAATATATATACCATATATATATATATATATATATATATATAAATATATATACCATATATATATATATATATTTATATATATATATATATATATATATAAACACACACATGTGTGCGTGCGCGCGCCTGTGTGTGTGTGTGTGCGTGCGTGCATGCGTGCGTGTGTAGCTAATATATAAAAAAAGACAAATATATCTTATATTTGAGCTATTAATCGCATCACCAGCTTCATACGTAATTTTTAATTTTTAACCTCTTGAATATGAAATTTTATTTTTTTTATTTGTTCGTTAAAAATTTAATTAATGATTAAAAATTTATTTAATTATTTTAAACTGTTTAATTATAGAAGAATCAATGTGAAAACAATAATAAATACGCTAATTATGAGCAATATGAATGTATAAAAATTAAATTATACTTTTTTTGAAATATTCGATGTTAAGGTTTATATATATATATATATTTTTTTTTTCAAAATTTCTTGCTAACAATTTTCATGTAGATTTTTTATGGTATAGAGATGCAAACACCATTATATTTAAACCGTTTACTCTGAATGACCCCAAGTGCTTCATTTACTTTTAACCACTTAATTTCCTGAACAGCCTCAATCTCATTTTCATATACATAATTAAATTTCTATAAACTACCAACTTATCTATATTATACATAAAAAAAATGAAATATACATTTTTTTTAGTATTAAAGAATTTATACTTAAATCATTAAATAAAATATATTAAAATTATTTTTTATTACATATGAAAATTTTTTAATAAATTTATTTTTATAAATATTTAAGTTGTACACGTCCCTTAAGATTGCATTTTTCTATTGAAAATAAGGAAGGTAGAACCTTTCAATGGTCCAAAGAAGACGGTAAAACTTGACCGCAAAAGAATTAGGGATGAGACTAGACTAGACGAGATAGGAGAGCAAAGGGTGACTTTCTCCTACCCTTAGCCTCGACAAACGAAAACAAATCAATAGCGCGCAAGTGTCGCGGGGAATCCGCCCCTAAGTCTTGAATGCCTCTCCCCCCCTTCACCCTTCCCCTCCTCGAGACCCTGTTTCGTGCCGGCGTCAAAACCAATTTTGCACTTCTTGTCCGAAATGTTTGTGCGTTAATTGATTGAAATTATCTTTGTTATTGTCGTTGATTGACGCCCGAATTTGTGATGAGGTCGAAGTTTATACCGATGATATGGGTTCTGTTCTGGTACGAGTTCCAATCGACAAATTTCACTTGTTCTCCATTAATCGAAAAATGATATAGAACTAATACTAATATTTTTTTATTTAAAATAATATTGAAATTTATTATACCATATAATGTATAATTTTTTCATGACGTCCTTACTTCAATATGGTACAATGCGAATAGAGATTTATATTGCATAAGAATGAAAATTTCTACTAGCTAAGCTATTAATAATTGAACAATTGCTGAAATTTATATTATATTACATAAATTTATAATAGCATAAAATATTAGTCGTATATATATATATATATATATATATATATATATATATATATACATGTATGTGTGTGTGTGTATTCCAAATATTTTTGTTTGCATCCTTATCTATAATAATAATAATATACAAACTATTGAACTAATTAATTTTATGTATATTTCAACAATTAACGTCATATAAATAAATACAATTGAATATAGATATAAAAAAGAAGATATATCTTTTTTGACTGAGATACTTGTGGACCTCGCAGTGATCCGTATATAATCTTCTTACACTCCAATTCAAAAGGGCTTTCATTATATATATATATATTATTTTTTAATGAATTTTAGATAAAAAATAATTTATTTTACTACATATTATATATTTTAATATATATATATATATATTCAATTTTTCTTAAAAAAAAAAGAAGAAATATTATCTTTCTATAATAATTATTTTTATGCAAGTCGATATTTAGCACATCTAATTATTTTCCAATTAAGAAACTTAATGAAAGCTTTTTTATCACATATTTCACTAATATAATATTTCATTTAATTAAAGAAAACTGTGACGCCAAAACTTGAAGGAGCTTGACCCGTATTTCAAGTTTCATAGTGTGTATTTTTAGATGTAGTTGAGATGCAATTTTATCATAAAAATATATATAAAAAAATCCATTTTTATACATTGTTGAAAAAAAGATTGTGCATTAAATTTTGAAAAATGCAAAAAAATCTTGAATGTTAATCTTAAAAGTATTCCTTTTAGAGATAATTTATTTTTTAGATGTTTGTTTATGATTGAAGGTTGATGATTAACACTTCTATTTTAATTTTGAATATTTTAATTATTTTTTAAATTAATATCAATTCTTGAAAGTGTTTAAAAAATATATTTAGGTTAGATTTGATCGTCTATACGGTGGTTTTCCGTTGTCATCCTTTTTACAATTCATCGCATCAAATTTTTAATTTTTTTTTTAATATGAATTATAATTTGAAAATTTAGACAGTGTTTAATTTGAAAACGACAAGAACACGACACAAAATGTTCGACATGTTCTACGACAGATTAATCTAATTTGTATAATTTGCGAACGTGTATCGGCGCATTAACGCAATTATCGTGTAAAACGCATTTATATATTCGTTCAAATTCTAAATTTACGACGTGAAATTGAACATTATAATAATAATAATCATAATCATAATTTCACATGATATTTTATCGAATCGCGTAAAAAAAAAACAAACAACACGAAAACGAACGGTGGTAAAAATTCGATTCGTTTGCTAATTGTGTCACATATCGATTAAATACGACCGACAAACGACATTCGAGTCTGAAAACTTTGCATAATAATAATATTATAATATTATTGCGAACCACGTATTTCAATAAATATACTATTTATTTTCAAATGAAAAAAAATAATTCGAAATTGGCAATATTTTCGGGTACCATCTGTTACCATTTAACAGCGACACAATACGATAATTTTTTTTGTTACGATACTGTTTATATATATATATATATATATATATATATATATATATATATATATATATATATATATATATATATATATATATATATATATATATAGCATTGAAACGAGTCGGAAAAATAAGGAAAAATATGTTAAAAAAAAATAGCAAGAGCGGATTAATTATGTTTGAAAGAAGCGGAAAAAGTGGATTAAACGAAGACCCCGGAAAAGGTAATAAGCTTCGGGAAAATCATCCATCAAGTCTCTGTGACGTACCGTGAATTCGCGTTTTTTTTTTTTCATTATTTTCAAGTCAGTTATTTGTTTTCGTGTAATTTTATAAATTAAATTTGGACTGTACGGTATATTCGGTACAAATTAATTTATTTATTTTCGTTAAAATATAAATTATCCAGACAATATGTTGATTATTTTTTTTTTTTATATTACACTTTTATGATGTATTTTTATTTAATTATTTTTCAAAAGAAAATGTACGAATATATTAAAATAAATAGATATATAGTATCATAAAATTATATATAACACTTTTATATACATTGGTATGGATTTTGTCATGATTAACACAAAATTTACTGGCTATTTCTAAATATCCATTTAATATGAAAAAAACTAATTTGAGAAAAAAATATATACATTTTAATTGTATAATATTGATGTTATCTGAAATCGTGTTAAATTTATCTTTCTTTTTTTTCAATGATTTCGCATTGGTTTTCATCGTTTTTCATTTGAGCAATTTTCGTGTTTTTCAATTCTTAAATGTAAAATGATGACTTTTAAAATATTTTATGGAATAATATCGATCTTGTTGAACTAAAAGCACTAATATTCATCAGAAATCTTTCAATATTTTATGTTATTTTTAACACTTTTTCTAAAGATTTCTTTCATTTCAACTCCATGAACGACGATATCTTTACGGAAAATAATGATTCGGGAAATTCTTTTAGAAATACAATTCATTTCACTGAACTCAATTTATTGACATCGAAATTTGTACGCAATTGTGTTTAAGAGAATCGACTTAAATTAAAAATCTTGTTCAATTATTAATAATTCAAACTTTTATAAATCTGCTCCATTTAAAGATCACAATGATGCTAATATTACATTTTTAATTGATAAAATACATGATAAATATTAGTTCTTTAGCCAGTTATTCTTAGTATAAAATTAATATTAAACATAATTACTATATATATTATATATAAATGTCGATAATTTTTTTTACGGTTTCAAATATTTTATTTAAATTTTAATATATATCGACAATGAAATTTATATGGTTGATTTGAAGAAGAAAAAAAAATCGTACATTTAGCCGAACGTCGTTTATATAAAGAAATATGGTAAAATTCGTAGAAAATCTCAACTGTCGAATTTTATAAAGAAACTCATAAGATTTTCCGATAAAACGCCGTCGTCTCGGTCGGATTTTTCCGACAGTTTCCATCGTCAAAAGTTTGCAATAAAGAAGTCTGCACACGAGAGAGGGTAGAAAAGTAGATGGGTTGATCTCGAGGTCGTTTTTTTTTTCTTAGAAATACATGTATATTTTGATTCTATTCACATAGATTTCGAATCCTGTAGGATGAGAGATGAGAAACATTAATATGAAAGGAACAAATTTTCAAAGCACATCCTTTTTTTTTTTTTTTTTTAATATATAATCTAAAGTTTTATTATTAAATATCGTGAATTTATTTAGAACTGTTGCATAATTCATAATAAAATTTATAATAAATAGAAGATTTAAAATAGCCAAATAGATAAAAAAATTCACGGTCTCTGAAAATATAATTTTTTATTTCAACTATAAAAATGCTGGTTATTTATACGTCGTTTATTTTCCACAATTACATTTATTTATTAAAAATGTTTTATTCATGCCAAACGAATATAAAATTTTTAATTTAAATATTTATATTAATTTTCCTTTTTTGATACATTTGTATAACAAAAAAAAATACTAATTATAGATATATTATGTTTTGGAATTTTCTTAATGTTGACAAAGAAAATATAGAAAGGGATATTATAAATAATATTTTTGTTGTTCATAATAGTTTTTTTCATTGTAATGACTTGTCACATTATTATTATATTACACATACGTGGGGGGTAATATAATAAGTAAAAATACCTTGTGAAAGATTCGGGTAAAATAAAAATAATTTTATGATAAAAATTTTTTAACATCCCATACAATTAATGAAATTATTTTTGTCTTTAAAATATCAACATTTTATAAAGAATATTAATTAAAAACATTTATTTATATTTATTTTATACAACTTTTGACTATTTGTGCTTCAAATATATGGTAAATATGCCTAAATAAAATTAGATTTTATCGAATATTTTTAATATAAAAAAAATCAAGTATTTAACAATACAAAATGTCACGATTTTACTGTAAAAATGCATTTTTTAAAAAACGAAAATTTCAAAAAAAATGCAGTTTACTTTTTATTGAACGTATTTCTATAATTTAAATTTCTATCGCTTCATTCAGTTCATAATATTTTCCATTTCCTTATTGTGAAAAATTGAAAATTATTGAGAATTTAGTTTATTTTGCATGGAAAATAAATTGAAAACTAACATAGACAGCTTCCTTATATAAGTATAAAAATCTCATTATAAATCTTATTTCAACAACTTCAGCCGCTATTCTTGGTATTTTTTTTTCAATATTTTTTTTATATTTTGTTAAAAATAAAATATTACATAATTTTCATATATATATATATATATATATATATATATATATATATATATATATATATGTGTGTGTGATTATGAAAAAAATGATTGATATAAATTTTATATTCAATCAAATTTATATATAATACGCTTTCAGATTTCATTTTTTAACACAATCATTGAGATGCATATTCTAATTATAATAGAACGCAAATCGATAAGTTAAATTTATTCACAGTCTTTTCAATAGTTAGTCTGAATACTGAAATGTAGCATTTCCCGGAAAATGCATCAATAGAATAGTATCTAATGTTAAAACGGGACGCTATTCCTGATTTTGAGAATTGAAAGCGTGTAATTTTATATATGTATCTACAATTTGTATATATCTATGAATATATTGTATATATATATATAAGAAATATACTGATAATATAGTAATATTGTTATCGTTAAAGGGGTTAGAATATATAGATTCGGTACGTTTTCACGTTCATATTCGAGGTCTTATCTCGATATTCAATCTACGCCGTTGTTTTCCAAATGGAAAGAAAACATTTGTACGAAAATATTTTTTTATAATATTGATAAAAATATGAAAGGAGAGACACGAATAATATTCATGATATCGATCACTTTGCACGCCAACTTCTTCACGTTGTATTATTTTATATGTATATATAGTGTGACAATAATATCGCATGAATAGTGAAATAAATATTATTTATTAATAATACGAAAAATGTGCGATAAATATATAGTTGTTATTATTATTAAAAAAAAATAAAAAATAAAATTCTTATGAATATCGGCGAAAAATTATATTATGGAATAAATTAAAATTGAATAAATAATTATTAAGCAATAGCTATTAACGTAAATGTAACGTTTTATTTAGAAACGAATAAAATTAAAAGATTTGTTTTCTATATGCATTAAAAATTCACATTTCATAGATTTGTATCGATGCTTTAAACGGATATATAATAGTAAAAGGTCAAATCAAAACTAGCTTGAGAATCTTCGATATATATATATATATATATATATATATATATATATATATATATATATATATGAAATAATGTGACGAATTTTCTAGTATACAGTATATTGAAAAGCGGTTGAATTGAAGGCTTTTGACGTTAAAATTCTTTTCGAAAGCTCGTTTTATTGAACGAGAGTTTTATCAAAAATTTAAAATCGTTCTATTCTAACAACTATTCGAACAAAAATCTATTACGAAAAAGCTGACCGAAGAGAAATGTGCAAACATTTCACACAAAAAGCTCTTACCTGTATAAAACACATATGTATATTATATATATATATATATATATATATATATATATATATATATATACACATATGTAGTATATCGAGCATGTAAAAATTCGGCTCGCGGGCCGCATGCGGTCCGCCAATGCCAAAGTTGCGGCCCGCTTAGATGTGTTGTTTTCGATAACACATATAAAAATAATATTTGAAAATAAATTTTGTTTTTTATTTATATATAATTAATTACGTTTAATATAGTTGTAGTGTGCAGTTTAAATTAATTAAAAGTAATATTTTAATTATCAAGCGTAACGTGCTTCCAATTTTTTTTCTTTTTTTTTTTTTTGAGTGCGACCCATAAGCTCATGTGACTCGCGATGAGCTTTGAGTTTGACGTCCCTGATATATATATATATATATATATATATATATATATATATATATATATACTTATATTTAATTGAAAATATAAGTATTTCTCGTATACTGCAATTTATTTCCGGTTTTGTATCTGACAGATGTCAAGCAAGTTTATAATAAACTGATATTTTAAGATAGAATTTTAAAGGAAATTTGTGTGCATATTACAATACGTCATATTTGATACTAAAAGTATGAACATTTTTATTTTATTTACATGAATAAATTATAAAGTTTACAACACACTTCGAAACATAATGTTTTGTATACGGCAACATTACTCAAAACTACATATTGTGAACTAAAATTAAATTTTTTTTACAAACAGTCTTCATAGAATAATATCGGTAATTGTTAATTACAAAATTATACTAATTTTTGAAAATGATAAAGTTAGTATTTTTTATTCATTTTTTGGGTCACAAATGAAAAAGTTTAAGAATATCTGTTGTGCAATATAT
Source organism: Leptonema lineaticorne (assembly GCA_024500535.1). NCBI lineage: Eukaryota > Metazoa > Arthropoda > Insecta > Trichoptera > Hydropsychidae > Leptonema > Leptonema lineaticorne. The sequence continues at coordinate 308,802 of JANIJI010000065.1, forward strand.
ATCTTGTTCCATTTTCTTCGGTTTATAACGCAAAGAGATAAAATTCTAAATATACGTTTATTCCATCATTAAAATGTTAAATAAATAAAATGCAAATGTTGCTTCAAGAAGAATTCATGAAATATTAAAATATATATGCATTCAGCTTAGAAAGAACACGCGAATCCTTTTTAGTTTATTTAGAAATTTATATACGATAGATATAAATTTCTTTTGAGAGTTTATTATTGAAATAATTTGAAAAAAATATTTCACTCAATTGTGAAAATGTAATATTTAGTTTAAACGATATATATATATATATATATATATATATATATATATATATATATATATATATATATATATATATATATATGAACGACAAATTAGCAAATAAGGTTTGGATAAAATTAAAAATAAAACAAAAATTTATTATCTCGACCATATATAGAAAAATAAAATATACAGGGGCTTTTCCACAGATAATTTTGGAGGGGAAAATTCTGTGGAAAATATCGAAACTAATGGCTTAACGATCTTCGTCGTTGGTTCAACTATTTATGTTGAAGGTTTTCGTTAGCAATGTGAATCGCTAATCTTCTTATCAATCCATTCCTGACTATTGATGTCATATGTAATCATGTTTTTTTTAACGTCTATACAATTAGATCAAAATTATATTCGTTTACGTCATTAATGAAGATTACTCCCGTTTGTTTTAAAGTGATTTTTTTTTATAATCGGAGTCCTGTTAGTTTGTAATTTATGTTGTTTAAAGTTTGTCTTGTCGCTGTATCGTAGCTAAGTAAATATGTTTCAATTATAATTATTACAAATATATATAAATAAATCAGAGATTTTGGTAAAAATGTAACAACGTATTTAAAAATATAATTAAACCATACTAGTACTTTTTGTTGGTGTAATGCATACAAAGTGTGTTGTGATTCTATATTTTTTTATGTATAAAAAAAATAAAACTCCTTATTGTATCTAAAAAGGTATATTTTTAAATTTTTTACCTGTAAACTTTAATTCAACTGGAAAACTTTCAAAATTAATAACGAAAAACTTTATAAATATTTAATATGGAATATTTGTATTTTTAATTTTGTTTGAGAAATGTTCATTTTTTTATTTTATTTTATTCTTTTTGCGTGTACATGATATATATATATATATATATATATATATATATATATATATATATATATATATATATCATGACTGGTAAAAAAAAATGACAACATTGAATGGGTCAGCTGATAAAAGTGTTACATGCGACACGCATCATTCTTCCTAGACGATCATTGAGACAGAGAGAGAGAGAGAGAGAGAGGGAGAGGGGGGGCATAGGCGGGGTATAAGGGGCAGGAGGGGGTGAAAGGTTCAGGGGTCGATGGGGGCGCGCCGTACCCAGGGGCGGAGGCGACCGATCAATTTATTCAAGGCTGCCCCTCGACTGCGACGCCACCGTCGTCATCTGGTCAAGATCCATCGCTTCTGTACATCTTCAAGATAAAGAAAATGAGACGGTGACGATATAAAGACATCGATTATGCAATTGTCAGATATAAAATTTATATATATATATATATATATATATATTTTAATCTGAATCAAAATTGTTTTCAAACTCAAAAAATAGATATAAAATATTAATACTCTTTTTATAAAATAATCTTAATGAAAATTTTAAATTTATTATTTGTTTTAAAAATTTAGATTAAATAGTCAATACTATTTTATATATTTTCAATTTTATTTATAATATTTTTGTACTAGGAGATATGAATAATCAAGTATTTTATAAATGCAAATATTCAAAACTGTTATATACGCGTAAATTATTGCACAATATTATAATTATAGTACTAATTAATTAAAATAAAATATATTTATATTTTAATTTAATCTAAAATAAAAACGTTATAAAAATTATTTAGAATATATATATATATATATATATATATATATATATATATATATATATATATATATATGACATTGAACTTGTAATTTTATTTCTTGAAAAATATGATTTGGTTTATATGAACTTGTCACGCCACTGATTTAATTTAATTTAATATTTTCGTAATAAAAATAAAATTGGAGGTGTAAATATATAGTACATATAGATATATTTTTTTTTTGATTTTTTAATACATTTATATATATATATATATATATATATATATATATATATATAAAGGTTAGTGAAAATTTGAACAGGAAAAGTAAGTTTTAATCGTCAACGTCTACAAAAATAGATTCTATAGTCATTAAGTAGCTTTTCGGAGCAAAATTCTCCATAATATTCAAAGAGATAAACGAAAATTTAAAAGGGTTTTAAATTTTTAAATTTCTCGTGCTTAATGGGAATGCCAAGCTATTATAACATAATTTATGATCGCCGGAGTAAAAAAAAATAATAAAAAAAAAACGAAGTAAGACCATTTCAAAAAAATAACGCCTTTCTCGAAAAATATGCTACGTGGGAAATTTTGCTCAAAAAATATGAATTTTGCTCCAAATTTTTCTAATACGAATTATTAATATTTTTCTCCATAATAGTTTTTGCATCTAATAATGTGTTTCAATTAAATTTAAACAATATATATATATATATATATATATATATATATATATATATATATTTAAATATTAATTAAAATATTTTACATTTAAATTTAATAATATTACTCTAAAAATCTATATATACTGTAATATATCGAATTCTTTAAAAAAATTAACATACAAACATTAATAATTAGATTTGATGACTTATTTCATATAAAAAATAATAATTGATCCTGAAAATATTGTCATTTTGATAAAATAATTGATATTTTGAATCAAATATTAAAAATCTGTGATTGTTATAAAATAAAATATAAAAGAGATAAATTTAATGGAAAATATCAAATAAAAAAAAAATCAAATTTTTCAATCAAATATTATAAAACATTTTTAAGTGCATTCATAATTAGAACCTTTTTTTTTATGGACGATATATCAATATATAATATAATAAAAGTTGAAAATTCAAAATAAAATTATCAATATAAGGATTTTTATTTTTAATGAAAAAATGAAAATTTGTCGTATTTAAAACACGAATTAATTCGTTTGTAATTAAAATACAAAAATGTAATTTTGAATTTTATACTTTTAATTATTTAGTAATTAGTCATATCAAAGAAGAAATATATATATATATATATATATATATATATATATATATATATATATATATATATATATATGTGTGTGTGTGTGTACACTCTGCAAACGTTCAGGGGTGTTCAAACGTATTGGCAGCGTTCCAGACAGACGGATCGCTTTCAAAATAAATAACGTTTCAAAAGCGCATCCGGGGCCCCCCAGGTGTATGTAATCAGCAGTTAGAGGATAACGGTGGCGGCGTATCTCAAACCCCTCTCCCCCCCTTTTGAAAAGCGGACAATTTTATTGATTTCTTAGGTTGTTGCCGTCGTTGAGGTCGACGGAAAACTTTTCAGGAAAAATTTTATTACCCCCCCCCCGCGCCGCCGCCGCCCTTCCGTCGAAATGACCCAGTATTTTGTTGTTTTTTTTTGTTTTGTGGTCAAACTCGATTTTTGACCCCGACAAAACGGCGAAACGTGACACGCGACGATTCGCCTTTACATCTGACAAGTCGTAATCAAATATGTGATATCACATTATTTCTTATAAACCGTTTTATTATTATTATTATTAATCTTGGCTAATCCGATTTCAAACATTAATTTAGGTAATTAAAACGGATCATAAATTTTGACTAGGATAGTTATTGAAATATAACTTTGAAACTAAGAAAAAGTTATATTTTGGAAAGTTTTAGATAAATATAGGAGGAAGTTACTCAGCAGTACTCTGAATAGAGTACTGTTTTTTGTATTTCTAGAAAGAAAATTTACATTTTTACTCTTTTTGTTTCTTAAAAATGCATTTAAAAACTCGTGAAAAATCTTCCGGATAACATTCGGGAAATATGAAATTTTAAGAAAACCGAAACAATTAATATGAAATATATTAATAATAACTGATTATAATGCAAAAAAAATTTGCTGTACAACTTTTTTTCTTCTCGATACCCACTTAAAATCAATCAGTTTTGTGACATTAGTTCATTTATAAACATGACACTTTATTTTTAATTTAAGATCTATATTGTTTTTAAAATGCTCTTCGAGTCTAATTGATAATAATATATGTTTATTTTTTAATGAATAAAAATTTGCATGATTTCTATTTATGAATTATGTTTAATATGAATCATTATACTTGTATTGAACATGTATTTTATAATATAAAATAAAATATATATATAAAAAAAACGATATTGTGTTTTATTTACAATATTTATTCTAATAGTAACATTACAATAACACCACAATATAACTTAATTCGGTTACATTTAAAAAATTCCGACTGCATAATAATAATAATAATAATAATGAATAAATAAATAAGGAAACGTTCAGAAGGCGATGAAAGCTTTTAAATGAAAAAAAACATTGAAATATATAAATAAATAATATATTATAAATAAACATTATTATACGATATATATATATATATATATATATATATATATATATATATATATATATATTCGATCAATGCAAAAAACCTCGTTCAACATGTTCCATAATTTATTTTTTTTTCTAATCTTTTAACGCCACATTTAAACATTTTCAATATCAACGTAATATAAACATTTTTATTTACTGCATAATAAAATAAAAAATTATAACAACTATAATAATAATAATAATAATAATAACTAGTCTCACTATGGGAAAAATCAATGTCGTTTTATATATATTTTTTTTATCATTCAATACACGACATCAATATCATCATCATTACGATTATTTCAAACATTTTATTTTCACGTCTGAAGTTCACATACACCAATTTATATATATATTATATATATGTTTTAATATAAATCGACCAATTATCACATATACAAGTAAATATTACACATCTATCACCACACATCTAATTTAAAATCATTCATATATATATATATATATATAAGAAAATGTTTTTTCTTATTATACATACATATTAAATATTGTATATGTTACCGTCAAAATATATGAGCGTATAATATTAAAATAATAAAAATTATTTTTAAAATTTTCATTATATAATAGTTAATATCTATTAGTATGGTGAATACCGAAGCATTACTGAAGTTAAATTAAACTAGTTTTTTTTTCATATTTTGTATAAAAACTAATAGCATTTTTTTTTCTGTCATTATCGTATATTACCAATTTATTGGATTAATTTTAACAGTAACACATACATATATATATATATATATATATATATATATATATGTATATATATATATATATATATATATATATATATATATATGTATATATATATATATATATATATATATATATATATATATATATATAAATTGCACCATATATAAAATTACATATGTAAATAATATATAAATATATGAAAAATAATTACTACTTAAAATGTACAACAATCCAAAAAAAAAAAAAAAAAAGTTCGCAAAGCGTATAAAATTTTAATAATTCAATACATATTAAAAGTGTTGAAGCGTTTACCGAAAATATAAATGTAATTAATATTACCTTATTTTTTTTAAGTGCAAATTATTACATAATATTAAAAAATCTAAATGTTTTAAAAACAGTAGCACACTTTTTAATAAAGTCATACTCCGATTAATGTTTCACGTTCAATGTTCGATAAAAAGTTCAAAAATTATAATACATTGTACATTTAATAACTTTAAGTTTTTCATATTTTTTTTTTCAGTATATTTTTATATATATATATGAAATTATGTTAGAAATATTTGAAAATTGAAAATATTAAATAATCATATGAGAAATCCGTTTTGTAATATAAATTAAATGAGAAATACCTTTTAATATATTATAAAAAAATAATATATATTTTAATTCTGTATATTTGAATTATTTTCACATACCCTGAACCGAAGTACGACTGTATAGTTAAAAAGTTGTTTTTTTCAGATTCTTTTATAAAGAGAAATCCACGATTATTTGAGATAAATTATCAACGAATACCAATATTACTTTTAATTAATTAATTGATTAATTTTATTTTATAATTATAAGAAGTGTAAGAATAATCAATCAGTAATTTATATAGAAAATATTAAGCTCGTGTGTGCAGTGGAAAATGTGTGTGTGTGTGTTTGTATTTTTTTTCAATATATTAAAACTTTAAAAATTCATATATATATATATTTTTGTTATTATATAAACGCTTAAATTTCCACCACTTTTTTTCGAAAATAAACGACCATTTTATTTATAATATTGATATGATTTTCCATGTGTATTTATTTTTCTATTTTTTTTTGACGTATTTTTAATATATAATGGTTTAATTCGATCAGAAAAATACTTTATTATATATCGATATTGTATTTCATAAAGAAATATTTATGATTTTGATTAAATATCATTTTTTTTTTGTTATAACTTTTAAATTTGAAATGTGGATTTATTTTTAAATTATTTAAGTCCTGTAACGATCTGTCATTTTAATTAACTTAATAGGTGATCATGTATGTTACCATTGGACTATTATGTAAATTAACAATAATCAAAAATCAAACTGCGATATTTTATATTTTCAGAAAATTAAATGAAAACAAATTATTATATTAGGAAAATTGTTATCTATTTGTAAAAAGTGATTTTCTTATCGGAGTCTATAAAAAAATATTTAAAATGTGTGCTTATGAATTTCACAAGGAACATTTTTGAAGTTTAAACATAAAAAAAAAACGCAACGTTTAAAGTATATTAAAATTATTATTTATCTTCAGGTACTTTCGTGTTGAATTTTTTTTTTTATATATAATAACTTTCGCGTAATTTTTCATTTAATTATTTATTTTTATTTTTATTTTTTATTTTTGATATTATAAACATTCTCGCATCGCACTTTAACTTCCATACTTCATAATAGATTGACGAATGCGCGATAAGTGATTCAGTGGTCGTGAAAAAACATCACACAATAACAATAAATAAGTGCAAATTCAAATTAATGTTTCAAAATTAAATTAAAATTAATTGATTAATAATATTAAAAGAAAAAATCGCAACGCAATCATTTTATATGTATGGTGATTTTTTTTATACCGTAATATTGTCACGTGCACTACATTATAATTTATATATATATATATATATATATATATATATATATATATATATATATATATATATATATATATATATAAATTTTCTTCATAATTCCAAGTAAAAATGCCTTATAATCTAAATATTTATATAGCAAACTTACAATATTTTACATCGATGTCGATTACGATTTAACAACAATATAATCATATATAATTACATTTATAATATAAATTGTTTAGCCTAAAAGCAAACGTTCAAACATATCTACCACGTAATTGAATATATAATATATATTTAATTCCTGTAATATATCTTTTTATTTTTATTATTATTATTATTAATTTACACAAATTCCAACCGGTCGTATTGATTTTTTTTTTATTATTTTTATTATTATTATTTCACTATGTATGTCTTTATTATCATCATGCAAGCCAATATAAAATGTGAAAAAAGAACAAATATTTATATAATATGCATCTACGAAAATATATTTTAAAAATTAAATGTTTTAATATTTCAAATACGGAATAATCTTTTTTCACTAGTTTCTACATTATGAAAATTTATGGATTTTCACACAAAATATATTTTATTTATACATTTCTTTCTAAAATATTTTAAAATTTCTGTCTTTTTTTTTTTAAATACATAATATATATAAAGCGTTCGAAGCAATGTTTATGTAATTCAATAAATAGTATATAGCTCGTGTTTGTATTAATGAATGTGTGTAATTTTAATAATCAACAATTATACCATTGAAATTATTATTACTATTATATAATATGGATGTTATAATTTCATTTTAGTATAATAAATTAATTAAAAATAATTTTTAACCGTTTTAATGAAGAAAAGCTCCTCGATATCATTAATTCAAGTATTAATTAATAATTATAATTATTATGAAACGATTAACGGTGTTCACCTATTAATTTTTGATTGTATAATTCATGGAAATTTAAATACATTTTAAATTAATGAATCATTTTCTATATGTTTATCAAATTGTTATAATTGTAACAATAAATTGAATATTTCATATAAACTTGCAAAAAATTAAATCAAAACGATTATAGTAATGGAATGTGATTGTTTTATTATTTATTAAATTAATGATAACGATTTTAACTGATGAAATTTAATCTGCAGCCTTTTGTGTTAATATATTTTTTTTAAAGTTGTGCGTTGGACCTATTAAAATTAAAAAGTGAAAAAATATAACTGATATTATTATCTAAAACGTTACTAATCACATTTTTTTCTAAATTTTAAATAATTACAATAAAAAATCAACAAACATTCTACACATTCATTTCCATATACATATAGAGAATTGGGATATATTTGATTTAATAAATTCTAACAAACATATATATATATATATATATATATATATATATATATATATATATATATATATATATATATATATATATATATATATAAATGGAATAATTACATATATATGGAATAATTTTATAAATATATCCATTTTCACTTTTCACATTTAAAATTTTATCAAACACGTATTAGTTTTTTTTTAATTACATTTTATACATCGTTTTAAATAAGGTATATTTTATCAAATCCTCATCGCTTACTAATAATTCTAAGTCACGTGTTTTATACAAATATTAAATTAATGAATTACAAATTATAATTAAAACAAAAATAAAAATAACTTGTCTTTCTTCCAATATGCCAAAATTACATATATATGGTGTATATATATATATATATATATATATATATATATATATATATATATATATATATATATATTTATTGAAGATTTGTCTCTTCCATAACTTGAAGATTAATATAATTGATGAATTTTTTTTTTATAAAGATCGATCAAGTTGCAAAAAGTAAGTCTACAATTTAAAATAAATAAATAAATTATATATATATATATATATATATATATATATATATATATTATTAAAATTAATATTTTTATTTGGTCAGTGCATTAATTTTTCATAAAATTTATATAAATCGACATACGGATTAATTGACAAGAAACTCGATAAATAATAATAAAAAATACAGTTATGGAAAAATATGATTATAAATACGAATTGTAAATATATTATAGAAATATTTCCCTTTAATATATTTGTAAAACAATGAAATATAGTTTTAACTGATAAAAATTAATCCATCGTTCTGATAATAATATTTATGATATATATCAAAGCATATTTTCCACAATTATATATACTTATACAATTAACATGGGCTTCTCGAATATAATGAAATATTACATAATCGACAATGTTATCAATATTTTGAGAAAAAAAAAGACAAAGTCATCTTTTTATATAAAACAGTTTTTCGACATCATTGATAGTGTAACAATTTTTTTTTATATCATGATTTTTTTTTTGTAACCGTTCGATTCATATAACGGAATTCATTAATCAGTCATTAGTTTATTAATAATAGTTTTTAATATAAATACAATTATTAGGTTTGAATTCGTATTTTGCTTGGACTTATTGTACTTGTATATGAACTAGGCACTGCGAGTAATTTATTGAATATCATAAATTGTTCATAAAAGCAAAGAAATACGCATTCAAACCTCATAACAATATTTATGCCGTATAATTTTTCATAGTTCGAGAAGTTCGATAATTTATTTATTTTTTTCATAAAGATCAACATAGAATTTTACCGACAATAATAAAAAAAAAAAAAAAAAAAAACATTAACGGGACGTTTCAATTCTTGAATATTTATATTTTCATTAATTTTCAATCGCGTTTAATATGTATGTATTTAATTTTGAAACGATCACAGTAACAATCATCTATAATATAATATTATTATATATATTAATATATTTATATTTATAACACATCAACAACTAATAAAGCATATTTCATTACACAGGCGTTCGTAACGAAAATAATATAAATAAATAAATATATAAATAAATAAACGGTTAAAATGGAACCACAGTCAATTTTTAACCCTTAGCGTGCTATCCGTACGAAAAAAAAATTTAAATATTTTAAATAAATCATCGCACGGTTATCATTCAATATTACAGTCGTTCGTAATCGGATTTTTAAATTGGTGTTTACGATTCATTAAGTTTGATGTGACATAATTATATACATATATTTTTTTTTTAATTATCGTTCACATTGAAAAAAAATAGTTAAAACATCGATCGAAACAACATAGACAATAATTTCGTAAATATTTTTCGATCTAATTTTTCTTTTCTAGCCGAACGATATATAGTTAATTTTTATATATTATATATTGTCGATGCGACAATATTTACAATATGCATATGTAATATATATATATATATATATATATATATATATATATATATATATATATATATATATATATATATGTTACAGTTAAAGTGTAAAATATCATGATTGTATACAGTTATATCGATTTTAAAAATAATAAAATTACATTTATTGAAAAATAACTCAAACACAATTTATCTATAGATCTTCTTCTATGTAAATAAATTTATAAACATATAAGAGCTTTTGAAATTCAAAAAAATAATAATTTTATAAGGATGAAGTATAAATAGCGTGTTAAAAAAAATATTGTAAAACAATTTAATATTTTTTAACTCGGAAAATTCTTAAGAAATCAAAAGAGCTTTCTTTATATATAAAAAAAAATATACAAGAAAATTTTTTGCGATCATTTCACGGGTCTCGATGACTTTTTTAATATTGTTTTTTCTTTTGAACTCTATTATATATATTTTACATCTTTAGAAAACTTTGTTGAGAACGTAGATATTGGAAAATATATATTATTAAAATTTTAATTTCTACATATTTATATTTTTTTTTCATGGATACAATCATTAATTTTACAAATTTTCCGCAACATATAAAAATAAATCAATCTTATCGCTCACCTGCTAAAGGTTAATAATTTTTAAACGCTTCTATCGAACAAAAAAAACACGTCTTTTTTTCATCCATTAAATTCATATCTTTACACATGTATAACGATCATTAATTGAGTTCCATTGAGGAACTTAATTTTCATTTTATTTAAAATCGGATCACAAAACTACGTAATAATATAATATATTATTAATCATTTTTAATATTGTTTTACACTCTGTTTACGAAAATAATATTAATCAATATAAAATTGATATCGACACACTTTTTCATTCCACTTAGTGGATACTTTATAAATATAATATTTCATCTATATATATATATATATATAAATAAATTAGGTTTTTTTATACTCATTATATTAATTTGATATTTTTTTTTTTTGGTAAATTAATAAAAACTTTGATGTGTTTATTTTTTCTTTATCTGTGAATGTTTATCATTGGTGTATATTTGTGCACTAAGTATTAAAAAAAAGCAATTTTCATCTTTATATTTTGTATAAACACAAATTTTTGAGTCCACAACTCTACAATAAAAGTTTTTTTTTAATATAATTTTGGACACAGAACGGGAATTATCAGCCACGAACACTAAAAATTAAGCTCAACGAGGACTGAAGAAATTTCTTCTTTTTTTAAGTGAATTTTATTCACAATATAATATATATATATATATATATGTTTAAAAAATTTATACGTATATAATTTTATTTTTTTCTTTCGATTATTATAATTATTAATTAAATATTTTTATTTATGTTATTTTTAACACCACGTCGCCCCTTAAAAAACACATGTTTTATTAAAAAAATGCACACATTTGATGTTTTAAATTTTATTCATTTAAAATTCACGCTCATTTTATATATTTTTATTTTATTAAAAAAAATATATATATGTGTAATGTAGGAAATAGTGTGAAAAAGATAATTTAATAATATTTCAATTATCCGCGACTTTGTAAATAATAATTTATACATTACTGGAAATTTGTATAATTTCATTTAAAAATAATATTGTGTAAATTTTTTAAGCATTTATGTTTCATGTCAAAATAACAGATATCGATTGAGTATTTTTCAACGTTATATGAAATCATACAAAAAAACCGGTAAAATTTTATGATTATTAAAAAAAAAACATTCATAATCAAATTTTAATTGATAATAAATAGTATATTTGGTTTGAAAGTTTGCATAATTATAAAATTTTATTTTCATCGTCTATTTCATAACGTTGAAAGTTTAGTGTTTTCACACTTCTATTTATTGAATGAAAAATCGTTCGCTACATAGAAAATTAATACAACAAACTTTCTAATAGCATTATACACTTCATAAATTTACCGAAACAAACGCGAATAATTAAAATACTTTTCCAATAATAAAATTTCCGCAAACATTTACTAACAATTTAACGTTGATTTTTTAATAAATAACAAATACAAAATTTTAATTATTATAAAATAATAATATTAAATAAATTCATAAACCAAACAACTATTTTATCGTATGTATTTATTGTAAACGAAAAAAAAATTAATTCTACGAAATATTACGAAACAATATATCGAATGTATCATCATCAATGAACAATAATAACATTAGATATTATAATATATATATATATATATATATATATATATATATATATATATATATATATATATCACACGTATTATATAACGTGTTTAAGGCTGGTGATACACGAAAAATGTTAAGATCAAAACACAAGTGCGTGCAAAATGTTTACGTGAAACGTTAAATTTCATATAAAACGTACCAAGTGCTTTATATAAAATTCAATGTTTTCTCTTTACAGCCATATGATATATATATATATATATATATATATATATATATATATATATATATTGTTTCGATTTAATAATATTTCTAAATGCGTGCATTAGTTTAGATATAATGAACGTGTTTAAATATTGCGCAATGCATAATATGTTAGTAATAATTAATTAATTAATTAATTTTTTTTTTGTGCATTATGTGCATCACAGTTGAGATGTGTGCACTGTTGGTATTGTGACGTCATGATTTCGGGGTCCGGCGTGGTGCAGCAGTCCTCAGAAGATGTGCTCGTGGCTGTTCCACGTCTAGTGATGAGTAGGTGTCGGAGGTCAGAGATCGGCAGACGGAGATGCCGTCATCATCAGGTGCGTCTCCGCTGTATCCTCGTGTCAGAGTTGCCCGTGACTTTGTCCAGCTGCCATACTGTCAACGCGTGTGCTTATCGAACCATCGCTGAAACAACACGATAATATTTTATTAATTGTATTTATATATATATATATATATATATATATATATATATATATATATATATATATATATATATATTGTTGTTTTTTATATACAAATGTATGTTTTTTATTTAGTATGATATGCAATTTATAATCATGTATCGACTAACGCTTTAGCAATGTCTACGAATTGTTTATAAACATTTAACGAAAATCATGGTTTATATTTTATGGTTAACATAAATAGTGAATCGATTGTCAACTAATTTTATTCTACAGGATAATACGAACCGACCACTTCACGGAAAATGATAGAGCAGTCTTATATTTGATAAATAGGTTCAAAACAATGTAGCCGGTGAAATTCTCTAGGTACTATGTAAATTTTCTAGGTTACGCCGATTAGCCGTAAACAATTAACACTTCGAAAGGTAATATTTTTGCATATTTTTTGAGTTTTACGCGATTACCATTTGCACGGTGTTTGTGAAGAACGTATCTACCGCGTAAACCGAGGGATGACTATTTATAATATAATCAAGGCTACCGTAATATACACGATGATTTTTGGAACAACATTCATATTTGTATTTCCATAATTGCTGAGTATGTTTGATTAATAGGGAATAGCAAAAAATAAAATAAAATAGAAGCATAGAAAATATAAGAGTGAAGCTTTTTTTTTTTTTTTTTGAAAATATGAAGCTTTTGCTTTTAAATTGATTTAATATAATTTTGTATTTTTTGTTCCATTTTTTGTAAATAAAATATGAAAACACATATCTATTAGATTATGATATGAAAAATAAAATAAAAAACGCGATGAATTTCGACGATAAACTGTTTATTTAATATTTGTCGAGGAACGTAAATTGAATTATGAACATAGAAAATTGTTCATACTAAAATTACTACTATGTATATTTGAATTCTCATCTTTACAACAAGTGATTTTACTCTATTTGTATAAATTATTTGAGTTTATTTACCGGATAAGAGATCAGCCACGATTATAAAATATTTATTTACAATGTTATCGTTATTTGAAATTAGAGAGCCAAAATAAATAAAAAAGCGATTTATTAAATTTCGATTTTCCACTGATTTCTTCCAATATCTAGAAAAAAAATTCAATATTTTTACACAAAATCAATTTATAAATATATTAAAATTTATAGATATAAATTATATTACATTTTTTTTTCTAGTATTGAAGAATTAAATTTAATAATATTACAGTTCTTTTTTAAATCGATATCTTCAAAATAACTTTATTATAATGTCGATTACATTTAATTAAATATAATGGTTTAACATTAATAACATAAAATTTAAATGATTTAAACCGCAAATTTTAACATTTGCGGCATAATCGATTCAATTAAATTAAGCGAACTTAACTGCAAATTTAGCGTCAACGTCATTTATTTTAATAATTAACGATTATATCGATTTATTTATATTAATTACATTGACGCGCTTCAATATTTTCAACTTTAAAAAAGATGTATAATTATTTTCGACAATCATAGACTCGAAGTTATATTTTATAAATTAATTATAGGACTATTAAAATTGTTCTTATTAGTTTTATAATGACATAAATAAATCGTTTTTTATTTTTTTTTAATAATGCAATAATTATATTTGTGAATATTTATAATGTTTTATATAGATATTTCACTATATAAAATTGATATATATTTTGATTTATAATAAATTGGCCATATAAATATATATTGATAGACGATCTTTGTATATATTTTCGTATTTTTCATAACATATTAAATATTACGCTTAATATAAAATACCACGTTTTATAAATGCATTTGGTCGTTTTTCATTTTGATTATCCCGTTATAATTAAATCTCGTCCCAATTGTGGATTAGGTCGAAAATTGTGTATAAAGTATTAATCTGGATAAAGCAGTGAATCTCAATTTTTTTAATATATTTTTTCGATACCATTATTATCATTGATATAAATTTAGTTTAATAGATAATATTTTTTTAATTAAATTTATAACAGTTTTAGTTTATAGAATTGAAAAAAAATATACGGAAATGAATTATTGTTTAGAATAATTATATAATTATGTATTTTTTTTTAATTTTGTCAAATATTTTTCATGATAATCATTCAATATATATATATATAGGTAATTAATGTAAAATATCAATTAAACTCGCAATATAAACTCTAGAATTTATTTATACGAACATCAATCGAATATCTATCGATCGACTGACGTTCTGGCATGTTATTTAATCTCGTTTCGAAACGCTGACAGCAAACAGATTGAGAACCACTGAAGCGGATCACGAAAAGGGCGAGACTTTGGTAATCCTCAACGGTGTCGACGTTACGACCAGTCGAGGTTAATGTTTTCTTAATTAATGCAGGATCGGGTCAAGGCGTTATGTACCCTTAAAATCGACCCGGACCCTTTGTCGAGATCGTGTAAAATTTTTATAAAGGAATATTCAAAAAATCAAAAAAAAAAAATGACCCGCGCTCAACGATAATTCATGTTAAAATTCATAAAAAAAAATGTAATAATAATAATAATATATGTTATGAAATTTATTTTTCAGATTTAATTTACATATTTTTTATTTGTGAAATTGATATCTAGATATTAAATTTAAAAGCATTTATTATCTATCTAAAATCCAAAAAATTCAATATGAAAATAATTCATTTTCATTCATGTAAATATCATATGCTTTTTATTTATTTTTTTAATAAAAACATTGATTATTTCTATTCGTTATTATTTTTTCGTGTAATAAAGGTAATTGATTTTTTTTTTGTTTTAAACTATATAAATTATATGCAATGATTTGTAAGGATTATTTAAAATATTCTTGAAACAATGAGCGATAGAAATTTTAATAAGAATACGAGTTGCTTTTGTAGAAAAGAAATATTAGTCAGGATTCTGTTGCTGTGAGTTCATTTTGGATTTTTTTTTCAATGAAACTATTTTATTTTTCATTTTGATTATTTTATTAACTATTATAAAAAAAACTATAATGAATTTTGTCTTTATACTATCATTTAATAATTGCGTATAAATTTAGAAATTATAAAATAAAATTGAATATTTCGAATATAGCGCAATTATCTCAATTTGCTGTAACTAATTTTAATTACAGAATAATTAGAATATGTACATTTGAGGAATACTTCGTTAAATTAGAACATAAATTGAAGTTCGTCTTGTTGCTTATATTAAATAATTATTAACGAATACACGACGTTTTTGAATGCATTCCATAAATATTTCAGCACGTAAAATGAGAACGCATTCAAATATTTTAATTATATTAAACGAATAATATGTAAATTATACATATTTTTTTCATTTTAATATATGTATATAAATAATTTATATTTTTAATGGTTCAATTTATAATAGTAAGATGACCATATTTTTGGAATAAACGTTAAGATTAATTAAATAGATTTTTTAGATTATAAATAAAAGGTCGTTAAAGGGTCGACCGTAAAAAAAATCTTTTTTTTTTTTTTTTGGTTTCAACTCTCTGAATCTATATAACACAAAAAAAAATGTAAATAAAAAGGACAAAAAGGAAGACTGTCCTTCGAAATGAAGGACGATTGGTCACCTTCCTGGAAGAATGTTTAGAACAAATATAGTTTGTCCGGATAAAAATTGATTTTACATATAAAAAAATATATAAATTATTGTAACATTTTACTCGCTCAATTATATACGTTAAAATATGCACACACACACGCACACGCAATTAAATAGGCAATATATGTATCATAAAAAAAGAATGTAGAATAATACAGGAATAGATGTTATATGGCAAATTGTGAATATCGCGTGCCATTTGGCAAAATACGACCACACAATGATTGATCGTGTCACAAACACAAAGGTTGAACCCATTAGACGCTTTCTTTATTTTCATTATTTATATTTGTTGTCATTATTATATTCATATTAGGGGGTTGGTTTTATATATTTATTTATTTCGCCAACGGTTAACCTTTGCCACTTTGTAGGAATTTTTTCCCGCTAACCCCCCTTTTTCTCATCGCACCACTATTTTCATTATTATTCATTAGCACCGAAACGGATGCCCATTTGGGAAGCGCCGAATTCGGCAATTAATTCGCACTAATAATGCCCACACCGTTCATCTATTTCCGAAGCGTATAAAATGCTGACATTTTATTATTATTATTATTTATTTATTTATTTATTTTTTTTTTTTTTGGGGGTGGAGAGAGTTTGCTAAATGATGACGACACATAAATCGCATATAATACTGACTTTTGTTGAAATCAAAAAAAAAATTGAATTTTAATCATATTTTATGTATATATTATATTATATATTAGTATTTGATTCATATATAATATTACAGACACTTCACACGATGGCCTTTTTTTCCATTTTATCTTCTAACACTCATTGAAAGAAAGTGCCGAATAAACACTTACGACTTTCTCTTTATATTCTTTTTTTTTACCATTTATACTCAACAGTATATTCAACATGAATTTTTCCCTTTTTTATTAATATTAATTATTATTCATCTTAGTGGATAAATATAAACTTTTTTTTAATTAAATTAATTATTCAAGTTAAATTATCTTCTAGATACTAGATTTTCTTATATGTTATAGAAAAACTATGTTTCAAAAATTATTTTTTCTGATATTTCATATATATATATATAATTATTAATGCATTTTCAGATGTTTGAGAATCACAAAATCAACATTTTCCCATTGAATAAGCTGATGCATTTCGGATGCCGTTTCTGAATATCTTATCTCAAATACTTGAACAAACATACTTGTATTATATCTCATAACTTCGGAGAATTTGCTTTCAAATCAATGTGTGTATGTGAATTTTCTATGAAAGCTTATTCTGTATAATATCCTATTACATATGTAATATATATTCTTTGAAATATATAGATATTAATAAAATTAATCATATAGTATATCTGCATAATTTAAAATATTTATTGAACTATTAACAAAAAAAACGAGTAACCGAATATAAATTGAAATAATACGGCAATAATCATTGTTACCACAATCGTAAGTTGATAAAATGTCAGAATATATAGTCGGATTTAGAAATGTCATAATTTTTGACTTTTTCAAACGTTGGGGAAATTTTCACGAAAGAAAAACCCTTAAATAATGCGCAAACGACATATTTTTTTTCCACTTTTCCATTTAACAGACATATTATTGAAAAAAACATTATTCAATACTTTTTTTTTCACATATTATTATATTAATATATTTATAAAAATTTCGTACAATTATCATTAAAAAATGATATGTTAATGTAATTTTTTACATTTTAAAGCTTCAAATAATAATAGAAGATTACGTATATATATATATATATATATATATATATATATATATATATATATATATATATATATTAAATTTTATAAATAACGTTTCACGAACGTATTTTATATGACGAATTCGTCGAATTTTCATCTCAACAACTACCGTATTATATAATATATTATGTAACAAAATATCACAAACATTCGTTTATACGTTACATTTTATTTGTGGCAAACGTACCGCAATAAGGATTTAAGCTGTCGTTGTCCTGTCCCGTGTAATTTTCGTACGAATATTTGCGGTATTATATTATTTTAAAGTGATTATATATATATGTGTGTGTGTTAAATTATATTTTATATTACATGTAAGATGTCATGGATATAAACGACATAAATTCATACATGTATTGTGCTCTATAATAATGTATAATTTTAAATTAAATTATATGTACCAGAAAGAAATTAATTTTTTTATTGCCTGTTTTCAATCTAAATTCTAATGTATATTTTTATTGCAAAACTATATAAATTTATCATATATATGTTTGTCAATAAACATCTGAATGTGTAAAAAATTATAAGATTGCACTAAAAATTTTGATATATATATATATATATATATATATATATATATATATATATATATATATATAGGATGGTATCATAATACACACACACACACACACACACACTTATATGAATTTGAAAGTATTGAAATTCAATACGTTCATCATATTATGTCACTTTCATACTAAATTGAATTCGACTGTAATATCTTAAAGCTTGCTTTATTTCCAAACAAGAACGAGCAATAAGGGCGAATGCAAATGTGCTGCGGATAATCGGATTTGAATTTTCATCATACTGTTATAGCCTCAATATATAATATCATTATATATAAAGTTTAGATGTTAATTTTTTATTCAAATTTATATTTCGATATTGAAAGAAAATATTTTCTGAAAATTTTTAGATGCATTCTACAATTATCATAACAATGAACAATATATTACATTTAAAGTATATATTACAAATTTAAAAAGTAAATATTATATTTTTTTTATTATTGATATTGACTTATGTTTTCAATAAAAAAAAAATACACACACACATATTATAATGCGCACAAATTAATCATTCTCAGTTTTTCCGTTCAATTCATACTATTGACTCAATGTATTGAATACGCATTTTTCCATTTTCCGAATACTAAGCGCGAGTTTTATTCGGTATTTGACTTTGACATGTGTACATTAAATTACTTTTTTTTCCGTATCGAATAAAAAATTTAAATTCAACAAAAATTTATATATATATATATATATATATATATATATATATATATATATTAATCTTATAAATTTATTTGAAGACAACTACTTAAAATCGAATATATATATATATATATATATATATATATATATATATATATATATATGTACGTGTGTATGTATAAAGAAGTTGTTTAATGAGAGAAAAGTTTTGAGCGTACGCTGAAAACTTCCCAGCAATTTCATAATGAGCATAAAGTTTCAGCTGCTCGAGTCATTGTATGAAACGAACGTGGCCACGAACAATATAATTGTAGCTAAAGTTTGAGAAGTACTGGTGCAAATTGACATTTATCCTTTGAATTTTGCGCTTATATATATATTCGTCTACATAAATTTATATATGAATACGTATGTGCATAATTTGATAAATTCAATATTAACGCTTACAAGTTCACTTATTCACATGTCGTTGCTAGTACAATACATACTCATATTATATATATATATACTCATGTTCGCATATTTACAGAGCATCATGTCTCAGTTTTACAAATATTATTCAGTCAATTATGTTCGAGCACGTTCGTATGTTTGGCTTAATTAACGTCAACCCTTATTGTCCTATGTAAATATAATTTAAAACGCTCAAGGGATTTGCAAACGATCGATAATTTATTTTAAAATACAACGCATGTTGTAAAGAAAGATGGACCGTTCAAGATAGTGACACTTTGTCATTTTGACATTAAAGATTTTTTATTTTATTTATTTTTTTGACAATAATTTATTTTAACAATCGCATTATATGTTAGTTTTTTTTTATTATTAAAATTATTATTTTTTTATATATATATAAATTTTATATAAAATTGAATTTTTCTGAAATATCGTCAATTTATCTATATACATATTTTTTTTTACTGATATCTCAAAAATGAAGTTTAACGTAGAAATGTGTCTCGTTTTTATCGCGATATTTTATGCGTTTTTAAAGTGACTATTTATGTTGCCGTTTACGTTTTCACGAGCGACTCTTGACAAAATGACCCCCGGTAAATATTTTTTAATATTAAATATATATATATATAAAATCTGCGAATTTGAAAATTTTATCGTTCGAAAGAATCGATATTTCACATAAAATAACGATTAAATGTTAGTTTAGAACCATAGTTATTTTTGTAACGATCGACTGGTTTATATATTGAATCACGAGAATAAAAACTACGAAAATAACGTCAAAAATATTAGAAAAAGAATTATAAAAAATACTCTTCTATTTGTGATAAGTTTTCATTTTCCATTTCATAACAATTTCCAAGTATTATATCATTGTGAAACTGGAAAGAATTCAAAAATAAGAAGAGAAAATATAAAATAAAATACACAATATAGTGAAGACAGCGGCAAAATAATGTCGTCAGATAATGAAAATGTTAATTTCTAGAATACGAAATGAAAAATAATAAAAAAAAACCGCATTTGTGTGCTCTGGAATTTAATGGGAGCGAACAGAGGAAGGTTCCAATAAAGGAGCATTTACTTTTCACAAAAAGAAAAGAGGAAAAATAACGAGGAATTTAAATAATGCGAGGCAGGAGAGAAAAAAAAAGTGAAAAATCGAGGCATGAGAAGAAGTTGAACGGAACAAAATTTTAATAAGTTTAAAAAAATATCACGAATGACGAACGCTCATTAGAGTGAGTTGAAAATTTTCTATGAGAATGATACGAATAATATATATATATATATATATATATATATATTTCGCAGAAAAATTAATTTTCATAGTAATTTTCATGAAAAGCTTTTCTGTGCAGCCACAGCTTAGAGCTTATTTACGGTATAGAGTTTTTTTTTTCAAGCAAAAGAAATATTTTTTCAAAAATATTTGCACGAACGTATATTTTTCATACGACTTTTTATTTATTCAGTATTAAATGCTTAAAAATGTGCGCTATTCATCAATGGAACATATTCATATGAGTTTATTTTAAAAATTGTACGCTTCATAAATTTTGAATATAATTTAAATGTAATAGGATTTTAATAATATTATTGAATTTGAAGATTCATTTGAGAAAAAAGTTTAATTTAACTCTCGTCTATTTCAATAAATTTAGTCAACTATGGCGATTATAGAAATATATAAAATTATAAAAATTGCAATTTCGAATATAATAATAGAAAATATTTAAATAATTTCATTGAAAAGTAATGAATATAAAATAATATGAATAAATAAAAAAAATCATATATATTTTACAATGATTTGAGAGACTTCTAGAATATTTATTATGTAAATATTATTATGAAGTTAAAATTAAGATAAATAATAATAACGTTGCTATCATTAAATTTTATATTATAATAAATAATAGATTTTAATAAGAACAAATCTATATTGAAGGAAATGGAAATCGGCATTTTGTTTTCCAACAAATCCTCGAATTGAACGATATCGACGGAAATTGACAATGTTAGCTAAAATTCAAAACGAATTTTGAACAAATAATTTGCCGAATTTCTAAAATAATATAAAATCATTCGATTCAAAATAATAAATTTATATAATGTAATAAAATTAAATAATAATAAAAAATTTTGATAAAGTTGATATTAGAACGTTAGAAGAGGTTCAAAATATATAAAAATTCATAATAAAAAAAATTAAGATAAAAAAAATAGAATATAATATACAAAACGGGGAATATATGAAAAAAATTGAAATAGTAAAAACTAGAAGTGAAGTGCAAATTTTAATAGGAAAAAAAAACAAAACATTTTTCGTAAAAACGTAGAACAAAGGGCGGATCGTGGATGGTAACTTTATTTCAAACAATAAATTCGGTTTGTGAGGATTTTCTTGCGGAAAGGGGGTTGGATTAAGTATAGCGGTCGCATCAATCACCGTTGCTAATGCAAAAGTTTTGAGAAGCGTAGGACGGTTTAAGGGGAGGGGGGGTTGTTTCTAAACTGTGAGACGCGTTATCCGCGACCCGATCGAAGAAATCGACTTTTTTTATTTTTTTTTACGAAAATTCTATAGTTAATTGGTACATCAAAATAAACTTGACCCAATTCTTATAATCTTTCTATGCGAAAGATCTATTATTAATAACAATGGACAATAAATCGACTGTCGTCGATTACTAGCACTAATGCGGCTATTGATGGCTATTGTAATGTGTGTGTGGTTAAAGTGATCGTCTGAAACCATTAATTAAATTTGATTCATTTAACACAGTATTTAACTAAATATTATATCATATAAAATTATTATTTTGAACTAAAAAAAAAATAGAAAATTTCATATTTATTAAATTTATCTTAACTTTGAAAATAATTATAATTTATTTTTTAACATAAGTTAAGCAATATTTAATTTTTATATTTTAATTTCACGATAATCATTTTTAATATGACATGTAATTTTTTTTGTCGAACTTTTTGTTTCGTGCTGAAAATATAACTTTTATGAATGAAAATTTCATTGTCAATATATTTTTGATCTATTTTGCAGAAATATACCAGAATTATTTAATAAACAAATAAAAGATACGCCCTTGAAACGTTTTCAATGGCAGAATTTCAGAGTTGCATGTTGAAATTTTCGATGAATAATAAATTTCAGTTGCAAAGTTGTTCGTAATATTTTGTATTTACATGAAAACGTACACGACAAATATAATTATATGTAATTTTCAACATCTTATATATTATACATAATTAAAATATCAATTTGTTGTAATTTTTTAAATATATTAAATTTTTTATTATTTTTTGAATAAAAACGAAATTTTATGTGATGAATTTAAAAAATATATATATATATATATAGGGAATTCAATTATCAAAAAAATATGCTCATCGTAATTAATAATGTATTTTGCGTTGCTCGTTAAAACGTTACACTTGATTTATGAAAATACATCAACGCGTGTCCCAAAGGAGCTGGATAATCTCTCATTTGCGTGTTTTGGAACTCTTATTTTTTTTTCTTTAACGTTGAATATACAGAAAAAATGAATTTTTTAAAACGACGATGCTCCATCTTCGTGTAGGATTTAGATTAAATTCTTGTACAAATTTAATATAAACATTTTTTTATATTCATAATATATATATATATATATATATATATATATATATATATATATATATATGTAAATCATTATATCTTCGAAAATAAATTAAAAAAAATAATTTTCAAATTTATGTGTAAATAAATTTATTAAGCAGAATAAATATTTTATACTTTCACACTAACAATATTTAAAAATGTGCATTTTAAAATTATTATAAAGCAAACTTTAAAATAAACGATATTAAATCTCTAACACAATCACAAACCGATCATAACTTTTTAACAAATCAATCATTATTTATATTATTATTTTTTTTTTATATAAATTTAACTGAATCTAAATTTGAAAGTACGCATTAAACATTTTACGATAAAAATATTTGCGCAATAATAATATTCGTTTAAAAATACGATGTCAATAATAAATATAATTAAATAATTCCATTTAAAATTAAACTATCTCGTAGATTTCTAAATTAATCGTGAAATATAATACACGAAGACCGCTAATAAATCATGCGAAAATCTATAAATAATTCTGGCATCGTCAAAATTAGACTTTATAATAGCACCCGATCATAAATATGAAACTTTTGTAGCCGCGGCATTATATATATATATATATATATATATATATATATATATATATATATATATATATATATATATATATATATATATATTAAGAAATTCCAAAGCCAAATGGAACAGAAAACGGTTCGCCTTAATTGAAAATGAGCCCTTTTCGTCGAATTGCACAATATCGAAAATAAATTAATTAATTAAATTTCATAGAGCGAGTGCGAAAATCGTCACGTGCCCCCCCTTTCATCCCTCCCTCCCACCCCCCATAGTGAACTTTAAACCTTTCGCTTTGGTTCGACGATAATATAACTTCGCGGAAAATTCGGAAAATAACGATTATCCGCATTCGTTTTCTTTCTCCAATATTAATTTTTCGAATATCGGAGAAATTTATAATCGTTTTTCCCTCTTTGAAATTTGAATAATCTTAACGTCAACGCTAATTTAAACTGTAAAATAACATATAAATCTATTAATCTTTTTATTCTAAATTATTATAAAATATTTAACATTCAACAAAATTATTTTACTAATATTAAATTAAATAATTTTTATTCATTACACAAATGACATAGCAAATTAATTCACTTATCTACATCAAGCTATTTAGAACTTGAATTCATGTTATTATAATATATAAATTTATTATAACTGTCGATTTAAATAAGAAATATGTATTTTAAGTTCATTAACTATATCAAAAATACGATGTCTAAAAATTGTTTTTGAATCCAAAGATTTGAACCTTTAAAAAAATAGGTTTCAGTTAATATATAAACCGACATTTAATATTTAATCGACATTTAACCGACCCGCTGAATTATTTATTTATTAAATCTTCAATAGTGGTTTGAAGCCTTTTACCGTTCTTAAGTTTAATTGAAAATTCAGACTCATTTTCATATTCAAAGCACGATTCTTAAAGTGAGCGACAGTCGTAAAAACGTTTGAGAACAATCGTTTTAGCATTTCTTCTTTTCTTTTTTTTCTTTTGGCACGATACCGTCTTAATCCCTTTTATCGCTTACTTTCGAGTGATTTATTATTTTATTTTCCCGTATTTAACCACTCGTATCTTACTATCAATCTCGCGTTTGTCGATGAAAATTTTTCTCTCTCTCTCTCTATATATATATATATATATATATATATATATATATATATATATATATATATATATATATATATATATATATATATATATATATATATATATATTATAAACGTTAAATATCGATTTATATATCAAGTTATCGATAAATATAATGGCAAATATGTAAAAAAAATTGAACTGTATTTAGATTATAATAAAATTTCACAATTTTAATATTTTCAGTTCGGGCGGCCATTTTTAATGAATTGATGCATATAAGTGGAAATGTTCAGAAGCACGTTTCATGAAAACCTTACATTTTATTCGAATCGTAATAATATTTCCGAACTGACTTTGGACTATTCAACAAATATTCTAGTCACGTATTCGCCGTTCTACGATTCGTCCTTTTTTCAAAATGGCCGTCGTGCGACGAGGTCTAATTAAAAATTTAAAAATGTTCACAATCAACATCAATTGCGGATAATATAATATGTTTAGTTATTAATGTTTTTTTTTTAATTTGATTAAATCTCGATAATATACAGCGGATGCCGTTTAATTGGACCACTAGAGAGTCACGGCCATATTGTTTCAATCGAGCCATATTGTTTCAATCGAGCTATATTGTTTCAAGCCGATCTGATTAATCGAAAATAAAAATACAAATTTAACAAGCATATTTTCTATATTTTGGTCTTCATAATAGGTTGATCATATTAACAATAAGTCTCATTAAGTATTGAAATATTTTTTTATCTTTGTATGTATTGTCGACAAACGATCTTATTATAATTTATATTTAATGACTGTTGAATTAATTACTAGAATTTGAACCTCTAGACTTTTTCAAAAATTATTTATTTTTAGCTTCTATATGATGCTAAAAACACTATTATTATACTATTTTTTAGCTGTTATCAGATATCAAAAAATTAAGACAAATTCTATTTAATACTCTAATATGGCTATCAAATCTAATAGTAATAAATCCGATAATATGTAATATAATAATTACTACTGCAATATACTTCATTATGTCAATTATCATTAGTATTATATTAAAATTAAGTATATTAAACTGTATTATAGGATTTGATTGATACCCTGTGACCGTGCAAAACCGAAATTGAAACCGGAAACTGGCACCAAATCTGGCAACGAAAATCATACCCCTTAATAATGGTCAAATATATATATATATGGGAACAGGGCCAAAATGCGATTGAAACACACACACACACACACACACACCATATTCAATTATGGGCACAAATGAAAACCGTAATCGTTGTGAACGTGCCACGAAAAGCAAAAGTTTCCTATTTATAATACGATCAGATGTTATGCTAAATACATCAAAAGACGTATGATGTATGTGCATTTTTTTCGATTTACTAAAATATCAGTTGTTATTATGATTATGATCATTAAATAGTTACAAAAAAATGACAATTTTATGATAGTTGTATATATTCATTGTTTTATGTATGAAAATTTATCAAATTTTCATTATATTATATGTTAAAAAAAGGATTGAATAATGTATTAAAATGAACAATTTGAAAAAAATAATTTGATTTCATATAAATTTTCGACTAAAAAATAATAAATAAATAACAATATAAAAAAAATAAATATAAAGTGTTTTATGGATATGACTTTAAAAATAACAATTTTGTTGCCAATTTCACATTTTTATGCGCAGCTTAAAGTCAAATATAAAATAAAAAATATACGAGTAAAAAAATATTAATAAAATTCACATTTTCCTCTTGAAAAATAGCGAATAAATGGAAAATATTATACAAAAAATGAATAAGTGAAAAAATTGTTATATCGATAGTAATAAAAATATAATTATCAATTACAGAAATTATGATTAAAATATATATATATATATATATATATATATACATATAGAGAGAGAGAGATTTTCAAAAAAACTCTGAAAAAAATCGCCACATTGCAATATTGAAAATATCGGATCGAAACAATGCAAGCGGCCGGAAAATTGGTTTTGAACCCGCATCGAAAGTTTTACGAGAACTAGAAAAAGCTTTTTTAAAAGTCGATGCTTCGAATTCGATTTTTGCGGTCTTTTTATTTCCGAATCGTATTTTTCTATTTTTATTGTGTGCTCGATTTTGTTCTCCAATTTTCAGAACAACTTTAAAGTGTATATATATATATATATATATATATATATATATATATATATGTATACCATATATGTGTGTGTTTATATAAGTATATCATAATTGAATACTTAATTTTTATTATTTTGTCTATGATATATATATAATTTATCGAAAAAAATCATTTTTAAAATAAGATATATATATATATATATATATATATATATATACCATATAATAATAATTTGAAATTTAGAATTATGTAAAGATCAGGTGAAATGAAGAATGTCTACGCCTATTCAAATATGACAAGCGAGAAAAGGAAGTGAGCGAAAAATAGAGATGAGCCCGACAAGTGTAGATATTAAAAAACAAAAGGATCCCTCTCACAATTTACCAGGTCTACATCCAGGTGAGGATTTCCATAAATTTGGAAGTTTTATCGCGCGGCTTCACTGCCAACCGCAAACTGAATAAATTTTCTAGACCACAGGGAGCTAAAACTGAGAATTTCGGAGGCGTTTCTGAGGTACAAACTTTCCGTGGAAACTGTCCGAATAATCCTTCGGGGTTTTGTCCTTTTTTTGCTTTTTTTTTACATACGTACATTTGAAAAGCTCTAATGTTCCGTTTTGCTCATTGCGAAGCGTCGAAAATGATTTGTTTTTTAAAAAAAAGTTTTCACTACTAAATCTGTGATTTATATGTATAGGAATAAATATATTCACAGTACGTAATTAATATTTGTCAGATTAAATTGTAACAAATCCGATAAATTCCGATTGTCCGTTAATTACTTTAATATTTTAAATTTGATTATATTATTCATTTTTGTGCTGAATTAACATCATATTGGTTATATAATATTAATTACAAATTCACAAAAATGTTTAGTAATTCAAAGGCCAATATACGTAGAAGTGCATTTATTCAAAAAACAACATAATTTTCCCTTAGTCTTAATATTTTAATATAATAATCGATATCTAATATATATTATATTACTATGCTATTATTCAAATTCTGTATTCATATCGCATGTTATAAAGCAATATGCAGCATTAAAAATAAAATAAACAATTATTCCGTTTGCACTATATTTTTATATAAATTATATAATTGCAAGCTAGCATTATATAAGAGAATAAATTATTGCTATTAATAAAATAATATTAAAAGGAAAAAAATAATTATATATTTTAATCATGAATAATTTTATCGACAGCTGATTGTTTTTTTATATATAATATCAAATTTTTCCATCGTACAATCGATATTAATTGACAATTCGAAATGATTAAATTTTGTATAACATCATATTAATTATAATATACGTTATATAATGTTCATATTTCATTAGTAATTAGTTTCCCCCGAGGGGGGGGGATGAAACTACAGAGCATCGTTAAAAATCGATGAGCGTTCCGAAGGGAACAGGATGATCGCAACATTTCTGGAGAAATACCATCTGTTACATGCCAAGAGTCAGTTTTCCGAATAAATGTCTCAGTGAAATACTGTTTCGGCGAAAAAAAAAGAAAAATTTTCTTTTATATGAATAGAAAAAAAACAGCTACCTTCCTAATTACGTCGGAAAAATTTTCCGCACTGACTGAAATAAATAAAAAAATAAATAAATATAGTAGGAAAAAAATGGTAAATGAGTTTATCAATAAATAAAATAAAAAATATCACGATATCTTAGCGTTATGCACGATCGTATATATGCACACATATAAATATTATATATATATATATATATATATATATACATATTCTTGAAACGTGAAAACCATAAATCTTATTCTGGCAAACAGTGGCACAGTTTGAAATCGATGAACGTTTTATTGTTCTCTGGGGAAAATCGCAGCTTTTCTTTTCTGGAAAATGTCGTTATGCTTCGTAGGAAAATTCCTTTATATATATTTTTTTTTCTCGTGACCATCTCACACTCTAGTCCGTGTACGGGACCAATTTTTCTTTTACGTTTTTCCGACGAGTCGTGCGCCAAATGTGGATCGCTCATAACGACATTTTAATATTTATAAAATTTCAAATAATAAAATACGACGAATAATAAGCATATATTTCGCTCTAAAACATTTTAATATAAAATATTTAAGAATATCGTTCGTAAAATATTGAAAATAAACGAGATATTTCATTATACAAAATATGTTTTTTAAGAGTTTGTTAATATTGTTGTTTATAAAATTTCGTTATTATAATATTGAATTTTCGAGTACAGCTTAATATTCGAATTATTATAAATTTATATGGAATTTCTTATATATTTTTAAATAAATTCAAATATATTTTTTTCCATAATTTTAAGAGATTTGTTATATAAATTTGTTATATTACATTAATTATAAAAAAATATTATTTTATACATATTTTCAGATTAGCATTATTTTTTTTTATATTTACAAATATTTAAGATATCTCGTAAATATTAAATAAATTATTATTCCTATAATATTACGTATATATTTATATGTAAATTCTATTATTATTTTTCACGTTTTTCTCAATTTATTTCACTTATAATTCTAGTAAATATTAGAACGTACATATGCTTAAAATGAAAATATCAAAAATCTACTAAAAATATCCCGCAAAATTTCCGTGTATATAATCCATTTATATATATATATATATATATATATATATATATATATATATATATAACGTATCGTAATAACGTAATACAATAATAAAAAGAAAAATCGAGACCGATTTCACTCTTTTTATTTATGAAAATAAAATACACAGTACACTTAAACATATCATAAAATTATTCATATTGAAGAAAATTGCGAGAAATGTTATATCGTAAAAGCGTCTTTATTGCCATAACGACGCGGATTCGACTTTCTATATTCATACGACTACCGAATATTTCACGCTCGATTAATTTATTAATAATGACGTTTATTATTATTAATATTATTATGTTGTTTGTTGTTTTTTTTTTTCGATGTTAACATCGCAAAAATTGCACTCAGAGGAAAATCCAGTTAACGTACCTCGCATGCAATATAAATGCAATTAATTCGCACGTTTGTCTCTATAAACACCATATAAACTGCATCATCAAATCGGATATGACGTAATAAATTAAATTTTCACGTCCTGTTAGTCGCGCAATACACGTGAAACTACAGTACGTAATCAATTTTCCTCAAATTGGAAAAGCGTCGACGGTCAACCGAACAAAAATGTATTAGCTTTAAGCGCGGACGCGAAAAACGATGGGAAATTCGAGCGAATTTTCTCGCAAAAATCCAGTTGAAATATTTCAGCGTATAAATCATGCGACCGAACAGGGGGGGGGCCGTTTTGTTCGAGAACGTTATTTTTCACGGCGGGGAGGAAAGGGGTTTGTGGGGGGGAGGGCGTGTTAGGGTTATTATTCGAAGTTGTTCGAGGAAAAGTTATGCATTGTGGAAAAACTGAAGCGCCTTTTCCACGCTCGTCTACTGTTTCGTTGTAAATATTCGAGAGAGAATTGTGTGTTTCCTTTGAACCGACGATTTTCCAACAATTGTTCGTTGACTATTGTGGTTTCCTTTTCTATGTAAAATATTCAATATTTTTATGGTAATCTAAATCATACTGATTTAAATTATTTTCTAGAAAACATTCATCATTTAATAATTACTATTATAAATAAAATAAAATTCTTATTATTTTCATTTATATTAAAAAAAAACACTTATAATACTTTAGTATAAAATACATTAAATTATTTTTTGTATATAATAATAATAAATTTTATTGTTAACGACATGAAAATATTTAAAATTATTATTTTTTAATTATCGTTTGATTTATAACATCGTCTGTTAATAATTTTCAATTAAAATATACAATGATTAAAACGCAAATTGAAATTTATCGAGTGCTTATAATCTTTTAAATTCGTTTTAAAGCATTTTATAAAAATATAATTTCATTCTAACAAGTGAAATTACTTTGGGCGAAATAACTCTATACATTATATATATATATATATATATATATATATATATATATATATATATATATATATATAATTAATACGAGTTTCAAATGATATCATTAATTTTATTTTATTAATACCTTTTTTTAATAAAATACTAATTTTTATTAATCTTTGGGGAAATATTAAAAATTAATTCGACTTGTAAATATTTTTTTATTTAAAAATAAAATAATGTATTTTAGTAATGTATAAATATCATCATTTTTATAGACAAACAATGAACTAAAAATACTAAAAAAAATAATGCTTTCATGAAAAAAAAAAGAAAAAAACATATCAAATATTTTTCATATCCAAATACGAATAGACGACATAAAAAAAATTCTCAGAGATAGAATGAATAAAAAAAAATCCGAAAAAAATTCAAGTCAACAACCCTTGTACATCATTTTGTTCGTAAAACGCGAATATTCTCCCTTAGTAATGCCCTTAATGCGCCACGCACGATTGCGACGCCGTTTATTTTTCGTCGTTCGACGATAAGCGACGTTAATATGCATCATTTATCGTTTAGCTACCGAAAATCGTCGGTTTGTCGCCCGTCGCAAATGGGAAACGACGGGAAACATGTTCGTTACCATTGACGCGATATTCACATTTTTTATCGATATTTTCCTATGAAAAAAAAAAAAATTGCTTTTAATCTACAATATATAATTTGTATAATATAATATTTTTTTATAAAAAAAATGTAAAATATTAAATTATTAGATTGAATTTGTACGCTAAATAAATTAACGGTTTTATTACGTAAAAATTAAAAATATTTCGCTCTTGATAACGAAATATCATATATAAAGTATTTATTTCCATTCTCATAAACAAAAATGTTTCTACATCTTTGATTATAACAATATATTTGTTACAAATAATTAATAAAACATATTTTATAATTATATTTTTATCATTTAATTATTTAAAACATAAAATTATATCATTCAATGAAATGATATGATATTTATTTATTTGAGAAGTGTGAAATGGATATTGATTTTTATTAAATTCATATCAAAGTGATATTACCCAAGGCACTTTCCGTTACACCTAAAAATAGATAAATCCTTGTATTAACATTACCCACAATAGAGATGTATTCATTATAAAACATTTTATTATGATTAGTTATTTATTAATAATCAATATTCATCTTTTCTTCAAATATAACAATCACGTTAATAACATATTGTTTATAAACATATTATTAATTTTGTGAAATTAATACCATCTTCTTATTAAACCGTTGCTCTCTTAATTATATTATATATTCCATTATACATACAGATTAAATAACGTCTGAGATAAAATACGCTCTTGTTTAGTTTCTATTTTAGTCTTAATAGACTCAAATACGTATTATATTATATATACCATATATATATACACACACATATATATATATATATATATATATATATATATACTCAATTTGAAATATAAGTATTAAAATTTTCAAATTTTTATTAATTAAAAATAATAAATTATTTAACAAGGTTAAGGTATATTATAAAAATGACACTTAATAAGCGTATTGATATAATGAGCGTTTTTCTATTTTTCAAAATGTAAAAAAGACATTTTATAAAAGCTATTTATATAAGTCCCCGGTAGTTAGATTAAAATTTGTAAAAAGGTCATTTTGTTCAGACAGTAATTTTAGTGGCAGATGCCGCAGAAAGTCGACTAATTTCATTAGCAAGCCGGCTCCGGCCGCATTTACGTTTTTTTCTTTCTTTTTTCTCTCATTTTAAACCATTTCTCGATGATAATTGAACCGTCCATAGTGAAGTCGGCGCAAAAAGAAAAAAAAAATGCATTTCATCTTCTTTTTTCCGCCATTTTTCTCTACGATATAAAGTGCCCTGATAGAAAAAAAAAAGAACCGACAACATTTACTTTCGTGATTTTTTTTTCAAAAACATAAAAAGTCGTAGAAATTGAAAATCTCATTGAAAATTATTACGATTATGATGTTTTATATATCGATAAAAAATTATAAATTAAATTTTGCATTATTATAAATAAGAGTTTAATGATTTAGTTTGATTGTTCACAATGAATGCTGAAACAAAATGGCGTACTAATTTACGCTACAAAATGGCGTATTAAATTAATTTTTTTTTTGTTTATGTAAGTATTATAAATTTATAATTACTTTGAAAAATAATAAGTGATTTCAGACATAAAATTTCAAAAAATAAATATTACCATTTTTATTAGGTTTAAGTATAATATTTAATATAATTTTTTATAATTTAATATAATTTTTAAGTATATTTTTCAAGTTTTTGTTTTTGAGATAAACTAGAATACAAATATAATTTAAAATTGTACAACAATTTCTTTTTATCTTAATAAAATTCAATTAAATTTTCAATTTAAATGCAATCTTTACATATTAAAAAATATTTATCTAAGATGATTGAGAATCGCTAGTTTGTTACATACAAAATATTACAGATGTAAATAGTTATACGTAAGAAGAATTATATTTCGCTCTCATGAATATGAATATAACATAATTACAAGCTTATTTATTACTCGTATTGAAACCAACTTTTAGACAACAGTCTCTCAAACCGCTCTTTATTAATACTTCTTCTTTTGAATATATTCTTGTGGATTAAATTTATAACTTTCTTCTTTACAATTTCATATTGTAATTTATCAGTATTAAAATGAATGTTAATAACAATTTCAATAGTGATTTAAAATTTTATTATACACACACACACACACACACACACACATATATATATATATATATATATATATATATATATATATATATATAATTGTGTGTATGTGTTGTGTAAAAAAGAATCTGTGTGTATTCAAGCATAAAATTAAAGCTTTAGGTTTGTATAGTATGAGTGAAAGGATTTTGAACCTACGTCCTAATACCTGCTAGAAAGGGTTCAACTCTAGCCTGTCCCCTTTACTTTCGAACGTTCTCACTTTCGTATAATTTTGCAGTTGACACAGGCTTTCACGCTTTATTAATCAAAGTGAAACGGGTATCACAAAAGAAAAAGCCAGAAATATATTTGTTTACGACGTGCACGGACCTTACTCTATATATATATATATATATATATATATATATATATATTTTCTTTTTCTTCCAACGAAGATATTAAAAAAGTTCGTATACACTGGCTAAATGTTTGTTTTTCACGTGAAAAAAAAAAAATATATATATATATATATATATATATATATATGTTATTAATAAATATTTTTTTAATACCATATTGAATCTAATATCTAACGCAATTCATTATTAATCTTTTACTTTTTTCTAGTTATTTTTATTAGCATCATAAAGTATAATACAATATA
This sequence comes from Leptonema lineaticorne, assembly GCA_024500535.1. Classification (NCBI taxonomy): domain Eukaryota; kingdom Metazoa; phylum Arthropoda; class Insecta; order Trichoptera; family Hydropsychidae; genus Leptonema; species Leptonema lineaticorne. The sequence continues at coordinate 344,066 of JANIJI010000065.1, forward strand.
TATATAGACGTAAATATTATAAAAAATAACGCGTATCAACATGAAAACTTTGCATTGCAGACGTATTGAGTTAGAACTCGTATATAAAAGATTAATAATTAAAAACGTCTGATAAATGAAATTGTTGAATATATAAATTTATGTACAAACTATCATTGAGTTTTATCTATAAACAATAAACCGGTCTACGATAGTTGTCCATACATTACATATTTTATATAGTATGAAACGGATTTTCAAACTTCATCATTAATATTATATAAAAAATAGATATTAAATATGAAATATAAACTAATAATATCTTAACTTTAAGAAATAGAACACATATTTAGCTATGCTAGATTTTTTTTATTTTATATATTTATATGTAATAATATATAAAATAAGTTCAATATGTGAATATGTACCGATGTGTGTGTGTGTGTGTATACACGTGTAGATTTTCAGAGTGAAATATTGCTGAAATCGATTTAATCATATCGCGTTAAAGTACGTTTCGTGTAACAACTTTCAGCGACCGAATGATAAAATGGCCGTCGTCTTTCGCTCTTTAACCCCGGCGAGAAAATGGGAAGACGAGAAAAATGGCGATCGACAAAAAAAAAAAGAAAAGTTTCTCCGTCAAAAAGAAAGGACGGCCTCTTTCAAAGAGGAAAAAGTCATCGTTCGAGAGGATGGAAAAAAAAAGATAGGAAAAGGCACAAAAGAAAGACATATACGACAGCCTTAATTAAGGATGTGCAGACATACATATATGTAAAATATTATCACATATTTCAAAAATATATAAATCCACGAAGTACGGACGTTATATTTATTTTAATATTAATATACTATTTTAATAGATATACACTATTCTAAGTTTTTATAAATATTCCCCACACACATATGCACTATAAATTAAAATTCCTCACACTGTATCCGTTTCCTATAAAACATTCCTACTTAATTATTCTTACATATACTAAAAACATATATAAATCACGAAAAAATATGGAATACTTGAGATTCAATTGGCGGAAAACAAAAAAAAAATAAATAGCATAGGCAATTATATTATATATCAAAACATGCACCACAAATTAATGAATATTTGGTCGAAAAATATTTTTTTTTAGTTGATGCTCTTGAATTAGTTATTAGCGTTACAAAGGTTGTTGAAAATGTATGGATCGATATGATTGAAAATGTATAATCGTGTTTCCATTTATTTCGTTTTATATTGCGAAAAAGTAAAAAAACGTGGACGAATTTATCACATATATGTTTAATTACATACAATTGCATGCATATATTAAATTTTTAATATTTTTATACCATGTTTTAAATTATTATTTTTTTTACATTCCCAAATCTTAATATACATTATATATTTTTTAAAAAAACTCACAGCCTAGTATCAAAAATAACTTAACATAACTTGACCTAACATAATCCAACTTGATCTAACTTAAACTAAAAAACCTTTTTTTTTTCATATACAATTCATATATAAATAACGAAAATTTTTGCCCAAGTGGTCCATTTTAGGCCTATTTTCGAGCACTTTTTACGGGAAACTAGTGACAATTTTGCAAATTATGAATATAACATTTTAAATGTAGAATTTTATGAGTAATATTTTATTCATTGACACTTTTTTAATCTGCATTATGTTTTTTGAGATAAATCCCGAAAACTCGAAAACGGTCGAATTTTTAGAGGTTTTTCTTGATTTTCGGAGGGAAGCTCCCTCTTTAGAGGTGGGAATTCTTCTGATCCTCGTTGAACTTGTTATGTAGAATATATTTTCAGAAAGAAATTTCACGATATAAAAAAATCATCAAAAATGTTTAGTTTGACTGTAGTAAAAACTGCTAGAATCAATATTTTAACAATAGACTGCACCTCGTTAACGTCGTGAAAATAAATATTTTGTGTAGGTGAAAATTCGTAGTTGAGTTTTCCATAGTTTTACATGGTTTGAGCAAATAAACGTAAAAACAATGCGAATGTCACCAAATGGCGGACGTTTTTCCAGGGAGGTTTTCCTTTTTTTTTCCTCCCCTATCTTTTTTCTTCTTTTTTTAGTCGACCTGATTGATGAACCGCCTCGGAAAAATACGTTTTCATGTTGCCTTTCGTGAAAAATTGTCGATTTTCTCGTTCTTTTCTTTCTTTTTGACTCTGAATTTTTTTTCGTTTTCTCTTCCGCTCTTTCTCTCTCTCTCTCTTTCTCTCTCTTTCTCTCTCTCGTATTATTTCGCCTTTTGTTTGCTCCTTTTAAATGCGCGGGTTTTTCAACTTTAACGACGTTTTCACACTCGACAACTGGTAAAAACGTCGAAATGGCCAATATATTTCTACTGTATACACAAAATTATATACATTCATATACATATAATACTTTTCTACAAAAACAATTTAACTGTTTGGATATTATTTTTATATATTTTTGAATATTTTTTTTTTGATATTATTTTAAAGAGGAAATCAATAAATATCGGTTGAAAGTTTTAATGTCAAATTTAAGTACTAATAAAAATTTATATAATTAAATTATAAAAGAAATTTATTTAAAAATATCGACAAGAGTAATACACGTTAAAAAGCAACTTATAAATAATCCAGTAATAGTATACTAGTGTAGACTTTTAAAGTGAAACTGTAGTCTATTTTCTTTTTTAATTATATAATTAAATCTACAGCAACAAATCTGTCATCAATAAAAAAAATATTTTTTTTTATAAATATTGTTACTAAGAATAAAAAGTAAAATCAATATGATATTTTTAGAATGTTTCTTAAAAAATCCTTGAAACAACTATTATTTTGGATCTATGCTTTTCTTACTATTTATAAAACGTTAATTTATTTTTTTATAAGAATTGCGTCTTCAATTCTATCATAGATAAATTAATTAAATACGTATTAAACAAAACATTTTTAATATCGTATTTCCGTTCATATCGTTGTGTTTATATTATATAACCAATTCGATTTAATTTAAAGATTATCAATAAATAAAAAAAATCTACATTATGCATGCAAATTTTGTATACACACACACACACACACACATATATATATATATATATATATATATATATATATATATATATATAATTTTTTAATTATATTCGGTTTCACATAGTTAATCATACATTGACCAATATTTTGTCAGTTAATCAAACGGTCTTTGTTTGTAATTTGCGAATTGTTTCCGCAACAAACGCGGTTATTTACTTGTTGTTGATATTTGATTGATCTATCGATACCTCAAATGCGCATAATCGATTTCAATTATGAAACACAGCCTTCGTATAATTGACATTAATGATTGACATTGACGTTAATTTCGTCTGTTTTATCGTGACAAGTGATTACATAAATTATAAATTATATAATACATCACTCATAAACATCATAAAAATATATCAATATTCGCCCTACAATCCATTTTATTTTTAAATTAATAATTTCGAAATATTCGAGATTTAAGCGTTTGATTCGTCATAAAGATGCATATATAGTATACGAATTTTATATATATATATAATATGAATATATATTTTTAAAGGCTTTCAATATTTTTCGTTTTTTTTTTATAATATACTGTGGAGATTTGCTGTGGTTACGTCGTTTTGAGAAAAAAATGATGGATGAACGAAACTCAATATCGACTTCGACGATGCGCAAAAATCAAAAGTGACATCCGTTAAAAGCGAAAATCTCCTAAAAAAAAAGTATCGAAAATATATACCGGACTTATTTCATATCATATATTCGTACAAAATATTATATTACCGTTTTCTATACAATTGATATAAAACTTGAATAAGTCTGTTAATGTAAAATTTGCATGTCGATCTATTAATATATATATATATATATATATATATATATATATATATATATATATATATATATATATATATATATCATACATTTCAACTAGAGTAGGTCGTCAAACCTTTTTATATTACATATAAATCCTCAATGTTTCGATAATTCTAAATGAATTAATTATTGGAATATAAAATTAGAACAAATTTTTAAATCAAAATTTACAAAAAAAGACCTTTATTTAAAATAGAAAAATTTAATTCACATATTTGATATCGTTGATATAAATTCTAAATGAACATAAAAATATCTTCAAATCCTATAAATCTATAGAATGTTGATTTTTAAACCGGAAAATGCAAACTAGTATAAAAAGAATTGATGCAAACTTTTATAAAAGGGGAAAAGCACTGAAATTGTTCAGATCGATAAATACACTTGGTTAACTCTAAACTACATATTCATAAAACGACATTTTTATTAAATTTATATTTATTTTGAGAAATGTCACTTGATAATATTTATATAAAATCTACCTACAACAATACAATTATAAAATCATATTATAAATAATCAAAGTCATTTGTAAACATTGTAATTGATATTTTGAATAGATTAAAAATATTACAACGTATGCATTTGACATGTATATTCAATATGTATATTAAACATATAAAGTACAATAGATTTCAATTAAACAATAGACTTTAAAATATGTTTAAACAATTCACAGATGAGCTATAAAACGACATTTATGATTACTAATAAATAATAATGTATAAAATTGTAATTTTATATTTATTTTACATTCATATTAGAAATTTTTTTAAAACGTATAATGAATTTTTTTTCGTCAAATTTTTGAATCACGTGTAAATAGTAATTGCATTTAATTACTGCTTTGTCGTTCATATTTTATATATGATCCAAAACAATTCGTCTTCCTTCAACGTAATCAGAAAAAGCTAAAACGTTGAATATCCATAATCCTTATTAACGCAGTAATCCTCAATCCGGTAGCCGATGTAAAAAAAATTGAAGAACTCTGCCTTTAACAGTTTTTTTTTTTAGTATTAGAATACGTATATCGACTTTTCAACGAGTAATTAACGTGTATATTAAAAGTCGCTGATAATAAATCGTAAGAAAATAAATTTTATATATGATTTAAAACTAGAAAAATTAGAGAATCCAAAAGAAAGGTTTTTTTTACGCTACAACTAGTCCAACCAACCGGGAAAACTTTTTGTTTACGACCGTATTTAACAGGAAGAAGAGCATAAATAAAACGCTTTCGGCTGAGGTGGTGCGATATCATAAATTCGAGAAACCCTGTATATATGTATAACCTTGTTATAGGGTGTATATAAAATGAACATTTATAAGAACGATAATATTTTGAAAATTTTAAATTTTATGATTATCTATCATACTAACTACTTATACTTCGTTAAAAAAAATGACTTAAATAAATTTGACTATTAAGATTTTTTTTATAATACAGTATTGCATAATGCTTATATGCTTATTATTATTATGCATATATGCTTATTGTATAATTTCGTTAAATATTTTTAGTTTTTTTAATAAAAAAATATAATATTTTTTTTAACACATTTTCATTACTTTAAAACATTATTAAAAATGGAAGTTCAAATGAAGAATTTATTACTGATATATTATAATTGTCAAATAATAATATATTTAAACTTTTATTTACTTAATTTTTATATTTACGATATAAAAAGAAATCAAAGTAATTTAAAAAAAAATATTTTTCTTCTACTGCATTAATTTTGTGTTAAAACAATTTTATATTTTATGTAATTAACAAAATGAGAAATCAAAAAAAAATATCATTATATAAAGTAAAGCTTAAAGAAGAAAAAAAAAGAGACTTAACAAAACAAAAGGTCTTTGAATATTAAATATATTTTAGAAGTATAAAATTACCTTTCAAAAAAAAACAAAGGATTACATTAAATAATTATATGAAATGTTTATCTAAAAAAGTTATATATATATATATATATATATATATATATATATATATATATATATATATATGTATTATAAAAGAAAAGAGAAAATAAACGTTGACCCTTTTCCATTCATATATATTTTTCATATCATAAGATCGGTTATGTCCTTTTTTTCCTCTCCTTTTACAAAACGACGACATGTCCTTACATAATAGCGGAAATATACAAATCATTTATTGCGCACTACTTTCTTTATACATATCTATATACATTTTATTCCTTTATATTATATATATATATATATATATATATATATATATATATATATATATTACGTATTTATAAAAGAAAACCGAAGTATATCTAAACGTACAACATTTAAGCTTATCAAAATATTTACGACATGAAAAAATATACACCAAAAACAAAGAGCAACGTTCTTGAATATAAATTTAAAAGTGTATTCACAAAGTTTTTCTTTTACAAGAATTTGTGTTGAAGTTTATATATTTATTATAATATTAATTTTATATTAAAAATTGATTGGTATATAGGTTTTATGAAAAATTTTTATCGTTCACAATTTTTTTATACAATATAAATATAATATATTATATACTTGATGATGATAATAAATATCGCATTGTTGTATATATATATATACATATACACATATATATATATATGTGTGTGTGTGTGTGTGTATATATATATATATATATATATATATATATATATATATATATATATAAATATAATAAATGACGATATCGATTGTTAAAACGGCTTAACCTTGAGACGAAAAGCCCATTCTGTAATAAAATTTCATCAATGGCCATGTTGACAGACAGACAGGGTAAACTTTGGTGTATACACGTGGCAAGAACCCCATGATTAGCTCCATGAAAACCCGTGCTTGTGGACAATTTGGCGAACGCGGTTGAAATTTCTAACGTTTATTGATCACGGCACGGGTTTTTCGCGACCGTTTGACCGTACACGTTTCAACCCCTTAGTTCGGTTAGGGTTGAAAAAGGCTATAAATTCCGTTTAAATGTCGCGAACACGTCATCTGAACACGTAAATTACACTTTTGTTCCACATCTTTTATTTGACGGTTCAAAGCCTAGAGATATATATATATATATATATATATATATATATATATATATATATATATATATATATATTCTTTCTGTATAATATTATGAAGTTTAAATAGATAAATTTAATAATAAAAAAGCTAATATAATCGAACGATTATTTTTAATTTTGTTATGTGAATCTATATTGAATCGAATCGTTTTGAATGAACGCAATATGTTCAGTCCTTATTACGATCTCCACGATCTGAAAAATTATATTATATCTAAAGAACGTTTCATTATACAATTTCAGGTTATTTTATTTTTGTCTCTCGTATGTTTTTTTTTTTATATTAAATTATATCTTTGCACTCGGGAGGTGCTCTTTGGTCACCGCTTGGATTAATTCGAATATTCATTGCGTGACAATAACTTTGTAACGAATTTCTACACTAATTTTGTATATTGTGAAGTTTAAAATGATACATTTTTAAATAGAGATAAGATTTTCTTATCATAAATTAGTTTGCAATCACTTAAAATTTTGAAACTTTTTTTTGGTTCAAACTTAACAATTTTGGCAGAACGCTAATTAATGTTAAAATTTTAAATCCCTGTAAACACGAAATGAAAACGATTGTGTAGATGAGTATATCTCAAATATACTGTTTTTTACGAAATTTTTTTTTGGGTTTACAAATTTATTCAATAAATTCATACATTATATATAAAACCACTAAACAGCATAAATATATAAAATGTTAAAATATAAAAACTTTATACATTAATTTATATGTATAATAATTTTAATAAAAAAAAATGTCAAAATCTCTATGAAACGTCTCGAGTATTATAAAATTGTTTTTTCTTATAATAATAATAATATATTAAAAAAATGAAATCAATTTCCATAGAAATATCTAATCAATTCCACGATTATTACAATCTGGCAATACAATAGAGCCAATCAATCTAAAGTGTATGTGTGTGTGTGTGTGTGTGTATATATATATTTTTTTTTCACCGAATAATACAAATGTAAACGATCATTTATACGAGCACAAAGCGAAAATTGTGTGTGCGAGCTTTGAATCGATTAAGCGGAATTTTCCGACGGTTTTTCTGCCGATCAATTGTTCACCGACGAGAACGGGAAAAGCTTTCAATGGTTAAACCATTAATTCCAATCCCGGCGTTGTTCTATTCGAAGAAATCGCGGTTCATTCCATAAAAAAAATGTGTATTTTTTAATATATATATATATATATATATATATATATATATATATATATATATATATATATATAATTTATGGTTTTTACATTAAGAAAAAAAAAGTGGTGTCTTAAATCACAACTTATTTATTTTATTTATGTATAAAAAATAAAATGCATTTAAGCTTTTTAGTGTCGATTTTAATGTCGTAACGAAACAATTTAAATATGGCAATTTTCGACTGAATATATTACATATGAATAGATTTAAGCTATAAAATCGATAATAATAATAATAAATTTATTATATAATTTTAAAAATTAGACAGTTTGTACTATTTATTATTATTTTTTAATTATGAAAAATAAAATAATTAATTAAAAATAAACGTATTGATCGCCTTTTCAGAACTTGGTATAAATGTGAGTACTTGTTTCATTTTAACTATTATATATTATAACTGTGATTGTAAAATTTCAATTTAGCATACGTTTTAATGGATTTTCTAAGTATCCGCTCGTCTATCTGAAGCTTTTAAAGTACATACAGAATTCATAGTATTCTCATATAGAACTATATTTCAAAGGCACAAATCCTTCTATACGTGGTCTTAGTCAAATATCAACTCTTAATCCAGCTCAGTGAGATTAAAAATATATACCGATTTTACATTCAATTTCACTGTTATTATATAATATTTTTAGTATTATTAAAATTTCAATATTTTATTTATTGTTCCTAATTTTAATTCATTCTTCCAAATAAGTAATAATCATTGTAAGTTAATAATCAATATTTTCTATAACCACTACTTTTGTATTTTAATACTAGTCGTTATATGATAATCGTTCAAATGTAACTATTAACTGATTCGTTAATTCCGTTTTTTTTTTAATATTATATAATATTTTTTAATTTAGGAATGCATTATTTAATTATATATTTTAGTTATAAGAAAAACGTTTTGTTATTATCTTACCAAATTTTTAGAAATGCTAGTAAAAAGTCGATTTATAATTCTTTTTCTTAAAATAAATTATTCAAGTGCCTTACCTGGAACAAAACAAAAAAAACGTTAATTGGTTAAAAGTAAATAATATTATTAAATAAAAATATTTTTTGGTATATATAATATTTTATTCTATAAGTGAGAAAACAATCCTAATAATACTTTATAAAGAATTAATATTTTATTTTTATCTTTTTTAACAATGAAATTATTATAGTTTAAAATTAATAATATCATTTAAATACAGTTTTTATTATTAATTTATGAAAAATACTACATTTTTCCTATTTATATATTTTTTTATATAATGTTAGAGTAAGCATTTATTCTATAAAAATATTTTAAGCGTAAAACGTGATCAAAATATAACATTCAGAAAACTGGAAAAAAGGCTACATCCGAAAAAAAAATACTTCACTTTTGATTTAATGCATTTCCTTAATATCACATATTCTAAAATTTTACATCAAAATTAATTTTAATTTATTTTCCGTGCGTTTACTATATAAAACTAATAAATAGACAAAAAAAAAATTCATTCAATGAAATTTAACAATGGCATATTTCAATAGCATTGTGAAAATTTGTCAAATTTAAATATGAATTCAATCGCATCCATAAACCGTACATTAGTGTCAATATTTTCCACGAAATTTACCAGCGTTATTCATTTGGACCTCAGGTGCACCAGCTTTTCGCTTTTCTCCCCAAAGAATTTTTTTTTCATCGTATATATAAATATTTTTTGTTCCGACACACACACACACACACACATATATATATATATATATATATATATATATATATATATATATATATATATATATATATAACCCCTTCACCGCCGATGCGCAGCCGGACTTTATTGATTATGTTTGTATTTATTGCTGCTATTTACTATGGCATCGCTCGAAGACACTTGTGAACCCTCTCAGGATAAAATTTATTGCCATTGTTTTCGATATTAAATCCTGTCGATTGTTAATAACGAATCGGTCTTAACGGGGTTAAACATCGTGAATTATTACGATTATTTAAAAATCGATAATCGATTTCACCGCAATCGAAAAATTTATATATGTATATAGAAAAAAATAAATATTTTTTTATTATAATAAAATATATTTTAAAATATTTACTACAAAATAACATAAAATAAATATTGAAATAAAAAAAAAATCTTCTACAATAAATATCAATAAAATTATTTCATTAAATATTTTATATGGAAAATTTATCATTCGTTATTTACAATAGATTATTTTAAATGAAAAGACGCAATATATAAATAAATCAAAGAATAAAATAATAAAATCGCAAAATTTGCCTTAACGTAAATATTAAGCTCGCGTTAATTTAAACCGGAAGTTTCGCTGAGGCAATAGTTTCCGCTGAAACTGGGTGGCGGCCATTATTAATTCTCGAATCGAATTAACGTAGCGAGCGCATTTTCAACGTGAAATAATAATAATAATAATAAAAAAATAACAATAAAAATAATGAACGAGCCCTGAATTTATTTAATTGTCGCAGCAACAATTACCGAACCGTGGCGACGCCTCATACCAGTAATCTAATTACTTCGCCATTTTGCGCGTAAATTTCGCGCCATTTTTTCCACTCGCCGAAACTGAAATGTTTTATTTTTATTTTTTAACGGCCCGTTTGATTACATTGTATATATGTATCATAGTTAAAACATTCGTAAATGTATAATTTACATATATATATATATATATATATATATATATATATATATATATATATATATATATATATAAATTGCAATTAAATTCGTAAATAATTGTTTTTATATTAATGATATTGAATTTTTAAAATTATTCCAAATAATATTACATATAGTAATGAATAATAAAGAATATATTGTACTGAATAATAAATTCAAATAATTATAAAAGCAAAATAATTCGATTATAGAAATAATAAATAATTCAATGTAGGCGATTTTAAGAAAATAAAAATAAATAAATAAAAAACACTACTAAAATTATCGTTCCGGTAATATAATAAATCAGCAACTTCCCATAGGATCGGTCAGGTTAATAAATCGCTTAATAAACTTGTCTAGTAAAATAGACCTCAGAAGGGCACGAGAACGTTGACCTTTAAAGAGCACACAAAACGGTCGACGTATTTGTTATAAACGTTCATTTTCATAATTTGAAAACATAATAATTATATACAATTATTAAAAATATATATATTTTTTTTTAATATATTATATAGTACATTGCAATCTTGATTTTTCTGCGTATTTTATACTTGTATTTTACCAAGAAAGTTCAACTCAATTAAGCGGTAGAAGGTCTTGTCCTGATATAAGTCGGTTGCCGACACGTAACGAGGCTCATCTTATTCTCATCCCTTTGTCCCTTATGACAAATAGTCGCCATTTATTCCCCTTCACCTCGAACAATGGCGTCGGATTTGGAATGAGTCACAATTGATACGGCAACCTTCGTCACACAACCATATAGACTTACTGACACGACTGCAATAATATATATATATATATATATATATATATAAAACTTTAAATTAAAATAAAACATAAGTAAATAGTGTTATTTGCCATGAATTTGATTTTATTCTAAATATAATAATTCTATGTCATTTTATTAGAATACGATTTCTGGTATGTGGCTTCCTCAATTGGCCGGGAGGAAGTTCAATCTTCGATCGCTTTTCACAGCAATTGAGACCAATTTACAGGTTTATTTTCATCAGCAACTTTATTTTGAACCTATTTACCAAATATAAGACAGCCCAATGAATTTTATAACATCTCCAATTACTGAGCACCATGTTGAATAGAGATTCATTTGGGTTTTACTCTCAATATTACGCTCCACAGAAGCAATAGCTTCTTTAGTTCGAATTGTATGACATCTCTGGTGTCATACAATTGGTGCATGTTATCGGTGCATATTCAAACCATAGTTATTCGAAATTAATTGCTCTAATGGACATTTATGTCGATCGTGAAATATACGAAGAGCGCAATGAGTTTCTCGAACTGAACCACAATTTATGTAAAAAATTTGCACAATTTGTAAGCATCTTTCAGGTAATATAATGGCATATCAAACTAAATACAAAACATTTAAATATTAAATTAACTTAATTTTTAAATAAAATATATTATGATAATTTAACATTGAATTGCCGATTATAATTTTTAATAATATATTGCTTTATTTATTAAAAAAAATATTTCTACTTAATAATTAGTAAATTGCGTTCCAAGCATCAAAACGAATCTATGACAGATTTTAAAACAATATTATAAAAAAATAATATAATAATAATAATTTTATATACAAACATTGTTTTTTTTTATAGATTAAACTTTCTGAAGTTAATTAATAATGTGGACCGCTAAAAGTTTTTATTTTTGATTTTGATCCATTATTAAAAAAAAATTTGTCCATCATATAATAATTAAACCGTAATAATAAAAAAATAGTTAATAAAAAAACTTTGTAAAAAAATTAATTATTTTAACATTCGAAACTGAAATGAAAGGAAAATTTACATTTTTTTTTGAAATGGAAAAAAACATACACATAACGAACCACATTGATCATAATTGTTAGAATGATATCATAAAACGGTTTATTATGATAACATTTTTTCGATATTCTTATACGATTTTTATTGATACTCCAAGAAATAAATTATATATGGCGGAATGAATTAAATATATATATATATATATATATATATATATATATATATATATATATATATATATATATATATATATATATATATATGCATGGCGGCGTTGTAACATACGAGGATTACAATATCAAATTTTGACAGTCATATTACAAATATTAAATTTTACACCGCACATACACACGCAAATGTTAATCCTATTATATTGGATATATGTCAAAATGACAAACAACCCAGAGATGCACATTCGAAAATTGCGAATCGTTTACTTTATTAGCATACGTAAATTATTTACCATATATTCTGGTATATTTTGTGGTATGTATAAAAAATATTTATATTTTGTTTCAATAATATCTATCAGTATAAAATTTATTTACACATTAATAAAACAATAATGATAAATAAAAATATGTGTCTTCTTTTTGATAGTTAGCAATATCTAATAAAGTTTTAATGTTAATGATAAGTAGCTGAAGTCGATAAATGTTTCAATCTTTTTTTAATTTAATTCACAAAATAATTAAATATGTAACCTTAAAAAAGACACGGATATTTTTTCATTTCATAAATGAATGTAAAGGTAGCAAAACGTTTATAAATATTTCCATCTTTTTTGTTTTATTCTCATAATCGTTTAATTATTATTTTTTAAATAATCTTGTGTACGAGTTTAAATAAAACTTAAAAATTATATTTTCGATACATGTACAAAAAAAAAATATTTTTAATATTTTTATAACGATGAAATCTTATAGCTTATTATTTAAAATTAAAATTTTAAAATTTACATAAACAACAATACCATTTAATAACAACAATAACTATTATATTATATAATATAAAAAAAATGTATTATTATATATTTTTTATAATAAATATATAAGCGTATATACATATAAATGACGTATATCAAGAATAAAATAAATAAATAGAACATCGTACGCCACTAGCATGGTCATCGTACGTTGTCGGATTATGGCCGACTTATATTAGATTAGGTTTCGTTTTTTTTTTTCGCGAATAAAAGAAGCCATAAGACCAGCGATATATGAACACGCTTCCTTTATAAACGCGTTACATTGTCCCCCCGCACATAAATTTTACGATATTTATTTATTTATTTATTTATTTGTGTATTTATTTTTATAACGTCACATTTTTTTTTCTATACGAGACAATAAAAATATATATATATGATATGTATTCAGACAATAAAACGCTTTGTAATCTAATTAATATTACGAATATGTTCATCTTTAGTTTTTAATATAGATATAAAATTGATTTAGGTATTTTAATTAAATATTTTTCTATGATAATATCTTTGGTTGACGTTTAATTACAGACATTATGAGAGTATATATAGAGAATATTTTTAATAAATATGAAAATTCTAAAAAAAAAAAACGATATTATATAATACTATTTTCTTAATAGATCCCTCATTACTGATAATCGTGGTATACTAAAATTCTGTAATCGTTTCTATCCAAAGTCATCCAAGTCGATAAAATGGCGCTTGCTCTTGTCATTTCCTTTTCTTGGTCGACTCATCCTTCCTATGACCTTCCTTTTCTTCTTTGTCCTTTCACATTATCCAATATTTTACACTTTTCCAAGCTTTCTTTTTCTATGATCAGACATAAACATTGTATCAATAAATAATCAAAAGGTAAAGGTATAGGTCTATAGGTAGTTAAAGTCGAATAATACAAGCATATCTTATATAATATTTAATTATAACTGCATAAAAACTCTCAAAAGTCCACAGCTATTCAAAAAGGTAGCTATATATTTTTTTGTTAACTACTTTTGTATAAACTTTTTAATTTTTTTTTAATTAACTCATAGTTTATTTTTTATGAGTAATTAGCAATGTTATATCTTGTAAATTTTAAAGTTAAAAATTTAAATATTTTTATAGAAGAAATTTTATATATAAAATTTATTTGTGAAAAAAAAAATTAAAAATTTATATAAAAAAAATATATTCTATATTTTAATTTCTAATATAAAATATTAATGATTTTCTGATCGAATTATTTATATAACAAATTATATATTTTAACGTAGTCAAATGATGCAAATTAATTTAGTAAAGTAATTTTAATTAACCGCAAAATTGACGTTTTACGACGTTAAACATAATAAAGTGCTACGTTTCGAGTGGAATAAAAGACGGAAATGAAAATAACGAGGGGGGGGGGGAAATGAAGGTTGAAAAAAAAATATATATATATATACAACCTTTTCAAATTAATAACCTTCGTAGGAAAATGTTTATTACTCGACGAACGAATTAATTTAAACAAAAGCTTCAAAGCACCTGTTGTCTTTACGACTATTTTCTGAGTTGAAACCGAACAAATTAGACTAGTAGAAAATTTATATTTTTTAATTAGAGTATAATTTTATAAAATGTCAATATATATATATATATTGACATTTTATGAAAGTGTAAATTTTTTATTTAGAAAAAAATGCAATTTCATGAAAAAATATTAACTATGAATAATATAAATAAAAATAGTTAATTAATATATCATAAGAAAAGTTTCGATTTCTAAACACAAATATACACACATATATATAATTTAGTTTTATTTCTATAGTGTCTAACATCAAATAGATAAAGTGGATCGTATTTTCTCGTATAGAAAGGTCTGAAATATATTTCAGAGGAGTGTTTCTAGAACCAAATCTTAAATCCTTTCCTTTGCGAACATATCTGATCTCACCTTTTGTTCGCGGACTATTGTTACACACAACCCTCGTTTCGAAGGAATAAAAACGAGGGTCATATCGAATTCTATGTAGAAAAAAAAATGACTACAAACTGTAGCACAATGTATTTTCATGAATATATACACGTATATAATAAAATATTTATATATGAAAATAATAAAATTTATTTCTATATTAAATCTATATATATATATATATATATATATATATATATATATATATATATATATATATATATATATATTATTTAAATAAATAGTGAATTTCATTTCAATCGTGAGAGATATTTATTTAAAAATATATAAAACAATATTTTAAGTAAGTTAAAAATACATATATTTTAAAATAAATATATAAACAAAACGATTTTTTTTAATGAAAAAATCAACAATAACATCTGAATGCGAAAAAAATTTTTTTTAAAAATGAAAACGTATAAAATGTGCGAAACTCAAACTGTGGCTCGCATTATTTGTACGCGGTGAAGTTTTGTTCACCAATCATTTATACATTATATTAGCATTACGTTTGGTTCTTTTTATTGTCGGAAAAAAAGCGTTTTTCCGCGTCGGTTTCGCTATCATTACAGTCGCGATAAGACGCCCCAGGGCTTTTCAACATTTTTTTTATATGTACCCACCCATAGAAAAAAAACACATACACATTTCTATATACATAGCATATATAAAGATTTTAGGTCTGTTTCCGTATTTCAGCTTCAAAAAAAAAATTATATATATATATATATATATATATATATATATATATATATATATATATATGATGCCACTTTTGCACATTACCTCTCGTTATCCATACGAGAGCGTTTTGTTCGAATATAAAATGTACACGTTTTTTTTTCTCTGCGTTTCTCGGTCTTTTTTTAACATATTTCGTTCTTTTATTACATGACCCACTTTAACTTTAACCTTTTACTTAGGAAAAGCGGTTAAATTGTACGCTTATACAAAAAAATATTGTGTATTGTATATAGAATGGTAGTTCCAGAAAATATGTATGGTCTATTTTATGTTTTATGCGACCATTGTTGAGTTACGTAATGTCGAACAAAGATAAGACACTTACATTTCAAAAGAAAAAGTCTTATTAAACGTATGAAATAAATAATATTCAATTGAAATTTATTTTACGTACCGACATTTCCTCGGCTTTAGAAAACTCTGGATCCGTTTATTTTGTTTTTTTTTTAATTTTTGGTCCAGTGAACCTTTTGCCGCGTGTTGATGTTGTTCTTTTGATATTTTCATATCTCGAAATGAAATACGATTATAAAAAAAAATATTATATCATGTTTTATGGTTTATTATGGAAATACATAAAAAAAATATTGTTTTTATCACCTGAAATCTGAATAATAGGAGTTTTTATAATCATATATACATGAAATACTAAAACGGCGACGCCGCTGCCGCCGTCATCATTTTTATTCGTCACAGTTAACGATTTTTTTCAACAAAAAAAAAAATATCATTCAAAAAAAAACGCATCGTTCTCGTACCGCATTTTTATTTATTACAATAAATTTTTATACAATTACGATTTAATTTAAGTACGATTTTGACAAATAGTCACGTTATTTGATGCACGCTCGATGCACATTGTACCAAGTTGTATTATACACCAAACAATAAATACTTTTAACTACTGTGATTAATATATATATATATATATATATATATATATATATATATATATATATATTTTGCAATTTTAAATTCGTTTAATATATTGATTAATAAAAATATTAACAAAATCCTAGGATAACGTCGAGGACAAAAAAAAACAGAGAATATTAATTTTAACACTGGAATGCAACAGGTGGTGGACATGTCTTGAAACCGTGACTGATGATACAGGAAACGACTCCGAGCAGCCAGCATTTGCCAAGTTGGCAACACTGGCCAATTTTTGACCGCACGATTGATCCGGTCGAAATTAGTGGACCAAGAAAACTTCCCTTTCTCTCATAATAAGCTTTTCTTTCATATACAAACATCATTTTCATTTTTCTCCCTATTTTTCCATCTTTTTTTTTGGCAAATATTTGTGTTATTAGTATATTATATTATATATATATATATATATATATATATATATATATATATATATATATATATATATATATATATATATATATATATGAACAAATCATATTATTATACAAATATTATGTTAATCATTTCTCATATTATTTATAAATATTTTAATTATGTCAAAAATTAAATTTATATATTATGCTTATATAGGAAAAAATAAGTTTTGATAAAAAAAAAGGTATTAAAAATATAAATCTCGAATGACATACGATAAAATAAATTGTAAAATTGTTTGCTTTAACCCGAGATCCTTATAAAAAGATTGGACACAAAACCAACAACTCGAATTTCCTAGTGGTCTCGTGAAAATTGTAATTCGAGTATTTTATATCAAATATATACATAAGAAAGAAAATGAAAATAAAGATATCGATATATAGTGCAAATAACATAATATATAAAAAATATTATAATTTAACCGTTTGAAAATAAATATAGTACTATTATATTGTATGTCACGAAATGGAAATAATTCTTTAATTATTGAAAGAAAATTCCACACGAGAGGCAATTAGCAATCGACACTACATGTTGTCGACCATATTTTTTTATCGTTTTCTTTTTTCCGCCATATAATAGTTGAGTTTTCTAAGAATGTTTTGCACTTTTTCCGTTTCTTTTTCTATCCTTCCCTCTCTTTCTCTCTTTCTTTCTTCACACCGCCAAAGTTTCATATTGCATGTGTAACGAAAACAATTTGGCAAGGATTGTATCGACCCTCGGAGTCATATAAAAGTGCCGTAAAACATTTCAGGGGTGATAAACCTTGAGCTTAAGGAGTGTACCCCGCGGGACCGTTTTACCGACAAATGGATACGCCAGTTTTGATTTACACATAACTATTTGCTATCTCGTGAGCGTTATAGCGTGAATTTTTATTCGATATTAACCGATTTGTCATAAAGTGTGAAATTATGCTCGTTGTGTGCGATGATGATGAAGGGAATAAAAAAAAAAAAGAAGAAGAAAAATAATAAAGAAACGAGAATAGAAATGGCGCATATTAATGCTTTCTTTTCGTGAAAAAAAAATATCTCTCGGTTCTGCCAACTTTTACGTGTCTTTCTTTTCTCGTTGGAAAGACAAAAAAAAGGAACGAATTAAATTTACGTTAAATATAATTACGTTTTATAATACGTGCACAAAATATAAACGTTTTATTACTAAAATATTATTATCCATATATTACTGATTAATAAAATTTTATCCATTTATATAGTAAATGAATAATAATAAAATTTATAAATTGCGCATAAATATAATGAAAAATGATAAAAGGAAATTTTCATAATAAATAATTGCAAACTGGAAAATCGGCAATTTCGAGGTTTATCATGAATTCATTATTTTGTCAAACGATTTGGTTTTTATTTTTATCCTTTATTAACGTAGTTCTTTTTTTTATTCATCAAATTATAAATTATATAATATATAAATTTCGTTGTTACATTTTTAAATATAAAAAAAAATATTTATTTTTACAATGTGGAAGTAAACATTTATTAAAAAATTAAACAAGATAAATTTCATACTTTATAAATAATATACATTAGCAAATCACATAATATTTAATTTTATTATACTATTATACATTTAACTTCAAACTTTGATATCATTATATATATATATATATATATATATATATATATATATATATATATATATATATATATATATATATATATACCATATATATAAATAGTATATGTTGTATAAACTACATCAAAAATGATAGACAAAAAAAAAGAAAAACTTCAGTCTTTTTCGAAAGAAAAATATCATTAGAACTAAATAAAAATAAAAAGTTAACATTTTTTTCGCACACTTTAGCACAAGGGTGGTGAGCAACCTTTTTGGTCAAAGGGCCAATTCAAATTTTAAAATTTTTTGGCGGGCCGCACATACTAATATGATAAAAAGTGAATTTTTCTATAAAATTTTAATTTTTATTTACTCTTATAAAAAAAACACTTGTTAATTAATAATTTAAAAAAAATTATTATATAATAAACATTAGAATAAAAAATATACAATTAAAAAAGTAAAGGTTTTATATATTAATTGTAATGCAAAATAATATATATATATATATATATATATATATATATATATATATATATTATTGTGATTTATCGACTTATTCTACGACTTTGAAAGTTTTGTATTACAAATAGAAAATTGCGAAACAAATTGAAACAATTAAATTTTAATGTGATTTAAATTATTTTAATACAGTTAAAAAGTAATGTTTCTCCTTTATTTAATTCGTCAATTGAAGTCGAAAGTCGATAAAATAAATTCAATTCTAAAAATGTACGGCGGGCCGCATAAAAATATTTCGCGATTCAATACAATATACAAAATATTGCATTCGATTAACAGTAACAAAAATAGAAAGGCAACCTTTCTAAAGCATTCAGAAAATCCTGAACGTTGCGTTAATTTTCGAAAAACGTTTCTGTTTCTTTATATTAATAACAATCATGTCGAAAACTGGATCGGCTCTCGTGTAATTTTTTCCGACTTGAAGCCTGCAAATTTCGCCCCCCCCCTGCCCCTCCCCCCCTCCCCCCTGCCTCCCAAATAAAACGGATGAAAACCCTCACGTTCGCGACGAGCACGTACTCCATTCGAAAAATACGGTCAGGATCGGACCAGAATATGGCGAACGAACCTAAGTGGATCATATAATATGTGTGGCCACTGTGTGCGAAACGTTGCCATCTATCTTCCATTATATTGCCAACGATCGTAAATCTAGAGCGTTGAGCTCTTCGATATTGTGTTCTATTTTATATATATTTGTGTGTGTGTGTGTGTGTGTGTGTGTGTGTGTAAGTACACGTTTAAAATGAAAAAAGAAATATACAAATACAATTATGGAAAAGTTCATTTTCATCGTTTACAGTTCATCTATTAAAATAGAAAATAGATGTGATGTAGTATAATTCTTCGTTGTATATTTCACATTACAATTCTAAAGTGTTTTTTATGAAAATAATCAAGCTTTTGTCAGCTTTTGACAAATATTTATAATTAGCGAAAAAAAAAATTTTTTTAGTATGTATAACATATAGTTATTAAATTATAAATCAAAAATGATATATACACACATTTATTGTTTGAATAAATAAAGTCTTAAAAATATATTTATAATAATTTTCTTATATACTTAATATATTTTTAATAGAAGATAAAATATACCATATAAGTTTTAATCTCGAAAAGCCTCATCTTTAATTTAGTATTAAAGCTTAATTACTTCATCTTTTGTCCCATCTACCTTTAAAAGTCATAATAATATGACCTCGTTAATTATTATTACATATTATATATAATAATAAATAAAAAATAAAATTATTTTATATAGGAAATCTACATTTTAATTTGAAAATGTATACATTAGAATGCAGCAATATGTGAAATATTTTAATATAAATTTAATTTAAAGTTTTTATAAGTAGATCTTCATATAAACTCGAGATAATAAATAATATTAATTTAATGCATGTGCGATAGCAAAGTTTCGATATTAACGAATCGAGTTTATATGTAAATTTTACCGTGCAAAGGAAAACTTTAATGTTTGAATTTGACGACAGATTCAACGGCGAACCTGTTTTCAATAACAACCAGCTATGTTTATTAATAATGCATGAAATTTTATCTTGAAACTAACTTCGCCGTCTATTTTCAAAGCATTTTATTTATTTGTTTGTTTGTTTATTTTCTTCTATTTATTTTTTTTTGTCGCTTTTTGGAAAAAAAATCGACCCTAAACGTTCGTCACGCGCGCGAAAATGTGTCAATTGTTTTCATTTTCTTTTCATTTTCTTTTTTTCCGACATTCGACAATTCAATTTGCGACTTTCCATTATTTCGGCTAATGCGAGAATTGTTTCTTTTCTTTCGTTCAAAAATTATCGATTTGTGAAAAGAAATAGAACTTTTATATATATATATATATATATATATATATATATATATATATATATATATATATATATATATATATTTTTTTTTTTTCGATATATCGATTTATTGTAATAGTATTTCTAACAGCCCTGTTATAGAATTATAAAAAAAATAATCAACCGTATATTTTATAAATATTTATTTATATTCTTTTAGAACGGTTAAAGCACGACTTGACAATAAAAAATATCTGATAAATATAAGTGATAGTTTGGAATTTGAAACTGAAAAACCTGTGTGGAATTCTAGCAATGCTTTTGAATTGACCGCTTCGATTTCTAGACATTTACGAAGATAATAATATAAAATGAAAAATAATTATGATAACGTTTTTTAATATATCTTATGGTAGTTTATTAAGTTATAACGATTAAATAATTAAAAAACTAAGAGATTACAGCAAAATAATTTTATAAAGTATAATAAATAAGCTTCAGGATTGAATATCGTTTTTATTGATTTAAATTTTAACAACGAAGTAAACCGAAATCGAATATTTATTTAAAGAATTTCATAACAATGCTAAACGAAAAAAAAAATAAAGAAGACATTTCAAAACATCTTTACAAAGATAAGCCGATAACAATTGATAAGAACGCACACTTTTTTTTTTATACATTTTTTGAACAATAGGAGAATATAGAAACATCATTGTTAATATTTTATATGTATTACAATTGCTTGACAACCAGTATTCGATTTTGTCAAAAAATATACTCTACCTCGTCAAATAATTTATCAAACTGAATTCTAAATGATAAAAAAAGTGATATTCTCCAGACAACGTTCATGAACGTCAACAAGCGTTTAAAGAAGAAAACACAAAAGCCTTAAAAGTATATTAAATCTTCTGTAAAGATCACATAATACAAGACGGAGTCAACTCGCCTCCAGAGTACGGACTCTGGCAAAAGATGCCACGAAACAATTAAAACTTTTAAACAATAATATGAGATGAGCAAAGGGATTTGCTCCCTTTTTCTTTAGGAAACTTGAGCAGTTCGAAAGAACAAACACATCGTGTATTCTTCAAAGCAACCTAAGTCTCGTTTTCGGTAAACGAACCTATATTTTAAATAATTAATTTTAGCATAATCATTATCTATCAATTCAGAATCATTAATTTATATTCATAGAATATTTATTAAAAATTATAAACCCAACTTTTTTGGAGTATCTAGAACACTCTGATTTAAAAAAAAATCAAAAACCTTCTCTAGGATATATATATATACTTAATAATTTCCCAAATTTTCACGGTAATTGGATATATGGTTTTTGAATCTATCGAGTGCAGACAGACAGACACACATTCGTTTATATATATATATATATATATATATATATATATATATATATATATATATATATATATATATATATATATAGATTATACATAACATAAATATCGAATACAGATAAATATTTGCAATAAAAAATAACTCTACTTTTATTTGAAAATATAATATAAATTTTAACACAATAAATATTAATATATACAATAACATTTTTTCAATAGATTGAAAAAGCAATCATCTAAAAATTTCGTATTTGACTTATTATGTTATTAAACGTTCGTTCTTTGGCATTATCACACATGATAGCTCAAATTAATCCGCATGACTCGCTAATATAATTACTTAAACCAGTTAAATATGTTTGATTTACTTGTTTCTAAAGCGTTTTTTTTTATCGGATAACGAATTATAAAAAATAATAAAGTTTTTTCTCACAAATTTTATTAAAAGAAATGAGACTTTAAATTGTATACAACATTCAAGATTATGATTGAAATATATAGAAATTACATAAAATAGGTTGAATAAACAAATTTCTTCATAATTTATATATGTACAGTTTTTTTTAATATTTTTCATTATTTGTAAGAACAATGAAATTCTTAGAACGTATAGAAATTTTAAAATTATATTCTTTCTCCGTTCACACAATTAATGTCAATCATTATACTAAAATATTAGTCGATTAGTGAATATAATTATTATTTTATAATGAATACAGTATTAATAAACGATTGAAATATTTTTGTATATTTATGACGACCATATAATTAACATAATATAATATTAATATACAAAATCTATCATATTAATTATATATTATATACTTGAAATATTATAAAAAAATATATTTTTTTCATTCATTATATAAAATAGATATACAAAGATTCTGATTAAATTTAATCTAAACAATAATATCGAAAACCATTTTGATTTTTTAAATTTTAAATCATACATATATATATATATATATATATATATATATATATATATATATACATAAATTTATTTACGAATTTATATGAATACTTTATATATATATGTATACAAGTTCGATATCCATTTACACGGTTGAATGAACGAAAAACATTTTTCTAATTGACTGCACAACGTACGACACGTGTTTATTCTCGCACGTGCCATTTTCTTGCTCGTTCAACTCGTCAACAATTTCGTGACGTAAACGTTTGACAAAGCATCCGTGGGGAACTAAACGATGTTAAATATAAAATGAAAATGAAAAATCGTCAAAATTATAATATTATATCAAATGCGTAAAATTGATTATATAAATAAATCAACGTAATATTGTGATTTTTAAATTTTATAAAGAAAAAAAAATCGAATCGAACACAAAACGATCCTGTATATTGACTTATATTATAATATATATATATATATATATATATATATATATATATATATATATATATATATATATATATAATATAAAAATAATATATTTATATGAAAATTTTGAACGTTTCACATCGGCGCATACAATTTTTCAGCGTACAAAAACGCGAAAATTGTATTTGTATGGCGAAGTTAATCAAAAATGTAGATAAAACACACAAAATATTCGACGATGAGCAACATAATCCGTCGAGTTTAATCTCGCAGACTAAAATCTGCAAAAGCTTCTATATATAACGTACACGTAATTTATATTGCATATGTAGTACTATATTTATTAAAATCTACCGTATGGTACAATTTTCATCTTTCTTCGGCGATATGATAATTTTCGAATTTTGTTTTTGAAAAAGAAAATTTACAGATGCTCGACTGATATTTGCTTAATTTTATTTTCATTGCTCTTCAAAAAAAAAAAAATATTTTAGATGTGCTGTGTTTTGATGAAAATGATGATGTTAAAGAATTTCTCAGTATAGTTATGAGATATTCTGGCCAAATAGCCAAATAAAAATAGAGCCTAACGTTGTTGAGTTGTTACAATACGTTTTTCATTTTAATAATAGTAAATTAATGTTATGTAAATAAGTTAAATATACAACCTATATATATATATATATATATATATATATATATATATATATATATATATATATATATACATATATTTATATATGTATATTTATTTGTTATTTCGCATAATATTTCTGGTTAAATAACAATACCTGCGGCAACAACGTTAAAAGCGATATTTATCCTTTAAATTACGTTACTGACTTAAAATCCGATTTCGTTTTTGTAAATTAAACCGGAAGGGATTATAAACCTTTTTTTTATGCGTGCGACACGCTTTTGTGCAATAAAATTTACTATTGTGTTTTTGTCCAGGATTATTTTCGAACGGAAAATTCTATAAATGTACAATGCTATATATTGCATATATAAATATTATGATAATATAAAAAAAAATATTCTGAAAAAAAGTCATCGTATTTTATTTTTCAAGATAAATAAATATTCGATCTAAATTTTTGTCAATATAAAAATTTTTTTCAACACATTTGTGAAGGGTCATCAAAAAAAAAAAAAAATTCTTCAAACGATCGTTCCAAGCGAAACGATATAAAAGCTAGAATGAGAAGATGGACGAAAAAAAAAATGTGTTAAAAGGAACCAAGTGCTGTATGAAATGAGAAATGAAAGCTTTCATTGCGAATAAAATGTATATATATTGTCGGAGAAATTTCTCGATTATAATGTAAATTGCGCCGTTTAACATTTACATCTTTATCTGTGAAATAAATTCCGTATTTTTTTTTTATAAATAATTTACATTATATTGCGAATTTATATTGTACATAAATTGTTCGAAGTTTTTGTGACATTTATAATATATAACGTAACGTATATATTGAAGTAAAAATCGATTTTTGCCGTTGATCATAGATAACCCTTTGAATTTTTGGCAGTTTTTTTTACTAGTAATTTAAAATTATTATATATACGATTTTATATAACTTTAGTAATTCTTCAGTTAAAATTGTTAAATTTAAACCAAAAAAAAATTAGTTTAATTATGGTTAAATAATTGTAAACTAAATTGATATAAGAAAATCTTATTAATCTAAATGATGACCGAAGAGCACCTCTCTAGTGCAAATGGATAATTTAATATAAAAAAACACAAGAGAGACAAAAATAAAATAATCCAAAATTGTATAATGAAACATTCTCAAGATATAATATAATTTTCCACATTGTGGAGATTTTAATAAGAACTGAAGATATTGCGTTCATTCATAACGATTTGTTTCAATATAGATTCATATAAATAAACCTGATTAAGGACATGAGTACAAAATTAAAAATAAACATTCGATTATATGAGCTTTATTTAAGAAGGAAAATAATAATAATAATAATAATAATATGTCGGAAAAAAATACACAAACCGCCGCCGAATCAACTGATTAAATTATCGCGTGAAGTGCCCACTCCATTACACGGAGCTGATCAATACTTCAAAAGCCTTCACCTCGAAAATCGATTTCACTGGGCGGATGTGAATGGCGGACGCAATTTTGACGAAATAAATTATTCGAATGGTTCTTCTCATGTGCAACGGTGTGAGTTGAAAACTTGAGTGGACTCGGTAAGTTTTCGACGACAAAGAAAAAATATTAGAAGCCGTTCGTCGTCTCTAGAATCGGACCAAAGACGGCCTCCAATCCACACACATGTTTCCCACTATTCATGTTTTCACAGTATCGAATATACAATAAACAGAGCGTATATTAAAAATGTAAACATATTTAGTAATGAAGTGAAAAATACAAAAAAAAATAAATAAATAAATAAATAAAGGCTCAATACGGTGATTTCACATACAAACATTTATTCGATAAACATGGTAACATTCGATCAAAATTCAATGAATTCATAATTATCAGTCAACAATGTCGCATAGTTGATAAATTAAATCTGCTCAATTTTCGTTCGGATTATATTTGATTTTAATATTTAGAGTCAACAAAACGCACCGCTCGAATATACCATAATATATCGAAAATTAAGCTAATCCATATGAATCATTATTTTTATGCTCAATCTTCAAACATTATTTAATTTCATGTTATTATTTTATTATATAATATATAAAATATTTAATACAATTTTATTCATATATATATATATATATATATATATATATAAAAATTTCAAAATTCATTTTAATTGAATAGTTTGAAATAAAACGATACAGGATTAAAGATTGATTTAGATAACAGCATTTTCACATTTATTTTATTTTTATATAAAAAATGTAGAACGGTTGAAATTTTAATTATTTTATTCTAGATTTATTTATTGAATGTTTCTATTTGTATATTATATATAAAAAAGTAGAATATTTTCAGTATAATTATTGATATTTATTTATATGTATAATATGAAAACGCTATAATCTAAAACAATCGTTAATCTATCATAGTATAGTTTTATTTTAAACTATTCAATTAAAATGAACTTTGAAATTTGAGTATATATTTATATTATAATTATTTTGAATAAAACGTTTCTTTCTTTTTCTCTATATCGATAATGGAAAATTGTGAATCCAAATTATTTTGTACGTTATATATTAAATAATATTTAATATAAATTTATTAAGAATATGATTTTTTAATATTTATTTATAATTTTTGTCATATTAAACATCAATTCGAGTATATATCTAATATGTACAATAAAAAATACACGTGCTGCATATGAGACCAGTTTTTTCGGTTGTGCAACATGCATGGAATGCTACTCTATGAAGATGGCTACATTCGATTGTCCATTTTATGTTGTTTTTTTTTCCAAGAAGTTCAACGAAATTTTAAAATAAATTTTATGGTGGACATTCTAACGAAATTATGAAAGTCAAAGACGGCGCCAGATTAGAACGCGAACATTGACCTCTTATAATATACATCGACAATGAATTTTGGTAATTTTCAGTTTTAATATATATATATATATATATATATATATATATATATATATATATATATATATATATATATATATATAATTCATTTTTTAATACAGAGCTGCTTATTTATATATAAAGATTACTCTTTATATTAAAAAAATATATTTTTTCAAATTATTCTTACATAAAAAGCTTTGATAAAATTAAATAAAAATAATATGAATATGATAAAATGATACTGAAAATAAAATATTACTTAAATCTGATATTTTTTTTAATATAAAAAATCAAATATATATATATATATATACTCATATATAAGAGACATATACATATATATAAAAGAAACTTGTATAGAGAATGTAACTAGTTTCGTTTATTTGAGCTTTTATTTATGATACCATTATAAGCCGAACGTGTGTCGATGTTTCGTCATCGGAAGCACAACTTTGGTAATGAAACGAGTTTTTCCTCGATTTATGAAAGAAAAATAATTTGAATATAAAACGATCGAATGCGATAGGCGACTTTTTCGTAATCTAACGGTAAAAATGGTTTAAATTTAAGTGAAAAATGCAGAAAGTTTTTCAATAGAATCGCTTGAACTTTCGTTGTGTCCAGTTGTGTGTGTGTGTGTGTTTTTTTTTTCATTATAAAACAAATGTGATGAATCTTCAATATACGTTGATAGTTGTGCTTTTGAAAGCGACACTAACAACGGCCGGGCCCGTACTGAGTTTTTACTGTAGAGGTAATAAAAAAATATTGACTGTTTTGTATGAATTTACATCTTTACTATTAAAATATCGCTACTATTATATATATAATAAAATCAAGCTGAAGTTTTTCATTGAATTTAATGAAATATGTTAATCAGTACAATGATAGCTTTAAAATAACTGAAAAACCTTTTTCAACTCACTTTTTTTCCGAAGAATTTAACAAATAGCCATATTTTTATATATTTGTTAAAAATATGAAAATAAAATAAATTTGATAAAATTTTAAATTTAGAAGTAAATCGAAAATTGATTGTTTAAATGCAATAATTGCATTAATTACTATTACAATAAAATATTTTTTTCATTATTTATTGTATTAATAATAAGAACAAATATTTAAAATAACTTAACTATTATATTATATTTTAAAAATGCTGTTAATAAAAAAAATGTAAGTAATGGAAAAGAAATTCACTTTTTTAATTTTAGTTCAATATTGCTGAAAAAATACGATTTGTAAATAGAATTAAATATTGAAATTGACAAATTTTAGTACATTTTTTATAATATATCGATAATGTTATTCTATCATTAATTTACAGTTCGTGGAAATGAAATTTATTCAAATTGTGGAGGAATTGAATGTCAAGATACCTGCTTAAATCCTACAAAATCGCTAGGATGCATTGGAAGATGTGAACATGGCTGCATTTGTAGAGAAGGATATATTAGAAATTCTTTAGGAATTTGCGTACTGCCCATTGATTGCGGTAATAAAGAAAAAAACAATTATACAATAATCTTTATTACAATAATATCAAAAATAAAATAAATGATTTTTCAGATATATCCCCGAAGTGCAATGACGAAAATCAAATATTTTCATTTTGCGGTAACGACGGTTGCCAATCAACATGTGCAAAAAAAATGGATTTTGGTTGCAAACCAAAATGCACAACACCTACTTGCGTATGTAAGAAAGGATATGTAAAGGACGAAACCGGACAATGCATATTATCGTCATCATGTTGTAAGTATTTTAAATATAATATTAATTAAGATCACTTTTCGATATTAATCTATATTGCAACCTGAACGACATCAAATGAAATTTAATATAAAAAAGAGTGTTTTATACAAAAAAATAATAAAACTTGAAATCTTTTTAAGAGCATATCCCTACAATCTATGAGATGTTAAGCAACATATTTTTAGGTCATTTCAAATATAATGACACAATTGATATAATTAGTATTCTTGAAATTAGTTTTCAACTATTCATACTGATTTCTAGATATCATTATCTACTATTTTGTTTATATACAAGAAATATTGTAACATTCAGAATTATACTATTTATATAGTATTTCAAGAAATTGTTAAAATATTTTGTCTGAGCCCTCATCTAATTTTTAATATATATTTATATATGATGATTCTAAAAATCCATGAATTTCTATGCAATATTATTTATCTATATAATTAAATAGAATTGAGCAAATATAAATATAAATATATATATATATATATATATATATATATAGGTATATATGTGTGTGTGTGTATGTGTACTCTAAGACCTCAATTTATGCAACAGAAAAGCGCATATAAAAAATTCGCATTAAAAAGACTACTTGCCTTGAAAAAAAAGAGATACGTTCATTATGTTTCACTGTTTTTTTTTAAAACAACAAGTTAAAATTAACTTAAAACCTCATAAAATAGTTTGCAGAAATTATAAGAAATAGGCTGCTTAATAAATTATTTCGAATGTCTAAAAGAAGCTTATATAAAAGCATAAAATAAACTTGTATTCTAACTTAATTCATTTATTTATCACTTAATTCATAATTTTATTGAAAAGTAATATAGTTTTACATTTTTAATCATTATCGCTATCTGATAATGGTTTGCAAAGTGATTCCAAATCACCTTCATCATCAGTCTCTATAATAGATATTTGCGATAAAGGCGATGGATTTTTATAAATTTTATTCTCGGTCTGTGTAGCTGTGTTGCTTATTACTGCAACTTAAAATCAGTAAAATTTAAACTCACTACTTAACAAAATATTATAGTTTATACATTTTAATGCGAAATTTAGAATGATGTAATAGTGACTTGCTGTTAGTATATGTATATATATATATATATATATATATATATATATATATATATATATATATATTTATATATTTATATTTATATATATACTTAGGTCTCGTTATATGCGGATTATTTTTATACGATTTTGAAATTGTGCGGTTTGTATTTCAAACAAAACGGACCCTGCAATTACGCGGGAAAAAAGCTATAAGATGATATACATATATATATATATATATATATATATATATATATATATATATATATATATATATATATATGGTATATATATTTGTATAATTTTTATAACATAAGGCATTATAACATTTTTTGGATATTCCTTGGGGTAGGCGTATCACAGGTTGAGAACCGATGATATAGATAATTGTATAATAAATTTCAGCTTCTATATGTAGTGGTCAAAACGAAATCTTTTCCAATTGCGGTGAAGATGGATGTCATTTAACGTGTTCCGATAGAACTAGGCATGGTTGTATTGCCAAATGTGGTCCTCCTGGATGCATTTGCGCCCCCGGATATATAAGAAACGACAATAATGTATGCATATTACCAGGAAACTGCCGTAAGTATTGATTATAATATTTCATCGATTTCTTCAATATATGAATACCAAAATTCTATAATTTAGCGCAACCAACTTGCGGTGGTCAAAACGAAATCTTTTCCAATTGCGGTGAAGATGGATGTCATTTAACGTGTTCCGATAGAACTAGGCATGGTTGTATTGCCAAATGTGGTCCTCCTGGATGCATTTGCGCCCCCGGATATGTAAGAAACGACAATAATGTATGCATATTACCAGGAAACTGCCGTAAGTATTGATTATAATATTTCATCGATTTCTTCAATATATGAATACCAAAATTCTATAATTTAGCGCAACCAACTTGCGGTGGTCAAAACGAAATCTTTTCCAATTGCGGTGAAGATGGATGTCATTTAACGTGTTCCGATAGAACTAGGCATGGTTGTATTGCCAAATGTGGTCCTCCTGGATGCATTTGCGCCCCCGGATATGTAAGAAACGACAATAATGTATGCATATTACCAGGAAACTGCCGTAAGTATTGATTATAATATTTCAACGATTTCTTCAATTTATGAATACCAAAATTCTATAATTTAGCGCAACCAACTTGCGGTGGTCAAAACGAAATCTTTTCCAATTGCGGTGAAGATGGATGTCATTTAACGTGTTCCGATAGAACTAGGCATGGTTGTATTGCCAAATGTGGTCCTCCTGGATGCATTTGCGCCCCCGGATATGTAAGAAACGACAATAATGTATGCATATTACCAGGAAACTGCCGTAAGTATTGATTATAATATTTCATCGATTTCTTCAATATATGAATACCAAAATTCTATAATTTAGCGCAACCAACTTGCGGTGGTCAAAACGAAATCTTTTCCAATTGCGGTGAAGATGGATGTCATTTAACGTGTTCCGATAGAACTAGGCATGGTTGTATTGCCAAATGTGGTCCTCCTGGATGCATTTGCGCCCCCGGATATGTAAGAAACGACAATAATGTATGCATATTACCAGGAAACTGCCGTAAGTATTGATTATAATATTTCAACGATTTCTTCAATTTATGAATACCAAAATTCTATAATTTAGCGCAACCAACTTGCGGTGGTCAAAACGAAATCTTTTCCAATTGCGGTGAAGATGGATGTCATTTAACGTGTTCCGATAGAACTAGGCATGGTTGTATTGCCAAATGTGGTCCTCCTGGATGCATTTGCGCCCCCGGATATGTAAGAAACGACAATAATGTATGCATATTACCAGGAAACTGCCGTAAGTATTGATTATAATATTTCATCGATTTCTTCAATATATGAATACCAAAATTCTATAATTTAGCGCAACCAACTTGCGGTGGTCAAAACGAAATCTTTTCCAATTGCGGTGAAGATGGATGTCATTTAACGTGTTCCGATAGAACTAGGCATGGTTGTATTGCCAAATGTGGTCCTCCTGGATGCATTTGCGCCCCCGGATATGTAAGAAACGACAATAATGTATGCATATTACCAGGAAACTGCCGTAAGTATTGATTATAATATTTCATCGATTTCTTCAATATATGAATACCAAAATTCTATAATTTAGCGCAACCAACTTGTGGTGGTCAAAACGAAATCTTTTCCAATTGTGGTGAAGATGGATGTCATTTAACGTGTTCCGATAGAACTAGGCATAGTTGTATTGCCAAATGTGGTCCACCTGGATGTATTTGTGCTTCTGGATATATAAGAAATGATGAAAATAAGTGCGTACTGCCCAGAGACTGTCGTAAGTTTAAATTGAAAAAACTTTCATTTTATTACATTTACAAATGGATATAGTAATTTTAATATTCATATTAAAAATTTTAGCCCAACCTGTTTGTCATGGATCTTATGAAACATTTTCGTTTTGCGGAGAAGGAAAATGTCTTAAAACATGTTCTAATATATATCAACAAGGATGTATCGCAAAATGTGGACCACCTGGTTGTATTTGTATTCACGGTTATATAAGAAATGATCATAATATATGTGTTTTACCTCAAGATTGTTGTTAGTATAAAAAACGTCATCTACTTTATAACATTATAACAAATAATTATCTAAATTGTAGAACTTGCATATATATATATATATATATATATATATATATATATATATATATATATGTATATATATATGATATGCATATATATATATATATATATATATATATATATATATATATATATATTTATATATTATTAACATTAGTGCCCTCCGAATGTCATGGACCAAACGAAATATTTTCTATTTGCGGAGAAGATGGATGCCATGAAACATGTTCCGATAGAATCCTACATGGCTGTGTTGCCAAATGTGGACCACCAGGTTGCATATGTGCCCCTGGTTACTTAAGGAACGATCATAACACATGTGTTTTACCGCGAGAATGTCGTAAGTATCGTAAAAATTTTAAATTTTCTAATTAGAAATGTTCATCTTCGCAAATAATTATATACTGAAATTTACACATATTTACCGTAAAATATATTTTAGCACGTCCTATATGTCAACGACTCCATGAAGTGTTCTCAATCTGTGGAGAAGACGGATGTCACGAAACATGTTCTAACAGAGAGCGACACGATTGTATTGCTAAATGTGGACCTCCTGGTTGCATTTGCGCTCCTGGATACATAAGAAACGATGAAAATGAATGCATTTTACCTGGAAATTGTCGTAAGTTTTAAAAATAAGTAATATAACTTTTTATTTACCTTTTATAGCGGTTGAGTTTGAAAGTTCAAATGACTATATTATAACTTACAGCGCATTCTACATGTCGTGGAAAAAACGAAATATTTTCCATTTGCGGTGAAGATGGATGTCATGAAACGTGTTTTGATAGAGATCGTCATGGTTGTATTGCTAAATGTGGTCCACCTGGCTGTATTTGTGCTCCTGGATATATAAGGAATGACCAAAATACGTGTGTTTTACCTCGAGAATGTCGTTAGTTTATAGAATAAATTTATAATATTATATATATATAAATGTATATATATATATATATATATATATATATATATATATATATGTATATATATATATGTATATATATATATATATATATATATATATATATATACACTATATGTATATTATAATTTTAGCGAGACCAATATGTTATCTCCCGCATGAAATATTTTCTATTTGCGGAGAAGATGAGTGTCACGAGACTTGTTTCAGAAAAACAAAACACAATTGTATTTCTAAATGCGGTCCTCCTGGTTGTGTTTGTGCTCACGGATATATGAGAGACGATAATAATATGTGTGTTTTACCTCGAGACTGTCGTAAGTTTTAAAAATAAGATTATTATATTAAAAATAAGTAAAATTCATATATTACATAATAAATTTCAGCACATCATTTATGCTACGGATCAAATGAAGTATTCTCAATTTGTGGGGAAGATGAATGTCGTGAAACTTGTTTTGATAGAGATCGACATGGATGTATTGCCAAATGCGGCCTTCCAGGGTGCATTTGTTCTCCAGGATATATAAGAAATGATCAAAATAAATGCGTATTACCAAGAGATTGTCGTATGAAAGAATTTATACTTAATTTAATTTTAGTCACCAAATTTATAAACAAATAACATTTTTTTAATGTTAGTGTTAAATTTTAGCACGACCTATATGTCATGGACCACATGAAGTATTTTCAACTTGTGGAGAGGACGAATGTCATGAAACTTGTTTCAGAAAAGAACAACAAGGCTGTATTTCCAAATGCGGACCTCCTGGTTGTATATGTGCTCATGGATATATGAGAAACGAACACAACATATGTGTTTCACCAAAAGACTGTCGTAAGTTTTATGAATAAGATATACAATTTTTGACTATTAAACGTATGATAAAATTTAAGTAGTTATTTAAAATAATTTTCAATATATGTTTAGAAATTAAATATTACCGTTAATAATCATAACCCCCATGATAGTTTTATTCAAAAAATATCTTCAAAATGCAATAATTCTAGCACAACTTATATGTCATGGATCAAATGAAGTTTTTTCAAATTGTGGGGAAGATGAATGTCGTGAAACTTGTTTCGATAGAGATAGACATGGATGTATCGCTAAATGTGGTCCTCCTGGTTGTATATGCGCTCCTGGATATATAAGAAATGGTCAAAATAAATGTGTATTACCTAGAGACTGTCGTACGTTAAAGTTTATGTATTCAAAGTTCTAGTCTCCAAAATTTAAACACTGTTAAAGTTTTGTAAATTTAAATATTACTTTTAGCACGACCTATATGTTATGGACCACATGAAGTGTTTTCCATTTGTGGAGAAGACGAATGTCATGAAACTTGTTACAGAAAAGACCAACAAGATTGTATTTTTAAATGCGGACCTCCTGGTTGCATATGTGCTCACGGATACATAAGAAACGAACATAATAAATGCGTCTTACCCAAAGATTGTCGTAAGTTTTATATAATAAAAAATAAAATGTTTGAACACAAAATGCGTATTATAACATTTAGAAAGAAATAAAAGTTATATATTTTAATTGTTGAATATTTGATACAATTTAAAGAGAGCTCAATATGCCATGACCAACATGAAGTATTTTCAAATTGCGGTGAAGACGGATGTCAACCGACATGTTCTGACAGAATTAAACACAGCTGTATTGCGAAATGCGGACCACCAGGATGTGTTTGTGCTCCGGGCTATATAAGAAACGACATAAATGTATGCGTGTTACCAGGAAATTGCCGTGAGTTCGAAATAAAATTTGTACAAAATAGATTTTTGACAATTTTAAAAATTAAAATTACACTTCAAATATTTTTTTTCCTAAAAACTGTTTAGCTCGTCCAACATGCCATGGACCAAATGAAGTATTTTCAAATTGCGGTGAAGATGGATGTCAACCGACATGTTCTGACAGAATTAAACACAATTGCATTGCCAAATGCGGACCACCAGGATGTGTTTGTGCTCCGGGCTATATAAGAAACGACATAAATGTATGCGTATTACCAGGAAACTGCCGTAAGTTCAAAAAAAATAAAACAAAATTTTGAACCACAAGAGTGTATAATATGCACTAAAAAACATAAAAAAACTATGAATACTATTAAAGCACCCCCGACATGTCCCGGGCCCAACGAAGTGTGGTCAAATTGTGGTGAAGACGGATGTCAAGAAACGTGTACCAAACCGGACAAGAGGCGATGCGTTGCCAGATGCGGAGAACCTGGATGCGTGTGTGCCGATGGCTACGTTCGCAATTCGCAAAATGTGTGCGTCAGACCAAGCGACTGCCGTAAGTTGAATATTTTTTAAATACACCGAACGTCACGCAGTGGTTGGAAAATAAATCACCGTTCATTTCAGCACCCCCGACCTGTCCCGGGCCCAACGAAGTTTGGTCGAATTGCGGTGAAGACGGATGTCAAGAAACGTGTACCGAACCGGACAAGAGGCGATGCGTTGCCAGATGCGGAGAACCTGGATGCGTGTGTGCCGATGGCTACGTTCGTAATTCGCAAAACGTGTGCGTCAGACCAAGCGACTGCCGTGAGTTGAATTTTTTTCAAATACACCGAACGTCACGCAGTGGTTTGAAAATAAGTCACCGTTCATTTCAGCACCCCCGACCTGTCCCGGGTCCAACGAAGTGTGGTCGAATTGCGGTGAAGACGGATGTCAAGAAACGTGTACCGAACCGGACAAGAGGCGATGCGTTGCCAGATGCGGAGAACCTGGATGCGTGTGTGCCGATGGCTACGTTCGCAATTCGCAAAACGTGTGCGTCAGACCTAGCGACTGCCGTGAGTTGAATTTTTTTCAAATACACCGAACGTCACGCAATAGTTGTAAAATAAATCACCGTTCATTTCAGCACCCCCGACCTGTCCCGGGCCCAACGAAGTGTGGTCGAATTGCGGTGAAGACGGATGTCAGGAAACGTGTACCGAACCGGACAAGAGGCGATGCGTTGCCAGATGCGGAGAACCTGGATGCGTGTGTGCCGATGGCTACGTTCGCAATTCGCAAAACGTGTGCGTCAGACCAAGCGACTGCCGTGAGTTGAATTTTTTTCAAATACACCGAACGTCACGCAGTGGTTGGAAAATAAATCACCGTTCATTTCAGCACCCCCGAACTGTCCCGGGCCCAACGAAGTTTGGTCGAATTGCGGTGAAGACGGATGTCAAGAAACGTGTACCGAACCGGACAAGAGGCGATGCGTTGCCAGATGCGGAGAACCTGGATGCGTGTGTGCCGATGGCTACGTTCGCAATTCGCAAAACGTGTGCGTCAGACCAAGCGACTGCCGTGAGTTGAATTTTTTTCAAATACACCGAACGTCACGCAGTGGTTGGAAAATAAATCACCGTTCATTTCAGCACCCCCGAACTGTCCCGGGCCCAACGAAGTTTGGTCGAATTGCGGTGAAGACGGATGTCAAGAAACGTGTACCGAACCGGACAAGAGGCGATGCGTTGCCAGATGCGGAGAACCTGGATGCGTGTGTGCCGATGGCTACGTTCGCAATTCGCAAAACGTGTGCGTCAGACCAAGCGACTGCCGTGAGTTGAATATTTTTTTAATATACCGAACGTCACGCAATGGTTGTAAAAATAAATCACCGTTCATTTCAGCACCCCCGACCTGTCCCGGGCCCAACGAAGTGTGGTCGAATTGCGGTGAAGACGGATGTCAGGAAACGTGTACCGAACCGGACAAGAGGCGATGCGTTGCCAGATGCGGAGAACCTGGATGCGTGTGTGCCGATGGCTACGTTCGCAATTCGCAAAACGTGTGCGTCAGACCAAGCGACTGCCGTGAGTTGAATATTTTTTAAATACACCGAACGTCACGCAATGGTTGTAAAAATAAATCACCGTTCATTTCAGCACCCCCGACCTGTCCCGGGCCCAACGAAGTGTGGTCGAATTGCGGTGAAGACGGATGTCAGGAAACGTGTACCGAACCGGACAAGAGGCGATGCGTTGCCAGATGCGGAGAACCTGGATGCGTGTGTGCCGATGGCTACGTTCGCAATTCGCAAAACGTGTGCGTCAGACCAAGCGACTGCCGTGAGTTGAATATTTTTTAAATACACCGAACGTCACGCAATGGTTGTAAAAATAAATCACCGTTCATTTCAGCACCCCCGACCTGTCCCGGGCCCAACGAAGTGTGGTCGAATTGCGGTGAAGACGGATGTCAGGAAACGTGTACCGAACCGGACAAGAGGCGATGCGTTGCCAGATGCGGAGAACCTGGATGCGTGTGTGCCGATGGCTACGTTCGCAATTCGCAAAACGTGTGCGTCAGACCTAGCGACTGCCGTGAGTTGAATTTTTTTCAAATACACCGAACGTCACGCAATAGTTGTAAAATAAATCACCGTTCATTTCAGCACCCCCGACCTGTCCCGGGCCCAACGAAGTGTGGTCGAATTGCGGTGAAGACGGATGTCAAGAAACGTGTACCGAACCGGACAAGAGGCGATGCGTTGCCAGATGCGGAGAACCTGGATGCGTGTGTGCCGATGGCTACGTTCGCAATTCGCAAAACGTGTGCGTCAGACCAAGCGACTGCCGTGAGTTGAATATTTTTTAAATACACCGAACGTCACGCAATGGTTGTAAAAATAAATCACCGTTCATTTCAGCACCCCAGACCTGTCCCGGTCCCAACGAAGTGTGGTCGAATTGCGGTGAAGACGGATGTCAGGAAACGTGTACCGAACCGGACAAG
This sequence comes from Leptonema lineaticorne, assembly GCA_024500535.1. NCBI lineage: Eukaryota > Metazoa > Arthropoda > Insecta > Trichoptera > Hydropsychidae > Leptonema > Leptonema lineaticorne. Next base: position 383,060 of record JANIJI010000065.1, read on the forward strand.
AGGCGATGTGTTGCCAGATGCGGAGAACCTGGATGCGTGTGTGCCGATGGCTACGTTCGCAATTCGCAAAACGTGTGCGTCAGACCAAGCGACTGCCGTGAGTTGAATATTTTTTAAATACACCGAACGTCACGCAATGGTTGTAAAAATAAATCACCGTTCATTTCAGCACCCCAGACCTGTCCCGGTCCCAACGAAGTGTGGTCGAATTGCGGAGAAGACGGATGTCAGGAAACGTGTACCGAACCGGACAAGAGGCGATGCGTTGCCAGATGCGGAGAACCTGGATGCGTGTGTGCCGATGGCTACGTTCGTAATTCGCAAAACGTGTGCGTCAGACCTAGCGACTGCCGTGAGTTGAATTTTTTTCAAATACACCGAACGTCACGCAATAGTTGTAAAATAAATCACCGTTCATTTCAGCACCCCCGACCTGTCCCGGGCCCAACGAAGTGTGGTCGAATTGCGGTGAAGACGGATGTCAAGAAACATGTACCGAACCGGACAAGAGGCGATGCGTTGCCAGATGCGGAGAACCTGGATGCGTGTGTGCCGATGGCTACGTTCGCAATTCGCAAAACGTGTGCGTCAGACCAAGCGACTGCCGTGAGTTGAATATTTTTTAAATACACCGAACGTCACGCAATGGTTGTAAAAATAAATCACCGTTCATTTCAGCACCCCAGACCTGTCCCGGTCCCAACGAAGTGTGGTCGAATTGCGGAGAAGACGGATGTCAGGAAACGTGTACCGAACCGGACAAGAGGCGATGCGTTGCCAGATGCGGAGAACCTGGATGCGTGTGTGCCGATGGCTACGTTCGTAATTCGCAAAACGTGTGCGTCAGACCTAGCGACTGCCGTGAGTTGAATTTTTTTCAAATACACCGAACGTCACGCAATAGTTGTAAAATAAATCACCGTTCATTTCAGCACCCCCGACCTGTCCCGGGCCCAACGAAGTGTGGTCGAATTGCGGTGAAGACGGATGTCAAAAAACGTGTGCTGAACCGGACAAGAGACGATGCGTTGCAAGGTGCGGAGAGCCGGGATGCATCTGCGCCGAAGGATACGTTCGGAATTCGGAAAATGTCTGCGTGAGCCCCGACGATTGTTGTGAGTTATCTCATCTGCAGACAAACATTACATTCTGTGCGTTCGTCAGTAAACTTTCAACACCAATTTACAGCTTCCATGACATGCCCCGGAGCCAACGAAGTCTGGTCAAACTGCGGTGAAGACGGGTGTCAAGAAACGTGCGCGGAACCGGACAAGAGACGATGCGTTGCAAGGTGCGGAAAGCCGGGATGCATCTGCGCCGAAGGATACGTTCGAAATTCGGAAAATGTCTGCGTGAGCCCTGACGATTGTTGTGAGTTATCTCTTCTGCAGGCAAACATTACATTCCGTGCGTTCGTCGGTAAACTTTCAACACCAATTTACAGCTTCCATGACATGCCCCGGAGCCAACGAAATCTGGTCAAACTGCGGTGAAGACGGGTGTCAAGAAACGTGCGCGGAACCGGACAAGAGACGATGCGTTGCAAGGTGCGGAAAGCCGGGATGCATCTGCGCCGAAGGATACGTTCGAAATTCGGAAAATGTCTGCGTGAGCCCTGACGATTGTTGTGAGTTATCTCTTCTGCAGGCAAACATTACATTCCGTGCGTTCGTCGGTAAACTTTCAACACCAATTTACAGCTTCCATGACATGCCCCGGAGCCAACGAAATCTGGTCAAACTGCGGTGAAGACGGGTGTCAAGAAACGTGCGCGGAACCGGACAAGAGACGATGCGTTGCAAGGTGCGGAGAGCCGGGATGCATCTGCGCCGAAGGATACGTTCGAAATTCGGAAAATGTCTGCGTGAGCCCCGACGATTGTTGTGAGTTATCTCATCTGCAGACAAACATTACATTCTGTGCGTTCGTCAGTAAACTTTCAACACCAATTTACAGCTTCCATGACATGCCCCGGAGCCAACGAAATCTGGTCAAACTGCGGTGAAGACGGGTGTCAAGAAACGTGCGCGGAACCGGACAAGAGACGATGCGTTGCAAGGTGCGGAAAGCCGGGATGCATCTGCGCCGAAGGATACGTTCGAAATTCGGAAAATGTCTGCGTGAGCCCCGACGATTGTTGTGAGTTATCTCATCTGCAGGCAAACATTACATTCTGTGCGTTCGTCGGTAAACTTTCAACACCAATTTACAGCTTCCATGACATGCCCCGGAGCCAACGAAGTCTGGTCAAACTGCGGTGAAGACGGGTGTCAAGAAACGTGTGCGGAACCGGACAAGAGACGATGCGTTGCAAGGTGCGGAGAGCCGGGATGCATCTGCGCCGAAGGATACGTTCGAAATTCGGAAAATGTCTGCGTGAGACCCGACGATTGTTGTGAGTTATCTCTTCTGCAGGCAAACATTACATTCCGTGCGTTCGTCGGTAAACTTTCAACACCAATTTACAGCTTCCATGACATGCCCCGGAGCCAACGAAATCTGGTCAAACTGCGGTGAAGACGGGTGTCAAGAAACATGCGCGGAACCGGACAAGAGACGATGCGTTGCAAGGTGCGGAAAGCCGGGATGCATCTGCGCCGAAGGATACGTTCGAAATTCGGAAAATGTCTGCGTGAGCCCCGACGATTGTTGTGAGTTATCTCATCTGCAGGCAAACATTACATTCTGTGCGTTCGTCGGTAAACTTTCAACACCAATTTACAGCTTCCATGACATGCCCCGGAGCCAACGAAGTCTGGTCAAACTGCGGTGAAGACGGGTGTCAAGAAACGTGCGCGGAACCTGACAAGAGACGATGCGTTGCAAGGTGCGGAGAGCCGGGATGCATTTGCGCCGAAGGATACGTTCGGAATTCGGAAAATGTCTGCGTGAGCCCCGACGATTGTTGTGAGTTATCGCATCTGCAGGCAAACATTACATTCCGTGCGTTCGTCGTTAAACTTTCAACACCAATTTACAGCTTCCAAGACATGCCCCGGAGCCAACGAAGTCTGGTCAAACTGCGGTGAAGACGGGTGTCAAGAAACGTGCGCGGAACCTGACAAGAGACGATGCGTTGCAAGGTGCGGAGAGCCGGGATGCATTTGCGCCGAAGGATACGTTCGGAATTCGGAAAATGTCTGCGTGAGCCCCGACGATTGTTGTGAGTTATCGCATCTGCAGACAAACATTACATTCTGTGCGTTCGTCAGTAAACTTTCAACACCAATTTACAGCTTCCATGACATGCCCCGGAGCCAACGAAATCTGGTCAAACTGCGGTGAAGACGGGTGTCAAGAAACGTGCGCGGAACCTGACAAGAGACGATGCGTTGCAAGGTGCGGAGAGCCGGGATGCATTTGCGCCGAAGGATACGTTCGGAATTCGGAAAATGTCTGCGTGAGCCCCGACGATTGTTGTGAGTTATCGCATCTGCAGGCAAACATTACATTCTGTGCGTTCGTCAGTAAACTTTCAACACCAATTTACAGCTTCCATGACATGCCCCGGAGCCAACGAAATCTGGTCAAACTGCGGTGAAGACGGGTGTCAAGAAACGTGCGCGGAACCTGACAAGAGACGATGCGTTGCAAGGTGCGGAGAGCCGGGATGCATTTGCGCCGAAGGATACGTTCGGAATTCGGAAAATGTCTGCGTGAGCCCCGACGATTGTTGTGAGTTATCGCATCTGCAGGCAAACATTACATTCCGTGCGTTCGTCGTTAAACTTTCAACACCAATTTACAGCTTCCATGACATGCCCCGGAGCCAACGAAGTCTGGTCAAACTGCGGTGAAGACGGGTGTCAAGAAACGTGCGCGGAACCGGACAAGAGACGATGCGTTGCAAGGTGCGGAAAGCCGGGATGCATCTGCGCCGAAGGATACGTTCGAAATTCGGAAAATGTCTGCGTGAGCCCTGACGATTGTTGTGAGTTATCTCTTCTGCAGGCAAACATTACATTCCGTGCGTTCGTCGGTAAACTTTCAACACCAATTTACAGCTTCCATGACATGCCCCGGAGCCAACGAAATCTGGTCAAACTGCGGTGAAGACGGGTGTCAAGAAACGTGCGCGGAACCGGACAAGAGACGATGCGTTGCAAGGTGCGGAAAGCCGGGATGCATCTGCGCCGAAGGATACGTTCGAAATTCGGAAAATGTCTGCGTGAGCCCTGACGATTGTTGTGAGTTATCTCTTCTGCAGGCAAACATTACATTCCGTGCGTTCGTCAGTAAACTTTCAACACCAATTTACAGCTTCCATGACATGCCCCGGAGCCAACGAAGTCTGGTCAAACTGCGGTGAAGACGGGTGTCAAGAAACGTGCGCGGAACCGGACAAGAGACGATGCGTTGCAAGGTGCGGAAAGCCGGGATGCATCTGCGCCGAAGGATACGTTCGAAATTCGGAAAATGTCTGCGTGAGCCCCGACGATTGTTGTGAGTTATCGCATCTGCAGACAAACATTACATTCTGTGCGTTCGTCGGTAAACTTTCAACACCAATTTACAGCTTCCATGACATGCCCCGGAGCCAACGAAGTCTGGTCAAACTGCGGTGAAGACGGGTGTCAAGAAACGTGCGCGGAACCGGACAAGAGACGATGCGTTGCAAGGTGCGGAAAGCCGGGATGCATCTGCGCCGAAGGATACGTTCGAAATTCGGAAAATGTCTGCGTGAGCCCTGACGATTGTTGTGAGTTATCTCTTCTGCAGGCAAACATTACATTCCGTGCGTTCGTCGGTAAACTTTCAACACCAATTTACAGCTTCCATGACATGCCCCGGAGCCAACGAAATCTGGTCAAACTGCGGTGAAGACGGGTGTCAAGAAACATGCGCGGAACCGGACAAGAGACGATGCGTTGCAAGGTGCGGAAAGCCGGGATGCATCTGCGCCGAAGGATACGTTCGAAATTCGGAAAATGTCTGCGTGAGCCCCGACGATTGTTGTGAGTTATCTCATCTGCAGGCAAACATTACATTCTGTGCGTTCGTCGGTAAACTTTCAACACCAATTTACAGCTTCCATGACATGCCCCGGAGCCAACGAAGTCTGGTCAAACTGCGGTGAAGACGGGTGTCAAGAAACGTGTGCGGAACCGGACAAGAGACGATGCGTTGCAAGGTGCGGAGAGCCGGGATGCATCTGCGCCGAAGGATACGTTCGAAATTCGGAAAATGTCTGCGTGAGACCCGACGATTGTTGTGAGTTATCTCTTCTGCAGGCAAACATTACATTCCGTGCGTTCGTCGGTAAACTTTCAACACCAATTTACAGCTTCCATGACATGCCCCGGAGCCAACGAAATCTGGTCAAACTGCGGTGAAGACGGGTGTCAAGAAACATGCGCGGAACCGGACAAGAGACGATGCGTTGCAAGGTGCGGAAAGCCGGGATGCATCTGCGCCGAAGGATACGTTCGAAATTCGGAAAATGTCTGCGTGAGCCCCGACGATTGTTGTGAGTTATCTCATCTGCAGGCAAACATTACATTCTGTGCGTTCGTCGGTAAACTTTCAACACCAATTTACAGCTTCCATGACATGCCCCGGAGCCAACGAAGTCTGGTCAAACTGCGGTGAAGACGGGTGTCAAGAAACGTGCGCGGAACCTGACAAGAGACGATGCGTTGCAAGGTGCGGAGAGCCGGGATGCATTTGCGCCGAAGGATACGTTCGGAATTCGGAAAATGTCTGCGTGAGCCCCGACGATTGTTGTGAGTTATCGCATCTGCAGGCAAACATTACATTCCGTGCGTTCGTCGTTAAACTTTCAACACCAATTTACAGCTTCCAAGACATGCCCCGGAGCCAACGAAGTCTGGTCAAACTGCGGTGAAGACGGGTGTCAAGAAACGTGCGCGGAACCTGACAAGAGACGATGCGTTGCAAGGTGCGGAGAGCCGGGATGCATTTGCGCCGAAGGATACGTTCGGAATTCGGAAAATGTCTGCGTGAGCCCCGACGATTGTTGTGAGTTATCGCATCTGCAGACAAACATTACATTCTGTGCGTTCGTCAGTAAACTTTCAACACCAATTTACAGCTTCCATGACATGCCCCGGAGCCAACGAAATCTGGTCAAACTGCGGTGAAGACGGGTGTCAAGAAACGTGCGCGGAACCTGACAAGAGACGATGCGTTGCAAGGTGCGGAGAGCCGGGATGCATTTGCGCCGAAGGATACGTTCGGAATTCGGAAAATGTCTGCGTGAGCCCCGACGATTGTTGTGAGTTATCGCATCTGCAGGCAAACATTACATTCTGTGCGTTCGTCAGTAAACTTTCAACACCAATTTACAGCTTCCATGACATGCCCCGGAGCCAACGAAATCTGGTCAAACTGCGGTGAAGACGGGTGTCAAGAAACGTGCGCGGAACCTGACAAGAGACGATGCGTTGCAAGGTGCGGAGAGCCGGGATGCATTTGCGCCGAAGGATACGTTCGGAATTCGGAAAATGTCTGCGTGAGCCCCGACGATTGTTGTGAGTTATCGCATCTGCAGGCAAACATTACATTCCGTGCGTTCGTCGTTAAACTTTCAACACCAATTTACAGCTTCCATGACATGCCCCGGAGCCAACGAAGTCTGGTCAAACTGCGGTGAAGACGGGTGTCAAGAAACGTGCGCGGAACCGGACAAGAGACGATGCGTTGCAAGGTGCGGAAAGCCGGGATGCATCTGCGCCGAAGGATACGTTCGAAATTCGGAAAATGTCTGCGTGAGCCCTGACGATTGTTGTGAGTTATCTCTTCTGCAGGCAAACATTACATTCCGTGCGTTCGTCGGTAAACTTTCAACACCAATTTACAGCTTCCATGACATGCCCCGGAGCCAACGAAGTCTGGTCAAACTGCGGTGAAGACGGGTGTCAAGAAACGTGCGCGGAACCGGACAAGAGACGATGCGTTGCAAGGTGCGGAAAGCCGGGATGCATCTGCGCCGAAGGATACGTTCGAAATTCGGAAAATGTCTGCGTGAGCCCTGACGATTGTTGTGAGTTATCTCTTCTGCAGGCAAACATTACATTCCGTGCGTTCGTCGGTAAACTTTCAACACCAATTTACAGCTTCCATGACATGCCCCGGAGCCAACGAAATCTGGTCAAACTGCGGTGAAGACGGGTGTCAAGAAACGTGCGCGGAACCGGACAAGAGACGATGCGTTGCAAGGTGCGGAGAGCCGGGATGCATCTGCGCCGAAGGATACGTTCGAAATTCGGAAAATGTCTGCGTGAGCCCCGACGATTGTTGTGAGTTATCTCATCTGCAGACAAACATTACATTCTGTGCGTTCGTCAGTAAACTTTCAACACCAATTTACAGCTTCCATGACATGCCCCGGAGCCAACGAAGTCTGGTCAAACTGCGGTGAAGACGGGTGTCAAGAAACGTGCGCGGAACCGGACAAGAGACGATGCGTTGCAAGGTGCGGAGAGCCGGGATGCATCTGCGCCGAAGGATACGTTCGGAATTCGGATAATGTCTGCGTGAGCCCCGACGATTGTTGTGAGTTATCTCATCTGCAGGCAAACATTACATTCTGTGCGTTCGTCGTTAAACTTTCAACACCAATTTACAGCTTCCATGACATGCCCCGGAGCCAACGAAGTCTGGTCAAACTGCGGTGAAGACGGGTGTCAAGAAACGTGCGCGGAACCGGACAAGAGACGATGCGTTGCAAGGTGCGGAGAGCCGGGATGCATCTGCGCCGAAGGATACGTTCGGAATTCGGAAAATGTCTGCGTGAGCCCCGACGATTGTTGTGAGTTATCGCATCTGCAGGCAAACATTACATTCCGTGCGTTCGTCGTTAAACTTTCAACACCAATTTACAGCTTCCATGACATGCCCCGGAGCCAACGAAGTCTGGTCAAACTGCGGTGAAGACGGGTGTCAAGAGACGTGCGCGGAACCTGACAAGAGACGATGCGTTGCAAGGTGCGGAGAGCCGGGATGCATTTGCGCCGAAGGATACGTTCGGAATTCGGAAAATGTCTGCGTGAGCCCCGACGATTGTTGTGAGTTATCGCATCTGCAGACAAACATTACATTCTGTGCGTTCGTCAGTAAACTTTCAACACCAATTTACAGCTTCCATGACATGCCCCGGAGCCAACGAAGTCTGGTCAAACTGCGGTGAAGACGGGTGTCAAGAAACGTGCGCGGAACCGGACAAGAGACGATGCGTTGCAAGGTGCGGAGAGCCGGGATGCATTTGCGCCGAAGGATACGTTCGGAATTCGGAAAATGTCTGCGTGAGCCCCGACGATTGTTGTGAGTTATCTCATCTGCAGACAAACATTACATTCTGTGCGTTCGTCAGTAAACTTTCAACACCAATTTACAGCTTCCATGACATGCCCCGGAGCCAACGAAGTCTGGTCAAACTGCGGTGAAGACGGGTGTCAAGAAACGTGCGCGGAACCTGACAAGAGACGATGCGTTGCAAGGTGCGGAGAGCCGGGATGCATTTGCGCCGAAGGATACGTTCGGAATTCGGAAAATGTCTGCGTGAGCCCCGACGATTGTTGTGAGTTATCGCATCTGCAGGCAAACATTACATTCCGTGCGTTCGTCGTTAAACTTTCAACACCAATTTACAGCTTCCATGACATGCCCCGGAGCCAACGAAGTCTGGTCAAACTGCGGTGAAGACGGGTGTCAAGAAACGTGCGCGGAACTTGACAAGAGACGATGCGTTGCAAGGTGCGGAGAGCCGGGATGCATCTGCGCCGAAGGATACGTTCGAAATTCGGAAAATGTCTGCGTGAGCCCTGACGATTGTTGTGAGTTATCTCATCTGCAGGCAAACATTACATTCTGTGCGTTCGTCGTTAAACTTTCAACACCAATTTACAGCTTCCATGACATGCCCCGGAGCCAACGAAGTCTGGTCAAACTGCGGTGAAGACGGGTGTCAAGAAACGTGCGCGGAACCGGACAAGAGACGATGCGTTGCAAGGTGCGGAGAGCCGGGATGCATCTGCGCCGAAGGATACGTTCGGAATTCGGATAATGTCTGCGTGAGCCCCGACGATTGTTGTGAGTTATCTCATCTGCAGGCAAACATTACATTCTGTGCGTTCGTCGTTAAACTTTCAACACCAATTTACAGCTTCCATGACATGCCCCGGAGCCAACGAAGTCTGGTCAAACTGCGGTGAAGACGGGTGTCAAGAAACGTGCGCGGAACCGGACAAGAGACGATGCGTTGCAAGGTGCGGAGAGCCGGGATGCATCTGCGCCGAAGGATACGTTCGGAATTCGGAAAATGTCTGCGTGAGCCCCGACGATTGTTGTGAGTTATCTCATCTGCAGGCAAACATTACATTCTGTGCGTTCGTCAGTAAACTTTCAACACCAATTTACAGCTTCCATGACATGTCCCGGAGCCAACGAAATCTGGTCAAACTGCGGTGAAGACGGGTGTCAAGAAACGTGCGCGGAACCGGACAAGAGACGATGCGTTGCAAGGTGCGGAGAGCCGGGATGCATCTGCGCCGAAGGATACGTTCGAAATTCGGAAAATGTCTGCGTGAGCCCCGACGATTGTTGTGAGTTATCTCATCTGCAGACAAACATTACATTCTGTGCGTTCGTCAGTAAACTTTCAACACCAATTTACAGCTTCCATGACATGCCCCGGAGCCAACGAAGTCTGGTCAAACTGCGGTGAAGACGGGTGTCAAGAAACGTGCGCGGAACCGGACAAGAGACGATGCGTTGCAAGGTGCGGAGAGCCGGGATGCATCTGCGCCGAAGGATACGTTCGGAATTCGGATAATGTCTGCGTGAGCCCCGACGATTGTTGTGAGTTATCTCATCTGCAGGCAAACATTACATTCTGTGCGTTCGTCGTTAAACTTTCAACACCAATTTACAGCTTCCATGACATGCCCCGGAGCCAACGAAGTCTGGTCAAACTGCGGTGAAGACGGGTGTCAAGAAACGTGCGCGGAACCGGACAAGAGACGATGCGTTGCAAGGTGCGGAGAGCCGGGATGCATCTGCGCCGAAGGATACGTTCGGAATTCGGAAAATGTCTGCGTGAGCCCCGACGATTGTTGTGAGTTATCGCATCTGCAGGCAAACATTACATTCCGTGCGTTCGTCGTTAAACTTTCAACACCAATTTACAGCTTCCATGACATGCCCCGGAGCCAACGAAGTCTGGTCAAACTGCGGTGAAGACGGGTGTCAAGAGACGTGCGCGGAACCTGACAAGAGACGATGCGTTGCAAGGTGCGGAGAGCCGGGATGCATTTGCGCCGAAGGATACGTTCGGAATTCGGAAAATGTCTGCGTGAGCCCCGACGATTGTTGTGAGTTATCGCATCTGCAGACAAACATTACATTCTGTGCGTTCGTCAGTAAACTTTCAACACCAATTTACAGCTTCCATGACATGCCCCGGAGCCAACGAAGTCTGGTCAAACTGCGGTGAAGACGGGTGTCAAGAAACGTGCGCGGAACCGGACAAGAGACGATGCGTTGCAAGGTGCGGAGAGCCGGGATGCATTTGCGCCGAAGGATACGTTCGGAATTCGGAAAATGTCTGCGTGAGCCCCGACGATTGTTGTGAGTTATCTCATCTGCAGACAAACATTACATTCTGTGCGTTCGTCAGTAAACTTTCAACACCAATTTACAGCTTCCATGACATGCCCCGGAGCCAACGAAGTCTGGTCAAACTGCGGTGAAGACGGGTGTCAAGAAACGTGCGCGGAACCTGACAAGAGACGATGCGTTGCAAGGTGCGGAGAGCCGGGATGCATTTGCGCCGAAGGATACGTTCGGAATTCGGAAAATGTCTGCGTGAGCCCCGACGATTGTTGTGAGTTATCGCATCTGCAGGCAAACATTACATTCCGTGCGTTCGTCGTTAAACTTTCAACACCAATTTACAGCTTCCATGACATGCCCCGGAGCCAACGAAGTCTGGTCAAACTGCGGTGAAGACGGGTGTCAAGAAACGTGCGCGGAACTTGACAAGAGACGATGCGTTGCAAGGTGCGGAGAGCCGGGATGCATCTGCGCCGAAGGATACGTTCGAAATTCGGAAAATGTCTGCGTGAGCCCTGACGATTGTTGTGAGTTATCTCATCTGCAGGCAAACATTACATTCTGTGCGTTCGTCGTTAAACTTTCAACACCAATTTACAGCTTCCATGACATGCCCCGGAGCCAACGAAGTCTGGTCAAACTGCGGTGAAGACGGGTGTCAAGAAACGTGCGCGGAACCGGACAAGAGACGATGCGTTGCAAGGTGCGGAGAGCCGGGATGCATCTGCGCCGAAGGATACGTTCGGAATTCGGATAATGTCTGCGTGAGCCCCGACGATTGTTGTGAGTTATCTCATCTGCAGGCAAACATTACATTCTGTGCGTTCGTCGTTAAACTTTCAACACCAATTTACAGCTTCCATGACATGCCCCGGAGCCAACGAAGTCTGGTCAAACTGCGGTGAAGACGGGTGTCAAGAAACGTGCGCGGAACCGGACAAGAGACGATGCGTTGCAAGGTGCGGAGAGCCGGGATGCATCTGCGCCGAAGGATACGTTCGGAATTCGGAAAATGTCTGCGTGAGCCCCGACGATTGTTGTGAGTTATCTCATCTGCAGGCAAACATTACATTCTGTGCGTTCGTCAGTAAACTTTCAACACCAATTTACAGCTTCCATGACATGTCCCGGAGCCAACGAAATCTGGTCAAACTGCGGTGAAGACGGGTGTCAAGAAACGTGCGCGGAACCGAACAAGAGACGATGCGTTGCAAGGTGCGGAGAGCCGGGATGCATCTGCGCCGAAGGATACGTTCGAAATTCGGAAAATATCTGCGTGAATCCCGAAAGCTGTTGTGAGTTATCCTGTCTTATTGCAAACTAAATAATATTTATTTATTTTGTTAAGTCTATTATTTGTTTGTTGCATTTTGATGAAATTCGTCTGAAGTTAATTTAATTTTTATTCTTATAGTTTTTGATTATTGCCCATAGTTATGGTGTTTAACTCCTGGAGTCAGAAATATTAACAAAGAAACTTTAATTCAAAGTGAAAGAATAAATTATTTCTACCACCACTCCATATTTGTCTTTAAAAATATTTGAAAGCTTTTAATTTAAAATTTTTCTTGGTTGGCTACATAAATTGAAAAAGAATGATATTTGTAGGCACCGAGTTACGGGAATTAATGAAGAACTCGAATTGCAAATTTGAATTAAAGAAATTTGAAAAATGAATATAGATTGCTTTTTAAAAATGAGTAATAATTTTCTTTGAAACAAAAACATTGAAACTACTACAATATATCATATATTTTCTAAATACTTTTTTCTTTTTTTAAAGCAATAAAATTTTACATTTTCCATAAAATAAATTCATTTTTCTTTCTAAACAAAAAAAATCTTATTTCCAAATTTGTTTAAAATTTGAAATGATTAATAAAGCTACACACCATCAGAAAAGAAAATTAAAAATAAGAAACGTCAAAGTAAAATTCTATTGACATTATAGTATTTGATATTTTTATTTTTTTCAAATATATCTCTCTAGTTAAAGACATTAAATTTATGATTTGAATTTAAAATAGAATAAAGTTTTTATTAAAATATTCACAGCATAAAAATATACCTGGTATGTTATTTTTATTCGATATCTCTATTTAAAGTAACAAATCTATGAGAAGCAGACTTAATAAGCAGAAGAAAGAAAGGCTTCTTTCACAAATATTTTTTTTTAATATATTATTACTGAAATTAAAAAAAATATATTATTATTTGGATTTATAAAATATATCAATACTATAGTTAATTTCATGATATTTTTCAGAAAATTGTCCATTTCATGAAAGATATAGACTGTACAGTGAATATGAATTCGAAGGAACATATGGCTTGCCAATTTTGCCTGCATATCCCAATTGTAATACAAATGGATTTTGTATTGCTAAATATTTCTGTATACCAGACTACGTAAGAAATTCCAATGGACTATATGTAAGTTAACCATCTTGTTAAATATTGTGTTTATTACATCAATATCATAAGTATAAATTTCAAATCATTTCTCGTTTTCGTATGTATATAATATAAATGGAAACAATAATATCTTTACTGTAAGGTTTTGGTAAAAATTGTATATTATATATATATATATATATATATATATATATATATATATATGTGTGTGTGTGTGTGTGTGTGTGTGTGTCTAGTAGAACTATTATATTGTATTCAGTTTTTGTAAATTCATACATTTATAATTATAAAAATTAAATATTAAATATTTTTCGATAAATGAATTATATAATAATATAATTATGTATGAAATAAATTATATAATTTATTTCACTCATAATTTTTAATAAAAAAAAATACTATTCGATATTAAAATTTAAGTGATTTAAATAAAATAAAACTCCTAAGTAAATTTTTACTAATTTTTGTGTGTGCGAAAAACCTTTCGTAATTCAGTTTTTTAGAAATAATTATGACTAATATTTTTTTTTCGAAAATATAACACTATGAATAACAAAAAAGTATTAAGACGATGAATTAATTTAAAAAAAAAATATTAAATAACTGTCGATAAAAAATTTAATATTATTTCATAATTAAAACTTCAATTATAGAGCGCTCAAATTGATCGTTAAAATAAATCAGATTTGTTAGAAGTATGTACTTTTAAATTAATAATTGTCATAAAAATATTATATATATTTTTTGCATATTATAATACTGTATGTTTTATAAGGTTATAAGTTTAAAATAAAAATAATACTAAAATATATTGTATATTTTGTGTTTCTTTCATATCATACACTTTCTAATCGCATGAATTATGTTTCAGACAAAAGTCATACTCAAATTCGATATTCGAACATTCAAACAACTTTCTTTAAAATCCGTTATAATAAATTAAATTTATTGTTAATGAATACTTTCTTTGTAAAACAACATGTATTCAAAATGTAAAATATATTCATCGTTAAACAATAAATATAAATATGTGACAAACTTAAAACTATTTAGTAAATATATATACGCTAATTTAATTCAAGTATACGTTATAAAAATGTTATTCAATAAAAATCACAAACGCATACTCTTCCATTATTTAATATTATATTAAAAATGTGAATTACGATTAATATTTTTAACATTCATACAATTATATTTATAATTTTTCGACCAAAATAATAATAATAATAATAATACGTGTTTCGTGATGATACAATATGAGTTCATCGCGTTACACATAAATTTTTGGATTCGCGTGCTAATATTCAACTAATTCGCCGCATGTATTCTGTTAAATGTGAAAATTTATGTATACAGCGAAAATTACAGAAATAACAGTTATAATTTAATATAACGAAATTATTTTATATACGCAGTACTGGGCGTGTATCGTGTAATGTTATGCTGACAACGAAACTTCTTCGAAATGTTTAAATATTCACATCGTAACATATATAAAGAAAAAAGATATATATATATATATATATATATATATATATATATATATATATATAAAGTTTAAATACTAATTGTATGTAAAAAATATCTTTAGTTATTAAATATATATAATTTTCACGCGCAGTAACTAATATGTAATATTTTAATAAAATTGTATATCATATTAAAATATTAATATTTTTAGTTTTTACCAAATATGAAAATTAAAAAATGTTCGCCCATTTTTAATAAATTATATCAAGTAAAAATTGCAAAATAGTCAATTTACTTAATGTATATATATGACCTAGATTATATTTTTATTTGTTCTTTCGTGAACAATTTTTAATTGATTCATTAATTTTATAAATAAAATTATGTATTGATATTCCACATTTTGCTTTAAATATTAACTAATACAGTATATATTATAATTCTTTGATGGTAATATATTAAGTATAAAATGATATTTAAAACAATTAACCGATGAAACCGGACAATATTTTGCATAATAAACTGGGAAATAATAACAAAAAAAAAAAGTGAGCAGAAAAGCTCAACGAAAGCTGACGCTAGTAATGCAGTTATGTAAAGCCACTTTATGACCGCATAAATCTTGCAAACACCATCTGAACCAAATGTATTCAGAATGGGTCACTGTTTTTATACTAATATATATATATATATATATATATATATATATATATATATATATTACACGACTTCATCTATTTCATAAAAATATGTTATATATATTGTAACAATATAGTTTGAATGCACGTATGCAGATTTATTTAATTAATTAAAAAAGAATATCTAAATTAATAAATCTTTAAAAAAAACTATCCTTAAAAAATCTGATAGAATCTAGAAAGAATACTACAACTCTCAATCCCAAACAATAAATTTAAGAATAACTCAACAAAAATATTTATACATCACAGCGTTTACAAATATGCGTTTAAAAATATTTATGAAATTACTATAATTTCCTGGTAAGCAGTTCAATCGGAGATTATAAACATTGTTAGCAACAAAATAACGAAGATATTCTGTTGCGTTTCTACAACAATTTAACAAACATTTTTTTTAACAATAATTTTCAATACTAAGGAGTTAAATTAATGCGCATCTATTTAACGACGCTTACTTTGAATATTAGAAAATTATCAATAATGGAATAATTTCCAACATTTATCACTAGTAGAATAATTTCTATTTTTTGAATAAATATTTTCATTTTTAATACAGTAAGGTGTGAATTTTTCGAAACACATCTTCGAATTTAATATGAAATCAATGTTTCATTTTTTTACATTTTTTTTATATAATGAAGTAATATATATCGTTTATTTATGTGAATAAATTTCTTGCATTACTTTATATATATATATATATATATATATATATATATATATATATATATATATATATATATATATATATATATATATATATATATATATATATATATATATATATATATATATATATATATACAATTATATGTGAATCAACTTTTTATCGATTTAAAACGATAAAATGTATATAAATTATTTTGATGATAATATTCATCATAACGATTGTGATCGATAATTAATGATATTTTTGATAATAATAACAACAATAGAATTCATTAACAATATGAATCATTAATTGGAATTTCTATAATCCATTATTATAAATTAATAATATAGTTACTTTAAGTTTTCATATTCTATGTATATTCCAAATTCGCTAAATATTTAAATCTTTAAAAATAATTAACTATGAAAAAAATTGATTAATATTATAAAAAAAGGTAAAAAAAATATTTATATAATATTAAAATTTTTAAACGCTTGTTTCGCAATTCGTTATCTCGACTTCCTTACAAACCAGCGGAGCAAACAAGTTAAAAAGTTTCAGGCTATGTTAAATCTGTGTGCGTTTCAGGACTCGGCTAACGAGATTAACATAAAATTCAGGATATGATATTTACACATGTACATGTCGGATAAAATTTACCCTCATTTTTGTATCTCTGTATACATAAACGCGAGGGAGGGGGGTGAATTTATTTTATTTTTTATCTTTGTTTTTCCTACATTTTAGAAGCAAGCAAGTGCGCACGCACAATGTAGGATAATGAACGGAAAAAATCTCCACATCCTTCGAACTGAATAAATAATAATGAAAACGAATTCCAAATCCAATTAAAAGTTATGAAGTGAGATAGAAAAATTTCAATTTATATTCAATTTATATATTTATATATATTTATATATATATATATATATATATATATATATATATATATATATATATATATATATATATATATATACTATATATCAAATCTGGTAGTCTAATTATATTATATATAAATTTTAGCAAAAATCCTATATTATAAATATATTTTTAGAATCGACTATATAATGGTATATTATATGAAATTTTTTAAACTTTCAATAAAAATGGTTTTCAAAACTGTTATTCAATATTCATAATATTAGAGAATATAAAAATTCTTTAAATATATAAATTATCCTTATATATAGAATATAAAATTTAAATCATACAAAATATAAGGCTTACATAAATATTAAATTATTATATGCAATTAAATAATTTTATATTAAAACAGAAACAATAGATTTGAAAAAGAAACTCATTAATAATAAATGGTTGAAAAAAAGTTTTCCACTTTTTCAATATCAAACGAAAAAAAAAACATTTTTTATTTCAACGTTATTTATTTTTCTTTATTTGATAGCATAATTATTATTTTTTTCAACGTTAACCTTTTACACACAACTTGTTTAATGTTCGTGTAAACAAATATATATATATATATATATATATATATATATATATATATATATATATATATATATATATATATGAAAAAAATGTTTTTATTCGACCGGAAGTTTGAATAAATGAAAATAAATTATACACTATATATTTATAAAAAAAAAAATATACACGACTACAAATGTTTGTGCGTACATTTTTTTTCAGCTGTAAAAAATTGATGAAGCGAAATTCCCGAGACGATGCAACCGAAAAATGTCACCGCTTGACACCACAAATATTAATAATTCAAATATAAACGACGAACGATGATAACCACATATTTTTTGTACTGTTATTATGTGACAAAAACGGGTTATTTTTTCTTGGATATAATATATTTCATACTGAAAACACATCGACATATATAATTACTATTGTCAAGAATGACCTTTTTAATTTTAACGACAACTCACAAATACAAAAAGCAATATTTTCCAAAAACTACTACGCAACATTATAAATGAGCACTGCGATAGTTTATTTTCCATATAAATTTATTTTCCTATAAAAAAGATAATTAACTTGATTTACATTCAAAATATGTAAAAAATCGATTTACTTTAAAACAATATATATATATATATATATATATATATATTAAAATTTTAATATGAATAACTTATAAACATTTTTCTCTGAATATTTTTAATCTTTTTCAGAAAAAAAAATAATGAGTCGCGGTTGAAAAAAAGGTCTTTTGATCGTTTCGCGGACGTGCTGAAAAATTTTTAATTTTTTCGTCGGAAATTGAGATGGGAGGGGGGCAAATACGATTAAAAGCGCTGAAAAAAGTTGAGCAGAAAAATAATAAATAAAACAACGAAATATACAAAATTAATCACGGTCGCTTTATCGGAAAAGTCGTATGCGAGTTCTTACCAGGGGTAATATATAATATATATATATATATATATATATATATATATATATATATATATATATATATATATATATATATATATATATATAAAACTTTGAAAAGAGAAAGGAATGAGTAATAACTGGAAAAATGAAAAGAGCGAAATAAAATTCTAAGCGAGATGTAGCGGGAAAATAAAAGTTTTCTCCTCGTGTCAATAATTCTCAATCCGAGTTTCGTGGATATATATTGTAAAAAAAAAAGAAAAGAGTCAGGACGAATAAAACCTTAATACGCCAAAATTTCAAAAAAAATGAAATTAAATATATCATAAAAATGAGTCGATTTATCAGACTCTACAAAAATAAATATTATATTATTGTACGATAAAACCAATTAATTATCATAAAAAACAGTTTGTGAAACTTTGATTTGAACACACACTCACACCTATTTGAGAACCCTTTCAGCGGACAACTTTCATAAAATATTTAATAAAACTTCCCCGCAGAGTTGTTGGGCGATGGATATATCGAGATAAACGCTTTATAACAGTGCTCTCAAAAGTTTTTTCGTCGGTTGCTCCCCTATTTTCATTCGTTTTCCCAATTTTTTCATCTTACTCTTTTTTTTTGGGGGGGGGGACTCCAGCATTCTGACCTCTACTTTTTCTGTTTTTTTTTTATTTTTTGCCCTGTGACAGGATAAACCTCTCTCGAAAGCGTCGTTCATGATTTTGTTAACCCCTTAAACACCCCATCGGCTCGTTAGATCCAAGTGTGACGCTGGAAAATTCATGATAAATGATCGAAAGAAAGTAGCAAACTTCAACGAAGGGAGTCATTTAACCTCTACTCCAGTCACTCCGTATAAAAAATAGAGATGTGTTCGCCTTATAATTTCTCAATTGACAAGGCGCTGGTTTTCACGATTTTATATGACAGATAAATGTTGATATATTTTTTTTCTAATTATATGCTGAAAATAATTTTGACATTACATAATTCATTAGATTCATTTCCCATTAAAATATTTTTTCATCGATGATATCTATTTTTGTCTATTCAATAGAAGTTAGAATATCCAAAAAAATCAATAAAAACACTTAATATAAATATATAGTAACCAAATATGTACAAATAATCATTTTAATAACTACCCTTTGCTTAATCGATTTTTCGTTTGACGAAATTGAAAACTATTTTCGATATTGTTGTATAATGAATTTTTAACGACAAATTTTCCAATTGTAACTTGGAAAACTCACTTATTCAAATAATATAACTCATAAATATTCAATATATAATATAAAACGAAATGAACAAAAAATTGTATTTCGAGAGAATTGTAGCAATTTATTAAACATTGTTATAATATGGTAGCAAATTGATATTTTGTAATATTTTTACAACGACTATTATATACGAATATTATATTAAAGCAAAAATATCGTTTATATTATAATTTTTAATAGTATAATTTTTATGCAAAAAATAACTTTTATTACGAATTTCATGAAAACAACATCGTAATCTTGAATAATATAATAATATATTTGTAACAATAAATAACAATCAATATATAATATATTACTATTTTAAAACAAATAAATTTTATCCTATATACAGATTTTAAATGTCATTTGCATGTTCATTAACTAATTAAAATATTTATAACATTTTAATCGAAACTATTAATTAACAAATGTGCCAATTATAAAATTAAGATCCGATAAAAGTTTATCAGAATTTTTAATTTTTTTATAATATAATACTTTTGTTAATGTTTTATAATATATATATATATATATATATATATATATATATATATATATATATATATATATATATATATATAGTCAACGAATCAACGTTATCATCGTTAAATTTTCAAATAAATCATTAGGATGTCGTCGTGCAACGAACTCGACAAGGATTATCGTACACGCAGGCGTTAATGGGTTAACTCCTTGTAACTCGTTTATAATAATCCGAAACGTTTTACGCAGGACGCAAACATATTTAAAGCACACGTTTTACATACATTAATAATGACTGAGATGATAATAATTTATACGAAACATATACAGAATGGGGTGAAAAATACACTCCCTGCCATCAGTCGTTTGAACTATATTTCGCATATAAATATATATATATATATATATATATATATATATATATATATATATATATATATAGAGAGAGAGAGAGAGAGAGAGAGAGAAAGAGAGAATCATATAATATAATATTGTTAAATTTGCATAATCGCGACATAAATTTATTCCAATATTGATTAAGCACTTTATTGAATTACTATAACATTCAAATGAAATAATAAAAATATAATAAAGATTGTTATTTTGAAATCATAGATGAAATGATATATATATATATATATATATATATATATATATATATATATATATATATATATATATATAACCCGATAAAAACGGATTCGAATAAAATGTTTATTATGAAATAATATATTTTTTATTACTCAGAAGTCAAATAATCGATTGTTGAATTGAATGTATAAAATAATAAGTTATAATTGAAAATATCTCGTATAATAATTTAGTTTACGAATAACCTTTAAAAAAATTGAACATGCAGTGTTGATTTATTTTTTTATATAAATTAATTTTTATTTAATAATTTAATATGCCAATTTCGATATATATATATATATATATATATATATATATATATATATATATATATATATACATATATACATTAAAATAAAAATTAGAAAAAAAAATAAAAAATTGAATTTAATATAATAAATAAATAATCGATTTTTGAATAATAACGTGGATGGAAAATTTTCGTGTCAACCCCTCTAACACCCCAATCCATCCCCCCCTTTTTCACGGTATAAATTTTCGCAAAATGTCAACGTCTAGCTATTTGGCGACTTTAGCGATGCGTGAAAACCCATTCGTCCTTTTGTCGACTAGAGTTTCGTTTGTTGTACGACACACACACATACATGCATATATATATATATATATATATATATATATATATATATATATATATATATATATAATTTTGAATTTATACGATCTCGGGGAACCGAAACCTCCCCTCCTTTCGTTATCCTGCTGTAAATCTGTCCGTCAGACTAAAATTAACACGTTTTAATTAAAACCGGATCGGTCGTGAAATCGAGACGTAGATAGTATTTGATTCTATTTGTTTTTTTTTTCTTTTCTGTCTTTCTTTCTTTCATTTATGTAAAGCGCTTTACAAACTCAAAAAAAAAAGGAAAGAAAGAATAGCGAACGAGTCTGAAAAATGGGTCAACGACAGCCATTCCATTTTTGGTTCATTTTCGAATCGTCTGGATTTTGGCATAGTTTATTTTTAATTAAATGGAAAACGTTTATTTTTTTCACTTCAACGTAAATTTATGGAAAATCGATTCAATATTCATTTTTTTTAATATAAAAAAAAAATCATTTTATTTCTATACACATAAAAATAAAATTCATCTTTATATAACAAAATATATTGAAGAAAAACTACTATAAATATTATTTCACTTTAATTGTTTCTGCTTTATATTAAACCGGATCGTATACTATTAACATATACCATTTAAATACAAATTAAAGGAAACAAAAAGGATGTAATTATTGGGGCAATGATAAAAAAGGGCCACTATTCTAAACCGCACTCGTTTAATTTAAATCGACACTTTACAAGATTGAAAATGCCGAAAGGGTTGAAAAGACTTGTTAATTTGTTTTTCAAACAAGATACTTGATTGAATACATTGTTAGAAGATTTACGAACGTTATATAGTATATATTTTAAACAATAAATTTACTATATATATATACATTATATATATATATATATATATATATATATATATATATATATATATATATATATATATATATACAAAATGTATATGAAAAATTATTTAAGTTGTTTTACAAACAATTTCGTTAAAAGCTAGCCCTACAAGAAAGATTATTGCTAAACTTCAGATAAAACAAAACTATGATGAATGAGAGTCTAATATGTGTATGTAATAATGGAAAATCACATTATATTTATAATGAAATATGTCGTAATTTTCCACAAAACCAATATATATATATATATATATATATATCTATATATATATATATATATATATATATATGTATGTATATATGATATATGTATATATAAAAATGAATAAATATATGATAAAATGAATAAATATATCGAACAATGGTAACATAAATGAACTAATTACACATTTGATATTATATCAAAAATTCATCGTAACTAAAAATTTACTGTATTATTTAGATTTTTATTTTCATTTTCAATAACCAAAATCATTTTAAAATTAATAAATATTTTAGATTCAAAAATAAATTATATATTTTTCGCGGAAAATTAAAAAAAAATGCAATACACAAATCCGAAACGATGGATTATTGTATATATATATTTCAGAAGTTGCCAAACTGCGGCTTGCAACCCACATGCGGCTCTTTGAATAATTATTTGTGGCTCTCGATAAATGTATCCGAGTTCACTTTTCACTTTTCATTTTGAAGAATTATCAAAGCAAGTGAAATAAATGTGTTCATTTTTTAATATTTAAATTCAATACACATATTTTATGCTTTTATTTATATGTTTTCAATAAATACAATTTCTTTAAATAAAAATAATACCTTTTTAATATGTATTGCGGCTCGCGAAAAATTTCAAATTTTGAAAAATGGCTCGGACTCTCGAAGAGCTTGGCTACCCCTGATATATATAATATTATATAAAAAAAATGTAAATAGATTTTATTCACTAATAAAATTTTCAAAATGAAAAAAATGCAAATTCATATATTTATCGTCGTAATTCGCAATTCAGATTTTTAAAGCTCACATAAAAAATACGGGCACATTGAAATCGATGATAAGGGTTCCTTGGGATACGCATAAGAAATGAATTTCTTTTGTATTTAATAAATAAGTCGACCGAATTAAAGGAAAAAAAAAATATATATATATATATATATATATATATATATATATATATATATATAAATCTTTATTTTCCTAACTATTATATTTGTCTTCTTAACCTAAACATTTTTCTTCGAATGCAATAAAAAAGTATTTATAGTCTTATAAATATTATGAATAAAGTTGGACCAGTAAAAAAAACTCATATCGACATTTTAATGTCACGCCTATGATTCAATTAATGTTTTGACGTGTTATTTTATTCAAATCGAAATTCTTTTTTGTGTCGATTTAGTATTTTTCTCTTCCTGTTGACCTTCTTTCATCTCGCGAGTACCAATCAAGTTGTTCCCTTTATCCGACATCGTGTGTCATCTTGATGACATGTCAGACGTCAGAGAAACTCCCTCGTGACATTCGTCACTTATTTCGCTGAAACATCCCCGGTTTACATGTTGAACGCGAGATGAAAAGTTTCATTTTTTAATTTTTATTATATTTTAGAAATTTTTCAATTTATAAAGTAAATTTTCACGATCTGGACAAAATAAAATTAGAAAAAAAAATGACTTACCTAAGGTCTTCCCTGGTCGGTCTCGGTCTTCGTCTAGTTGATGGTCTTGGTCTAGATCGACGATGTCTTGCCGGTGTTCTGCAATCGCAATGTAAAGCACAAAGAGCAGCAGAAGTAGCTAAAGTGAGCACTAATGGTGCCGCTAAGTATCTGGCAACCACGGCTACTTGTTCTGCCCTATCATAATGAGGCAATGCCACACCCTGTTCCGCCCTTGACCAATAACATGGAAACCGTATGCCTTCGACTCCATACGTCTCCGTGAAATTTTTACAGTCGACTGCCGGTGGATATCCACAGCCTTTGATATTAATTAGTAACAAAGCAGAACGAGTCCTTCCTTCTGCTTCGTACCTCACATGTACCCTCGTACATTTATACAAATCGGCTGTACAACCTTCTCGACAAGAAGCCGCTCCACATTCCATAAGGCCATTTCGCTCTTCTCGGCGTACAGTCGTACAGGTGACCGGTGTTGCTGGAAAATCAGCAGCCAAAGCTGATAAAGCCGGATCCACATAAAGAGGTACCAAGAATAGAAGTGCTCCACCACCAGCTGCTGCCAAGGCAGCCAGAACCGCGGTACCACATCGAGCTGCCTGTTGTTTGAACCTGGCCGTTCGACTTAAACCGGGTGCTACGCCTCCGACGGCTCCTCCCCCGGGCCCCCTCACCAGCAGCTCCGAACTGCCGCTGCGCATCGTCTAGCGCGCCGTCACCGCCACACTAACACCATCCGACATCGGACCTCAACACGAACACTGATCACTTGCAAACAATATGCTTTATCTTCACTTCTCTCACCTACCCCTGTCTCACTCCCACAATTACCCGATTGACAGATTCTTTCACAAATTGAGCAGATTCAAATTTGATTTGTGACACTCGACCTGAAAAAAAAATAACAATCCTTATAACAGTAATATAATTTAAATCATACTATCTAATAATAATTATTTTTCAATGCTTAATTCTTAAATAATATATATATATATATATATATATATATATATATATATATATATATATATATATATATATATATATATATAAGGTTATCACGTATTCAAGAATACATGAAGAGTTAACTAAGTTCAAAATCAATATAAGTCAAATATTTTTTATTAATATAAGTCAGACTTTTTTGCAAAAACTTTAAAATATATGAATTATAAATACAAGCATTTAAATTATTTTTATTTAAAACACAATATTCACATATAGTTAAAAGAAAAACCATCTATATATGTATATATAATCGACGATACATATGTAATAAGTCTATACATAATACATATACAATAATACTATAAATATGGAAATTCACGGTGGGGGAGGCTTTCGCGGAAAATTGTTCTCTCGTATGTACGAACGTACAGTTTCACGGTGAACAAACTACCGGATTCCCAAAGGATAATGCAAATTCTTTTCAGCATACCAACCCAGGACGGATGGGAGTCACATTCTTTGTCTTACTTTCCATTTTGTAAGGCAAAAATATTCCACTTGCTCCCCATTCGCAATGTTTTATTTTCACGTTGCAAAAAAATGGACAACATATAAAAATCGTTAAAAATTTTAGTTAATTATTTTTATTTCATCTTTCAGTAGATAAATACTGACTTGATCTAATTTTTAAATTTATTTTAACGTAGCACATTTTTCATACATCTGTTTGAGGTGTTCTCTATTAAAAAAAATTTTTTTTTTGAATCGCCTCATACATATACTTGATTTAATATGTTGTTCTATTCAAATTTATTAAAAATTCACATAATTATAGAAAAAAAGGCTTGACTTTCTCGGAGCGGATTTGCTATTTAACACCTATAAATATATAGCGTTACGTAAAATAGTCAAGGCTGAACCATGTTCGCAACGAAAAGCAAATAAACCTTGAAATCGAATTTTTCTTTCCCCCTCCATATTCATATATATATATATATATATATATATATATATATATATATATAAGGTACTTCAACTAATTAAAGATTGTGTTCGCAATCGATTAATACTCGACGAAGCTTTCGTTTTTCCCATTCAAATGCAAATATTTTTCGAAAAAAAAATGGCGGAAATTGAAAAAAATCTGCCGCAAATCGCGTATAAAGTACGTCATGCAGATTGGAAAATTACATGTAAATATGATTTAATTTTTTTTAACACCTAGGGGTGAAGCCCATTCCTCAGCCCTGTTCGTTAATTAATTCAAATTATATCCGACCACTCCAATTATTAAATACAAAAAAAAATATATTAAAAAAACAAATTACAGACTGGTAAAAAAAACCATCAGCTTTGAGAAGACAAAATTAAACTCAAAACTGATGGAAAGATTCAAAATATATCTAATACAAAATATAACTAGTGAAAGATCCATTGGCGCAATAAAACATAAATCAGACAAACATTCTTCTTAATTTCATGTCAATTTATTTAATATTTATAATGTATTTTATTCTATATGATTTAATATGGAATTCGAAACAATACACGCTTAAGACATATTAATTTGCTATTTCTTCAATTTCTAATTAAAGTCAAATTAAAAGTCATTTCACCATCGACCGGTTGGATACACTTGTATTATATTTATGGTAATATATTCATTAATATTTATAGAATTGTGAGTACTTAATAACATCTAATAATATAAGTTTTCTGAAAATCGAGGAAAACTGAAAATCCAAGTTAGGATTAGCTCAGGAGGGAAAAAGCAAAAAAAAAAAAAAAGAAAACCTTTACAAAGTAGGCCAATATCGGCTCTAAGCATACGATTTGCTACTTCTTCATCAAACGAAGAGGTTTGGATATAAAACGGAAACGGTACCAAAAAAGAAACAATATAAAGTAGAAACGAGAGATGTTCGAGTGCTTCACAGTATTGACCCGATAAAACAAATCCGATAAAGAACTAATTAAACATGAACGTTTGTCTTCGTTCCATTATTTTATTTTTCCTTCTTGTTCTACTATCAGACAAGAGCTTTTGCTCTCCGATATTTATTGTCTCCGTGAAACTCGGAAGATTAGCGATCCTTTTAACCGGAAATCGTAATCTTTCCAAACAATGAAAAGATATAGGGTTTTAATTTTGAAATTTTACGATCGACCTTCGTGTACAGTTATAAATTTCTCGTGTCGAATAGGTCAATTAGGCAAATTGGAGAGCACATAAACTGATTTGCCTTTCGCGATGTCTACATTATGCGGTCGTTGCTATAGGAACAAAATTCCAAAAACAATATTGCCTTGATACAGAGGTTAGTACATTTTAATAATTCACTGCATTGATCATACTTGCAAAAAAAAAAAAAAAGTAACAGATAGTAAGAATATTAAAATTTGAAAAAAAATATTCCTAGTTGAAAAAATTAAAAATTCAATTTGTATTAAAATTTAATACAAACTATAAAAAGTTATAAATATAAAGAAGTACATTTTTAATACCTCAATCGTAATTATAATCAATTAAAAAAAAATAAAACACTTAGTAATCTTTTATAAAAATATATCATCAGTTAATCTATCGAATTTCATATTGCTATCAAAAATATTTGCAATTTATATATAATTATACGTTTAATATATAAAATCTAGTTATGTTTGTTTAATAGCGATTTTCCCTTAAATTTTGATAAATTCAGCAATATAATAATAATACAACTTATATCATTAAAGATGAAAATCTTATGAAACTGTTTATCATAATTTCCTCGAAACGTTAACTTTAATAACCTTTCGATACAATATTCCTCAATCTTTCCCACATATGAATATTTCATATAATAAAATTTAATATTTTTCATATAAATTCTTGTAAAGTTGTTAAAAAAATTACAATAAAATAAAATATAATATAATCGTTCAGAAAAATCTTTTTATTGACTGTATTATGTAAAAAATCGTTTATATATATATATATATATATATATATATATATATATATATATATATATATATATATATATATATATGTAATTTCTAAAAACGAAACTATAGTAAATATTAATTAACCTTTTGATATACATATTTATTTTATGAAATTTAAATTAGAATCACAAATTTTATAAAAATGCTACATTTAAATATTTTTTCCATAAACTAAAGTTCATTAAATGTTAATGCATTATGATAAAAGCATATTTTTAATCATTTTTAAATATGACTAACTTTATTAACGTTATTTTTTTTTCACTTTACTAATTGTCGAAAAAAAATATATTAAATTGAAAAATACACACACATAAGATGATACGATTTTTTCAAGAAATTTGTCGATTTATAAAGTGGAACACTCATAAAACCTTTATGGTGCGTAAAAATTTCTCGTGGGGTGACTGGCAGATTTTAACAATTTGAGAACCGCTGACTACGAAATGGGTATGTTTCTATTTTACGATGTTTTCTTATTATTTTCGTTGTCAAACATACAGTATAGTAATATAACGTATAATAAGTGAGATAGTGCTGATACCAGAAACATTTATTACGGCCCCCGATGTAACTTGAAATTTTATTATATTATCGTTAACATGGGTTTATTGAAAATCGTATTTTATATGATATATTGGAAATTTAAATGAAGCCCGATTTGGTATATTAAAAATCTCTAGTAAGTCTAAATTTTTCTTTTTTCTAAAATATGATAATTACTTTATTATATAAAAACGTTATTTTAATTAAAAATTGCATATATGCACTTTAAGACTAACATCATTACATCTATAAAATATTTAAATACATTTTCCGCTTCACAATTTTTCAAAAATTTCATTAAATATATCAATTTCATTCACTTTTTCATCATTTCAAATATAATGCAAGATAAAATGAAACTACAATATAAATGCTATATGAATTTCAACCGATCCCAACATCGGATATTATTAAATCCTATTTTGGTTTAAGGGGAGCCACGATTCGATAACGATACGTATCCCAAAATCGTACCCTCGAGAATATACACAAACCTCATACCATATTTTGATGAAAAGGCTTCGCGTATTCTGAGGAAATTCTACAGTTTTCTCTCATCTTCCCAGCCAATCTGGCAAATTATGCAACACTTTCGAGTCCCAGGTTTACAAGCTAAGCTTCTAATATTTTAACGACGTGTCGTTAGCTCGCTTGCTAGCCTCCAAGAATAATTGAGTCGTTAAATTCTAATTAAATTCCTTAATGAACATGTCAAAAAATGATGAACGCATTTGCAAAACTCTCAAAAGGGCCATTCAGTTACTTTTGACTATGTACAGTACGATCATAATTGTATTAAAATATTTTTATACCATACGATCGATGAAATTTTAGTAAAAGATAGTTATTGAAATCTGAATTGAAAGAATCAATCGATTTCCGAAGTGTTATATAAGGACACATGTAGAAACGACAAAAAGATATGTAGTCTATTATTATCATTTTATACTTAATTTAATAGATATATCATTAGTATAAATCTTGGAATATTTAAATTTAAATTCATCTAAATATATATACATCGTTAATACTAAAGTTTTGTATTCTTTTTGATTTTGTGATGAAGTTTGTGAAATATATATTAATTTCTTTTATTAATAATATTTTATACAAAAAAAAAATGGAAATAATATTTTGTTTTATTTTTATATTTGATAAATAATAATATTATTCAAAGTTAAATATAAAATTAACTTCAATAGATAACAAAGTAAAAACAATAATTAGTCGTTATGTAGTATTGATTCTGTTATATTATCATTTTTATAATAAGTAAAACATTGTGCTTTAAAAATTTAATAATTTTTGTATAAAAAAAATATATAGTTATGTAATATTAAAAAAAAATTGTGATAAAAAAAATATTATCATTTATATACGAACTGATAGCGTGAATGTGTGACACTGGTTCCAGTATGGTTGACCACAATAATAATAATAATAATAATAATAATAATAATAAAAATTCAAAAATAAACGAAACGCGTGAATAACAGAAAATAAACGAAAAACGCGTACTCGAAAAACTATTTTTTTTTAATTTATTATTATTATTATTTTATTTATTTATTTATTTATTTTTTTTTGTGTACGCAACACGCCTTTAAAACCGGTATATATATATTCGGTTCGCGTAACGTATTTTGTCAAAAATTCGAAATCGGCGCGGCTAACCGCGCAGTGTTGCCAAACGGCAGCCGCGCTGACACTGAAATGGGGTAAAAGCGAACGACGCGTGGGCGCCGCCCCCACACGCACGCGAGCGCCCCCCAAAAAACGGCGCAAGCGCCCCATCATACACCTTCGCCCCCATCTCATACCGCGCGAATGTGTCCCCGTCGCCCCCGCCGCCTTTAACCCTCTCTATGTTTTTGAAATCTTCGTCAGGGTCGGCCCAATATATATATATATATATATATATATATATATATATATATATATATATATATATATATATATATATATATATATATATATATATATATATATATATATATATATATATATATAATCCTTTAATTCTATTCAATGTTCCACTGTCACAATTAAATACTATCATTATCCGTAAAATATGCAATTATCATGAATATTATATATTAGCAATAAAGCATAGAATTAATCAATTTTTAAATATTCATAATGTTGAACTAAAAAATGTTTTTTTTTTTAAAAAAAAACCTCATATTTTCATAGATAAATGTGTTAAAAATAAACTAATCATCTTTTAGTATAGAGTGTACTTTATAATTTTAATTAAAATAATTGTTAAAGTGCATTATTATATTATTATTTACCCTTAATCGTCAACGAAAGAATTATAATTTGATATTTTTTCATTTGATGATCTTTAAATTTATAAGTTAATAAATTTTTATTTATTCTATCAAAATTGTTACAACATTGAACTATTTACAAATGTCGATTATTTTTATTCAATATAAACTTTACATAAATTAAAACTGTATTTTTTTATCATAAATGAACAAATAATTTTATCGAAAAAAAAACTTTTTTAATTTTTATTAATCGAAAACTTTTTGTCTCAATTCATTTCTTATTTCAATGAAATGTAATAATAATTCTTTTTTATGACATTTTCGATCTGAGTTTATGCTGAATTTTTTATAGTGCGTAAATGAAATTCCTAGAATCTAGATGACTAACATTTTTATATTTTTGTAACATTATCTGAAAGATGATCTGTCCCGTCTGTGGCACCTTTTAAAAATTACCTAATATTTTTTCCATCTCATATTCCAAGAAACAATTTTATGTGCTCACAAAATAGAAGCAGGTAATAACAGTTTTGTTAACAATTATTCACAACGTATTTTGACCATTATTTTTCTTAGAAAGAAGATCTTAGATATATAAAAAATAAATTCATTTGCAACAAACATTGAATATAACTTAAATATTAATTAAAAAATTACTTCATTAATCTGTCAGCCGACGAAATCCTTAGAGCTAAACTATAATCATTATATTGAATAAACATTGCTGAGCCAAAAAATATTTTTATATTATAAAATTAAAAAAAAAATGTTTTAGACCAGAGCTTCTTAAACTATGGGTCGCGACCCCTAAATGGGGTCGCGTAGCAAAATTCTGCGGTCGCGAGAGATTTTAATGTCAAATATTTATATATACCATTTTATAACATCACTAGAGTTGGCGGAATACAGTGGACTTGAAATGTTAATTTTATGATTCACAAATTCTAAAGCTATATATTTTCATATGTATATGTATATGTATATTGTTACCTAATAAATAAATTATCCAAAAATATTAATTTATTTTTCTTTTATATTTGTATGGGGTCGTGAATGACAAAAGTTTAAGAAGCCCTGTTTTAGACGAAAGTATAAGATACTCCTCATTTTGTAATAATATTATTGTTGACATAAATTCTTAAATTAAATAATATCAGCGTCCACGAGAATTAAAATCGGAATTTATTGATTCGTAAAGTTTGTAAAATTAAGTATTGTTTTAAAAGATTCGTTTCATATATAATAATCCATCCAAAATTTATCGAGTATTTTACTATTATTTCACATACATATAATTTCCAAAAAAAATATAAATTAATTCCGATAAAAATTTATTTTAAGTTTTCGACTTTGATCATTTTTCAAATGATATGTTTTCAACCGAAATATTATTTGTCAGTTTAAAAAATTAAAACACAAAATAAAAGCGAGCATTCATATATGATCGCAAATTTAGAAACGTGCAATGTTTTTTCATATGCCGGTTGTATATAAAATTATATATTGGTTGTATTTAAAAAAATTATATACATATGGATCGAATATAAATATTAAAAAAAGATGGTTAAATATATAGATAAATAAAAAAAATGGTTATAATTTAAAAATCACCAACGACTAATTTCTCATTTAATTTAATTAAATCAACAAAACAGATATATCGTATTTTCGCAGTCACAAATAAAACAAATACAGAAAATCTTACGGTTTATTTTTTAAATTAATTTTAATAAGCGTTTGATTAATGCGGTTGACAGCCATTAGCTATCGAATTTCGGGCCACATAACATAATATTGCCATAACTAAAAAATAATAATAATACCTAACATAAAATTCTAAAAATATGAAAAAAATATTTAAAATTTCATCCTCCCCTTATAAAAAAGACTGTCAAAAATTGAGATTAAATTGGATCGCGAACAATGAAAGATTTTATACGAATACATATAATAAATTACACTTCGATATACTGACAATGTTTGTTTTGAATTGTAAAAATAGTTTAGTATTAAACTGCAAAAATAAAGTATTAAACAAATTAAAATGACGTTCGGCGTTAAGAGTCTCATATACATTATTTACATTTATCAATAATAAGATCAATTAACCAAATGACAAATAGTATCCAGAGTATTATTTAAATTTTAACGTCATAGGTAATAAAAAAATACCACTATAATAATTTTATTTGAAAGATAAAACACGTTTAATATTTTTAACATATATAAATATTATTATGAATTCCAAAATTCACCTCCAAAGTGGTTTCATTTAATTTATAATAATTTTTACACACTTTATATTGTAAGAAAAAAATGAATTTAGAAAATATTTTGATATACTAATAAACAATGAATTTTAAACGAGAACATCGCTTTAAAATATAGCGTTTCGGTCGATGGTTGCAATTCTGTCGCTTTAGATGACAACGCTACAAATTCTTCCGGCGGATGCGAGCGCGGCGTCATTCCGGTGGACGCCGTTCGTCGGGACGGTCGTCGGTCGTTACACTGTTTGACGCGCATATATATATTTGTTATGCAAGGCGGCGGAATGGGTTACGGTCAAATGAGACACATGGGGGGAGGCGGTCAACACAGACATAACCACCAGCAACCTCTTCCCCAGAGACAGAATAATCGCAGAAATAACCGTTTTCGCGGAGGCGGCATAGGCGGCATGGGCGGTATGGGTGGCATGGGCGGCATGGGAGGCATGGGAGGTGGAAGGTTCGATAACCGCAACAACGTCAATCATCAGAGAACCAACAAGGAGGTATCATTTCTTTCTATTATTATCTACGATTAAATTTTGTTTGTCGCGTTCGCTCTTACGAAACGCCACGCGTTCAAAATGGCGGCCGCTTTTTTTCATGAAACGTGTTAATCGAACTTATATATATATTTTGCCTTCTTCGTCCACTTTTCTTTTTCATTATCTTTTATTTTATTTTCGTTCGATTAGAAAATACGACCTTTTTCGTATGACGAGCAAGCACGCGTCGCCTCGTGGTGAATGCGCGCGCTAACCTTGCAAGCGTCGTGTCGTCGCTGTTCGATTAATTATTAGGCCAATAAGATAGTAGTAAAATAGGAAAAGGCCGCGTTGACCGAGTTTAATAGTAATTTAACCACTTGATGCTCGGATTGTTTTCTTAAAAATGTAACTAAAAACGGGTAAAAACAAAACAAAAAAATATTGAAAGAAAATCAACGAGTGTAGATCGTTCGTGTATCATTCACAGTGCTAGTCTTTTATGCATTAATCGATTAATATGGACCTTGCGGTCGACGGGCTGAAACTAGGTATGCGGGTGGGCTATGTCGGCCACGAGTAACCGATCCGACGGTGAACGATAGTTTTTTGCTCCAAGTAGGAAATTAAATTTTTGTTTTATATCAGCACAGAGGTGTTCTATTCAATTCTAAGTCCTGTGGACGCAATTTATTTTGGTAGAAACATTCTTTATATAAGTCGCGTTTCATTTAAATAGATTGAAAAGCGCACATTTTTGCATATTGAACTAGTGTGTAAAATCGCATTCAAAATGAAATTTCTCTTAATAAAATTGTAAAATAATACGTGGATATTTCATATATATATGTATATATATATATATATATATATATATATATATATATATATATATATATATATGCGCGCGCGTGTGTGTGTAAAAGACATCTTATTTTACTAACACATTTACTTTATCAAATCATCTATAATTCTATCCCCTATATCGCCATGCTCAATATTTTATATCATAGAATATATGAGTGCCAAAATTCTGGGGTAAAATGATTCCTTTCATAGGAAGCTTATATGTAATCCTTGTTTACGTTTAAGCGCCAAAAGATTCGGTACATTTTAAATTC
This sequence comes from Leptonema lineaticorne, assembly GCA_024500535.1. NCBI lineage: Eukaryota > Metazoa > Arthropoda > Insecta > Trichoptera > Hydropsychidae > Leptonema > Leptonema lineaticorne. The sequence goes on from JANIJI010000065.1 coordinate 417,409, forward strand.
ATGAGAAAATTTTTAAGCAAAATAATGAATCGTATGTCTTATTTACGAGGTATATTTTCAATTTATAGATTAAAACAGAACCATCGTTAACCAATAACGTTCAAAAGAATAATGCTCAGGACCAACAAAAGAAAGATTTACCAGCACAACAGCCACAGCAGCAACAGCAACAGCAGCAACCTCAACAGCAACAACCTCCTCAACAACAACAACAACAACAACCGCAAGCTCCACCACAACCTCAACCTGCAGCTAACAAACCTGTGCAATCATCTCCGGCTACTAAATCACCACAAAATCAGCAAAATGTTCAGCAACCGAATACTGCTACCCAACCACAAAATCAAAATGAAGTAAGATGTTACTTTTTCATTCTACTTAATTAGAATCATTGCTTTAACTGATTAATATTTAATACATATTGCTTCTAGTAATTTTAATATATTTAGGAATCTTGAGTAATTTATTGAAAATTAGTAATAATTCCCTATATGAGATGTGAAAAGGCGTAATAATAAGGGCCCATGAAATTATTTTATGTGCTTTCATGTTTTTTCGTCCAATCCTAATTATTATTTTTATTATTACTTCAATTGTAATAAAATTTACAAAAATATTTCATTTTAATTAATTACATTATGTAAGGCGCAGTCGAAAAAAATAAACATTAATGTTTTTTCAGTATTTAACATGTCTAATGTTTTTTATCAGTAAACCAAATGAATTATTTTTTCCATATTAATATTTTTTTTTCATTTATAGGTCAAAATTATACCAAAAAATATTAACGCAACCAACACGAGCATGAATAACGTTAACAATCAACCAAATAATGTAAATGCTAATAAAAACGTTCAACAAAATCAGCAAAATTCTAATAAGAATATGAATCAACAAGGAAGTGGCAGGGGTGGCTCTCGTCGTCAACAAGGTCAAGATAAGAGTGGACAAGGCGGGAGGGAAGAACATTTTATGACATCAAAATTAAAAGAAATCTCAGGATCTACCATAGATTTACCTGCCATTGACCAAATAGAACAGAAGTTTTCTGGTCGTAACAGATTATACATTGGAAATTTAACAAATGACATAACGGAACAAGAAATTCTAGATATATTTACTCCATATGGAGAGACATCTGAACCTTTTGTCAATAAAGACAAAAATTTTGCGTTTATTAAAATTGTAAGTTTTTTTTCTCTCAGTTTTGTTTCCCCTTTAAATTGCCACGCTTTAAACTCCAAATCATTATGGAATTTCAAAGTGCCAGGACTGGGGTACACTAAATTGACTTTTTAAGGATACTTTGTTTTCTATTTTTGTTCTTAAAGTTGCAAAGAAGTTACAAAATAATGCTCAAAAATTCTTTCTAATCAAATTATTTACTTTGTTACGAATTTTCAAATTATCTACTATTTGTAAATTTTTAGGATTATAAAGCTAATGCAGAAAAAGCCAAACGAGAAGTAGATGGACGTATGCGTCGTGGTCGCCCTTTGCGGGTTAGATTTGCACCACATAATGCTGCAATCAAAGTAAAGAATCTAACTCCATTTGTTTCAAATGAATTGCTTTATAAAGCATTTGAAGTGTTTGGCAAGGTATTTTTGTTTTCTTATTTTCAAATTTTTCTGTAAACCAATTTATAAAAAAGCCGATTATTTTAATTTTACATATTAGATAGAGCGTGCTGTTGTTAAAGTTGACGAACGTGGAAAAAGTTTATGCGAGGGACTTGTAGAGTTTGCTAGGAAGGCAGGCGCAACAGCTGCCATAAGGCACTGTACTGAACGATGTTTCTTTCTTACTGCGTAAGTTTCCACATTAATTTTAAAAACTATATTTCCTTATAATTTATTAATGTTTTATTATTGTAATAAAATATGTACACAAATAAGGATAAATTATGTATCTTTATTCAAAGTCATGATTATATTGTTATAATTGTGAAACAACAAAGTTAACATTCTTTATTTGTATTTTTTTATTTTATGGTACATCATTCTTACTTAATATTTATATTTTTAATTTCTCAATTTATAGTTCTTTAAGACCCGTCGTTGTAGAAAATTATGAAGAAATCGATGAAATTGATGGATACGCAGAAAAATGGTTACCTAGAAAAAATCAAGATTATACAAGAGCTCGTGAAGTTGGACCCAGATTTGCTGAACAAGGTAGTTTCGAACATGAATATGGCACTCGCTGGAAACAATTATACGAATCTTATAAGCAAAAGGAAGAGGCTCTTCGTCGTGAAATGCGTATGGAAGAAGAAAAATTAGAAGCTCGAATGGAATATGCTAGATACGAACATGAAACGGAACTTCTTAGAGAACGTTAGTATATTATTGTATTCTAAACATTTTGTTTTTCTTCAATTATAAATTTGTCCATTAATAATACATGTTTCTATATTTAATAGAATTGCGCCAGCGAGAACAAGATAGAGAACGTCAAAAGCGATCTTGGGAAATGGCTGAAAGACAAGCCGATGAACAACGTGAAAAAGACAGGGAAAATCTTATGCGACAACAAGAAGATATGGCTCAACGTATGCGCCTTCAAGAGGATGAGCTACGTAGAAGACAACAAGAAAATACATTATTTATGCAGGTTTGTTCTTTTATATATATTTATATATATTTCCCTATGTCTCATTTGATACTTTATCACTGAGTATTCAAATTAACGTATTAGGGATATATTAATTATCTTTAGGAAACATCATAAATATCTCTGTTTATGGTGTGTCGACACTGTGATGAACAAATTTATATACTGTTTAAGAGCATCATTGTTAATTTGTAAATTATATTTAGTTGCAAATTACTATTAACAGATTAATATTTAATTTTTAAAGGACTATTCGTATTGGTCCCCATAAAATTTAAAATAACGATTAGAAAAGTAACTTAAACCAGATTTTACAAAACTGGGATAGATTTTCCATTATATTTCTTCATTATTAATCTTCAGATTACCTAGATAATCTATCGATTAAATTTCCGCACATTAGTGGTAGTATATATACGAGTATATAAACATTTTATATATGCGTATAATTTTTAATAATACAGGCGCAACAATTAAATAGAATATTGGATGAACAGGAACAAGGTATGGGAGGAGGAGGCAGATACGATAATTCGATGCAAGACAAAAGAGGTGGATATGATGGTTCTATGTCCAATATGGGGCCGATGTCTGGTATGGGAGGGCCAATGTCAATGGTATGTAATTTTCGATTTTTTTTTAATTCTGCGTTTTTGAGAATAAACAAAGTTTGAGATTTTCTACAATATGATGTGCGTAATTTAATACGTTTTTAGACAGGTAGTTCTTGACCTTCGAACTAGACAAAGTTTGTCTATACATATGATGTTTCTGCGTTTGTTCATTGTTTTGAACGCTATTTTAAAGTTGTCACTATAATAAATATTCGAGTATTTTGACGCAATAGTTAGAGATACTAAGTTGTGATTTTTTTTATTGTGATATAAATGAAAATCATATCGCATTTTATAAAAATTCTATGATTTTCACTATTTATTTTTGAATTTATTAAGATCATAATCTTAATACGATCATTAACCCTTTGATTGCTAGTTTTTTTATATCTTAGCGGTAATTGCCACCTATTCCTAAAACAATATTTGTATTTATTTTTAGTTTAATGAATACGTAACAACACAACGATATACAGGTTTTGCTATCATTCTATAAATGTACTTATATATTACATTAGGCCTTTGAATTTTTTATATTTTTGCGATCTCTTATAAAAAATTGTTCAAAATTTCAAATATAATTTGAAATATATAATTTAACGAAAATATCTTCTATCGCTAATGTTTTGATTTAAACTTTTGGATTCTTATTATGTTCAAGGTCGGTAAAGACTATATATATATATATATATATATATATATATATATATATATATATATATAAATGTGTCATACAAATATTTTTTCTAACTTCTAAATATATGAAATAGGTGTATTATTTTTAAAGCCAGGTTTCGTATGGATTAATTAATTCTCTATATAATAAAATCACACATTAAAAATAATTTGATGTATATTTTTATACAATTTTATTAATGTGTAACTTATAGTATATTTTATTTAAACTGGTCTAAAGATTTTTAAGAATTTTGGAATACGTATTGGATTTTGCAGAAAATGATCGATGTTTGTGAATTTGGAACTTATCTGCACGTGCGAGCCTGTAATATGTTAATACATATTTGTTTTATATATACCTTATGTATAGATGTGCTTTTTAATTAATTCCTTAGTTTGTAAAGGGGGTCAAACGTCACAAACGTAAATGTCACCATAAATATTAATCTTAACCATTTGCACTCCTAGGCGCTGCCAAGGTGACTTAAAAAAATATTTAACCCGTTCCCTGTTAGCCGCAAAATATGAAATTGTGCTCTATACGCCAACGACTTTTTAAAAAATAAAAATTGATAAAATAATATGACTTACATAATTCGATTCTAGTAGATGTTTATGTGTGATTTTACTTCACGCACATACATAGCAGTCGTTGCGTTACTGAGATAATAAATATTTTGTATTCTCTATTCAGGGTTGGCACAATTAATATATACAATTAATAAAATATTTTTTTTATTTTTCACAAAATATTTACATTTTTATATAGCTATTTAGTTGTTAAATTTCAAAATTTTAAAAATTATTTTTATAAAATATAATTTATTTAATATTAAAAATTCATTATTGTGTGGTAAGTCTCAAAATATGGCACTACACATAACATTGCATTGTTTACATATTTCGTGTCTTTTTTTATGAACAAACATTTACAATGTTTAGTCACACAGTGTGTGTGTATGTATGTGACATGTTTTGTCAGCCCTGATAACATCTCAGATTTTTGTAAAAAAAATTGAAACCTTAATGTCTACCGATGTATTTGTCGTTTACGTATTCAGAAACAAATGTCATCAATAATACCATTTTTACATTTTCAAATTTATATATCTGAAAGGAGATATAGTCAAAACGCACCGGTGCGGCTCTGGCAGGGAATGGGTTATATAGCTCCATAAGCGTTGCCCTGAACCATGTTTGTACTTTGTTATAAAAATATGGTCCTTTAACACAAGGGTGAGCAACCTTTTTGGTTCAAAGGGCCAATTCAAATTTTAAAATTTTTTGGCGGGCCGCACATACTACTGTGATAAAAAATTAAGGTGAATATATATATTATATACAGTCATGCGAAACTGTGATTTATCGACTTACTCTACGACTTTGAAATTTTTGAATTACAAATAGAAAATTGCGAAACAAATTGAAACAGTTAAATTTTAAGGTGATTTAAATTATTTTAATACAATTAAAAAGTGGTTTCTCCCCTCTTTAATTCGTCGATTGAAGTCGAAAAAGTCGATAAAATAAATTCATTTCTAAAAATGCTTCGCGGGCCGCGTGTTGCTCACCCTTGCTTTAACACAATCTTATTCAGTTGTATGCAGTACTTTGTTGCTTGGTTGTTTATTTTTGTTTCCTTTCGCGTTTAACCGTTAAATATTTCTCAATCATTAAAAAAAATTAATTTAGTAGTAGTGAAGTTGACTTAAATTTTGAAATTGATAGTGTTGTATCTAGTGAAATTTTTATATTTTTTGTGAGATTTTGTGTGGTATGTTTAAAAGGATCAAAAAAAGGCAGAAGACGCGAAACCAGTGAAGTTTGTGTTGTCCCAACAAACCTCGAATTCGAGGTAAATCAAATACCACACTTTAAAAAAATATAAAAAAGGGTTTAAAATACAATAAACATAATATTTTTCATAAAACTAATACCTTGTTATTAATCACCTCAATTTTTTTAACCATCATAAATGTAATTATTTTTCTTATAATTTTGCATAAATCCTTTTGGAGTTTCTAGTATATAATACAGAAAATATACTTGAAATGCAAAGGGTTAATATTAATTTAACTTCTTGATAAAGAATACTAATTTACAATTATTGATAGATATTAAAAAAACATTAAATACATAACATAATTTTCTAATATTTCTAATAATGGTGACCATCTTTCAGAAAACGTCGGTTTCTCTAACTAGTGGGTTTTTTTCTCGCGGAATACTATAGAACTCGTGTAAATTTACAAAAAAAATGTTTAATAGAAATTTTACTATTAGGACGTATTAAATTTTTATTTATCCCATTCTTAAGAATATATTTACTAATTTATTTTGTCGCTATCCCCTAAACTTATAAAAGTTTTAAACAAACATTTGTACTTTTTTATTACTAGTAAACAATTTAAAATACCAGTTTTCTATCGTAACATTAAATATTTAATTCTGTTTAATATTGAATTCAATTTTATTTCTGTCTGATTATTATATTTCATTGTTGTGAAAAAAAATCCGTATATTCAACATTAAAACTTGTATCACGCATTAGTAAGTGGCAGGGGTCAAGTTGATTACCCTTTTAATATATTGTTCTTTTAATTAGTTAACTGGACTTTCTTACCTCCAATTACGTAATGTATCTAAAGAAAGCTTGAACATATATATATATATATATATATATATATATATATATATATATATATATATATATATATATACACACTTATACTTATTTTCTAATTATATAAAAATCATTTAAATTTGTTAATGCCACAATATACGTTTTTAAAATTTGTTAATCAAAAACTTGACCGTTTAGCATTATTATTCTCAATTAATTTGAGAGCGTGTGTGTGTGTCTAATAAAAAAAATACAAACTTTTGTCAAGAACTACCTGTATTTTATTTTTTATACTGTTTTACATATTTTACGTATTGAATTTTTTCTCTTCATTCTTAATTAAAATTTTATATGCTTTTTCAGAAACAACTATAGATTTTAATCATATATTAACCACTTCAATGCTCTTGACGTGTATTTGTAATGTAATCATTTTCTTAACTTAATTTTTAAATCTTGTCATCTCTGCAATTTGAAAATGATTTTTTTTTAAATATCTTGTCATTCAAAATTCAGAACTGGAAAACGAATATTGCATTGAAAAGGTTAAACGTTTAAATAACATTTTGAATTAAAGGTTCATTTAGTAAAATATTGATATATTGAGACTTAGTGAAACCATTTTTTAGAGCAATCAAATATATCACAAACTTAATTACAAATAAATGTCCTGTATATTCTTGTGTGTATATATTATTCTTTATTAAAAAAAAAGGAATATTCAAATTTGAAACCTGATTTATCAGGTTTCTATTTCTACGTTTCTAACACCAATGTGTATTATAAACTACATTTATTTAACAACAAATATAATACAATAATTATAATTAGCGACGAAATATGATCAAATCTGATATTATATTTTTATTAGTAATATTTATTAAAATGATAAAGTTAAAAAAAAATATTTTCTTATTATTTAAAGTTCTTCGAAAATTATTTTTCACCTGTTAAAGATCCAATATTATTTTTCATACCGAGTTGTAAAACCCTCGTTTTTTTAATCATCCATAAATTTTCGATGAAACAAATTTTCAGGTTTTTTTCTAATTTCGTAATATAAAAATTTATCTAGTTAGAAAACAAATATAAGGAAATTGCAGGGAAACCATTAGACAAATAAGATTTTTTTAATGTTTACTTTATTGTCAATTTTTTTTGAATTATATTAAAATCAAGAAAGGTTTTTCTCTTAACAAGATTGATCAAACATGAGAGATTCAAATTTTAAAGTAGTGTTGGAAAATTAACATATAAATCATATATGAAAATAAGTCTAAATTGTCTTTTAAATTCTTCACCTTTATAAAATAAATAGTTATAATAATTATATAACTTAAACTTGTTTCATAAATTTGCTTTTGAAATTTTTCTCAAGTAAATCTTGACATTGCCAAAGATAAATTATAAAGACCACACTGCCCTTATGCTTACATATAGCAATGATGGAATTTAGGAATCTTAGTTGATTTCTATTAAACACTAAAAATATTGGTAGTTCCAAATACCCAATTACAAAAAAAAGCGATCACTTCATTTTTTGGGGATTGTGAACTCCACCACCTCATATCAGAATTGGTTGAAACCTATTTGAACTGAAAAAGATATAAAATTTGCTATAAAATATTCCAAGATAATCAAATTGTTTTTTTTCTTCTATAATGAAAAAATATTTAGTTTCACTTCTATTGTCTTTAATTAATTTTCATTCTTTTTCTGTAATCCAACTATTCGATTTTATTCGAACTTTACATTTTTTGTTTAAAATGCACAAAAATATATAGGATTTATTGAAAAATTCCAACTGCTGTTTGAATTTCTTAAATATCTAATTTTTATTACAATATAAAAATCGAAAACATTTTCAATTTATTTTGACTTATTTTTAAATATCAAATTAATTTTGCATATATAATTTTTTTTTATTAATAAATCTTTAAAAGATGGTTTCCTTTCGTGGTACGTTTTATGACCTGTGTTACTATATAATTTTGATTTTTTTTAATTTACAACATGATTTACTTTATTTGGTTTGAGTTGTATATTGCAATGGTTAATTTTATAATAATTATCACATGCACTTCCTTTATCTGTCTATATCAGGCTCGTTTTCTTTTTGTTGAGGTGTATTTTGTAGTCTGGTATATATTATTACATTATATAGTGCTGTGATGTAGAAATTACGTTATTTGTTTTAAATTAATCTTCATAAATGATTAAATTTACCACTGATTAATGATTTGCGAGCGGCCATGAATTATACAGATATATCCAAAAACGCATTCTAATGTTATACTTTAAGTATTTGTTTTTTAGTATATTTATTTTTCATATGTAATAAACTTTTTATTTTCGAGTGATATTTATATATATACATGCATATACACCCAACTCTTTTTATACGGTAGATACGTTTCTAAGCAAACGTGTAAAAAAAAGTGCAAATAGGTGCATACGATATGGTAAATTTAAGGGTTATGTTCAACAACTTTAAAAATCGTATTAAGGTGAAAAACCATACATTTTTTCAAAAAAAAATGAAAACCATGTTATAAGTATTTATAAAATAAAAAAAATATTTTATTAAAAAAATTAGTGTACGATGAAAATTCACTTCAAAATATACAAAATTTAAGTTGAAATTGGAAAAAAATAATTTTGAAACTATTCTTCACTACTTGATAAGAAGCATGCACATTTATTATGGATAGACCGACTTTTTTATTAATATTTAAATACTTTTTCCTAAAAAAAACTTATATTGCATATATTACTAATAATAACAATCACATCATTATATTATCATATAAATTTATCGATAAATATACTATTGTATTATTCGTCATATCGCATTATTAATGGCAATTTACTTCCACTAATTGGGTTAATTATTTTGTAAATCTGTTAATTGATTCTTGCATTATCGAGGGTGAGCAAGTATGTAAAGATTCAGCCGAATTGGACCTCGGTAAGTACCGATAATGAAACTTGTCGGTACACACTGATAAGTTTCACTTAGACAAGTGAAACTTATCAGTGTTTAATAAAAAATTTTGGAGATTCGTGCTAGAACAAAAAATTCGTGTAAAAAGAGTTAGGTGTGTATATGTATGTGTATATATATATGTATATATATATATATATATATAGTGTGTGTGTGTGTATATATGTGTATATATATATATGTGTGTGTATATATATATATATATATATACATATATATATATACATATATATATATACATATGTATATGTATATGTATATACATATGTATATGTATATGTATATACATATGTATATGTATATATATATACATATGTATATGTATATATATATGTGTGTATATATATATATATATATATATATATATATATATATATATATATATATATATATATATATATATATATATATATATACCTCAGTGTTTCATTTTATAAGAATATATGATAATTTGTAATTCTAAGCGACTGAATTGTCAAATCTTAAATTACTAACTATGCATCTCGAATATGAAAATAATTAGCAAACATTTCTAGATTTAATTTATTTCCAAACGTGACAATTATACTACATATTGCATATTTATATGAAATATTATTATATAAAAAATATTGTAGATATTTCTACAAAAATAGTTTCTCGTTATTAAGTTATCAATTAAATATAGAAGTCACGTCTGAGTTCTTTATTAATCCCTTTTGGAAGCCAAAATCAGGAAAAGTATAATGTACAAATATTTTACGTATAAATTAAAAAATATTTACCTGAAATATTTACATACGTCTGAAAATTGAGAAAATGTCACAAATTTTCAATGTTTTTACAAATATCGTCCCAACTTCTGTATATTAAGTTTAAAAAATTTTCATTAAACTTTAAAAATATTTAAAATTTTCTATTTTGTTAATAATTACACTTTATTGGTATATATTTTTTGTGTATATTTTTTATTTATATATTTTTCTCGTTTATTCCAATATTACTATTTATAAACATTGCGTTATACAATTCTTTATATCTTATATTGTTTATCATGTTGATCAATAATGATCTTATGCCTATTACACTTCGGGAGACGTATATTGATCATTAAGTTTATATGGAACACATATATAGGATCCACCTTACATGGAGCATTACGACCAGATGTGCGGACACATGGGATATGAGGATGGAATGGGCCGATGGGAGAGCCGTCAGGAAGACTACCCCAACAAACGTCGCCGCTACTGAATGAAAACTTTTAATTTCGAAATTGACTTATAATTTACATATAAAAATAATTCAATATCATTTTCCCTTATGGTAGTACTCGTATTGTGCTACTTTTTTATTAGGTGTTTTTCATAAGAAAATATTATCAAATTTAGAAAATAACGCACACAAAGTGCGTATTTTTAATATAGTATTATTTTAGTTTTCATTTGTTTTGAATTATACAAAAACTGACTAATTTTATCAATGTTGACCTATAACAACATTATTACTTTTATTAATTAAGAACTGAACATAATAATAAAAATACCTGCATTTGCGATTCCCTTAATCGTATTATTATGTGAATTTATAGTATTATCTTGAAAATGTGTCTGAATTCGCGTTTTTTATTTGTGCAAAAATGAAATTTTAAAAATCTGATATGTAACAGATAGTTTTTATTATAATAATATTAAAGGCAGTTTCTCTGCTTTAACAAATTAAGATTTGGATCAATTAATTAAGATTAGATGTTAAAATAGTTCAATAATTATTTATTTAATAATCTTCTTAATCTTATTTAGAGAGTATACATGATGAATACTTTTTTTAAATATGTTTTCATAAGTAGATTACTCCTTTTTAATATTTGATATCGCATTAAGAAAAACATGTATGTCTATTTCATCGCTTTGAGTTTGGCGGTTAGTATTAAATGTAAATTCTTTTAATGTATGTGAGTCTTCAAATTTTCATTAAAAATGTACCTACTATGTACTAATAACAATCTTTTATTTTTAACCTTTGCTGCTTGTACCTAAATTAGTGGTTTAATTTGGGTAATAATTATGGATAAAAAAATTCGTTTGAATTAATTTCATGAAAATGTTATTTATGCGGTTTTTGTTTTAAGTTATAATTCATCCTTTTGCGTTCAAATAAAAGAATATTTTTATTAACATTTATATTAACTAGATTTTATATTTAAACGGTTTCTTATTTTGAATTTAAAAAAATATATTAAATTCAGCGCAACTTAGAAACGATATTAATATTAAAATTTTGTTTCCAAATTATTAACTACTTTTCCACCTGTTTATAAATGATTTATTGTCTTGCTCAATATCATTTTCTTGGATAATATTTATAATATCGATTTGGTAATTAATTCTTTTTCGTATTTTTTTATGAAAACGGTTATTATAAATCAATTTTATATCACAAAAATACTACATAAACGTTTCAAAAAAATTCTAATGTGTTAATGATTTATAAAAATTAATATTATTTACAGAATTACGAAGTAAAACTTATTAATCCGTTCCTAATAAAAGGAAGTCTAATTTTAAATGAAATTTGTAGCCACTGATTGTATTTTAATATCTTCGAAGAAGCTTTTTTATTCTTCTTTCCTAAAACTGCATTAAATTAAATATTGACTAAAAAATAGATGTTATAGTAGAAGTCAAGAAACAAGTTATAAACCCATTTCGTATTCACTTATATAATATATAAGTGAAGATATTCACAAGTTCTTGATGAAATAAATCAACATCACAGAATATATAAATAGATTCAAATATTTTCGTAATAACTTTAATCCATCATACATTTTTAAATATGAGTATTTACGTTAACTCTAATCTCTTATATTAACTAAACTCTGAAAAATGTCGATTTATTATAAAAATATGCGAGTAGATTTCATTCAGATATTTATTCTAATATTGTTAATTTTATATATTTATTGTTTTAAAACTAATAAAATGGTTATATTTAATATTATAATTCTAACAGTCATTTAATAGTTTTGCTCTAATTGTCATTACTTCCATTTTTATTCTATATGTAATATTTTCAAACTGTAAGATGCTTTTGTTTTATTATTAAAATTATTTTGGTATAGTAGCAACTAATTTTTAAAAGATTTTTATAAATATCTATGTTTCATAAGTTTTAATTTTAAGATAGAAGTAATATTAATTTTGCAATTAAATAATTATAAAAATATCTTGAAAATAACGCTTGTAAGCGTTAATGATTGGTATTTAATTTGGAAAATTAACTGAATATTTCTGAAATATGTAAATCATATACTGTTCTAAAACTATAAATCTTGATAATAATTACGAAAACATTACAGATACATTTTTATTTTCTTTAATTTGTTAATATTTTGAAATTTACTCATACTATAAATCATATTATCTAATATTTCTTAAATATATAATTATTCATTCTCGTTACTTTTTAAGAACCTTTCTGTATTTATCTTTGTCAGTAAATTACTTATTAGTGTTTCCTCTTTTATTTATTTATTTTTCTTTTTTTTAATTCTTTTATCTACATTGTGGCGAAGCAAAAGTTGAAGCACTTAAGTGTACAATTTTATAACTAACTATCACGTATAAAATGAAGTATTTCCTAGAAAAATTTATTGACTAATATTGAGTTTTCACATATTAGTCAAATTTCGTTATGATGTTAAACATCAAACAGTAAAGCTATTTATATTTTTCAATTTCAATCTGAATGTTACATCGCTATAATTATTTTTAGTATTTTTCTTCTCTTCAAAAAAATGTTTACATTTTCCAGCTTTAGTTCTATATTCTAATATAATTAGAATTTTGTTAAAAACGTCGATAACAATTTTTACTTGAAATGAACTGAATTTATATTCAACATTATTCATCAAACCTATCAAATATTGAGAATATTTCTTCCCATTCCATATTTTAACAAGAGCGAAATGTGCATAATGCAAGAATATTTTACTTTTAATATGTACCTATCTCTCGATTATATAAATATAAGGAAGTAAAGAGGCTTTTCCTACCATTTTTAATCAAGTTTATACAAATGAAGAATTTTTTATAACTTATTACTGCTGAAATTTAGACGACAAATTGGATTGTTTTGAGATCCAAATTTTCTTCGCCCAATAAAATAGGTGAGTGAATTACTTTATATGGTATATTTATTGTGATATAAACTACGAATTATATTTTATATTTTACAAAACGCATATTTTGCGTCGTTTTTAAAAAAGTCTAATGACGTTTGTTTCTTCGCGATTTTTTTACTAAGTTTATTCTTGTATATTTTTATGAAGAAAACTTATTAGCATATGAACGTTAATTATTATAGGTTTAGTATATTTACGTTATTTTTATCATTAAATAATCCTTCCATTTATCATCAACTTATAAATATTTAACTTTAACCTTTGAAATGTCTATATTTAAATGTACAATTATTACCAAAAAATCTCACAATTAAGTTAATTTATCTAAAGTTATTTCACATAAATATTAATTTGTTTAATTTCTGACTGCTACGTTTTATTTAAAAATGGTATTATTGCACTTTCAGTAGTCTTAAATCTTTTGTGCTTTTTTAACAATATTCTTTCTTATTTCATAAAAGAAAGATAGAAAGAGATCAGTACTTTTTATAACATTTTATAGCGTTATAACACTCGATGTGTGATGGAATATTCTATCTACATTTTTTTTCAAATATTGCAATTATTATCGATTGATTTCATTTATATTAAAGAATGTTTATATTATATAAAACATTACAGGACGGTGAGATATATTTTTTATAAACATTCGAATCTTATTACGTGCGTATAATTTCTAATGTTAACAGAAAAAGATATATATTACAACTTATGTGTTCCTTATTCCCTCCGTACTTATCACCATTTCAACCCTATAACTACCATAATTTTCAAACCGATTAAAATACTTTTATTTGTAAACGTTGAAAAAATATATAATCATTAAACTAAAGTATTTTTGTTCGAACATTTAAACGTCCTAATCTCTTAAGACAACAACAATCTTCCTATATTATTTTAACATTTTGAAGAGTAAATTTAGTTTACATATATATATATATATATATATATATATATATATATATATATATATTATATGTTTAACAATTTACTGCTACAGCGAATTACTTGTTTAAAACTGACTGATACAATTTCTTCAAATATAGAATGGATTTATATTTGAAAAAGCCTTTATAGACAATTTAAAGCTTCTTGTTGTTTACTTTTAAACAATCTCAAAATTTAAGGAGAATCTTAAAATATTTTTTTCTGATTATAATTATAGAGTATCGTATTAAAAAAATAATTTATTACCTCAAAAATATTTTCAGTCTGCTTTTTTTTCGTTAAATTTGCTTCTAAAACACATTCATGTATATATACAAATATTAGTTTAAAAAAATATATTTCAAATGGAAGGATTATCGTTTATATAATAAAGTATTATCTATACATAATTTTTTTCTAACTTTCATTATATTTATCGGTTTATATGCTTATTTTATCGACAATCGATAAGTTTTTATCTTATATGGAAATAGTTTTATTCGACTTTTTAAAAATTTTATTCTATGCAGGACTATGAACTATCAAAAAATATATATTTTACGTGTTTTTAATATTGCTATTTTTAATGTATAAATTCGTATGAATTTTGTTTATATATTCGAATCATCTTAACTTTTATATTTATATATATATGTATAATTATACATATATATATTTATATATAAAATTTAAGAATTTTGCTATGTTACATAAAATGTTGAATTTTCTCTTTATGGTGAATTTTTTTGAATACTTTGTTGTATTTAATAGTGTCTGTTTACACTAATGGTATTTTTTATCTCTAATATGAAATTCGCGTAATTTTTAACTGCTAAAAGTGGAAGTATTATATTTTAATATTATGTTACAGATGGCAGTTGACGTACATTGAATGAATAATCTTGAAATTTTTAAGGTGAGAAAATTTTTAATTACCATAATCTTAAATTGAACATTTATGTGAACAACTGGGTATTCATTCACTTCAGTAAATTAAAAAAAAAATGTTTCTGTCAGAATTTTCCTCTAAACAACTCAAATTATCGCAATTTGACGATCTTTAAAAAAATGGTGACAATAATTTAAGTTAAAACACAAACATCTGGCTCAAAATAAGTAAATAAATTTTATAAAGCATTCAAGTGTTTTTATAATATCCAAAGCTTTTTTTTTAAATGAAATGAATAAATTAACTAAAAGTGATAAGATTAATTATAAACCCTGATATTAGAATTTAAGAAATTTCGATGACTTGTTGTATTTCATTGTTCACACAAAGGTTAAAATTAACTATTTAAAACCCAATTATAATGATGATATTAATATTCTAATTGTCTTCTTTTCCCGTCAGATATTATAATGCTGATGATGAAATATCTGAATTATTTATACATTTCCTGATTCATGATTAATTTAATGCAGTATTTTATATGTATTTATTATTATTTTAGGTATTAATTTGTTCTAAAGAAGACATAAATTCAGTCGGATTTTTTGGGATACTGGAATACAGATTTGTAAGTACAATCAAATTTTAATAAATGACAATTATTTTAATCATGATGAATTATTTGTCTGATTTATTTGACGACAACCCCTTACCCACAGCGCTCTGAATTTTAATATACGATATTTATTTAGAAATTATTATGAAATATAATAATACATTTAATTTATTTCATTTTTAGCGCATTTCTCATAATGGTGAAAATGAAAGAATAATGTGCTGCTGATATTACGAATTTTTTGTTGCTTAACATTTGAAAGGTATATAAAATATTTATTTATGAATTTTAATTATATATTTTTCAAGTAAAATGATGATAATAATTACCGTTTGAAAACTGTGATATTAATCATATGGCTGCTAAAATTTATTCTGACCAAACTTAGTAAAAAAAAAATATTTTTTTTTTTAATATTTTCTGATAATTTTTTTTTTTTGCTTTTTAGGTCTTAATGGTGATAAGCTGAAGCCATCGGAGCAAATCATGGATAATACGATATATATTAAGATTGTATAATTTTTAACTTTTTTATATAAAAAATGCTGTTATTTTCTTAATAAATTATTTTTCTAAATAATATAGCTTACTTTTATTTTGTCCTCTAAAGATAGTTTTTTTAATAACGAACTGAGAAAAAAAATAATACCTTATACTATATTTTATGCGTATTTTTTTCAAGTAAATAAAATGTTTAAATGTTCTGCAATCCTTATTCTAAAATCCTTAATCCAAACCCAAAGAATTCAATAAAAGAAAAGAATATATAAACGAGTTCATAATGTCTCAGTTAAATAAGAATTTCTTCGTAATTTTAATGTTTTCAATTTTTGATAATAATACTCAATGTCGTAGTAGAATTTTCAACATCGACCATTTTCAGTTTATTAGCTTTTCAGTTTCAGTTAGCATTTAAACAAAGTAATTAAAGTAAACAATAAATTTTTAAATTTACAAAGTTAAATAGTATTTTTTTATCGACGTGACACTCAGTTCACATCTGAAAATACATATTCCGGATTGTAAGCACCATTAAACCTAATTTTAATATGAGTTAAGGGTGACATGATATCGTCGTGCATGTAAATAATACTGAATTTTTAACCAAAACTGACTACGTTGAACGTTACCAGACTGGATGTTTGTATTAAAAATATGTTCAAACATGAAAGATTAATATACATTCAGCAAGATAACTTAAAACGAAACTTCACATTGGTTATATTTGAAATCGCTTAGATTTCACGTTTTGTATTTTGCAAACATTTCACGTGTATAATTACAATTCTAATATAAATATAAAAAAATATGTTATGTATATATGCGTGTGTATGTGTATAACAGTTGATGCATTGATTCATATATTTATTATTACCATGACTACCATCACATTGTTACTCTTAAATATCAACCTTGCAAACATTATTGAAGTCGTTTAGTTTCCGGTATAAAATGGTTATTTTAACTATTAAAAGAGGTGATGAACCACAATTTCTCTACGAAACGTCTGTTCATAAAACTGTAAATGAAGTCGTCGAGATTTGTACCAATATTTATAATGGAAGGTTGAAAGTTCAAAGAATATGTTATGGTTAGTAATTAATCATATTTAATTTAATAATTATAAAAAGGAATTGTTTAATTATTTTATATATTTGATGTCAATCAGATATTAATTTAATATTATTTATAAGAGTCAATATTATTAATATACTTATTCAAAAATTATTGGCTTTTGTTTTAATTTGTCTTTTTTTTTAATTGTTATATATCTTTTATAAATTCTTTTCACATCATTCAAATTATATGAATGCGTTTAATTAATATGCAGAAGTAGAAGAACTAGCCAAACATGGCACAATGATGCCACCGGAAATTATAGAACTCATTCCTGAACAAGTTCAAGAACTTGGACTCAAAGATATCTGGGCTGATCGTTGTGCTCCTCACGGTTGGATTGAAAATATGGATCCCGTAGGACGTCGATGTGGTAAACAACCTCCGATCAATTTACAAAAAGTATTAAATACAGCTGTGGAAACTTCTAGAAGTATCATTTCAAAGGTTATATTTAGTATTTCATTTACAATACTCAAAAAATATTAATATTTTTTTACACATAGATAATGGTTCTATTTATTAAAAAATAAATTTGGAATATATATATATATATATATTTTTAGAACCATTGTAAAATTGGGAATACTTTGAATTTATGCGATATATCTAAAGCATTAAATGAGCTGAAAGGAGCTGTTTCTATAGCATATCCTATGGGATTACCACCTCATGATCCCATCCGTGAAGAATTAGAGAATAGAGAAAATTTGTCAGGCACTCAGGTATATATTAAAAGAAAATATTTATATGACAAAATACATTTTGAAACAAAAGTTATATATATATATATATATATATATATATATATATATATATATATATATATATATATTTAAGGCATTGCTTGAAGTATTAGATCCAGCTATTGCTGTTATGTGGTTTTGTGGAAAACAACTTATATCTGATATGCCGCTCAATAAATATCTTGGAAAAAATGATAAATGCAAGGTTATTATAATTCAGAAGTATTTATGAACCAATATGAAATCTATTATTCCATAGAGATTTTTTTTAATTTATAGGCTATTGTAAAATTAACAAATAGAAATGATGGTCCACCAGCTAGAGAACCAGTCATGTCTGAAGACGACCGCAAACAGCTTATGCTTCATGCTTATCGTCGTCAAGAAGAACTTAAGGTAAGTCAGAAAAATCTACACATCGAGTCGTTTTTAACTTGATCGTTGTCAAATTAAGGTAAGTAAAGTTGCTTTTATTTTGACATCTAAAAAAGAGAAATACTATTGAATAAGAAGTCAATATTATGATCCATACAAATTTATTTTTATTCAGACTAAATATGATAATAACATCACAATCATTATATGTTTCATTTTTAAACGTTTATAAAATTAAAAGTTAAAAATAATTTAACTTTCGTTTTGAACATTCTTTAAGCGACATTTATATATATATATATCTTTTGTATTATATTAATAATTTGCATATATAATTCTTTTCATTAAAAAATTTCTTTTATGCCCATTGTTCCCATAATTTTTCAAAAAAGCGCTTTCATTATAATATAATATGTCATAATTATCTATAGAAGAATTTCAACATAAATTATATTTTGACATTAATAATTTTTTTACAGATTTTTTATAATATATAAAAGGAAAGCTCGTTAAATTTTGTTCAAAACATTGACGTCACTATGAGATATTTTTATTATATACAATTAATTTCACAAAATCAAGAGTAATTTTATGGCAATCTTTTATATTATTATTATATATTATTTTTGGTTTTCAAAATTAACAAATAAATGGACAAAACTGTCCATTTTTTTTTCACAATAACATCCTCAAATTATGTTTAAAACGACTACTAAATTTTCGTCATTAATATTATGTATAATATTTTCCCTCCTTTTTTAAATTGATTACAGAATATTGATTAGTTATCAACTACTGTGATTAAAAAATATAGAAATTATAATAATTGTAAATATTATTATTAAATTCCATATATTTTAGTAATATAAAATAGCATTATAAATATATGGAATTTAATAGTAATGCACAAATATCATTTTTTTATAATCCCTAGTGACGACACTGTTTGAAAAACATTATGGTCAAAAATTTTATATGCTATTTTTAATACATTTTCAATGTGAATCACGTCTTCAATTTTATCTGCTACACATAGATATATATATATATATATATATATATATATATATATATATATATATATATATATATATATATATATATATTGTTTTGCAATCCGCATAAAAATATGCTTTAATATAATATATTATATTTTTATAAATTGGATAAAAATTTTCATTATTTTCATATGAATTTTTGAAACAAACGTCACAGTTAATTGACGTAAATTAAACATTGAACAAACATTACACATCAAAGGCACGCCGAATAATAATAACATTTGTAAGCTTTATTTTTTTTAAGCTGTAATATATTTTTAATTTACTATTGTTAAGATCGATAAAAAAGTAAAAATTTAGTAAATATTCAACGTACAGTATATAGTAAATTCAATCTGAAATATCGTCGTGATTTTTTTTAATTCTTTCCATACTTTTCTTTTTTTTATATTTATCTTATACATATTTTAAAAAATATATAAATAATTATAAATAAGATCTACTTAAAAAAAAAAGCTTTACGAAAATTAAATTCGATTTAGCTTGTTTTACGAATCAGTATTATTTTAAATGATCGATATCTCAAATTAATAGTTGACCATTCATTATATTTAGTTAGCATTTAATTTCGAAACTGTTCTCATTCTTTATAATTAAAATAATTAAAAATAAATATACCTTTTCATGCATTAACACATTAAACATACAATGCATAAGCCACATTTTTTTTATTAATAAAATAACAGTGACCATCCTGAATTTTCGGAATACAGACTCCTCATGTCTCGATCTCCACTTCGCTTAGTGGTTCGTCCGTCGGGAGCCTAAAAATATTATAATTTAGATGAATTACAGATAAAAAATATTATATTATGTTTCTAAATATTTAAAATTTGAATTCATATAATAAATATTTTAATAGTGATAATTTTATATTTTAATGAATTTCGAATAGATAGAAATCAATAAAAATATATAAATATACATATAAATTGCTAATTATAAACTGAATTTATAACTATTTTTCTACGTTATTCATATATCTATTATTAACAATTACATATGTACGTTTGTACACGTGTAATATTTCACCTATATATAATTTGCTATAGTCAAAAAACGATATATGGTATACGAGTCGTCCGTTGGAAAACTTTAATATTAAAATATTAAAGAAGCCTTGTATGCAAATTAGTAATAACTAGTAATTTTAACATATCGACCTCCTATAAACGAACCGTCGGTTTTAATAACAACACAAAACGCCCATCCCGTCGTACCCCGTTTTATCACTGTTTTATTCTATAATATATTTATGAATAATCATTTTTGTTTACATCTACGTTCGTAAAACAATTTTTATTTACTGACCTGCCATAATAGTGCTATGTATCGCTGGTGATATCGTGACAATCACGCGATTGTCTAGATGTACAACATGATAAACAACGCAACTTGGCATCGTCGCCGACCTTTTTTCAAAATAAAAGAAAATTCAACGTACAATAATCATAAATAATATTTTTAAAACGATTTAATATTTTAATCTTTTATAACCTTAACGGAACGCGTTATAACGCATAACGTTATCAGAGATATTGCGAATAATATTGCCGGTACAAAAGCTGCTACCATTAATTCCCTCCATGTTTCTTGCAAATCGAATCTGGCCACCACTGTTAATGAATTATTCTGAAATTATTAATAAAAATAATATATATATATATATATATACACTATGTACAATAATTATTAAAAATGATATCGTTCAGCAATAATTTTAATAATAGTGTAATTAACAAAAGAAAATTAAAACAATCGATTTTACACACTCAATATGAACTTCTGTTTCCACGTTTTCCTTTGTGTTTTTCTTCTCACCATATTTTATTTCTTGTTGTTGTTGTTACTAATTTTATATTTAAAATTTTGCGTGCATGCATTATATCGTTCAAAACAATGAAAATAGGAGCGTGACTTCGGGTTATTTACTATTTTACGTCGTATAGTTGAATTAAACCTTACACTGTAACGTCAAGGTTGAATGTATTTTTTTTAATTTTTAAATAAATTTACAAGGAGAAATTTCAAATTTCATAAAAGATATCAAGATCAATAAATAATTTTAAAAAATATCAGTATATAGAAAATATTAAAATAATCATCGATTGAAACTTTTTGAATGCTTCTATTTATAATGAAATTGATCATTATTTTTTTTTGTTTAATATATAATAAAACATAAATAAAAATAGTTGAATAATAATTGAATATTTAAAATCATTTTGTTAATTTTTATGAAAGCTGTTGTAATTATTTTAATCCATTGTTTTTTGTTTTTCTTCTTTACATTTTATATGTGATATTTTATACTTTTCACTTAATTAATTCACTTCTATTTTCTCGTATAAAAACACAGTATTTTTTAACATATTACCCCCGTACACACACACACACACACACACATATATATATATATATATATATATATATATACCCTTTTGTGTTTGCATATATATAATAGTAGATATAAACACGAAACGGTCGCTTGTCAACAGGGATGTTTACCTTTGGTAAACCTTATTAACAGTAATATAACAGTGGACAAGGGAAAATAGAACGAATAGACAAACAGCTTTTAACGCGCATATATATATATATATATATATATATATATATATATATATATATATATAATAGAACGATCATAGTGAATATTATTTTTCATTGAGTCATTTTTTACACTCTATTCAAAGTTTTTTATATAATTATTTTCGTAATCCATTTTTTATTCCTATCTAACATTGAAGAAAATATATAATTCGCATAGTTTATAAACGCATTATTTTAACTCTTAAATATATTGAAAATAAATAGAAACATATTAATATCCTTTGATTCGCTTAATACAATATTTATGGATTTTTTAGTGATTTGATCGGTTTTATTTTGGTTGAAGTAGATTTAGCATTAAAAAACCATATTCAAAGATGTACCGTCGTAAAGTAAAATTACAAAGGAACTCAAATTAAACATAAAAGTTTATTTTTCTTCCGTTACATTTTAATTGCCTTTGCTTATAATTAAATGAAATAAAGCGGAAACTTAGTATGTGCCATATCATGCAAACCGTATCATTTTATAAGTTTACCATTAGTTTTTTCCTATATTTTCAGCCTCGACGTCTTTGTGTCGCAAAGGAAAATTAATTAGCTCAGAATCCGAATACATTAAAGTTATTGATTTTATACGTAATATACATTAATGCATACTAAACAGAACTTTAATATGTACTAAATATATACTTAAGTTGTATATATTTTCTTATTATTTTCACATTAATTTATATATATATATATATATATATATATATATATATATATATATATATATATATATATATATATATATATATTAATGTGAAAAAGTTAAAATATAACGTATGACACATTATACAATTTATATATATATATATATATATATATATATATATATATATATATATATATATATATATATATTACCATTTTAATAACAACAAATTTTGATTAATTAACACATATAACGAAAATATATACGATTTAAATTACTATAAGATGAAATATAAATATGTGCACTCACTTTATTATAATAGCAAGGATAACGACTTCTGGCAGAGAGATTTCTTCCGTCATATCCATTTTTTTCTATGAACTCTTTGCATTCGCCTCGCAACGTGTTGACACAACCCTTAGTATTAATCAGTAAATTGCTCGACGAATTATGTAATTCTAACATATAAGAAGGTGGCAATAGTGCACCCCCTCGATGTATTACATTAGTTCTGTGTGCATAATAAAAATATTAGAATATGTGCCAAAAATTAATACACGCTATCGTAACGTAAAATGATACAATTATTGTATACCATATGTTGAAAAAAATATCATTAATGTTCGTCAAAAAAAATGATCACACTCATTAATATTATAATATATTTTAAATATTTCATATACCTTGGACGATCAGAATTATTATCTTCTAATACGGATGTCCATAAATTTCTAAAGTCAGTAAAATTCATCGTGGGTTTCTTATATAAAGATGGTGGTATAATTGTTCCATTTATACAGTCCGTTGCTCTGTTAATCAATAAATAAAATAATAATTAGTTTTATTCAATAACATACGCTATTATTGAAATAGAAAATTCCATATAAGACGATTAAGTTTCGATTGTTTTTTTTTTTTGCTAATTTTTATATGTGATTTTTATTTGTATATTTGTGATAAATATGTGAGTTATATGTATTAAGACTTGTTGCGTATGTCAACAAGTTGGAAGGTGTAATCAATAATTAAATTCTTTTTCAGCACGAACTCAGGGTCATCATTTGTGTATTTATTTTCTATCATTTATATTTGGTAAATAATCATTGTAATTTTTATGGAACAAAATATTTAATCTTAATCGTTTAACTTTTTGATATCGCTAACACTTAATGATATTAAAGTGATTTTCAGTTTCTTTTTCGTGGATTTACTATTGTGTATTAATCGGATTACTTCCGTTTCAATAGATTTTTAAAATATATATGTCATTTTACAGATATACATTATATAAAGTATTATAATAAATCCTAATTTAAATTGAAATAATTATTTTGAATATGCGACTTACACAATCGTTTCGCTAGTTTTATTATATGTATACGTATAACAAGATGCCATTAAGTTTCCATCGGATGGCACCCAAAAAGGAGCAGGTTCCGGACCTGGTGCAGAAGGATCTGATGCAGACGCTTTCGAACATTGAGCCGCTAATATACCTTCACCTCGTTCAATGAACACGTTAAAACCGTTGGTTATAATTTTAGGACATATTCTTTCACAGCTGAAATTTTTTTTAATCGGTATTTGAACGCAACGCGTCTCTGAAACATAACAATAATATAAATATATTTTATATATTACTTACAAATAATCGAATATATATATATATATATATATATATATATATATATATATATATATATATATATATATATATATATATATTTAAAAATCACACTTCTATGTATACTGTGACACTCGAATAATCCTGTTAGTTTTCCACTATCCTTTTCCACATTTATATAATGACCACTCGGTTTTGCGTTGCAATGCCACACCTCCGAATAATTGCTGCATTGTCCCAGCGAACAATTGAATATACCGTTCATATTTTTACATTCGTCCTTGTTGCAATTCCATTTGGTCAACGGTTCGCCGTCGGGCTACGGAATGGAGTCCTTAATTAATTTACTCATTTACATGCGTGCTCATTTTATTATTATCTGAACAATCGATAGTTGAAAATGCGCTTGTATATATAATGGCGACGACGCGTCGGCCAACTCGGGTCATATTGACATACGCGTCTTCTGACCTAATATATATATATATATATATATATATATATATATATATATATATATATATGTGAGTGTGTGTGCGTGTGTTTGTGTTTGTGTGTATAGTTTACGTATACACCAATGGCGTGCGTTGACTTTAACAAGAGACTGCGACCTAGTATATAGGTAATCCTATTTTCTTATAAGATAAATTGATACTTTTTAATTCTTTTATGGTGTTTTTCTGTAATATTAGCTTAATACACAAGTTTTATCACATTTATAGTATATTAATAAATTTTCATATTTAAATTATAATGAATGTGATCTACTTTCGTGTTATTTTTAAAATAGATATCGATAAATTTTAGTGCTTTTTGATATATTTTTAATTATTTTCTAAAATTAGATTCAACTATAATATAGTGAGTAAAATTAAATAAAATGAAATGGTATTGTTATATTTAAAACAAATAGAAGAACTATCTAAGTTTATTATCGTACGATGATTGCCTACTCTTCTTTATTTACATTGTTTGGATTAATGAATTTTCTAATCGTGTAACAACAAATTACGGAAAAGAAATATCATAGCAAGGTATAAAGCTGAAAAAAAAGCAAAAAATAATATTCAACAATAAAAATAAAATTTGATAAAAAACACATAATTGTATATTTCATCGTTTCTTAAACTTTTTGATAAGTGGAGCCCTCTTTAGTGGTCACTTTTATTGTGAAACCCTCTGTAGAGTATATTAACATAATGTTTTTTGGTATTGAAAATCAGGATAAGGAGCAAAAAAAAAAAACGAAAACCGGCAAATGCGACCATTTTCGATACACAAAAGTCTGTTATAAATTTGACAGCCCACCCCTGCTTCTAATCCAGCAATTTTTTTATTTTACGGACCATGAATAGCGCTTAGGACATGATGTCTCACTCACACCCCCCTCGCTACGCCACTGTTGATCTCCACGGTACCCCAGGGCTCCGCGGAACACGGTTTAAGAAACGCTGGTATATTTAATGGTATGTGAACGATTTTATAACATCCAACACTTTAATACTATTTTTTAAATATTTTTTTTATTAATTCAATGAGCATATTAAGTCGTTAATATATATTAATTCTCGATTTACATACGTATATTATAAAGTTTTATTGTTGTATTCATATTTCTAATTAAGTATTTAATTTTTGATATTGATTTCAAAATTAAAGAGATTTCATTATAATGTTTGAATTTTCATTTTATTTAATAAAAAATAATTTCTGGAAAATAGAGTAAACCATAATTAAAAATGCGATTTATCTATTATTATTCTAAGCAAATCTTGTGAGAACCCTCTTTTATAACTCGATTTTCATAGAAAAACATTCTAATAACATAATTGGTTTTAATGTTTGAAGCTTCGTACTATTTCATTTTACGCTGATGCTTCGTACTATTTCATTTTAATATTCAATACATTTAATTGGTTTTTAATAGTACTGGTAACCAGAATGAGAACTTGAATGAATGAATATAAAAATCGTTTTCTCTTCTTGTTTGTAAATATATTATTATTATAAAAAAAACCTGAGAAATATTTCACCCTTGATTTAAAAATAAATTAAACCTAAAATGTAGTTTTAATTCCATTGAATAGATTGCTTTTTTTTTCAAATTTATATAACGAAAACCACAATATCCTCGTTTATTAAAATATTCTAAGCCGACCAAATCACACATACTTAATATATTATTTCGGTATTAGTAACGAAATTTTTCAGACTATTTAAAAAATCGATATAATTTGAAAGTAGAATTTGCTTATATAAATGAAAGAAAATAATCTATATACATTTTCCAATTGTGTGGTTTGCATTTCGTGTCTAAATATTCTATAATTATTTCTATTATACTACAAAGCATCGGTTTTTCATTAAACAAAGTAATTCTCAATAAGCTACAGGTGTTTAACCCGTGTTTCGATACATTCCTATCTCTATTTTTTAATTAATGGAAAAAAATATTCTTTATATTTTATTTTAATTATATTTAATCCGATTCTCTTATTTTTAGACGAAACTTTTTGAAATTGATACTTTCTATTCTATAATAGATTTCTAATAAAATCTAACAAGATTTACAAACCTAATAATATTTATAATGGAGCGTTCAAATCATTTTTGAATTCAAATACAAAAAATCCGATTTAAAAGAGAGAAAATTGTATAAAATATGTTTTTCTTTTGAAAAATTTAAATATTCAAAATTTTTGGAATTGCTATTATTGATTTTTATAAAGTATCAATTATAATTTTATTAAAAAAATATATGCAATTAGTAATTATATATATCGATTTGCTTTACGTTGTTGTAATTTGCATTTACCATTAATTGATTAACAAAAATCTATATCGATAATAAAAATGATAAAATCTATCGTTTTTAATAAAATATAGTATAATATTAGTAACATATTTTTACCTTAATATATGTGGTAGGTAACAGAGCTTTGAACTGCATCATTTCCGCTAGCGGTGCTCCCTATAATATTTTTTTTTAATAATAAACCTAGATAAAAACTAGTTAAAAACGTATTTTTTAAAAAATACATGTTGACTTACAAAATTACACGTTACAAATTTTACATCTTTACATCCTTCGACTTTTAAAAGAGATCCGTTTCTTCTGGCAAAAGCTTTAATTTGAGTGCAAATTCCTGAAGATTTCGACAGACACCATTCACCGCACGATTCCCACGAACAATTGCTAACGAAAGCCGTGTTTATCGTCTAAAAATATATATATATATATATATATATTAAATTGTGTATTTTATTTATATTATTAATTAACAATCGTTTTATTTATATCGATTTTCGCAAGATATTTAAATTCTACCTACTCAAAATAAATTAAGTCTCCCGTTTTGTACATTAAATTTTGTAATTTTTAATTATATATATGACTTTTACGCAGTTTACTATTTATTTACCATATTATTATATCATAAAAAAAATATGTTTTGAAAAATTCTTCGATACAGCCATTTCTTAAACTTTATGATATAGGGAATTAATGATAATTTTAGAATAATACTTAATGTTACCCAGTAAAGTGATTTTAAATTATTCGAGTGCATTTTTATATGAGTACAAATTTTGGCACTTTGCCTTTTAATTCTATGAACATTTAGGTCATTTTACTTTATCGACAAAAATGTAAATAATTGATACATAGTGTTGCAAACATATTTTACACGAATCTATCTTTTTTTAATAAAAATAAATTTCAATATTTGCAAAAATCTCAGAACCAACGAAATATAGTGATTTGGTTTTACTATTAACGGATGAAACCGTATTGAGTATATCTAACACAAATTCATAAAATTTAATTTTAAAAAATATGAATATTACATCCATATGCACGATATTAATTGATTTTAAAAATATTTAACTATTGATTATTTGACATCAATAAACAAAATTAACATCGTCCGTTAAGGCGGGATGCTGAGATGGCGTCGTCTAGACCGCCAGTCTTTTCGGCGCCTTCGCATTCAACAGGGAAAAATACGAAAATCCAAATTCCCATATATACCGTTGACCTCTAAACGACCGTTAAAAACCAAATTGTAACAAAGAAAAACTACTGACCTCACACATGACTGGCACCGGTTCAATTCCCGAATGAAAAGCCCGATGACTAGGAGCATACACCGCTACAGACAAATACACCAAAGCAACACCGCTTAATACCATAGTTAATTGGCACATACAAATTGTGCCAATGATTCTGCTGTCTTGCTCCGGTATAACTCTAGGTTTTATCTTCTTGCCCATCTTAAATTTTCTTAGCAAAAATTATGTGTTTTTTATAAATAAAATGAAAAAAAAAAGATCAATTTGTTTTATATAATTTCATATTAAATATGCACAATTCTTCTCACAAAATATTTCGTATATCACTGAATGAAAATATCATTTAATTAACGAAAAATATATTTTTTTAATCCACTATTCGAATCGTATATGCATTTCTATTAAATTACATTGGATCGCGACGCTGCGCTTTTTCCATCTCCCCCCCCCCCACTAAGCGTAATTAAAATAATTACTTAGTCATATTAATTATCGCATTGCACGACGACCATTTTTCATGTGGACGGGGAAGGGAAGTAAGAGCGTCGCCAAAAGCCGATGGTTCAATTTATACTGAGGTTCTTTTTGTAGCATCGTAAGATAGACAACCTATTCCACCATTACCCCCACCGCCGCCGCCGCCATCGTTACCACCACCACCGACACCATGAACCACCACCACAGTGTCTGTTACCACAACGACAATTTCCCTCGCATTTTCCACACATTTTCCTCTTTAGGGTTGACTCTTTTAATTAAATCGAATAAAAAAAAAACATTACAAGTTTCTATAATATTTCCACCCGAATGGATTGTTAATTATGTCTATTAATTTACAAATACTATCATGTTACGTTTTGTTTATTAAATAGAAGAACAAAAAATGCGATATGGGATTCGAAATAGTCCATCAAATATTCGGTATTATAGAAATTTAATATTTAAATAAAATGTGAACTGTTAGTAAAACTTATAAATTAATTTTGCAAAAAACAAAATATTAAGTAATTTTCGTCTGATAATTATAACGGCTATTACAATATTTAAATATCATTTTCTATCATATATTGAAAGTAAAGATGACAACAATGTTTGGAATCACTGTCGTCTCGAATAATTTATTTTCAATTTTCATATTAACCTTTATCCTGCCACATTTTAGAAAACGCTGTTTTAACATCACTTGTCTTAAGAATATATATTTTAAAACTATTAAAAATTATAAATCTTAGGTATATAAAATCGAATTATCTCGTCGACATATCAAAGGTTAAAACGATTTCTTAACAAATAAACATAATTCTCCAAACTTGATGTTGGAAAAGCAAATCTAAATTTTAAAGGATCAAGTTTGATTAATAATAAAGATAACCCAGGAAGAAGATTTATCATGAAAATTAACATTGTCCCAATCACGATCAATGCTTTCATATCTAATTCGCAGAAAATAACTATTGTCAGTTTATCTAACATTTAGTGCTTTTTACCATAATCTGGAAAAAAATCCATATACTTTTTTATTAGTTTACAATTTTTTTTCACAAAGTACAAGAAAGATAAAAAACAAATGCTCTTGCGTGAACCAATTAATAATCTTTTTTATTTATTCAATAATCAATAAAAATGAGAGAAAATCATATTAATTAAATATAAAATTTCAAAAACAAAGAAATCAAAAATAAGATAAAACAAATAAATTCAAAAAAGATTTATTACAACGGTCGATGAGGAAAATTGATATTTTTTTATTATTTGCAATTTAATTGGAGAAATGAATTTTTTATTTTCAAATTATTGGAAAATATTGTTTTACATACTAGCCAGCATATTTAGTATGTTGATTACTAAATTTTTATGATTTTTACGTAAATTCATACAATTTTAATCTAAATAATAATAATTTAACAACTGATTCATAAGTTAAACGATTTTTGTTTTCGCGAGTTGAAGTTTAGAATTTAAAAATAACGAAATATTAAATAGTAGATTTTACAACGTTTAATGAATGAAGTAATTCATATAAAATGGCTTAATGTATATCAAAATATTTAATAGATGCTGTTTCAAATTAGAAAGCCTTCTCTTGCTGCTTTTGTTTTTCATATTAATTGTGATAAAAATATTAAAATAATAAATATATTTCGCAGCCTTCATATTCATCTGATATATTATATTGTCGATTAAAAATCAAAACAAAATCTAACAAAACTCTTTTAATTTTCCAAAAATTCACATCAATTTCATATACAAGTAGATTCATAATTAAATTCATTTTACCTTTTTAAAAATTTCATCGCTCATCACTGATTTCTCATCTTTTTTATTTTTTACTTTAGTGTTTAATATTTAATTGCAAACAAAGGAAAATTTAATGGAAAAAAACATTTCTTCTGATTTCGTCAGTGTTTATTTTGCATTTTTATTGACAAGAAAAATATTTCACAATAATGATGATAGAATAAATCAACTAAAATATTAAAAATTATGTGCATAAAAAAGTTTTAACGACGGCATATATATATATATATATATATATATATATATATATATATATATATATATATATGCACGTATACATTTATATACACACTCATAAACGTGTACATAAATGTACAGTTAAACATGTTATTAACACTACATTTCATATTCATCATAGATCTGCAAATATAATTATTGTCCATATATACAAATTCACTAGACAATATTACGTAAAATAATCGATGATGAACTTACACTTTGCTTTTATTTATTTATTTTTTTATTATTATTTTCAATAACGATAATTTAAACCGTAATTTTTCGACATCATTTTATTTGATAAACATAAACGCCGATGATTTTTGTTTATTTAATATTCATCAAATTAATAGTACATATATATATACATATATATATATATATATATATATATATATATATATATATATATATAATGTATATTTTATAAATTTATAATAAAAATATAAGCCACGTGATCCCTCAAGAGGTTTAAATCGAGTCTTGCTAAAATATGATATTAAACGCTTCATATAGTAGATAGTCTTTCTACCCATTAAAATACTTAATTAATAATTATACACAGCTTGCGAAGAGATCTTAAAGAAGCACCTTTATTTTATTAAATTTAACTATAACAGTAATAAACACAACTATAATATAATGATAATTAATAAATTATATAATATAAATGTAATAATTAATAGTAATAGTTCGTAATATCATTTTTCTTTTAATATTGGCTATACGTTTCTTTATATATATATATATATATATATATATATATATATATATATATATATATATATATATATATATTGCGTGTTGCGACAGTTGCTGATCATTTTTGTTTAGAAATATGCTTATAATTAATTACATCGCCAATTATTTCTTGTTAATATATTTAATCATAAGTACGTTTTTAATATAATAAGCGAAAAAGTGTATTATTATATTTCACCATATCCGGTCAGGTCACCCAGCAAAAAAAACTATATTCGATCTAATAACGCTAACAGGGAAAATATACGATTATAAATTACTGATTATTTATTTTATATTTATAAATTGCGATAAATTTCATATATTTTTATAAAGATTTTTAATATTCAACTGTTGTACAATAAAAAATAAAATCGACCAAAATTGCATTATATATTAAAAATTATAGTCGTATTTTTTCCCGTAGCATTTTATATTTTTACATTATTAATAATAATTACGCTTGAAATACCGAATTTAGAATATTTTCGATAATTTAATAATAATAATATTAACGATTTAATTTGTTTGAATGATTTCACGGAATTCGCTAAATATTAAAATCCGCTTTAATAATAAATATTTTTTCGTTATTGTAAAATAATTCAAAATACTGAATGTCATTCTCCCATTCAATTAATTCCAATAATTATAAATAATTCATTAAGAATGTAAGTAAACCATACATTTCATTCTTGTAACGATCAGTTCATTTCACATCGAACGATGTTCATTTTTGACATTCCATTATTATTATCGTTTTTTTTATATTAATAATTTACATAAAAATTTTAGCTATCATTACATATACATATATATATATGTATATTTGTATGCGTGTATATTTATAGATGTTTATTTATTACTTTTTTTTGTTCGTTAATTAATTTAACGTTTGACAAGTCTACGTGTAAAAGCGTTAAGTAAGGCAACTCGAAATTTTTTGAATCTTGCCAATTCGCCTGACCTGACCATTGATTAATTAAAAAATATTACTATTACTATTATTGTTGTTGTTTTGCATGCAGAATAACAAAAAAGCATATCTTATGCTTGCCCGTTTATAAAAAAAATCCCACTTTTTTATATAGAATACGAAAGTATATATATATAATATAATATTCGCATACTTATTATCATATAAAAGTGAAAATATCTTACAACAAAACGTATATTTTAAAATACTCCCTTTTGTTGATTCTGCATGCAATCAGCAAAACATTCGTGAATTCATCGCTATTATTATTATATAATACGCGTGTTTTATTTTAAAAATGTTTCCTTTTTTTCACATGTAAAAAAGTTAACATTAACGATTTACATGTAAAGATATTTTGGTTTGGTGTCGATAAGGCAATGTAAGGTAGAATTGGACCATTCTGTATATAGCTATCCTTTCCATAGTGCATCGGTATCCCTGCTTCCTGATTTTCCACGATAATAAATACCATCGTCCGGTTCATCCAGATTCAGTTCGTCACAAAGCAATTTTCTGTAACATAACAAATTTATATAAATAAGTAAATTGATAAGTGTCTATATAAAATTTTGGCTAGACACTTATATCCACAAGGAAGTTAATAATTAGTCAATCGTACTTTGGTAAATTATTAAAATAATTTTTATCTATGTATAAAGAAATTTATATTAAGTTGCGCATATACAATATATAAATATGCCAAGTAAGAAAAATTCCGCAATGCGGAAGAGTTTTTATAGCACTATATTCAAGAACACATTCAAGCAACAGACAGACAGATAAACATATATTGATTTTCTTAATACTTATCAAATTTCAAAAATGCTACATTTTTATATTTATATATATATATAATATGAATAAAAACACTCAACTTATCATATATACGTCATGCTTTATTTATCTTGTATATAATATTTTCCATAATAAGGAAAAAAGTTTACTATTATACATTATATATTTAAATATTATATATATTAGAGAAAAATAAGGCAATTTTTATATATCAATTATATTAATCAAATCCTTTATTTAATCACACATGAACAAATATAAGGCATAAAGATTTAATATTTATTTATTTTTAAGCATTTCAGACATATAAAAATCCAGTCTAAATGATTTGGTCCCGAATTACAATTTCACACTTGTTAAATCGTTATAATGTTATTTATTTACCGCGCTATCACAAATTTAACCTTATGAACCTTTCTAATCAAATCACAGAGACTGTTTGAAAATAATACTAATTATTATTTTTTTTAATATTTACTTTTTTTTATTGGAAGATCAAATTTTATCGTGAAATACTTAGATATTATAAATTTTATAACAAATATGTTTATTTAATTAAAGCATTCTGCAAAAAATATTTTCAAAAATAATGTCGAATATAATTATTACAATTCAAATATTGCAATAAAATGAGTGCTCTCTATAAAAAAAATTTAATTATTTAAAAATAATTATTATTATAGATTTATTATTACAATTATAAAAGATAAATCAATTTCAATGACTGAAGTATTAATTATCTCTGTTGAATATTTTTTCAGTACGTTAAAAATTTTACTCTAAGATTTTTAACTTTTATATTGCACATTTTATTCACTCATTATTTAATTGTACTCTAGCAATATATAATATTATTGTAAATTATTATATACTATATATAATTTGCACTTACTCGTCGTGTACCGGCGTTGATGAACAACAAGTACAATGCCAATATGCAAGTACCCCTACTGTAATCACGAAGATAAGAGGTGGCACCGACAATGCAATGGTCAGATGTTGCAGTGTTGCAGGCCAATTATATCTTGCGACGACTTTCAACGGACGAGCTTTACTATAATAACATGGAAATGCTTTTCCGGCGTCGAATAAAACCTTATATTCCAATCCGAATGCGGTACAGTTAACCCTTGGTGGATACCCGCAGCCCTCCGTGTTGATTAAGAAACGTGTTTCCGTCACGTCCCATTCTAATGCAGAAGGATCGCTGCCGGCTTTTTCGAATTCAGTAAACGGCATTCGCGAATAATTTACCAAAATCTGAAAATGTCATAAAAAATATTAACAATATATTTTTTTAATATTATATATATATGTATAGGATGTTTTTATAAAAAACTATAAAACTTTATGTTAATGCACACCATTTTGGCAGTCATTGCTTGTTTTATATTTAATTTGATATGCCATTATATCATGTATGGACTTAACGAAAACCATGGTTTAGTTCGAGAAATTCGTCGCGTCGATATAATCGTCTATCAGAACAATTAATTTGAATAACAATGAATCGATTGTGGACCAATTATACTTTACAGGATAATACGTGTCATCAGAGATGTCATACAATTCAAATCGAAGAAGCTATTGCCGCGAAGTTATAGAAGTTATTGGTTAAGCCAAACAAACCTTGAACAATTGACATCTTGGAAGACAATATTTGCCACGTTATCACTGACATATGGCCTCATTTACTGTAAAAAGTGATCAAAAATTGGATTTCTCGTTTAGACTTTCTTTGAGCCAATTCACGTAAAATGGCATTGAATTTTTTGAAAATATAGTGAAATTCATGGCAAATAACATGACCATTTTATGCTTATAACACTGTATAATAAAATTATGACAATACCTGATAACATCGCGTATGAGACGTTGTGCAACCTTCTCTACACGATGCCCACGAGCAATTTCTCATCCCTTCAGCATACACGTGTTCTGTGACAATGCATGTTACGGGTTCGGGTTCGAAATCGGCCAACATCGCCGTTATTGCCGGTTCAACGACGAACGGTATCAGAAACAGAAAGGCGAATACGGACAGGATAGCCGACGTTCCCAAAACAAGAGAGGTGTAAAACTTGGCCTTGTCCAGAAATGCGGCTATCTGTTCGGCCGTCGTCGGTTCAGCGGGTATAGGCGGTATAACTTTGACCTCATCCTGTTCTTCTTCCTCTTCCTCGTCTCTGGGTTCGTCTCCCATTATGATCGTTGACTCGTCTGAATCCATGTCTTTAATTTTTTAAACGGTTCACGCGCTGAAATAAAATGGCGATGTGTCCATACGGGCTGACGTTATTTTTGCGATAATTTCTGGCGAATTCTCATTTTCATAATGCATAATGAACAGCATTCTGTCGCTTTATTTCTCTCTTCCAACATTTTTCACACATATATGTATATATAATATATATATAATTTTTATTTATTTATTTTTGTAATTATTATTAAACTATAAAATCAAAACAACAACGCCGAAATTTAACTTTTATTATTATTGCGATTTTATTTAAACAATCTATATAAAATATAACGAATTTTAATTTTTTTTGAGCCGTTTTAAACGCATGCAGTCGTTTATAATACTTTCATCACACTTTCTCTCTGGTCTTAGTATATAAATATAAAATGAAATCGAGTTTCTTGAATTAAGAATATATTGTAGTGCAACACAATTTAAAAAAATTCATACATATATGTATATATATATATATAAATAAGATTTTATTTCTATATGTATAATTGATTGTTTAATTTTTTTTTCACTTTTTTAACACACGCCCTCCCCTCCTTTTCATTACAAATCGGTTCGTTCGCCCGAAAGATTTTCTTTTTAATAACGACAGTTGTGATCGATGATGCTAGAACTGACTCCCTTTTTTGAATATAAAAGATTTTTTCTTTAGCAATGTAACATTTTACTTTTTCTCGTTTTCACTTTTCTTCTAATTATTAAATATTTATTATTTGCAAGATGTGATACTGTAGCAGTGAGAAAATTCTTCGTTCAGTTTCTATTTAAAAAAAAAATAATTGAAACGGCTTATTTTTGCATATCGTATAAAACTGTTCGAAAAATCGATGTGCCATATGTATGTATGTGTGTATGTATGTTATATATTATTTTATTATTATTCTTATTATTATGATATATATATATATATATATATATATATATATATATATATATATATATTGCGAAATCACACGATTGCGTTTTGCTTATTGAAAAAAGCTTTTTTTCGAAACGGTACTGGTGATTTTTTTAAACGAATCTTGTCAAAGGTAACTTCGGTGTCAGAAAATGGCCGATGTCCAAATGTGCTGCTGCATTGCGTCTGTGAAGACTGATGAAGAAGAAGAGCGAAGACTCGCAGGGAGAATGAGACTGCCGCGGGCTTCCAAAACTGTGGGCTGCGAGCGCGCTAGAAGCCGCCCAGACCACCATGCACGGGGCTCTCGTGCAGGAGGGGAACGCCTGAAACACATTTTCAGAAATATTTGACAATTTATTCGGATACCCGATATTCCTAAAGTAATAATTTGACCTTTATTCAATTATGGCTAAGCGATATTTTATCGCGGATTAAAAATAAGGTGACCAAATTTTAATAGTGGCGAAACAGAACACAATTATTGGGGGGAAGGAGAGTTTATAAAGAACATTTTGATTCAACATTCTATAGAGCAATATTTTTTTTCATAAAACGCAAAAAATTGAAAATCTATTGCAAAAAAATAACTTGAAAATTGTTAAAATGCGGAATTATTCCGTCAAAATTGGAACATTTGGTCACCTTTACAAAAAACAAAACATTTACTACCAGAAACGTGAAAAACTATTGATTATTATAAAACTTAAAAAAAAGCATTACGCACATTCGATATTACGTATATTAAAAACATTTATATATATATATATATATATATATATATATATATATATATATATATATATATATATATATATATATAATATACTTCGTATAGCATGTTGACTTTCGAGGTCGAATTTTTCGTAAATAACTTTACGTTGAGAATTAATAAAATGGCTGTATAATAACAAATATACTTTATGCGTTTTCTAAATTAATTTGTACCATTGAAAATTAATTAATTCTGCATGAAAGCTTAAGTTTTATAAAAACAAAACACATACATGTATGGTAAACATATATGTGTATGCATTATACAGTACATATTTTATATATAGGCTCCTCAATTTAAAAAATCACACAACTTCATATAATTTATACAAATTTTCATTGTCAATATTTATTTTTTACTTACAAACCTTACGCGAGTTTCGTTCGAATAAAACAAACCAATAAAAATCGATACTTCACATAAATTGAAGAACAGGTATATTAATAAATAAATCATATTTTAAAACGAGTAAATTATGCATAACTTAGTGTACGTTACATTTATAATCATGGTTTGTAATATAATTATGTAATAACGGATTAATACTTTTTAAAATTATAAAACTCTTGTTAAAATTTATTACAAATTGCATTCTGTTAGTTATAATTTTTAACTAATTAAAAAATATCTAAAATAATAATAATGCACTTAAATATTACAATGGAAAACTAAAAATATGAGGTGAAATCCTAAATTAAATTTCAAATTCAATAGTCAAAATTATTTTATCGAAGAAATTTTACGATTACTATGTGATATTTTATTTTTCTTACATCTGTTACGTAATTTTAATATTATTCTTCCATTCAATCTTATTTGTAATTTTTTTTATTATTATTATTGATTTTCTTATTATTTAATATTTGTATTCTTTATACCCGAAAATAACTTATGTATTTTAATGTTAAATTTTTACTACATGGTAAATACTTTTTTATTTCTCTAAATTATTTTTTTATCGATGGTTAACAGTTGAATATAACTTTTATTGCATAAATTTTATACATTAGTTTTACGATTTTTAATACTATTATTTGTTCCACGATGACATCATTTTCTAATAATTTATTTAAATTTTACGTTTAATGACACATTAAGAGTATATAGCAAAAAAAAAAAAAAATATATATATATATATATATATATATATATATATATATATATATATATATATATATATATATATAACAATTGAATTTAACA
Source organism: Leptonema lineaticorne (assembly GCA_024500535.1). NCBI lineage: Eukaryota > Metazoa > Arthropoda > Insecta > Trichoptera > Hydropsychidae > Leptonema > Leptonema lineaticorne. The sequence goes on from JANIJI010000065.1 coordinate 456,449, forward strand.
CATTTAAAAAATATTTTTAAATCTAATTACTACTCGGTAAATAAATAAATAAATTTTATTCTATGTGTATGAAAGTTCTGTAAGTGAAGTAGTACTTATGTAACGCATATTAATAGAAAAAAAAATTACATTTGTTTTATTGATTACAGTGATACATTTTTTAATTATAATTATATTGAGCAATACATAAATATACTTTATTACTTTTTTTAATCTACAATATTTGATGCAATAAGCGTATTTCAAATTTCTGTTTAGCATTGTCATTCTCATTGAATAATAACTATAGTGTATATATTCCCGTAATGTTTTTTTCATGAAATTATATCGATTCGTATTGTTTATCTGTAATTAAACCTCGATATAATTTGTTCCTGGTATTTTCCATAAGGCATTACGTTTGCGTGTATAGTGAAAAATCGATAATAGACTTCATTCACCTCTGACCCGCACTAAGAATAGATATCGAAAAAATAGAATTTCATCTTTTAAAATTTATTTCACTGTAAAAAATTATAAATTATAAATGTTTTGTTTAGTGCGGTAAATAGTATTTATATTAGTTATAACTAAAAAAAAAATAATCGAAAATAATTATTTTTTCCAAGTGAACTTGTTTTTAGTAAACAAGATTATATAGTATCAGAATTCATCGGAATTCTGATACTTTCAAAGAAAAGTCTGTATATTTTGACATAAATATTATTTGAAAATCAAGAGACAATAATTATTTATCAATATTAAAAATAAAAAAGTGGACATATATCAAAAGTGAAATCGGAGAGACGCACTATACACATTCGTATGTGTTGAAAAGAAACATTCGATAACCTATATTACGCATGCGTTGGAAATCCATTGTGCGTCACCGTTTAATTTCGCTTTCTTTTTTAGGGGCGAAAACGTGCGCCTACCGCAACATATTATAATGTTAAAGGAAAAAGAAGATAAATAAATAAAAAAAAAAAAGAGGGAAACATCGTTATATATTTGGTCTCACGTGACGGGTCTCAGAGCGCCATGACCGAGTCTGCATTGGCCGGTGTTCCGGAACCAGCGCCCTCGTTTGGTAAATCGCTACCGGCGCATCCTTTGAATCGCATTTTGGCATCGTCGCCTACGATAACCGTCTTCTGGCACAGCAGCAGAGTGAGACACGACACACAGAATAACACGGAAGGCAAAACGGCCGCAACTAAAAATTGCTTGTACGTCTTTTCTAAATCGAAACGCGCCACAACCATATTACTACCGTCCGCGTAGAAACATGGAAAACGAGCTCTAGCATTGTGATCTGTGCCATCTTTGCCGTAATCTTTCAAGAAATCTTTACATTCATCCTGCAAAGTATTAACACACCCTTCTAAATTTATCATCAATCTACTCTCGTTCGCTATAATTAGATCGGTTTCGAGCGGTGCTATCGAGCGCACAATTTTTGAACCGAACGTATGCAAGTATAGCAAATATGTGAAATTAGTCAAATCGGTAAGCATATTCTTCTCGAGAACGGAACCGTTTATGCAGTCGATAGCTAGAACACCTTCGGACATATTACTGATGCTATAACAAGAACTCATCAGGACGTTGTCCTGATCTTCGTTCCACACTTCCCTACCGGTCTCTTTTTCGAATGCCCGTTCGCACTGAGATAGATACACTTTGTCACCACTTAATAAAATCATGTTTTTATTACGGGTGGGAATATCGACGCACCGACGATCGCAATTGTATGGCGATCTTATTTTTTCACAAGTTCCTTTAGTACAACTGAACAGACCGTCTATGTCTATGCAAGTTATTTTACCGCGTCTACCGGAACACTTGAGCGGTGGATCCGTATCTGTAAAAACACACTCGAAAGCATCGGTTATATTTATGCACACACCGGCCGTACAATTGAACGTTCCAGTTAAGTTTTTGCAATCGTCAACTATGCAACGATATTTTTTCACGTTCTCTTGATCTATACCGTAACACACTTTATTAGCGACATTTGTACAGTTGGCGAATAGCAGCGTGGAACCGTTGCGTCGCAAGTTGACATAAATCTGAATACAAGCACCCGAAGTTTTACTCAGACACCATTCACCACACGAGCCCCACTCGCAAGCGTCCTTGTTGACCGCTCTTGTCGTAGTGCACATAACTGGAATTTCGCTAATTCCCGAACTGAACGCTCTTGATGACGGCATATATATGGCCACAGTGAGGTACACCAAGGCTACGCAGCTCAACACGCAAGTCATCTGGCAGATACATATTGTGCCACATATCCGACTATCTTGGGGAGGTATTAGAGGCTCTTCAACCACCTTGTTCTTCGGCATGGCGACTGCGAGGGGGTAGAGCGTGTGCTCACCTTCTCATTGCAATTTAGAAGAACGCGACCGTTTTCAACTGCAGAGGGAACCCTACAGAGACGGCACAGCGCTGCTAAAACTCGGGTAGGGGTCGTAATCGGGGTGGGGCGCCATCTGCAAAACGACGATCGATCCGGTGTGACTATGACTCCCCTCCCCTCACTACCAACACATCCCACTCTTCCACCTTATAAACATACACACGCATACATACACATAGCGGTCAAAAGATAACAGATATATTTGCATATGTATGCTCGATTCATTTTTTTTTCTTAGAAAATAATATAATAAATGGGTCATTCAAAAAAAAAATCACATAGAATATATCAAATGCAGAGAAAAATATGAATAAGGAAAGAAAATATTATTATATTTTATAAAAAATATTAGAAAAAAAAACGTACTACCCAATTCAAAATACGTCATTTAAGTTATCATATATCAGTGTAACTTTTAGTGCCTCATATTATATTCATATATATATATATATATATATATATATATATATATATATATATATATATATATATATTCACAAAAATAGTTCATCGAAATATTTATAACGACAGCGCTGTACAATTTTTCGCTTTATTTACGCGATTTTCGCGCTCAAAATCGAAAGAAAAACATCGCATGTTAGTTTTTAACATATCTTGAGCTGTCAGATAAGGGGAAAATTGTTTAAACTTCAATACGCAACGGTTTTTCCAGAAATACTTCATTTTGAAAAAAAATGGTAACACACTAAAAATTTGCTCATACACTTTTACATTTAATGCGGTCAAACTGGATATAATGTTATTTATTCATTTTTTTCTTAATCTATTTTTATCCGGTTTATGAAATATAACGTGTATGAATGCAATTAATTTCACTATATTTACTATTTAATTGTTAATCCCAGATAAAACTTTAATATATATATATATATATATATATATATATATATATATATATATATATATATATATATATATATATATACATATATATATATATATATATGGGTATTATTTATTCGTAATTTAACAAACATAAGAAAAAAAAATAACTTTATTATAGATTCAATTTTAAATATTTACTAAATATTCGTTTATGAAAAGAAGCTATTTTAACTTATTATATAATGTAATTATAATATTTCTTCAATATAACTATAAACCTATAATTTTATAACTATTATTATATTACAAATCTAAGTATTTGAGTGCATACGCGTATAAGGTAATGTAGGATTAATCAAAAAGGATATCTTTTTTTAATTTTCCAAAAATATAATAAACAGAAGCTTACTTACTATTTATTGTAAAGTAAATTAATCATATTAATTAACAATATTTTTTTATTATATAACTCAGTCAGTCTTTTTTTATAATCATTTTCAAAAATATTTCATAAAATCATTATTATTTCACTAGTATTGTAATCATTTTACCGAACAATTACATTACGATTGACGTCAGCAAATCAATCTGTGGCCTTTATGTCAATATGATATTATTTGTGATGTAAATATACGGAAATGTACTCAAACTTTGTAATTATTATTCAAAGCTTTAATTATTTATTAAGACAAATACTATAAATAATAAAAAACTACGTATCATAATATACTATAGAAATTTAAAAAAAAACCCGCAATTCTTATTTAATAATTCTTATTACGTATTTATATTCTGATATATATTATGATTTTAAATAATTTTATTAGCATTTTTATTTAAGTAATACAAAATTTTCATAAAATATAATCAAGATTGTTTGAAAATATTAGACGTTGTTTTTATTTTAAGTATGTACTCATATTTTTTTCAAACCGATCACACTAGTTGCAACGATATCATTAATGCAAGGGAAAATATCTTGTTAAAATGCACCCACTAACCGTATTTTTTTTTCATTTGGGTCATCGAAACGCTCGTTAAAATTGCCACTATTTTTGAAAGCATACTAATTTTAAATATCTTTTTTTTTGTAATACAAAAGAAGCGAAAATGCTTCGGATTTTTTAAAATGGCGAATTTCCCATGAATTTTCTCGAACGACTTGATCGATAGTCCGCAACGAGCCCCCTCGTCCCAATAGAGGTTCTCCTCTTGAACCCCTTTACGTGAAGCCACCCTGGGTTCGAAACATAGAATGAAACTTCGTTCTAAATAAAACTCCTCCCCGTTCTCTACAGCTGAAAGTCTAATAATAGCGCGAAATACCAGTTTTCTGATCCGCCTTTTGTAATAAAAAAATATCATATTCAATAAAGATGAAGCAGAATTAAAAATAAATGAACGTTCATCGTTAATAGGTTTAAAAAAATACATACATACACATAAATCGTTAGTTCAAACTGAATTTGACTTTAACAAATACTCATAAAAGATTTACCGAAGGTTACTAGCATTAATAATGATCGATTCGATTTTTAGTATGTAAATATAGATATGGATTTGTAACATTTTTTTGTTGTTATAATTATAGGCAACGGATCTTTATTGATAAGCAAAACATTTATTATTTACCAGTCGATATTTAATTATACGTGTTATATTAGAATTTCGTGACTTTTACATAAGCGTGACATACTATATAATTATGATATAATTTATATATTTTGTAATTTGAAATAAAAATAATTAAACCGTATCATATGATTATACCTAATCATTATTATAATTCTCTAGAGTAACCAAATCGAAGTCAATTTTATAATATTTGAGTAATGAAAAATATATGAAATTTTTAACTTTCTATAGTCAATCTTTAGTAATAAACCTCCAAAAACATACCAGATTAATTAGTTATTAAAAAAGTAAAACATTTTGTTAATATTACTATATATTGTAAAAAAATATTAAATTTTATCAAATAATTACTAAATATAATATTATATTTTTTCATAATGTCCATTAATTTTATATTTCTATTTGATTTATGATTTTAATATTTTAAATTATCATTTACCATATATATGAAATACTAAAATTTTAATAATAAAAATGGGGAACAACAAAAAACTCTAAATATTTTTTTTATTTATATCAACATTATATTATATATATATATATATATATATATATATATATATATATATATATATATATATGTAGTTTCGATAAAATAAATTGATTAAATAATAATTCGGTTTAACTCACTTTTGGTAAACGACAAGGTTAATTTCACTGAGTGATCTGCTTTAAAACGCTACTAAGGAATATATGTAATGTCTAGACGCATTGTACAATCATTTATAAAGGAATACACACACACACACACACAGAAAATAGAAAATCACACATCGATATTATAGTATATACAACCCTTCATTTACACACACACACACACACACACACACATATATATTAACATATTCACAGACACACAAGAGACTTCGGTGCGCAAAGGGTAGCTTGTACGCAAGGCCGTGTAAATAAACTCAACTAATACATCACTAAATATAATACTGCAGTCTTTTGGACATTCGTACCTTGTTACTGATGTCACAAGAAAGCACGATTATTAAAACATTATTAATTTGTTTTTATTCATTTTTTATTTATTTTAATAAAATATATGTTCATTTTCATTCTTTATATAATATTTATAATATATTACGGTACGATATTCATTATATTTAAGAATGAAAACGAAGTAATTAAATATATATAGGTAGTATAATAAAAAATTTGAAAATATATTTTAAAATAATATTTGTTCGATTATTTTGCATGAAATAAAATAATCTGTGTTTTATCTTACATAAATGTCATTTACGTTATTTATAATTAAGTCTTTTATAATAAATGTTTCATAAATATTTTCATTACAAAAGTTATCAGTTGAACTCGGTTTTACCATTAATATATAACGTATGTGTATGTTTATTTTCGTTCTATATCAAGTATGTCAACCAACCAATACAACGGGATCAAATGTCAACAATGATACGAATTAGTATACGATCACTACATGTGAATATGTAGGTATAATACAAATAGAAAAGCGTCATATCAATATATAATCACCATATTGACGAGCGTAACATGATGTTTTTATAAAAACGAACAATTATTTACATGTATCTGAAATGTTTGAGAATAAAGGACTCACCTGCGTACCTACCGGCGTTCCCTGCACGTGTGAGACAGTGAATTTGGGCGGAGCTTCTCGCGCAGACGCCACCCATTCAACCCCCCACCATTTTACGCTAGCCAATCGATATGCGACGCAGTGTTCGAGGCGGGAAATATTGTCCTATTCAAAAAATTTACGCAATGCGATTGAAAAGCTACATTTTTTTTCTCACTTATAATAATTACTAAAATAATACACAGTTCATATAAAACCTAATTATAATAATAACCGAACTCGAAAAGAAATACGGTTTATCTATGATATATAATATAATTTTTTTTTTCACGTAAATATATTAATTTTAATAAATTAAATACATTATATATATCATACTAGGTCAAAGTAATAGTAATTAAAAATAGGAAAACATTTTGTCTAAATATATATAACCAAAATAGTGTAAATTATATAAATTAAGTGATTGATTAACATGTTTTACCATAAATAGCTCTCAAATGATTTTATTCCAAAAAAAAGAGAGTATTAAAATTTGCTTTCTTTTAAAAAATATACTTTATTTTCTTTATTTATTATTATAAGACTACTGCTCTTTCTCGAACTACGTTTTTCAACATTTTTGATAAATGACATTAAAAAAATTGTTTTTGTTCACGATTCATTTATAAGTCTCCATATTTTTAATTAAAAATGTATTATTTGGCTCTTATTTGTTTTGGAAATTTTCCTTCTTTCTATTACAAGACTCCATGACTCCTCTTTTGACAAATTTTTTATACCAAATATTTTGTGCCTTCATCTAAAAAAAATAAAACAATTAATATCAATTACTATTTAATGTTTACCAAAAGATATATTTAATTTGATAAAACTATTTATCAAATAATTGATATGTTTCTAAATATGATATATTATACATTAATAATAGTATAAAAATATCATTATTAATTAAATATTTATTCCGTTATTTTTTTAATTGCACTAAAATTGATATCATATTTTTTAATAAAAAAAATATATTTTTATAATAATAGCACACTTGTTGTTTATCAAATAAACATTTAAAAAAATGGAAAATATTTTTTTAATTTAAAAAATACATTATTTTTATTAATTTTACAATTTTGAACCGAAACTTATTGAAAAAAATCAAGTTTTACTATTACTTTCTTTTTCTTATTTAACGATAGATGGCAAACGTCGATTTTTAAATAATATCTTAATTTTTGTCAAAATTTCCAAATAGACACCCATAAATGCGTATATAATATAAACATTTTCACTTTTTATTATTTAAGAACAATATTTGTTCAAAATAATAAAATTTCAATTTTGATATTTTAATAAGTAAATATTTTTTTAATATACTGACATTTTATTTGTTTTATTAAGTACGTATTCTCAATAAAAAAAGAATTAATGAATTATTGAAAATTTATTAAATAAAATGTTACGTCACATATCCCATTTGTTCGATTCGATTATATGGTCAAAATATGACCATGGCCTATTTTCTCTAACATTATTCGAAAAGCATTCAACGTTCTTCGGGTCACAAACTTCTTATATACAAATTTCAATAATGGCATTTCTTTTCTTATCCTAAATATAATTGCATTGAATTATCTCACCCTCCACTATCGGTAAATTGATGATATATAATATTTATTATGAAAATAACACTATTAAATCTAATTTATCCGATATTTTTTTTGTCATAATTTTAGAAATTCATATAATTTTTCATTTTTTTATCTATTTTTTTTTTCAATAATCAAAATAAGTACTAAAAAAAATAATTTTTGTAATATCGATAAAAATATTATTTGAAAATTGGTTTGAGGTATAAAAAAAGAGGCCAGACTAGTCGACTCCAGTAATGTCCTAAATAGAAGTAGTCTAGTTTTTAACCCTCCTTTCCCGTCCTTCGTAGTCTGGAATTGTTTGTCGAAGCTAAAGAAGTATAATCGTAAAATTTCATATTCGAAACGACTATTGTAAGAAAAGCAACAGCTCAACTCTCATTTATCACAATACAAAAAAATATAGATACAAATCCTAGCGCGTAATTCTTTTATTTTATTCTAAAATATGTATACTTATTCTATATTTAACTTCGTTATAGATAAATAATATGTTGATAAACTTTGACATGTATGAATTTATAGTATAATGAAAAATAAACATTTTTTTAAAGTGATTAAGCAAAACAATGATAATATATACAAACATCTAATGAAAAACAAATTGTACAAAATAAATTAATAAAATTATTACTCCAAATATTGATATTGTCATAAATAAAAAAAATAAAATATTTTAATCTCAAAGAATTCACTAAAAGTTTACACATACAGATATATTTAAAAAAATATGTTTTTACTTTATCTTCAATATATATAAATAAAAATTCTTTCACCGAAACAAAACATCAAACATGTTGATTATTGTTTTGCGCATGAAAAATGAAATTAAAACGAATATTGATAACCTTAGTTATAAAGAATTTGCGTGTTATTCGAATGATTAAAAGCAAATAAATATGCGCACATCTTTTTTTCATATTTTCAATTCAATATTATTTTGAACGATTTAAAATAAAAATTGAGAAACGTTTTCGGGTGTTTTTTTCCGAACGCGTTTTTAGCATTCATGTCGTTCACATTCGCAATGAGCACGCACTCTTTATATTCACGAGCACAATAAAATAAAACCGCATTGATCATAGTAAATATCTTTTATTTTCGACAAAAAATTCATCTTGAAACATTATTCTTTATCGTGTTTTAGTAATTACTAGAATAAAACATTTATATTCTTGTTTTATTCCTATATAGATTTCATGAATTGAAATATATATTTTTTCAGAATCAGAAATATATATTCTTTCAGAATCAGTAATATATATTGATATTTTTATTTTTATTCTAATGATACAAAATTTTTCTTAATAACTTAAGTTCTATTGAGAAAAAAAAATAAGATGTTATTTTTTTATGAATTAAAAAATATTTTACTTTAGATAAATCGTATAATAATTATAATACGTAATGCTTTTAAGTGTATAGCTATTTTGTCATAAAATCTTTTTTTTACTTATACCTCATATCGAAATAGTATAGTAATATATTAACATTTTTAGAGTTAAGTGTGAACTCAATATCTCTTATTGGTTTGCAGATAGTCAGAAACTTTTTGCTTACGTCATTCAAACAAAAGAATAATTCCATTACATGGATTATTACTGCTGCGCAAGATTTATAATTATTATTTCATATTTATTATGAGAGAAACGTATAATAATAGTCTATAAAATATTTTATTATTTAATATATTGCTATATTAATACAATTTATTAAAAAAATTAATGAAATGTTGATTATGTGAAACTATTTCTCAAATGAAGGTTGCGCAATGCTTATATTACTATGTTAAATTAATCAAAATCGTTTTAATAGCTTAAAACTTTCATTTAAATAAAAAAAAAATATATGTACTCGATTTTTAAATTCAAAAACGAATAATTAAAACTTTAACCATCTACTTTTGACATATATAAAAAAAGTTTAAATTACATATTTACTTATCTAAAATATATTATTAATTAAAAAAAAATGTTTTGTAAATAAATATATTATATTATAATTTTATGTTCAAATTTATAATCATTTAATAATTTTTATTCACATACACATGCACGCACACATATATAATATAAATTAATTAAAGCGATATAAATAATATATATATATATATATATATATATATATATATATGGTATATATATTGAAATACTCAAACTTTAAACCTTTCATTGAAAATATTAGAAAATTATCGTTATGTTTACTTAAAATTTTATTGTAGTTATTTCACATCATGTTACATTATTTAATATTTATAGTACATTTCACTAAGAAAATATTCATATTTTACCCATATTTGTGTTAATTGTTTTCGGTTTTAATTAATTAATTTTATATGTATAACTTCTACATAGTGTATTTAGTTTTCAAATGAAATTCTATAAAATAATCAAGATAAAGTTATTATATAGTTTATACCTAATATTTATTTTGAACGGTTCTAAAATTTCAGGAGAATTTTTCTCTTAGACAAGGTCATATTTAAGGTTAAATTCAGATTTTCGTATTAATTAGTGAATTGAATTTTAGTTACATATTATTTGTAGTTTTTAATATTAAATAAAACACATATTTCAAAATTCTTTATATTAAATATTTACATATAATGAAAAATTATCGACTTTGTACCATGAAAATTATACACATAAGTACTTATAGATTTTTCAAAACTTTGATAAAGACGATATAAGCAGTCTGATTATTGCAATGAATTTATGGAAACCTCGTATAGTAATATAAATTTTCATAATAATATAAATTATTTTTCCAATACTATAAGTAAATAGTTATATTGTTTTACATTTTCATTTTACAATTATTATTATTTTTAAACTTTTATAATTATTTTAAATATGAGAATTCAAAATGTGAATCCTTATATTTTTGTTTACGTTTAAATATAAACGTAATTTTGTAACGGAGATTGTGAAATTAAATTCTCGTCATGCATAAAAGTTATAAGAAAGTTTTCGATTACATTATAAATATAGTTCAAAAAATAAATGAATTACAACAAAAAAAATGTATCTTTTAGATTTTTTTTTTTAATATTTTTTGAATTGGTATTAAATGCAAAATATTTTGTATAAAACTAAAAAAGACGTTTTATAAACCAAGAATCTTCGTTAAAAATACGCTCTCGAGAAATACTATATGTTTCAAATTTAAAGATCGAACAATCCATCACATTCGTCCGGGAGACGTTCGCATTTTTAGCGGGAACGTTGCTCCTTAGACAAGGGTACATCAGAACGGGAAGGTTAAAGTGACGTCTGCGAGCGTTCCAAGGCACAGGATGGTCGTCGCTCGTCGGTTGTGTGTGGGCGTCGCATTTATGCGATGGAATGAGGCGGGACCTCGAGGAACACGGACCGAATGGGGGCCAAAAGGGGGCCAGAGGGGGCGCCGCGCGCGCGCGCTGTATCGACCGCCTGCGCCCCCCCCTCGGCACCCCTCGCCGATGACACTTGCCCCCGTGGCTCTGACAGGGTGCGACGTATACGAGCCACCGTTATCGGGGATGAAACGTTTGCCCTGATCGAAAATTCGCACACGATCACCGCTCTTATTCCGCGAGATATATATACTACATAACAAAACACAGGTATTACAAAAAAATATATGAAATAAATAAATTTACACTTTTATAATGTAATGAAACCAACTGAATACTGCATTATTATACGGGGTGTTCTGTTAGAAAACCGGTCCGCGTGCGTAAAACTCTCGGTTATCCGCATACACTTTTCACGATTTCTTTATTCGACCTATGTGTGCGTGCTAGAACCGTCAACGTGACGTATGCTTACACGCGTACAAATTTGTGCGTGTGTGTGCGCGTGTTTTTTTTTATAATTTCATAATAAAATTATATTAAACTGCACATTATGCGCTTTAACTTTAAATATCTTTTTAATTTATCCTCCATTGTATATATAAAATTAAAATTTATTTATACGATAATTATTTGTCATTTTTAAATAAATTTTATGCCTTTTATTTTACTTATGACGTGTTGAGGAAAAAAAACAACATATTTGTTATATAATATATAAAATGAAAACAAAAAAAACAATCATGTAATTATTTATAAAATTAACTAATTAATTACACACATACACAACAGGAAAAAAATATTAGTATTTGTCGTTTTTTTTTCGGAACATCCTTGTTTTTTATTATTTTATACTAAATATCGTTGATCGTCACCGTTGAAAGAAAACAAAGTTTTGACGATGTCGCGCTATGCGTGACGTTTAAAAATCACCGGAACGAAAAAAAGGGTTGAAAATTCTTCGACAAATTGCAATATTCGTATAAAATTTCCAAACATATATAACATTATATAATCACTACATATGTGTACAATAGAAAGGATTATCTGTACGGCAACGGTTATTTGTTTATTCTTATATATATATATATATATATATATATATATATATATATATATATATATATATATATATATATATATATATATATATATATATATTGTTGAAAAATATAATATATATTTTATTACAGCACTTTGCGTGTTTAAATTTATGCAAATATATGAAAATAAACCATGTGTATGTGCTATATTGTACACTGCGGTTTTTCTTTATTGAACTGCAGCCAATTATCGAAATAATATTAATATCTATTTTTAACAAATAATATTAATTTTTTTATATAATTATAAAATTAAAAACAAACGTTAAAGCTTTAATTCGCGTATAAGAACATAGACAGACTTATTTTAATATAATTATTTCTTATTAACAAACTTAAATAGTTTTTTTTTCAGAATTAAGCCTATGTTTTAAATATTTTCAGTGTTTTTTTTTTAAATTAGTTTAAACTTTAACTTCGTTTTATGATTAACTGAAATTTTTGTTGCACGCAAATGTTTTTATTTTTATAAAGCGATATTTCTTATAAACTAGAAAATATACTCGTGTTCACATACAAAAACGTATAACGTAATGATATGTAATTATTTTATGTTTAATTGAAAAATGACATTTTTATTGAAAATGAAGTTTCAAAAATCAAATGCATATGCTGCATAATAATCAAATATATTGATAATTTTATTATTCCAAATGTTAATCGTTATAATTTTAATAAATGATTGACATTTATTTATTTTATTGTATTTACTATTGGTTAGTTATTAAATTTATTTTTATAATATAACCTAACAAAAATAAAAATACAAGGTAATTTTTTTAAATATTTATATGAAAAATTGAAATAAAAATATTAAAAAAAAATATATATTTAATATATGAAATACTATTATTGAAATAAGTTTGAAGACATTTAAATATTTAATATGTTATATTTGATAAGCATTTACTAAAAATAAAACATTCGCGACTAAATTAAGAAAATAAATCAATATTTTTATATAATTTATTCATGACGAAATGTCGCGCAATAATAAGCAAGTACGTATTGCTTTTGCGTTGATAATTTACACAAAAATGTTTATATATTTCTAATAAAATATTAGCAAAGCTAAAAAAGTAATTAATTTTGTTTTCAATAGATTTTTTTAATGAAAGCACTTAAAATAAATCGTAAATTATATAATTATAATTTGTTTAGTATAATTAAGTAGCACTAATTAAAAGTGTGTATATATATATATATATATATATATATATATATATATATATAGTGTTTTTTTATTTCAAAATATCTCAAAATTGATTGATTATATAGAGAAAAAATGAATATTAAATTACAATATTTTTTTTATGATTTCTAATAAAATTTTATTCAATTTATATAAAATAATAATTTGATTTGTTTTACTTCTTAAGACACAATTAGAAATCTTATAAATATCTTTAAAATTATCAAAGTTCAACAAACAAATCACAATAAATAAAACTGGACGCGTATTTTTCGCAAGCTTGAGAACCATCGCATTGTGACCGAAATGCGATGGTATGTTACGTAAAAGCCTTTTGTAAGTTATTCACGTTCAGAACGTTAACGTGGTGTGTTCTTTCTTACTTTCTTTCTTTTTCTTTTTCCTTATTTTTTCTATTTTTTTTTTTCGTTTTTCGATACCGGGAGTAAAAGTAACTTTCTCCCGGTATTTATCCGCGGAACGCAACACGTTAATGACGTCACGCAGTCGGGAAAATTCTGGTTCGCCTTAAAACGTGAAGAGTCCTGTTCATTTCATCGCATTTATCCTGAAAATTATCGTCTACAAATTACCGTGAGCCAAACAATATATGGTACATTTCCTACACTCGTTTGCCGTAATTTAGCGATCAAATTCATCATATCAATAAATGTCATTAATCTTTTTTTTTCTTTGAAGTTATCGATATAATGAAAATGCTATAATAATAGATGACAATCTCAATTTGTATTTTTTTATATTCGAAACGATTTGAAATTCATGAGACGCAATTATTAAATGGTTCTATAAAATGTTATATTAGCCACAATTCCTGGTAATGGCAAAAACGATAACACTTACTGTAATTGATTGCTGTTGCTAATATTGAATTCTTAAAGCGATTGTCGTGTTTTTATACCTTTCAAAAAATTTTCGGTATTTTTACATTGATCAAATTTTTTTTTCCATTTATAGAAATTTATAATAAAAATCCTACTACAGAATGAAAATATATTCTGTCATAAAATTACCCTTTCTAAAAATAATAATATGCGAACTATAGATATTTTTTTATATTTATAATTATTATAAAAATATTTTATCGTTTTTTATCCAAATAAAATATATAGACGACATTGAAATATTATACTAATTATAAAATAACCATAATTCAATCAAATTTCAAGATATACACACAGTAAACTTAGGCATAATATAAACATACGCGTAATTAATTTATAATAAATTTTTCGTATTCGTTTTTTATTATCATTTACAAATTGTCATTTCCAAAAATACATTAAAAAAAATCGAAACTCGACAAAAGGAAAAAGGCGCAAAATCGAATGTTCTAAACTGTCATTGGTTTACTTTTTTTTATTATTTCCACAAATGTATAGATATATATAGATCTGATGTACTGGAAATTTTATAAAAATATTTCTCTATTTATAGACTTTCGTATGGGAAAACGTATGGTTTTCTATACGTTTCATCGATAACATATAAACCGTTTTATATACGGCTAGCTTAGGCCGCAGCGATGTTGTACACTTTTGTTAAACTTTATCTGATCGCAACGTTTCACAATTGACCTGAAAAAGAAGTCTTTTCATTATCCATTCTGTATGTATGTACGTATTCAGTCGTTTTCTTTTTATCCATGCTTTTTATAGCTTGAGACTCGAAAACTTGTTGTACTCACTATAAAGAAAAGAAAAGGTGTTTGATTTGAAAATTTCTTATTTTATTTTATAAAAAAATATATTAAAATGGACATTTTCAACCTTATTGTTATGTACGATTGTCGTTCCAATTTTATTATCAACGCATTTCGACTTTTTTGGGATGACTGTTTAAAATTATATTGAATTTTATAGGACATGATGCGGTAGGCGCGACCGGGCGGCTGCCGCTGGCCATGGCCGCTGAAGGTCGCGTGCCATAATGGCTGACGAAGAGAACCCTCAGACCTTCGTCGAGAAGGTGCTCTTCTATACAACAGCCACATTCATCTTGTTGGGCACATTCAGTCTATTCGCATTCCTATTTTTGGTTCCGTTCGTCATCGATCCAGCATTCACCACCATATTTATGCAGTTTGATACGGTTCCGGCGATGTGTTATACTGCGGAAACTTTGCATCGATACGGTGTATCAAATTGTTCGTGGTCTTCATGCCGTGAAGGATGTACCAAAGAAGTTTTTGACTGTCTTCAGATACGTGTCCATTATAAAAGAGCACCTGGAAGTGATCCGCTACCATTGTTAACTCAAAAAGCACTTAAAAAACAAGAAAGTAACGACGATATCATCACAGAATTAGAAGAAGATAATGAAATACCACAATCATTAGATCTCGATGATCCTCTTCCCACTGGTCTTCAGGGCAACGATTCTGAGTGGTTTTTCACGTACGCAAGATTGTTTCCCAATGTGAAGGGCTGCGGGTATCCACCAGCTCTGAATTGCACAATATTTTTTAGTAAATACAAGGACGTAGGTACTAATTACTCGTGTTACTATAGTAAAGTTGATCCAGGGCTCGTGATTTCTGATCTGGATATGTGGCAAAACACTTTGAACTTGGTGTACGCGATGGCCATACCAATACCGTCTTTTATAATATCGGTGATTTATCTAACAGTGGCATATTTCAAAATATACAACGATGACGAAGAGGCTGCTCCATTGGAACGGAATGCTGAAGGCATAGCTGGTGGCGGTGAGGGAGAAGGTGAAACTGATGCGGAAGGAGTTGGTGCTGTCACCAACGGAGGTGATACGCCCGGTAGTGATACTTTTAGAGAGGATTTAGCCTCATTCGGACATCAATTAAAAGCGCAGGGAATCGGCGAAATGGACAGCAGAGGCAGTAGGCCAAGTTGCTGCAGTCAACCAGATCGTGTTAGTAGATGCAGTTTAGAAGGAGGAGCAGTTTCCAACTCGGGCTCAATACCCGGGTGAGTGTTTGCTAACATATTTTTTTTTTTACTTAATACTCTTACATTTTCTATTTCATATGACAATAATGCTTGTAAAATAAAAAATGATAATTTAAAAATTTAAATTAGGTTACAAAATTTTCCATCACATCTATTCAATCAGTGAAATAGTCGCATCTTTGTATTCGAATTGTTTGGAATCATTTTTGATAGATTTATTTTGGTTCCGCTATTGATTGTTTCTTCAAATACAATTAATCTTTTAATCCATTGTTGGCGTCATTCAGAAAAGAATTAAATATTTCCTTTTATTTAATTGAACTAAGGCACATATAATAAAAAATCGTACTAATGATAAACGTAAAATTAGATATAAAATATTTCAAAGTAATCAGTATAATCAATTAACGTTTTTTTTTCATTATTTATGTAATATATATTCTACTATACATTTCTTATTAATTGCTTAATTGTTAATAACTTAAGTGATGAATTTTTTTATCGAACGATTTATTAAAAATTGAAAAAGGTATATATTTAGATTTATTAACATGTCAATTTTTAATTAAAAACCGTATAATTTGCATATTTCATTAAGTATAATACTTATAAAAAGTAAATTAAAGTATAATAATAAAAAAAACAACCTTAAAGCAAACATCGACAATGTATTGTACCTATTCAGCTTAATGTTTTCCACAAAGGAGTGGCATTTTTACTACTCTTCTAACAAGCGCGGTTTCAATTTGTACAAAACAGTCTACTTCTAATTAAGGGCGGTTTTTCGCAGAGAGATTAAAATGCTTTCTTCTTTGTACTCCTTTCTCTTGTTTTCTTTATTCATATTGGTGCGATGGTGAATTTTTCAAATTTTTCAAAAATACGAGGTGAAAATGGAAGGAGGGGAGGGGGGAGGGGTGATTATTAAAAATGGAGCACTTGTGTCGACGGCGATAGCGTGTAACGGACTCGCTTCATATTCTTGGTTACAAGTGTTGGTTTTATTGATCAGTGTAGTGGCGTGTCGATCATGTGCCAACGAGTACAAAAATCTAAATAAAGGTCACCACGTTTCGTTTAAATTAAACAGACCCCCCCATCCCCTCTGTTCCCTGTTTATTATCGAGCAAAAATTGTGATGATGAAAATGAACGCCGACAAAAGAAAATGTTGTACAATTTCGAATCATTCGTATAATGATTGAATTAATACTAATCGTGACAAAAAAAAAAGAAAAGAAACGCGACACCATATTTAATACGATGGTCTATTTATATGTTACTTTATATAGTGTTCGTTTTTCGTTTCACCGCTTTAGAAAATTGTAAAAATTAACTATTGAAAATAATTGGATGAGTCAAATGTGCTACGTTCCGAAAATAATACGAATAAAAAAAATATGACTTCGTTCTCGAAAATATTAATTTTTGCTCTCTAATACGATTTTAATTATTTTTATTTGCATTTGAATGTTATAGATAAAATCTAAAACACTTAAAAAAAACTTGAACTACCTTTATATTAAAAATCAATAATTGTATTGTTTTTCAGTGCCTATATAAATATAAAATATTTCTCATTATATTTTAATTTGTCCACATTAAATAAATTTACAGTGAACATATTGTTCAAATTTTAATATTTATTTCTAAATATATAAAAAGAAATCCAACCTTTCCGATTTCGGATTTTTGAAATAATATTATGTAGTTCAAAAATAATACAGACGTATAAAAAAAAACATAATCCAATTTAGATTTAGTGAATAGATTCACATTGATTTATAAAAGTATATGAAGTAATATGCAAAAATATATTAAAACATCATCAAATTATAATCGATTTTAAAATATTACGTATCGTAATGTTTTTTGAAAAATGTATAATTCCTTATATATATATATATATATATATATATATATATATATATATTTAATGTATTATCAATCATTTAAAGAAGGACATTTTATCTATCATTTGACTTTATAATAAAAATAAACCAGAACTGATAAATTCTCAATTACCAAAATTAAACATCATATCGTCAGTACAAATAATATGTTTAATTTCTTTTTGTTCAGTGTTTTTAACAAATTTCTATTATAACCGATTACATTTTTGACCTTTTGACATTTTTTATTATTTTATCGATTGATCGGAAATTAAAATAAAAATAAACATTATCGTCATAGAAGTTTCATGAAAAGTTCTACATCGCATTCTATATATTATATAACATTTATATGATTGTAATATATAATAAATATAAAAGAAATCGTACTTCCATTTTAAGATTTTTGTTGCCTTCATATTATTTTTTAAGAATTTTTTTCATGTCGCCTCATTTTTATACATGTTATTATATTGATATAATAAAATAAATTTTATTATTTCAATATAATAATCTTGTAATCATCATTAAAAAAATACAAAATAATAATATACGACGATTATACAAACTTGAAAACCCTAAGCAAATTGATATGAATATATTATATAAACTTAATCATATATACTTTATATAAAATTCGAATTTTCGATACCAACTTTCCATACAAACATTTCGTAATCCATAAAACGATTCCATCTCAAATAATGGAATGTCCTTTTATCCTCGGAGATTTGGCTCCATTGTAAACATAGTGTTCGTGAAAAAAATACCAAATTACAAGCAAGCACAAAATATCCATCCTATTTTCCTCTCACACTTATAAACATACATACAATTATTTTTTTCTTATAAAACAAATCATGAATTTTTCATGAAAATTTTGTATTCTAGATTGTTTAACTAGTAAACATTTTATATATTTAAATATACATATAAAACAATAAGGATAATTGTCAATAATTTTAATAATTTACAATAGAAAAATACATACGCAAAAATTACTAATATACTTTTGAATTTATTAAATATAACTTATTTTTAAATGTATACGCATTTAAATTTGAGTAAAAAGAATATAAAAATGTATATTTACATTTTGGACTAATTTTTCGTTAATTAAAAAAAAATATATATAATTTATTGTAATTTGTAGACAAAGAAAATTGGCGCTTATATTATTAAGCTAAATTAGTTTCCATAAATTATTAGTTGGAAAATTAATTCTTATACATATATAATTATCGGATATCGATTCGATTCTATAGAAGTCTATTCTTGACGATTAACCACTGTAAATCAAATGAATGGTTTCAGGAATACATCCGTTTGTCGTAGTCTCAATATATAATACATAATTACATACATATGCCGTGTTTAATAAAAGGATAATTTGGAATAAAAATTAGATTTTTTTCAATTATATACAATTTAAAATATATTCAATTTAATATTTTAAATTTCCTCATCTGTTTTTAATAAAAATAAATACATTTCAATACATGGAATTTAATTTAAAAATTAAAAAAAAATCACCTAACATGCATAAAGTATTCCAATATAATTGCAGTGACGTTTATGAATATCGCGAAATGCATGTATTTATTATGCAATATTCTTGGAAAAATACATTTAAGTATATGCGCATTGCGACATACAAATATTTATAGACAAATATGTATAAATTGATCTTTTTTTATGTATTGCTAATTTTGAACCAATATACTATTAATTTCTTTGGTTTATTAAAGAAAATACTTAATATTAGCGTGGTATTATGTGCTATTAAGTTAATTATAACACAACAATTTATAATATAATCTTATTAACTAATGAATGTTTGTGTATTTTTATTTTTTTCTTACATTCTTATATATACAATTTAATTCCAATGTAAAAATAGATTTTTTTTAATGAAGATAGTATTGTTTAAAATATATCTATAATGTTATAATCAATAGAAAAAAATCTAAGATGCGGAAAGAAATAGGAGGGCGTAATGTTGGAAACCATCTTATTAAAATAAAATAATTTACGTAAAATAATATAATCGTTTCTATCAAAAAAAAAAGTTTTTTTTTTAAATACAATATCAAATCGAAAAAATGGTCTTACATTAATAATATTCTTAATAAATGATCAAGTTATTAAGATGGTTTCTGGCAAACCTTCAAATGAAAAAAAGTATAGATCTTTTGACAAATGATAGGTCGCCCGTACTATTAATGCGAAACGTAGAAGCTTTTAGAACAATCTTATCATGAATGGAACCCCAAACATATCACATTTCGCAATATAATATAATACGCGGACATTCAAAACCTTAGCCGTAATGGATAAAAAAAAACATACACTATTTTATATCTTCTCAAAACACGAAGTTTTCCACTTAAATGTTGTACGTATCATTAATTATAAATATCGGTAATCTATTCTAAATAGAACTTGAAAAGAAACAATATATATATTACCTATATATGTCTTTCATTTTCTACTTCATTTTGTCAGAATTATAATTTTAAAAAAAATTCTACCAATTATACGATTTAATTTTATTTTAATATCAAATAAATGTCACGAAAGACTCGATTATTTTAATACGTTCTTATATTCTTTTCTTTTTATTAATATAATAATACTATCAATTTTCATATTCCTTTGCGATTTCACATTGATTTTATCCGTATATTTTTATGACTTACGTAATAAGGTAAATTTTCTTATTACGCAACTTCCACGTTTTCCCTTTGTGTCAATTCGTGATACTTCCACACGATATTAATTTTTAAAAAAAAGTTTTTTCTACAAAATTTTAAAATTCAATATATAATATTTCTTGTAATGCTAATGAACCAACAGCAAGATTAATTTTAATATGTTTTATAATATTATTGAAATAAAAAAACAGTTAGAAAAGACGAATATAAATAAATTTACTTTATTCAAGGTAAACAAACATTAAGATCAATTTATTAGTAAACGGCATAAACAGTCCTCTCGGGTCTAATAAGCGATATAAATCTATAGAATAAACCCGAGCGAACATTTTCAATAATTAATACCACAAACGGCGACATTAACGATAGAAGTTTGTGTGAAAATATAAATGGATAAAACCTATATAAGAAAAACTCAACAAATAATGCATTATATTCACATATGAAGCGTTGCAATTTTTTTTTTAATAATATACCATATAATTTATGAAAACGTTCCAAATATTATGCTACGTGTAAATTTATTTTATATCACGACAATATTTCAATCAACTTTTGTCTAATTCTTATTCGCAATTAATATACATTTCTTTTTTTATTGTATTATCTTATAATATTAATTTGTATACTGTAATTGAAAATATTTTTATTTTTTACATATGATATAGTATATCTTCAATTTGAACTCGCGAATTTCGGTTAGTAACGTCAAAATTCATCTAAAAATATCACATTTCTTACAGTAATACTGTATATGTTTGTTAACAATGAACAACTTCATTTATTCCAAACATTTCTACAATAAAAGTCTACATTGTTATACAATGTACAAATTCTTGGAACACCGTTATCCGTGTATATTAAAGATTTTTTATTTTATAACTATATATTTTACTGATAACATCCAACTATTATTTAAAAAAAACAATTGATATTGATCAAAATTGCTAAAACTTATTTTTCAATATTTTTTTTTTAAGAAATGCCGTATTCCAGCAATTTATATCAATTTTATGGTGACAAATCTGAAAAGGTTTAATTAAATTTTTAATTAGTATAAAAATTAATACGATATATATATATATATATATATATATATATATATATGTGTGTGTGTGTGTGTGAGTGTGTGTATATATATATATATATATGTGTGTGTGTGTGTGTGTTTGTGTATATATATATATATATATCACATTATCATAATTTGTCAAAGTTATGAATTCACAAGAGCCGCACACGTGAATAATTATAATGACTTAATGACAAATGTGTATTCTTGAAGGGATGTACTATATATATGACAAGACTATTTTATAGAACATATATATTATTATTTTCAGTTTCTTGTATTATAATTACCTTCAGTAATATTAATCTTTAATTGACTGACAAAAAGCATATTTTTTTGCATTTTTTACGATATATACGTGTGTACATGTATTTTAAATGAAGATTTTCGTAAAAGTCGCTCAATCGTACCACCACAAGACACGGCCGTATTAGTCCAATTAATCGGCTGGTCTAATTAACCGAAAACAAAAAAAAAAAATTATTACGTATTTTTGAATAAGCTTTCATTATTTTAGTCTTAATAAACAACTGTTCGTATTAACCGGTAATCTCATTAAGCGACTTCTACTGTACATTAATATATAACCATAATTTTTATTTACCAGTTTTATTTGCTCAGAATTAATTAAGCATATTTCGATATTAGTTCGCCATAGATTCAGATTCAGTTCGTATGGACTATAATTTTCGTGCATCTTATTAGCAAAAGTACTGGGTACGTTCTAAATTACGACATGGTACAGAAGTTTCCAAACGCATTTCGACTGCCGAACAGGTAGTAAAAATGGTGTACCCCGGTCGAAACCGCAATAAAAGGAGGCCTTGGCCTCCCATAGGAGCACTCGAATTATACTTGTGCCAGAAAACACATACGCATATATAGAATCTTGCTGAGTTTTCGTATCAGTGATTCAAAACCGACAGTTACTATCGAATAAAATCAATACGAAAACAATAATATTTTTAATGAAAAACATTCTCAGAACTTTACTTTCGTAATTTCCAATATAATTTAATGAGAACGCAATAATGAATACACATATATCATTTTAATAAGGTTGATAATTATATAAAAATAAAATACTAATATATTCGTGAGATAAAAGTAGCAAATAAAAAATAATGAAATACTAATGATACCATTTTGGGTATACATTTTTAATTATCATGCGAAAATATGATATCGTTGTCACATACGGTCCAATTTGAAAAAGGTCACAAAATATGTACATAATAATACTATATACCATACGGTCTGTCAAAAATTGATATTCTCAATTGTTCTCAGATTTCATTAGTTACAAACCATTTCAAAGTTTCATCGCGAATCTGCGTACCTTTTCTGTAGTATCTGTTTAAATATTGATTTTAAACCCGCTTTTCCGGGTTTTTCACTCTTTCAATTTTTCCTCCGCTATACCCTTGCATTCACTGTTGGATGATGACCTCAACGTCTTTCTTCCATATTTTTAACATTTAGAATTTTAAATTTTTCTTTTCATCGAGCAAACACAAATATATACTTATGTATTCGAAATTTGACGTCAACTTTATTGCCCAAACCAGTGTTTCTCAAAATATATTCCGTAAGATTGTTTTATTATTAATTTCATTATATAAAACTTTTTTTTGTAATTCATATAGAAGTAGTAAATATTATATATTAATTAAAGATTTTGTTTGAAAAAAACATAAAGGAGCGTCATACTTAATACATATGACAAAGCACAGAAATCATTTTTATGTCTGTAATTTTGACAATAATTTTTATTCCCTAATGTTTTTTAATGAATAGATATTTAATTATCAGAGTAGAATTCCATTAAAAAAATACACAGTCTCTTTTTTTAATTATATAATAATTTTTAAAAATTAACGCAACCACAATGAGCCATACGAAAATCTATTATAAAGGTAATATCTATTTCGGCAATAGAACGCTCGTTATTTTCGCACAGAAACCAGTTTAATGCCTAATTCGTATTCCATTTCATCTTCTTAATAGTGTCGTTTTCTCGGTATATAAATTACAGCATATTCGAGCGACTAGCGTTACCAAAATGAAAGGAAATTACGCACGTAATTGCGCAAAATCTACTTTTAATAACTTAATGCGATTTAAATAATCATACTTTCAGCCTGTCGTCAGAATTTTCATTTTGTATTCACGATTTTCAAATCTATTCATATCGCAATGATTATTCAAATATTAGACTGTAAACCTGAAATATGTTTTTTAACAATGTTTCTCGATATTTCAACATCTAATATTTAAACATTTTCAACTTCATATTAAATAATATTATATTAACGTATTCATTTTCATGTTGCATTCACTGATTAAACATTTACCTAAAAATGTCGTTATTCTCACAAACAATTAGAAAAATATATTTTTTAAACGATTATCGGTATAACTGCAAACGTTATAATATGTGTAATATTTTTTTTCCATGTATATATATATATATATAAGTTGATTACGTGCCACGATTGTAGTATACTGCGGCAGACACGGCGGCGCCCACCAACAATTCTGCACCACATTAACCCTTACCACGTCAAATGTCTGACCTCAAATCGTGCAAAATTGTTAAATGTCTGGTTAACGACACCTGGAAACCCCCTGAACTCCTAAAATCGTTCTAAAATTAAAATCGAAAATATTACGTTAATGAAAATACCATATATACCTCAAAGTATTAAACCCACTATATATATATATATATATATATATATATATATATATGTGTGTGTGTGTGTGTGTGTGTGTGTGTGTGTGTGTGTGTGTGTGTGTGTAAATATTTACTATTATCTAGTTGAAAAACCATAGATTTAAATTTTTATATACTTGTACTGTGCTATTTTTTTATAGACATAATTTGATAATAATAATAATTCGGTAATATTTCAAGCATTTTATTGTTAAAAATTAATATTTAAAAGCGGAAAATAGTATTAGATATACGAGTCTATGAAAAATTAATTGACGGTCCAAAATTAGTACAAGAAGAATTAGTCGATAACAACGTTACCGGTTTAATAAATGGTTTTTATTTTTTCACTATTATTAATTATTTATAAGTATTCACATGATGTTATTACTTATTTCACAGTGCAACAAATATTAAATGCAACTTAAAGGGCTAAAAAAACTACCACATAAGCATCAAAACATGTACCACTATAAGTATTTTATATATAAAATTAGTCCGTTTCTATTTATTTTATATAATAAGTATACCTAAGACATAAGATTATAAAGTATTTTTTTATATTTTAATGAAAAATTGAATTGATTTAACAATTTATTTTTTAATATTATATTTTAAATAGTATAATAAATATTAAATTTAAATATAAAAATATATACAGTACTAGATTTTATATATGGTATATATATATTTTACCAACAAATACAAAGCTATTTTGTAAATAAAATGTAATTGCGGAGTGTTTCAATCTGTGCAAATAGTTATATATTATTATCGAATATTTCTTATTACATCCATTTCTCCATTGATTTCTTTCTATTCGTTTAATTTCTTTTGAAATGCGATATATTTAGAGCAACTAAAATTTATCGACTCCCGAGGGCCGCATGAATAATATTTTATTGTCATGAGGGCCGCACACGACAAATAATTGAAGTGATTTGATAAAATATAATATATATATATATATATATATATATATATATATAATATTTTTATTATTTAAATTTGTATTATAAAAATGAAACATTTTATAATTATTGTTACGCTAAAGTCATTAAATTTTGTAATATATATCAAACGTGATATATAATTTTCACTGAAATTTCACTTATAATATTACCAATAACTTTCAACTATGTAGATGCTTCCATTTTATTATGGAAATAAAAGCATTTTATAGCAATTGACCGGCAATTTAATTAATTAATTCTTATGTACGCTAAATTCATTACAGTTTTAAATATATAAATAAGTTATTACCGACGATTTCATCATTAGTAAATGACAGTGTATGATAATATTAAAATAAATTAGAAGTATTATTATGCGTATACTAAAGAGTAGTAATTTTTGATAAATTTAAACTTTGAATATAAATATACAGAAATTTTAATATAGTTAAAATAGTTTTGAAAAGTCTTAGCTTTGTTATGGAAAAAATCTGCAAAATATTGTCATCAATATTTTGCTCAACAAAGTTTCTCCTTCTTATAAATAATTTCAGCCTATATAACTATTAAAATTATATCTACATTTTTTTGAAAAATAAATATATTACTATAATGTTTTGTTGAGAACGAAACCAACCTTCTTTTTTAACATTTATTTTTATCGGTCTTAATAATAATGAGGCATAAATGTATTACGTATAATGAACATATCTTCACGATTTAATTGGCATATTATGATACAATTTTCAGAAACTTGAGCAAGACGATGACGACGAGTATCTCAACTCCTCCTGGGCCGATAGCAGCAGTCTGAAACGTCATTTCCAAGGTTTGGAAAACATTTCTTGGAAACCAAAGTAAGCTGGGCTTCAGTGTCATCAATTTTCCGATCCGCTTAAAATTTGTATTAAAAAATAAATGAAAAAGAAAAAAAAACAAAATACAATTAGCTCAAGTCATTTCGATCAAACTCTCTTCGAAGTAAATAAGATTCAAACAAAAGAGAGAAGAAACTGAGACTTGAAATTGACAAGGGGTTTATTAATTATTATTATTAATATTACGATTATTACTACATTAAATTTTAATTAAGCCATTCATGCTCAAAACTATCATAAATATGTCGAAAAAATTCATTCATTATTATTAAACGAACAGAATTAAAAAAAAAAACATTGTATTATTATAATCATTAAACTGACAATTACATTAAACCCAATGATTAATATTTAACAAAAAAGCACTGAATGTTTGCTGCACTTTAAAAATAAATAAATAATAAAAATGACAAGTGCATCGTCTTTTTTTTATACATTTTTAATAATGTGAATTAATAAAATACATAATATACATTTGACAACGGCTATTTTACACATTTTTATGTGTGTATGTGTAAATCAGTGCAAAATAAATTAGAGCTTTGTTTAAAAAAAAAGAATTTATTGAGCTTTTTGCCCTAAGAATTTATTAAATCTATCTTTGCAAAAAATAAAAATAAAAAAAATCGATTGATAGTTGTTGAAGAAATGCCTTTTTACTTTCATTACACAATGTTATTAATAATGGATGTTTAAATTAAAGACAGTTTATAATATAAAATAAAATTTTATATGCGTATAATTTCACTTGTTGTATTATATTATATACATGTATGAGACCACAAACATTGACAATTAATTATTAGTAATAAATAGACATTGCCATTTGAAATGGAGAAAAATTTTATTGTATTATATATGCGCATATTATTTTCACTTTATGAATGTTTGTTCTTATATTATCGTGATGAATTTTCTATATTAAATACTTATAAAATGGATTTTTAAAAATCGAATGGTCCAATTAAGTGTAAAAATGGAAACATATATATATCTATAATGTTTGTGGACTCTATATAAAATTTCTTTCTTATTTCTTCACACATATTTCTAATTAATAAATGTGTACACAATAATTTATTTGTGATTTCATATTAAAGTTTAATGTAAAGTAGATAAATATTAAAAAAGGATTCAATTGCAAATTTTAAATATTTTACACAAATTCATTATAAATGTAAACGGATAAACATTTCTTTCTAAGATCTTTATAATATATTAATGATGTCTCGCATAGTACAAAATAATCTTCTTTATTCCAATTATTAATATATATTTAATAATAAAGAAAACTATGCGAGAAAAAAATACAATTAATTTATATAAAAAAATATTCTTATACCAATTGGGATTAAATAAAACTGTTTATTCTTAATACAGAAAAAAAGAAATCTGAAAAAGTTATATAATAATAATAATATATGTATATAAGTTTTCTGTGTGTTACTATTTCAATCAAATTTATCTACTTTACAATTTTTGTGTTATATCATATATTTAATTTTTAAATTCTCATGACCAAATAAAAAAAACTCATGTATGGCCTTAATATTAATTTTATCTACATAAAAATTATACGTGTATATAAATATATATATATATATATATATATATATATATATGTGAGGAAAATTTATGCAAATAATGACAATTAAAACTTCACTTTTAATTCCATTTTTTACACATTGACTTCTCGGTGTACGTATTTTGTAATAATTTAAATTAACTGAAACATATTTGTAATTAATTACAAAAAAAATGGAAAAAATAATAAATATAATATATAAAAATAAATCACACCAAATTTATATTTGTTAAAAACGATTTCATTTCTTCTTTCAGTGATATTTTCATTTGGAAAAAACCTCTGAAAACACTGTATATTGAAATCGAACATAATATATATATATATATATATATATATATATATATATCGAATACATTTAATTAAAAATAATTATTTTATTGCACAGCCGTAAGTAACATATACTAAAAAAAAATAAGAATATTAAAAATAATAATAATAATCTTTGATACAATGCGAGTGTTCAAAAAAAAGCTTTTGTGATAGAATTTGCCATCTTTAATGCCTGATCTTTCCTGCCACGAAAATATAAAAAAAATCAAAGGTTCGTTGTTTATCTTTATTAAAATATTTTTATGAACATATTTCTATACACTATTTTTTGCTTTAATCATTTCATTCTATCATTTTTATATCGTGAACGGTGTCTTTCTTATCTAAGCAATTATTGTTATAATTATTATAATTAATCGACAAATTATGTCTGATATTATAAGCATGATAAATTATAAAATTAAATGTATTCATTAAAAGTTATAAGTAATTATCATCAAATATGTTAAATAAATATTGAGTTGAAATACTTTATCAATTTAAAATATTCTTTCACATTACTGAAGAAAAGCCTTATATTTAGTTTAACAAATTGTGATGTTTTGAAAAGAATATGGGTCAAAAAAAAAATTAAAATACTGATTTTGTAATTTCTTTGTGAAATGTATTTTTTTTATATTTCACAAAAAAATACCTTAAATTTCTATTTTGTTAGAAAAAAACTAAAACCATAGACCCACTTCATATACGTCATTATATTTTAACTGTAATATTTATTAAGTATACCAAAAAGAAATCTTTTTTTTAATCTTCTTTTAAAATTAAAAATGTTTTCAATTATAATATCTCAGATATTAGTATATTATTTTAAATTTTATAATAATTCTTGTCAATATTATCAAAACAAAAATTCAAAGTTTCATTTAAATCAAACTCTCTTTTAGAAAAAATGAAAATTTTGAATCTTTTTGGTATACCTAATATATTTTTGTCATTATTAATACTTAAAAACAGATATATAAATTTTCACAACTATTGTCTGTATTTTAAATATGTAATGATGAATGAAATGTAATTAAAAATATTTTTCACATTTAATAAACATGTGATAATTATCACATATTTATTAAATTTCATAAGTAATTACTTAAGAAATTTAATAATAACATTTAATTAATAATTTATCAAATTTATAGAAAAAATATGTTTATATATATATATATATATATATATATATATATATATATATATATATATATATATAACACAATAAATGCAATAAAAACTTACAAAATTGTTGTCACGCTTTATAAATTATGTGATACATTTTCCTACTTGTTTAATTGTTAAAATAAAACAACCATAAGAAATTATGCAAATCGAAATACAAATTAATATGCGTGCTTTTTAATAGCTAAATACAAATACGAAGTAATAATTAAATATTTGAAATTAAGTGCATTTTCTTATTTGAATTCAATTTTCATTTTGATTAGCCAAATTATAAAAAGTAGCAAAAAATTGTCTTAAATGTTGCAATATTAATTAAAAAATAGCAAATACGAAAATTCTTTATTGTAAAAAAAATATATGGTTGTTTTTCTAATAATATTAAAGTAATAAAAAAATAAACAAAAACCACAAAAAAAGAAGTGATTTATCTGTGATCTGCTTTATGTAATTGTGTAATGAAATGTAATAACTTCAAGAAAATATCTAATAATATCTGAGATTCTAATGATAGTAATATTAAAAAAAAACTGTAATTTTCATTTAAACCAGTGGTCGGTAAGTAAATCTATCCGAAGACAATATATTTTATTAAATTAAATAAATATCCTAAATATAAAAACATTTCAATCTGTTCAAATTCAAATAATCATTTTACATATAAAAAAAACTACAAAAAAAAATTGAAATTTGTTCCTCGTTGACATTAAATTATTATTCATGTGTCGATAATCATTAAAATATTTTACTTGCCGACTCTGTTTTCGATAATAAATATACATCGATTGTGAATAATGTCGTCTACAATATAAATTTTATAAAATTTGTATGTGTGTGGATTAAGAGATAATATGAGAAATCGGACTTTAAAAAAAAACACACACAAATTGTTAAATTTTATTCCAGATAATACGAAAATTTGTTAAAAATTTTATCTATTGTTCTTCATAGTTAAATAATCACAACTTAAAAAATAAATAAATCGCATATTATGGTACCAACTGCCAGTATGAAAGTATTAAAAAAAGTAATTATAGAACTAAAGTCCATTAAATCATTCCTTCCAAACATTCTAAATATAAAAAGAAACAAATTTTTTTTAAGGAATAATATAATTTCGATCAAACATTTTTTTCGGTTATATTTTTCAATAACATAAAATAACTTGGCGTTACATTTTATGATTAAAAAAAAATTACATAGTCAATTACACATTCATATATTAAATATGCATCGCGAATATAATTTAACGTAATCACTATTTTTACCGAAATATAGAACATTCGTAAAAATAATTAGTAAAAAATAATTACAGAACTGAAAATGTTTATTTTCAAATAAAATGTAAATATTTGGAAGTTTAGATAATACTAAAGATGCTAATAGTAGATCAATACCTCGATACAAATTTAATAGTATTTTTTTCGTAGTCTTAAATACAGTAGATTCTAAATTATCCATTAAATTCAATTCGTAACAATCGATTTGAACAAAATCATGCCGAATCCATAATTTTCAAAGTTTTTAAAATAAATATCGATCAAGACCCACAAAAATAACGTTTTCATATCGCATGTTCCATCATCCACATCGGATAATCAGGAATCTACTGTATATTAATACATCATTAGATTGAGATGAAAGGGTGAAAACATTAATGATTCTGATGTAAAGCGTGCACAATTATTATTAACATCTGTCTGGCGTCTGGCTCTTAAAATTAAAAGAACACCATTATCAATATACACATACACATATAAACAATAAGTATGAACAATTTAAACAAATGTAAATTTACTTTTAAGTAGGAAAATAAATTAGCGAGCTGTGTGTGAAACTCACTGAAAAATAATGCTTTTTCAATGCTGTAATTATGAAAAATATTATTGAACTACAAATAAAATAAAAGTTGGAAAGCTTTTTTCTTTTCTTTTTTCATTTAAAAAAATGAGCTGCAAAATTATTTTACTGTTGATTTTTATTTCACCATACCCTAATCCTAATATTATATAAAAACTCCTTATTTAAAACCACGTATTTTGTTGATATATTATTAAAAAAATTGTAACAAAAAAAGGATTTCAAAAAAATAAATATAAAATAATACACAATCTAATAATCATATATGAATATGTATTTGTATATTACATAAATTTTCAAATTTACATGGTATATATATGAACGAGTATAATTTTTATTGAATTTATATTCAAATAATCCAGAATTTAATGTGACAAAATTCTCAACTATAATTATAAATGCAAAAAACGTACAATCAATAATATTGTTATCATTTTCAAACATAAAATCTTATGCAAAATGGACAATATTGTTAACCGACTTTTATTTGATGACAAATATTTTAAGTTATCAAATGTAATATATAAATATTTTAATATATATTAGAGATTTATAAACATCAATAATATTATATTTTTATTCGTCATCTGTATCAGAAATATTATCTAGATCAGAGTCTGAAAAATCATCAAAATCACTACCAAAATCACTAATATCACCATTTTCTCTATCTTTTTTCAATCCATCTAATTTCAATTTATTGATTTTCTCTGTTAATTTTTCATCTTCTTCATCTTCACCTTCACTATCTTCCATTATTTTGCTTTCCTTTTTATTTGAATCTAAACATTTATCTTTCCGTTTTGTAGGTTTTTCATTTTGTTTTCTTAAATACCTGAATGTAATAACACAATTAAATGAGTACATATATAATGTTTTATGAAATTTTAAAAAAAAACAATAATTACCTAAGTAATGTTCTGCGCTTTCTCTCTGGTAAAGCTTTAATTATGCGCTGTAATTCTTCATCTTCTGCTGCACTATTGGCTGTTTTCGCTTCAATTATCTAAAATTACCATTGAAAAATTAGATTATTTCTAAGTAATATTGTCATTTTTTTATGAGGGTGAAATCTCTTTATGGAGTTGAAAACTTTCATCAATTTGTAAAAAATAGATTTCAAACAATAAATATTCAAAGACAAAGTATTAATTATAAATAAATAGTCTTCAAATTAAAAAATACAAATATAACGATATACATACACGTTCTAAAAAACAAATATAATTTATTTTTTGATATGATATATTACTAGTACCTCTCTTTTCTGATTACATTTAGCGCATACACCTTCGTTTCTAGCACAAGCACTGCACATTATATGATATGCATTTTTGACGTTCTTTTCTTCACACTTTACACATTTTTTCGGTGCTGTCAAAGGTTTAAATTTTTTATATTTAATCTTCCATTGAATTATATCTTTGCAGCGGCTACAAATGCCCGATGGTTCTATAGAATTAATAAACTTGGTTTTTACCGATTTATCGTGAAGATCATTTTTATATGAGGTTCTATTCTGATATTTTTGAGGCCGAGTCCTCGTCACGTTACCCTTACCACTACTCATTTCTAACCTCAATTGAAAATAGGACCATTCGCCGCAGCAGATGTTTCATCGCGAAACCATAATACTTGTTAATACAAGCATAACAATCAATTTTATATTTAATATAAATATAATACATTTTTTAATTTAATTTTTACTAAAATAAATTGCAGATATATAAATCAATATTAAAATATTCATTTATTATATTTTAAACAACGTTTCTTATATTCTCCATTTAATCAATTTATACATTTTTCTTCAATAATAATATTTAAAATGAGCAATAAATACATATTAAAAATATTAATTAAACCATAATTTACATTTAAATATTATTAAATGATTTATGTTGTTTGACGATCGATTTATTATTTATCGCATAATATATATAGACGTAAAAAATCGAACTTTAAAATTAATTACTAAATATTTTTTTATTATATTTTTTACTCCTGAATTTATTTCTTAAAATGTGTTTATGAAATAAATTACTAATAAAAAAAATGTGTTTTTATGTAAATAACAAAATAAAATGGAATATTTTTTCACATAAAATGATAAAATATAACGGCGTTTATATTTTTACAATTGAATTAAAGTATATGCGGTTGAGTCAGATGAGAAGAAAACGCCCTTGAAATGAGTTTGCAATGGACGACTAAGCAAAATAAATTATTCTTTTTGTGTCGGTCACGTGGTCTCTGTGAACGGCTTCCTCAAAGGTTTCTCACACTCGGTCTTGTTCTTACAGATGTCACAAACCTTTTCACCATAAAATCTTTTCAATTTTCCACGATTTCACAAATACACATTTTCCATGATTAAAATTTACCAGTAAAAGTAAAAACTTTTTTTAAAAAAAATACAATTATCTATACAATAGAAAAAAATGTTCACAACATCTATACACAACAAGTGAAGTATCAATTATAATGCGCACAAAAGGATGAAAAGTGTATTGAATATTTTGAAAATCAAAAAGTTGTAAATATACTTCTCCACAGGTAACTTTTTTTTCCTTAACAATCGAAACAAAATAAACTCCTACTGTATTATATTTTATTTTCTATAGATTTGTATAAAGATGAAAAAAAATATGGCATAACAACTTTTAAAAACCAGTCACTTTCGAAATAAACGGCATTGATTTATTTTAACGAGATCACTTTGTCAACTCTACACATACTAATTATATATATAATTTCAATCTGAAATATTTAAAATATTGCCACATTTTTTTTAATTCATTTCAAGTATCTTTCTTATATAAATATTTAATTAATATTATATTTTAATTTTTCTTATTTCTGTAATATAGGTAAATTGAAAATCTTAAAGAAGGAATAAAATAATAAGATATTATTGAAATAAAAAAATATTTATTAAAATACAGTAGGATATATATATATATATATATATATATTCAGTTTATTTTTTCGTAAAATATAAAAAAATCAATTTTATTTTACTTAACAGTAATTAAAGCTTTAAAAAAATGAGATCATTATATTAATAAATGTAATAATTATCACCATGGTCTCCACATGTCGTTTGTAGATTGAGTTTTATTACTTGTACTCGCTTTTTCATCTACTCGATCGACTTTAAAATTGTTAACAATTTTCCCTTCTTCGGAACATTGAGAACTGCTTACTTGTGTACAAGCGATCTTTTTAGCTGGCGGTTCTAAAGACGAATTCGTACTTAATAAATTACTTCCACTTCCTGATGCATACTGTTTTTTTCTACAAGGCGTCACAGAATAATCTAACGCTGTCGTTTCTGCTACCTTTGGAATACTTTTTACATCAGTTTGCCTCCATAATGTTCCTCGCTTTCTTCCATTTTCATCGCTTTTAATTTCTAAAGCGCTTTCTGGAGAAATTGTGGTCGATGATACTATTGGTTTCTGCGTTTCTGGACTGGATTCATTAAATGAGCTTTGACTCGGTGGTGTCGGAAATGAACTTGATAACGTCACATGAGGAGGGGTTCCTCTTTCAGAACATAAAGAATCGCTACTAGATATGGAAGAAGCAGGACTCGGCGGTCTATTTGTTGAACGCACTGTTTGAAATGCGCTAATATGTGAATCATTGTGTTGGAATAAATCTGGTAAAGATCGTGTGAACGGAAGCTGAGTATTTGGAGGCAATACTAAAGCTAACTCTCCCGTTGGTAACCTACTAGGTATCAATGAAACACCACTGACATGAATATTTCCATTAAGATCATGTGGAAGATTCGGAGCTGGTTGATGATTTAATGCTGTTATACAAGCGGTAAGATGTTGACGAAGACGTGCTCTAGCCGGAGGTGACAATCCTGGTGGTTTAGATAAAAATTTCGTCGCTTCATCTGCGCAATCTGAGAAACCTTGCCTATATCTTGGAAGAACATCCGGATTTGCGATAGCAGCAGCTGCCAATCCTCGTCTTTGCAAAGCTTGTAAATGTTTTACGGTCATCTCCAATATATCCGCCTTTTCCAACTTCGAATGTCGACTAGGCTGAACAAGATAAGAAAATCATTATTCAATTGCTAAAGTAAATTTTATCGAGGGGAGTTTATAAAGTTACTGCCAGGTGGCGATTACATGACGCAGTTTAATTATGACGAACAACCACATGGTTGAGGATATACTGTTGTGAAATTGTGAGAAAATAGGGTGAAGACACGACTATTTAGTCACCTGGTGTTGAACGATCGACATTATTATAGTCAACACGAGCGTGGGAACATTCCGTTACATGAAATCGCCCTTCCTTTATTACACTACCCTACATAATATAATATTCGAGTTCCCTCTGTTTACATTTTTTTATATTTATTTATGAAATTATGATACATAAAATTTATATATTTATGCTTATATTTTTTTTCAATTTGTCAGACAATAATTTTAATTCAAAAATAATAATTTAATCTTATATAATAAAAAAAAAACTAATTTCTAATATTATTATTTAATGCTAATGTAATAAATTTATATAGGTCAATCGATCCATATATTACTTACATCTTTTTTCATGGCTTCCAAAATAAGGTCTTTGAGTTCGCTCAAACACTGATTAATTCTAGCTCGCCGTTTTTTCTCCATTATAGGTTTGTTTGTCTAGGAATAAAAAAAACATTGTAATAAACTGAAATAAATTATAATAATAGAATGAAAACTTTTGAACATCATGCAATAACTCATTTTTTTACTAATATGTTCAGAAATAATATATTCAAATGGATTTTAATATAAAATTACATTTTTTGATATATTTCAAATTTAATTACAAATATATGGCTTAAATTAATTAATATATAATTATAAATTATCGACAAAAAAAAACTGAAATGATTTTATTTTACTTATATTAAAAAAATATTTTTTGTAAAGATATTCACTTTAAAAAAAGTACATATTTTATGCAAAATGTCAATAAATTATTAGATTTGAAACATTCCTTATTTTTTAAAATGAATTAAATATTTTCACTATTATTATCAACATATGAAATAGAGAACATTTTACTACTAATGAAATAATATGGATTGAAAAATATATTAATATTAATTTTATTTTATGAATATATGTATAGTCAAACTAAATTATGTGGGAATTCGTATAAAGAATAAATATTTTTTTGTATTATAATATTTATATAATTTTTTGCACAATACTTAAACAAATTATATATGAAAATACATTATTCAACAAAATATATTTTTAATTAAAACATTAATTATTTTATTTATAAATAATAATCATAATATGTTTATATTATTAGAAAAATATTATATTAATCAGACAAAAAAAAATATATACCTTTCTTAATTCAGCTTTAGACATGGTGTGCTGTCTATCATTTTCATGTTCAAATCCCTGTTTTGAATCGTATTCATCGTCACTTGTATGCATTTCGATAATAATAATAATAAAATAATTACTCTCGTTACACAAAATGTCTGATAGATCAATTAGATTTTATATACGTAGACCGCACTCTGAACGCGGTTCAAACATAACTGTCAAATTGACAGCACTCATCGAAAAGGGAAAACGGTTTAATTTTCATCCCCACCACTTCATCGAATATACTATAATTTTACAACTGTCTTTTTTATCTCGCTCGCACTTATGTGTAATATATTATTTCATTCATAAATTATTTGCCATTTCGCTCTAGCAGTGCTAAATATAAACACATTTCAAACTGCAATTAATATTTTTTTAATAATTTACAAATTAAGCAATTTTAAATTAATATATATATATATATATATATATATATATATATAATATATATATATATATATATATATATATATATATATAATATATATATATATATATATATTATATATATATATATATATATATATATATATATATATATATATATATATATATGTTAGTCATACAAAGATTTTTTTGAAAAGCAATATGAACAATTGTAGAATGGTGATTTTTAATTATTTTTATGAATACATCTTACACTACTGACTTTGAAAAATTAATAAGTAAAATTCAATATTATAGAAGCTTTGTTTTTTTTTAATTATATTTCATTAATAATTTTTAACATTTTTTATAACTATATTGTATTTTTTATGATTTTTTTTTCGTAATTATAACTAAATTCATAATTTTTCGATTTATAATAATTTAAAAATTAATAAAAAAAAATAATAAGCTGTTCAAAAACAGTGATAAAATATGTTCAAATCGAATGTGCTCTATAGAATAGTAATAAAAAAATTCTGAACTATATTAATTTATATTTTTATAATGAACACTTTTATTACCACTGAATTTTTTTTATCTGAAGTATATAAAAGTATGCACCATAAATGTTTATTTAGAAAATAAAATATTATGATTTTATTTCCTTTCAGTTTCTATAATATTTATTAATTTCATATTTGAAATAAAATTTATATTATATTAAAATATTAGCAAAAAATACATTGCTATGATGATAAAAAAATATTTTAAATATTTAACATTTTGAAAATCTCAGATATATATGAGTATATTTACTACATAGGTTAATAATATCCGCTCATATTATTCTTTTACGATCCATCTTGAGAGTATTTTTTTTTTGATCGTGTGAAATTTTTAGAATAGGGTCAATTCAAAGAACAAGTCAGCATCCGATTGACGGTTCGCACTGGCTTTAAGGGCTATCATTTTTTTTTTCAATAATTTAAAATATCTTCATAATATAATATAAAATATTTTATTTTATTATTGATATATCAATCATTGTAAATAATTAAATATTTTTATTTATATAAAATATTTGAAAAAATATTAAAATTAAAAAAAATATAATTATATTTTTAATAATTTATTATAAATAATATATTATTATTTTTTATTTATAAAACAACACGTATAATATATTATATGGAGAGAATGAGATAAAAAATAAAATAAAATAATATAGTCAGATGTTATCAGACCCTGTCGGTTAGAAGTCCGATGCACCCGTGGGAACAGCAAAGGGTGTCACGTGAGAACTTTCGCTGCACTACCTGAGTTCAATTCCCATACTTATTATTGTATAATAGTATGGGAATGTGCTCTACCGTATAAACTACGTTCCAAAACACGAATTTTTCAACGATACAACGTTGCACCTGCGTCATAAATCCGATATATAACGCATTATTTTCACATTAATATTTTAATAATTTTCACTCGAGACGTTTAACAGCAATATTAACGAATTTTTTATTCCATATTTTAAATCATTATACAAAAAATAATAATGTATACTTTTACAATATATTTTAATATTATATATATATATATATATATATATATATATATATATATATATATATGTATGTATTATATATATCTACTGTTTAGTGATTTTATATAGAATATATTATAATAATTTATTGATTTCAGAAATTTACAAAATCGTTTTATCATTCCATGTTTATAAGGATTATGAATTTTAACTTTAGTAATCCTTTTTCTAAGATTATTAAGTTTAAACCAAAAAAAAAGTTTGAAAGTTTCAATATCGAAAATTTAGTTCAGTTTGTGGTTACATGGTTGCGAAATAATTTAAGATAAAAACTGATTTGTATTTAAAAGAGTATGGAAATTCGTTACAAAAAAAAAACAAATACTTATTGCTGAGTATCAAGATTTTGCATTAATGTAAATAGTGACCAAACAGCATCTCTCGAGTGCAAAGGATTAATAAAAATAAATAATTTTATATTTTACGTAAATTAAAATCATTTTCTTTTGACTTTATGGCGAAATAATTATGTATAATATAAAAAATAATATATGTATTATATTTCTATTTGGTAGGGAATTATTTATATATAAGTTCGCTTGTTGATATTTCTAAACTTCATCACATTTATTTAATTGGAGAAAATTGAAAAAAAAATATTAATTTGTTTTTTTGAGAATTAAGAGATAATTAGAGACTAATCCTTTTCTTTTTGTAAACTATATCCATTTCTGAAATATGTCTTTTCAAGAGATGTATGGTTCTTTTTTGAAGGTTTCATTTAATCACTTTAAATTATTACGTATTACAGCTCAAATTAATAAAATAATATTTTATTTATTGTCATTTTAAATAATTAAATTATAATTATAATTAGTAACATATGACATAAATTTGCAAACGACATAGAAAATAACGCACTCGCAATTTTACTAAACAGTAACCCGCATCAAAATACAACAGGTGCAAATCGGAACTGGATAAGGACAGGAAAGAACCAGCGCAGGTATTTTTTAACGTTTTTTTTTTATTTTACAATTTATATTTTTTCCATAATAAAAGTAATAATTTTCGACGATAATAACATAAGATGTAAATAAAAACTCATTTTAAAATAAATTAAAAGATTGCTTGCAAATATTAAATTTTTAAATTAAAATATGTTGACAAAAATAAAGTTCAATATTGAATTTAAAAAACTATATATTACCTTATTTTTATGTTGATATTGTGAAAATTGAAAAATTAAAAATGAATCTATCTTACTGAGATTTAGCAAATTACATAATTTGAATGTCTAAAGTTGTAGCAGAAAATATTTTAAATATAATATTTTTGTTTTCATTAATATATATATATATATATATATATATATATATATATATATATATATATATATATATATATATATATATATATATATATATATATATAGAAAATAATATTTCTAATAGCCATAATTTTTTTCATATCCAATGTAAGTATTATAAAGATAATTTCTCCTTATCATAGAAAATCTAAAATAATAAAAATTTAATCATTTTTTCCCTAACGACTCATAGATCATTTTTAATTATAACATTATCACATCTTAATTAAAATGAGTTAGTATTATGCTTGAAAATAAATAGAATGTTCTTTCGTTTTGAAATATTGTTTTAATATTTCAACATATACAAAATTTCCTGTTAAGTACTTTATGTGTCAACTCTTTTATTAATTAGCGAGTAGTACGTAAAAATAATGATTTATAATATAAATTAAGTTTAATGGAATTAAACGTGCCGTAATTTGATAAATTTAATAGTACAATACCAGTGTTAATACTAAAATTTGTATAATATAAAAAATTATCAATGAAAATCAATATATAAATATATATATATATATATATATATATATATATATATATATTTATATATATATATATATATATATATATATATATATATATATATATATATGAAATGTAATAAATAAGTTATAATTGCTACTCTGTGGTTTAATTTCTTTTTCATCTTTTTAAAATATTTGGCATCCAAATATAATACTTAAAGTTATAATATTCGGATATGACTTCCGTATTTATAACCAGTTCTAATATATTTTATATATATTGTGGATGTAAATTAAAAAAAATATGAAGCTTATTCTTAAGAATTATTTATGATAAAAATAAATAGAAAAACATCTTTATCAGTCATTTTATTTGAATAATTTTCGAAATGAATGAACTTCCAAAAAATGCACATATATTTTACTTTATGGAGCAAAAATATACATAATAGTAAAAATAATATAGAACAATATCCTTTATAAAACAATAAGTATGTTCATTTAATTTTCTTATTGGCACATGATACGTCTAATAGAAAAAGAAATAATAATAATAAATAATTACAAACGTACAATATAATCAATAAAACATAAAATAAATAGGTAACAATATTCACATTTTTGTTGTATTCGATATCACTTAAGTATTTAAAATAAAACAAAATTTACTATAATCATAAAAAAGATATAATTGCACAATCGATACAAAATAATACGATATATACCATATATTAATCAATTTAATATAAATTACCAAGAATATAGAACACCTTAAATACATAATGTAATTTCTGATAGTTATAATAAATTCTTATTCTGCATTTATGTAAATGGAAGATATACAGAAAATAACTTGATAACCATTTTTATAAATATAACTTTCCTTTTTATTGCTCTTTTATTGTCTACTAATATGGGATTTGCACATTGCATCATTCTGAATACTTTATTTAATCAAATATTTAGCTCTTCATATGAAATTTTATATATTTTATTCATTAGTTAAATATAAGTGGACGTTGACATATATATATATATATATATATATATATATATATATATATATATATATATATATATATATATATATATATATATATATATATATATATATATATATATATAATTCACTTTTTTGATAAAGTTTCATCGTAGAATTTCGATTGATTATTTAATAATTAAATTAAAATATATTTCAGAGAAGACATATAAGTTGCACCTACGAATAGATTATACAATACTTTGTGCAAAAAAGATTATATTTAAGAAAGTGAATATATAATAAGTATAAATTTATCAAAAAAAAAATATATATAATGTATAGTGAATTGATTATTTAATATTATAAATG
The DNA here is from genome assembly GCA_024500535.1 of Leptonema lineaticorne. NCBI lineage: Eukaryota > Metazoa > Arthropoda > Insecta > Trichoptera > Hydropsychidae > Leptonema > Leptonema lineaticorne. Next base: position 498,785 of record JANIJI010000065.1, read on the forward strand.
CACATATTTGACCCTAACTGTTGTTACGTGAAACACATTTATAGCTATGCAATGGTGTAACTTTAGATTTTTGGATTTAATCACAAAAACTAAGTAATTAGATTTTACTAAATGATAGTTGGAATTTTATAAATTACATTTAAAATCTAATTACTGTAAGTCTCAGTACGTGTATGTTTGACTAGTAAGCTCAGAATGTTGAATATTTTCAACAAGTAATATATTTGTTACACCAATGTTTCTACGATGTAATTTGACATATATGTGAATGTACATCACTACAACATTTATTATTTTATAAAAAAGAGCATCAGAAGTAAGATAGTATAAATAGATGAATTTAAAAAGAAAGCTCCGAAAATTTCCCAAAAAGTCAATACAGTCTTTTTAATATTAAAAATATCGTCATAAAAATATTTTCAGAAATATTGTTAGACATAATTAGAAAAATGACATCAGTAGTTCTCAACAAGTTCCACAAGAGAAAAACATTTTGGAGAGCTATGAAGGGAATCACAAGAATTTAAATTAAGAAATGATACATTATATGATATAAACCATTATAGATTAATTTTATATTTAACCATTTATTTATTAAAATTGTAAGACATGAAAGATTAGAGTATATTGTATTTTGTTGAAGTGGAATATAGAAATATTTAATAATTCATTATAAATTATATATAATATATTGAAATTAAGTCTACACTTAAAATACAGTGAAAATATATTTTCTCTAAATTAATGTGTACACACAATACGACACAAAACAATGATCACTTGAAACACGCCTACTTTTACATATAACATTTACAATCAATTACTTCGATTCATCCAATATAGGAACTGTTACATATATATTTTGTAAGCAAAAATTTTGGAGGTATATCAAACCGACCGAACTAGTCTTCGTTAATATAATCTATTATCAAACGTTATTTTAAAGAGCAGAATATGTAATTTGTAAGCTGAGCACTGAAGACGTTAAACCAAATTCACAATTAATATTACAATTAGAAATTAGTTATAAAGAAATTTAATATAAACAACAAAAATAACTTTGTCTAAATAACAAATGCCTTGGTTGAATTTAAAAACTAAATTGGCATTGAATGCCTAAATTAAAAAAAAACATACATATATAATATGCACAAAAAAGTATACAAAATGGGTACAATTATGACTATTTACAAATATCAAACATAAACTCAAATCACGTAAGATTTATATATAATTTGAAGGCAATCCTTGCACCCAAAATCATTAAATAATTTAAATTGCATCGCCTTATTCTGATGCCTCGTTGTGAGATCAATATGCCTAAAAATATAAAAATAAAAGTGTACAAAAATAATTTCATTTAAATCATTTATAAATAAAAATACATAAATTCATAAAAAATAAAATTTACCTTCACAGTATATGCCATTTCATAACCACCTTTACTTTGCATTTGATTTTGAACTGCGGCAAGCAAAGAACTTGGCATTTCTGCATCACTCGATCCTGGAAAAAGAATAAAATAAAAAACATTAAATTGTAAGATGTGATGATGAATATACCATATAATTGAAAACATATATGATCTATAAAGATAATCGCGTTAAAAAAAAAAGAATTTTTGCATTGCATTTGAATAATAGATTTTATATATTTGGCATTAATAATGAGTGCCTTTTTTGTCAAAATATATGCATAAACAACTCCAATAATAGTGACAAAAAATAATAAAAGCACAGTATCATGAAAATGTCGCGAATATTTTAAAATAAAACAATACATTTTTTAAATTATTATTAATAATAATAAAAATAGAATGTACCTATATGTCCGGTATGTTGAAAATTTGTAGGATTACCAATCATAGACCTGTCTATTCGTCGCCTTTTTCTTTGTGCAGAAGCTGCAGGTTGGTTATAACAGCAAGTAAACCATTGCAACCATATTTCTCCACCTGTGCCGGCCATTTTGTTTGTTTCCCGTTGCTTAGTCAGCTTTAAGGCTTATATCTGAAATGATTAATATATATTATATTCAAAAGAATTTTAATAAAATAAAACTTTATTATTTTTACATATTTATAAGTTCTTAAAAATATTATAGTCTTAAAATACAATTGAACTGAACGCTATTGTACAAAGTATGTGAAGGTTAAAGGTTATGTCAAGTATCATTTGTGAAAGGGACAAAGTCAAGTTTGTATAATAAATAATGAATTAGATATGGAAAAAATTTATACAAATTCACAATGAAATCGCGTACGACAAAGAATTTACACGAAAAACACTTACAAAAAACAAGATATAAATTGAACGAATGTCAGTTAAAAAACTGACCGACAAACAGTTCAAAGGATATTTCTAGAGCCGAAAATGAGAGTCGATTCTTTATTCACCGAATTATGATATGTTTAATTCATTAACGTTAAATACACGGCAACCTGAAACGCAACGCGACAAAACAAACGTCACTTTCGGAGCTCAGTGTCGCCTCAGCCGGTCTAATTTTGGTCCTAATAACATCTGATACAGCCATACATAGACATATAATAAAATTAAACAAAATCTATATATGTACGTATATATATATATATATATATATATATATATATATATATATATATTAATTTCTTAGTTATTATTAAATAAAAATATATTAATTTCAAAATTATATTAAATATATTTTTTTAATATTTATAAAATATTAATGTATATCGCATATGTGCAAAAAAACGCAGACGTAAAAGTGAAATAAAAATGATGGTAGCGATGTGACCTTTAAAATATATTCAAATAAATACTGATCTCTTTGAAGCCAATTTTACATTTTCTTCGAGGATGTTGTTTGCATACTTAAGCGCAAAAATTCTACAAAAAGTTACGAAGGACAAAAATAGGCATGACATTCACATGAAATGAATTCGATTTTATGTACTTGAAATTATATCAATTTCATTAAAAGTGGAAAAAATAGCATACATTATTTTATATAAAATCAATAATATATATATATATATATATATATATCATATAATGAAAAATATTTTGTATATATAATTTGAGTTCTTGCAATATAAATCAAATATACAATGCTGATGCATTCATATTTATACAATTGTTCAACGTTAGTGACGTGTTTAGCATACATTTATTGGCGACACAATGTCTATCATTTCAATAAATTAATTTACACTGTAAATCTCATAAATATAGATAGATAGACACTCGAAAATCTAGTTACTTTAATTTTTTAACATGAATTTCAAAGCACATTTTATTATATTTCGTAATTTTATTATTAATATAATAGACTTAAAATAGTTACCGGTAAAAAATATGCTGTTTAGATAAGTAGCAACATCATTTAGAATTTTTTTTTTGTGTGGATATTGAATTGACACTTACATTATAATTGCTCCAATAACATCTAATACCGTTGTTGTACACGTACCCCTAGGGGTACACGAAAGATTATTTAGGGATACACAAAAAAAAGTTATTGTGGAGAAAGATATAAAATTATATATATATATATATATATATATATATATATATATGTGTGTGTGTGTGTTAGGGGTACACACTAAGAAGACAATCAGGTAAAGGGGTACACTAATGAAAAAAAAATTTGGAACCGCTGTTCTAATAGACGATGTTTTCTTATTCGATTACTTTTAAAACAATAGGATTTTTCAACACTATTAAAGGCAACAGCTTCATCAAATATGATCTGAAACATTATTTTTTAATTATTTGAATTTTTTCGATTGAAAAAGTATATTTTTGAAGTGATTTCTTAAAATATTCACAATTATTGGTTTTATATTTTTAGTTATGTATATTTAACTATAATATAGTAATCAACATTATATATACATAATCATTAGTGATAATTTGACATAAAAAAAGAAACATTTCTTGTGTTTATCATTTTCTCATCATATTGCAATTTTTCGATGCACAAACGACATATTTCATCAAGTAATGTATAAAAACAAAATTGTGTTAAATCGGCGTAGCAATTTTATTGCGCAATAAAACGTCGAATCAACTTTCGATTTTTTTCGTCAATTAATCAAAATAAACACGTGCAATGTAAAGCAATAGGTTTTAATTTTATTGAACCTATAGAAATGAAATTTAAATATCGACCGCAATGCGAATTTCTTTACATCATATATGAGAGCTGCTGAGAATCGAGCATTCAATTTCACGAAACGTAAAATTGTGAATCAGTACATAAATTAAATATATCAATTCAAGCGAGATGTGGATAGATTTTAAAGAAATGTTTTCAATATAGAAAAATCAAGATCTCAAAGCAATTTAGTGGGTCGTTTTGTACAAAATTCTGGTAACACAATATTATATATAGACATGAAAAAATAATAACAAAAAACCAATTTAACGCCAGAAAAAAAGAAACGTTACGCAAGATTGTCTATTCTCACGAATTAATTAATTCGGCAGTGTCAAACGGTGAAGATGATAACTAAGAGTTCCCAATAGGAAATAGAAGAAATGTTGCATCATTTCATTGCTGGCCGATGAACGTTTTCACTTTCTTTTTCTTCTTCTTGAAATGAAATGCATTTGACCGGTTTCAAACTCGTCGACAACGATGACTATAATAATATCGTCACTTTTTACAGACGAGTTTCTATTTTTGTAACGATTCCCTTTTTTCCAACATCTCGTCTTCTACTGGAGCATGAGCATCTTTTCTTCGGCTCATTTGTAACGCATATTCATTTTATTCGTTTACGTTATATAAATTATTCCAATTATTTACTAAAAATAAAATTATTTTACCAAAATCTGCTGAATAATTATAATTTTTATTTGTTACTCATTTAAATTACGAAAACTATACTCACTATTCAAATTGTATTTATAAGTTTATTTTTTTTTTACCATAATATAACTTAACAAAATATAATATAAATAACAATATAATATCGATAACGATCATTTCTACGATACAAACACGATAATGTGACACAGTATGAGATGCTGTTTCAGATTCGTTTCACTTTCTACACTTTCTTCAATGCGGTTCGTTAGCCTTACAAAAACGTCACAGTTTAATTCCAGAGAGCCAGATGAGTCACAAGACCGACAGGCAAAAATAAAAACAAAATAGAGAAAAAGCGTACAATAAAAAAAGACCTTAAACAATAATAATAATAATAATGAGAAAAAAAAAGTGTATGATAATGAGGAAAAAATGGCCGAAATGTTGGCGCACGGCCATTTATCGATTGAAAAGTGGCAGCCATATCGACGCCGACACCATTAGCATGCCCAATTCGCTGCCTATGACCCAAATGTGCTTTGTCTTTGATCTGCTTTTCAAACTTACCGGAACTTTGTAAAAAAAAAAAAAATATATATATATATATATATATATATATACATATATATAAATATATCCAACTAGTCCAATGGCGACTCGTTAAGATAAGTTAAATAGATTGGAATTTTTTTTATAAAGATATATATATATATATATATATATATATATATATATATATATATATATATATATATATATATAGCATTATAGCATTATAGCATTATGAAAAAAGTTAAAGACTAAAGTGTCATATCAATTTTACTGTATAGATAATGCACTTACAAAATTAATGCATCATATTATATTACAGGTGCAACATAATTTTATGTACAAAAAATAAAAATATATATAATATTATCAAAAAATATTCTAGATAAAGACATTATTTTCTATAATCAAAAAAAAAGATATGAAATATTTTTATATAATAATTTCAAATAAAATATATATATATAACAACGAGCTACCACTGAATCTAGTAGCGCTTTGAACTATATAGAAACCGCATATAAAGTATTCAGCTTTAAAGTAAGTACTTATAATACTCCAACATATGAAACTTTAATTGAAGTTTTCGATGACATTCTTCATTAACAACTCATTTTATGAACAATAGATGAAGTTTAAACACTTATATTGCACTATCATTGTCAGCAATAAATCCATCATATAAATATATAAACATTTAATAATAAAATTTTAGTGCCGGTGAATAATATAAATTTGATTAAAGTTCCACTGCATAAATAAAAGTCATGCTTAATCAAAAATAATAATAGACAATTTTTTTAAATTGCACTTTTTTACAAGCATCTATCTGTAATTTTTTTTTAATAATTCTCGTTATACAGCAAAAATTATATAACGGAAAAAATTTCATTACTATACGAGTATTAATAAAAAAAAATGAAAATTTGCAAATATTTTGCTTGCGTCGCACAATTGACTTTAGCAAAATTTAATTAAAAAGTAAAAAAAAAAATAAGCCACATGAAATTATGTATCATTCGTTATCTTAAATTAACAGAACTGGTATGAAATAACTACGTTAACTACCATTGTATTATTTCGGTAAAAATAATCAAGTTATCAAAAATATAATTAAATACTATATTATTATACATAAGAAAATAGCATAAAATGTTAGTAAAAAAATAAATTATAAGGTTATAAAAATCTGAATGGAATTCGAGATTTGAGTTAAATATTCTTATAAGGAAAAATAAAATATATATTTCTAAATAAATATATAATTAAATTTCAACTATTAAAATAATAAAGATGAGTGCTATATTTAATATTAAACGAGAATATCAAAATCATTGTTTAATTTTCGTACAAATATTTTACTATATATATATATATATATATATATATATATATATATATATATATATATATATATATATATATATAATATTAGAATCGTTTGAGTTTTATAAAAAATATTTCACAGATTACACGTCAAATTCTCACGAGGTTTATAATAGAAAACGAAATAAATAAAATTCTCAGTCGTCATAATAATAAAATAGTTTACAGCAAACTCGGCAATATTTATTGCAAAAAAGAAAAAAATATATATATAATCGCTGAAAACGATTTACACCTGTGTACCGATTTTGCAATTATATAATTAAACCATAGCGACTAGTTTTTCCGTTACAGGTCCACATATTGAAAACTAGAAAACTACTTTTTCACTATTATGGAGCATTACTACTACATAAATAATAAAAAAAAAAACAAACAAGCAATTAATTCGAACATATATGTACAACATCTCTAAATTCTTATCTATAGAAACCATAAAGACTTCTATGGGTCTAATAATAATAAATGAACCAAATGATAAAAATAGTTTTAATATTATTAAGACGATAAGGGGAGTGTCCATCCCTTTGTCACACCTTAATTATGTCTATGATTATATAAACATAGCAAACATTAAAATTGAGTGTGATGAATTAACAGTATATATATATATATATATATATATATATATATATATATATATATATATATATATATATATATATATATTTAATTTAATCAACTAATATTGTTATAAATTAATATTATATATTATGAAAAACATGAAAATCGCGGTTCTATTATTATATATTGAACCAAAAAAATACGAGAAGAAATATTTGTTTACTTAATAAATTTATAGTCAAGTTCCAAAGAAGAAACACATTCTATAAGAGTAAATTTAGCATTTGATGAAAATTTCCATTTATTTTGTTTATATAATACCGTAAGACGATAGATTGCAATAAACGGATCACTAAAATAAGAATAATTAATATATAATCAAAATATTTATGCCAAACAATAATTGCATCTAAATATAATATATTTTTACGATTGATTGTAATCTAACGCGTAAAAATTATTATTATAATTTAAAAATTAGACAAAATTACAAAAAGTTCATTATTTGGAAATTGGAATTACACATATGCAAAAAAAAAATATTCATTGGTATATTGAATATAATTAATACAATATCGGTTTTAACGACTATAAAAATCAAAAGCATTTCCAAATTATTATTTTACGATCTGCCTATTAAATTTGCTCAACCGAAATGAAACGTTTAATAGCATTACGATTTATATTTACATTTTTTTTGTACTATTAACTATGTAACTGATATATACAATATTCGATATAGAAAGTCAGTATTATAGTTTGCAACGCATGAATCAATCCAATAATATATATATATATTTTTTATGTATTCATTTTAGAGCGTAAATCAATTGTGACTATATACAATTTTACGGTTAAATGATTCCAATTAAAAATAAATATTAATTATATAAATATAATTTAAATAAAATCGGTTATAGTCGCTATAGAGCAAGTCCTGAAATTTCACAAAATATTTTAAAATCAATTAAAATTCTAGATAAATATCTATCGCTATACTTTCATCGTGTTTAGATAAATATTTATTCTGAACTCGTTTGCAAAAAAAAAAAAGAAAAAAAATACATCCTTTATATTTTTACGGCATCTCTAGTATAATAAATATAAATTCGGCGTATTTTCGTCACGATTTGTAAAAGTGAAAGTTAAAAAAAAAAGCCGGAATAAATGTGAAAATTACCAATGATTCGCACAATTCGTGATCCGATTTATTTATTGTCGAGTAACAAGTTTAATATAAACTGTAATCGCTTTAATATAATTAAAAACTACAAAAATAAATCACACATAATATGAAAAAAAAAGATTACAAATCTAAATTACGTCCGGTTAGTGTGACATTCCAATTTATATTTTATTGATATTAAACTAATCGAAGTTGACAATATAGTAAAATCTTTACTTTATGATTAATATATATATATATATATATATATATATATATATATATATATATATATATATATATATATATATATATATATATAATAATGTGGTAAAGTTGAATCTTCCGTTAAACGGTTAACACAGTTTTCTTAAACATTGTCGATTAACGGAATAATCATTATCGTCATGAAACTGGCCGTTTATAAGTATTACTATTCATATTGTAAATTAATAATTTTTAAAGCAATATATTTAAATACAAGCCTTGTGGTGTTTATAGGATGTCTGAATTTTTTTTTTTTGCAAATGTTACATCATCGAAAAATATTTTAGAACATTTTTTTACTATTAAATTCAATGAAAATAACAAAGCTTATTAAATTTCATATCCAATTGCGAGTAAAATTTATATACATTCTATTGCACTATTTTACATTAAATTGTTATATCTTTTAAAAAAACATCCTTTAAATGTGAAATATATTAAAAATATAAAACTAAAAGAAAAAAACAATTCTTTATATTAATAGAAAATAATTGAATTTTTATGTAATTTTACTAGTAGAAGCTAAAAAATCCTACACAGCATATTAATTTATGTATACTTAATTTCTATTATGTAATTCTAGCCAATAATATTATTATGGGAAATCGAATAATGTATCATTATTTTATAACACATTTCCTTGTTTATTTATTTACAAATCAAATTGCCGTAATTATATAAAGGTATAAAGTGAAGATGTTAAACATAGATATATATCTCATTGTGACATCGTCACAAATACGCCATATACGCAAAAAAAAATATTATTAAGTATTATCATATTATAAAAATGATTTAAAAAAAAATTAAAGAAAAAAAATATTGAAATTGAAATACATAATACGAACCAATTGTGAAAAGTCACGCAATTCGGATATTGTTTCATTTGCGTGCTTTTTAAGAATCAGTCATGTCGAATTTCGACTAAAGAATATTAAAATAGGAATTTGTATTCAAAATGTATACAAAAAAAAAAATAAGAAAAGAAAATTTCAAGCGTTCCAATGAAAATTCCGAACATAAAAAACATTATCGTATTCAATAGTTTAAACTTGTGACGAAGTTTCTCAAATAAATAAACAAGTATCATTATTTTATAATACAACATTCAATACAATAGAAGAATATTATTTATTTAGTTTATTGAGAAATAAACACGAGGAAACTTTTGATTCTTGTTTACTACAAAATTTTATCATTGTTCATATTGATTCTTCTATCTGTTTTCATACAGAACGTTAATAAAATTTGAATTATTTAAAGTTCATTGACTGATAGTCTTTTTTAACAGGAATATAATATTATAAATTTACATAATTTAATAAATTATAAATGCATTTTGAATGTTAATTATGCGATAAGAAGAGATATTTGGACATGTGAATACGAGAGAAACAATGGCTTTATTTTTGTATATATATATATATATATATATATATATATATATATATATATATATATATATATATATTTGACAAGAAAAAAAACACCTTGACCTCGTTTAAAATAATCCAATCATATTATATATATATATATATATATATATATATATATATATATAATTTAATAACATCATAGTCGTAATAGTCGAATTTAATACGGAGAAAGTAGACGAGAACGATTTCTTTCATAAAGCACCTTGAAATCCAATAGAACAGACCTTCGTGATTCTGAAAGGTGTCCGATAAATAATAAACACGAGAATGCGATGTTGAGAAGATTTAAATAACGGCTTTTTTGGTTTACATAATCACCTCGTTTTACAAGTTTTATAATATATATATATATATATATATATATATATATATATATATATATATATATATATATATATATATATATATATATATATATATATATAAATTTTTATACTATAAACAAGAAAATATAGGTTATTATATATTAGGGATATAATATGTTTAACAGCCTTCGACGAGATAACCGTTGATCGTTTTACAGCACGATAATGAAATTTGTATGTTTTGAATAATTTGTAATGCATATTTTCAATTTATATATACATATTATTTTATTATTATTATTATAATGAAGATTATTATAGACCAACGCGTTGATACACAAAAAATATTGTATAAAATTGTACGTTGATGAGAGTAGAGTGATATTTATTCATTTTTAAAAAAATTTCTAATTTGAATTGTAGCAAAAAAAAAAATATATATATATATATATATATTAAACATTAAGATTAGCGCCGATAAAAACTTTCAAAAACTTTTCACGCAATAAATTTATTTCAAAAAAAAAATAGGTAAAAGTGATGAAATAAATTATCAGATTTATCATCTTTCTATTTTTTCATATATATATATATATATATATATATAATCATCTTGATATGAATTTGTATTTTTCTAACGTGGGATGCATACTTTTATGATACATTTTTACAAAATGATAAATTGTACCATATATAATCAACAAATTTCTAACTTGATAATTTTGAGAACTAAATGACGTGGATACATTATATTAATTATTATACAGCAAAAAAAAACTACCAAATTTATACTATTTTTTAAATTTTAATATTAAAATTAAACAAAAATATAGAACGTTTATTTTATGGAATACAAAAAAAAAATATATATACTATATCTAAATTTATATAATACTTTCGGTGAATAAATTCGTTCCATAAATATAAGCGGTCGAGTTTAGAAGCTATGAGAATTTTAGAACAATGGCGAAGAAAAAAAATCCCAAGTTAATTACCTAATGAGAGTTCATATATTATATTGAATATATTGTTCAAGTTTTGGATAAAAGTAATGACCATTTTCTCATCACCTCGATTAGATGCGAAAATGACGAAATACCAACTATATATATTACATTTATGCCTATAAAGCCGAGTTTACATTGTTTCAATTTCAGTTACAGGAAATTTATAAAATTGAAACCGTTTTTGAACTTTTTTTTTCAGACTTTCTTATAAGTGTCTGTGATTCTAATACTTGAAAATTAATAATTTAACACGTAAAAATATTAATAAATTAATATATCATTAATTATAGATCATTTTCCTGATAATGTGTTTATAATATATTTTTTTAATAATACTTAATACAGGAAATTATTCATTTGGGTTTTTCATGATAGTGTATTATTGAAGATAACAATGATTTAATTTAATTCAATGTCTTATCTAATAAAAATATTACATTCAATAAAATTTTATTACTCGATATAATGAAGAAAATCTGATAATCTTTAAATATTTTAATATTAATAAATTCAGCTGAAAGTGAATGAAAAAATAGAAAACGTTATATATACAATTGTTGAATATTAATATTAGATATAAATCGGTTATTTTACATGAAAAATAAATTAAATATACATTTTTGATGAAAGTCGATACTTAGAAAAAAAATATATCATTAAGAAACAACAGACGAAAGCTGAAACGTTCACCTTTAGAAAGAACAACATTTTTTGAATGTCAACGTTTCGTTTTCTAATTTAAAACAATACAAAACACTCTTCATGATTCATTAAAACTTTCTTTCCTTTTTGAGTTTCCTTTCGATTTCGATTTTTCCCCATTAAAAAAAAAACGACGAGCGTGAATCTTACACAAATCGATTGTGTAACACAAAATATATTACATAATAATATATTATTTATATAATAATACTATATGAAATGAAACAAAAATATTTATATGTTTTTTTTTTAATTATATATAGATTAAATTCAAACTCTAATTGTGATAATATATTGAATTTAATGACTTCAAAACATATTAAATGACACAAGAAAGGTGACTCACATACAAAACCAGGATATACGGTCCGATGAACTCGTACAATTTTCACCTTCCAAAAGCTAAATCACCACAAAATAAAAATAAAAATAAAATAAAGCACTTGATAGATGAAGTAATTTGGTCAAAAGTGACCCAGAGCCGGTCACGAATAACGACGATCGTGACAAAAGCGTGAACGGTTATCATATTATATTATATATATATATATATATATATATATATATATATATATATATATATATATATATATATATATATATATATATATATATGGTATATATATAATATATATTGGACGGTATTGAATCAATTTCTTTATTCTTCACTTCTCTCTCCATCTCATCCATGGCATAGGAGTGAAGTTTTGCTTGAACGGAGCAAACATGTTGCCATTGTTCCGAAACGATTGTGATGTCATCAACTTTCTGATTTGTTCGGATCCCGAAGCGAGTGGATCCATTCATCATTTGTGCTCTTTGTGTTTTTCGAATCTTATGGCGGATATAAAAAAAAATAATACGAAAAAAAAAGTAAACCATTTACACGAATTATTTATACTACATGTTTCGGAACAATATATATATATATTTTTTTTACTGAAGCAATTATATAAAAGTCGCTTAATAGGACCGCTATTGATCTTATTGGTCTAATTAATCTACTGATCTGATTAATCGAAAATAAAAATACATATTACTGAAAACGTTTTCTTTATTTGGCTTCTACTGTATTAAAGAGTAAAAAAAAAACTAAATATATTCTACAATTTTATTATTCATTGTCTTTCATTCACAACCTTCAATTTACTCCGTGTAAATAATACTAATAAAATAGATTTATAATTTAGACATTCTTAAAATATTTTAACGTTATTCCGTTGAATGGTTTATATGAAAATATATATATATATATATATATATATATATATATATATATATATATATATATATATATATATATATATTATGAATTGCCTATATCACATGTAATGGTTTAAATTTATAAAGTTTATAAAGGAACAATAAACAGTTTGATTGTTGTGATAAATGATGTTTGCGGTTGCGAATAAACAACGAAAGAAAACTATCAACTATTACAAATTTTTGATTAGGTCAACAATATCAATTATATATATATAATATATACTGAAAAAGAAAACGAAAATATAATAATAATAATCATTTTTATAAAAATATTTGATAAATTTTTGATATTGTAATTTAGGAACAACTCAGTAAAAAAGAAGCTGTTTATTTATATATAAACCAAAATAAAGAAAATATATTATTTTCAGGTAATTGAACCAATATGACTGTACCAACTGAGGGTCCGATTAAGCGACTTTTACTACATATTATATATATATAAACATGATATCATCACATTTGATAACAGTAATATGTGTAATATTTATTTTATATAATAAATGTATATAATTTATTTAGTATCTATAATATAAATATCGATATAATTCTAAATAAAATTTAAAAAAAGTGACGCTTGCGTATGATAAGACCGTTTAATCAAACGTCACGAATTGCATTTACCGCGAAATGGCTTATCAAGAGTTTTAAACATTTAATGGACTACGATAAGGTCGATGAATTGAAAAAAATAATAATAAATAAAGGGAGAACATTGACTGTTAATGAACTTCCATTATCATAATAAAATAAAAATAAGTTTTAGGTCAAAGGTGCGGCTCAAACGATCGTCAGTTTTCATTATTTTTTTGAATGAAGAAAATGCTGACTGTATACATACATATATATATATATATATATATATATATATATATATATATATATATATATATATATATATAAATATAATAATATATACATATTATAATTTAAATATTAAAAGTCGTGACTGAATGAGATTCGAAGAGTTCTTTTTTTTACTTTAGAACAAGGCCGGATATGAACGGCCTCTAAGGCCAACAGGCTATGTGCGAAATATGTAAACTTGTACGCGGACCTCAGGTTTACGACGGCTATTCCGTGCCAACAGCACTATTATAATTATTAATTGTTGCTCTCTGACATAGTCATAAATATTATTATTATTTTATAGTAAAATAAAAATTTAACATTATTTTTTAATTCAATAAAATCGAACCTAAGATAATATATAATATATCAATTTATTTATAAAAAAAATGTCGAATTTTTAGTGACAGAAAAAAAGGAAAAATATAATTATCACTTAGAAATAAAAAAAATATAATTTTCTAAATTTTAATTTTTATCGGTTAATTCACGAATTCCTCAGTTATTAAATAATAAAATACGACACATCGAATAGCAGAATAAACTCGTTATATTATAAAAAAAATTCACGATAATTGTCATTAGCATAAATTTATACTAATAAATAAATAATAATACAATAAAAAAATATCACATGTACAGGGGGAAAAAAATGAATCATTATAAAACGGTGAAAGATAACGGGTCATATCTTCTAAGCAACGTGGACAATATATAAACGGAAAAATCGTGTGTAATGCATAATAATATGTTAATAAATAAAATTATAATGTAATTGAATATTTATTTTTCGAGACAAGAGCAAAAAAAAAAAAGCACGTTCATCATCGGTGAAACGATTCATTGAAAATACGTGAGAAAAATAAATATTCTAGACTTATACACACACACACATATGTGTGTGTGTATGTGTTTAAATTTGAAAATATATAAAAAAAAATGTTCGTACGTAAAATGTGCCGTTTTCTCGTTAATTTACAATTTTTATAATCGATATTTGATGTCTAATAATTATAATATTGAAAAAAAAACAAATATGAATATGTTAATTTTTACACAAAATATTAATTCAATCAATTAAAATAAAATGTAATATTGATTTTTCACTCATATCGTATGTATGTAATTAAATTGTCAATATAAAAAAAAATGGTACAAAAAATGTCGCTTTATAGGACCAAATTAATAAAAACATATTTAAAAATCTATATTAATTATGAATTTATTTATTTTAGATTATTCGAATAGATCGCTTGATATGATCAACACGATCGTGTTCCGCGATGGTCCAATTAAGCGAATTTTACTATTTTTGTTTTTAATCATTAATATAATATTTTTTCCAGATTAATACAAATACATTTTTTTCAGACATTCGTTCGATGACGAAACGTGCGAAAAGTTCACACAATATTCTACGTCGTTAAAAAATATTATATGGAAACATGATAAATTGTATTTAATATTTGTTTTGATAGTAACATTCAATATAGAATTTCTTATATGCTTGCCATATGCTTCCACATAATGGATGTTTGTTACATCGTGCACATGTGAATTTTATGACTTGAAAAGTTCTTTTTTTTTTTCTTCATCTTCATCTCATCTCAGCGTGTCTCTTCTTCCACTTTGCCACATTTGAACATGACCAGACATTGAACAATAAATAACGCGATTTTAAAAACACCGAAGGCAAAAATTTAACTGCCGATCAAAACATGGCTGCCTCGTGTGTTAGCTTTGAAAAAAACCGAGATAAACAGAACAAACAATGAGCATAATATGAAACGATATTTTACATTTTTATTATATTATTTTTGCGTATAAAATATAATATTATTAATTTATATGATATAAATTAATATTTATTTTTTATACATAAGGAACGCAGTGAAATTTTAATTAATTAATTACTAATAATTGATTCGTGTATTGTCATTGAAAATGAGCAAGTAAGCATAATTTCAACTCAATTGGACATTGGAAAGTGGTCGAAAAAAATCGATTACAAGAATCCACACAGACAAACCAACAAACAATGCAAGTTAATTAAAAAAAAAAAGTAAAAATTATTAGGCTTTTTTTTTAAATTGAAATATATACGAGTCGTCACTGAATTGGAATGACGTATAAGTTAAAATATGCTGCTGGTAACATACTTTAATTAAAACCAGTGTACATACATTGCCTTTATTGAATCAGAATTATACGTAACATTTGGATCGTTTAACTGACTCGAATGAGAAAAAAAAGTAGTAAATCTATCGTTCAACATTTCAGCAATTAGAATTGAAGTCTTGCATAGTTTTGCTCATTTTTTTTTTTTTAGTTTTAGCGAATATAACTGTTTAAAATTTTATAAATTCTTCGATTCTATTTCGTTCGGTATTCAACAATAGACATCGGATATAAATCAAATGTATATTGAAAAAAAAAATGTAGAACACATCTACGAGAAATGAACGCAGAACAAAACGTCTAGAATGAACGGCCTAATTAATACGGTATATAGTTTATCCATGGATTAACTGTAAACGTGGCAGTATAACGCGATGTTCATATAAAATATGGAGGAGTTGATGTCGGACCAGTTCTATCTCGGTTCATATCTCAAGGTTACGTATTTTACTATTGAATAATTTTGTGGATTCGTAATTTTAACATGAGATGGATAAACGAGAATTTTTATGATACTTTCTCGTTAGAAACGTTCGCATGGTAGAACAAAAATCAATGTAAAATTGATGAAAGTAATATATATATATATATATATATATATATATATATATATATATATATATATATATATATATATATATATATATATTCAGTAGCATCATTAGGATATTCATTCTATTGATTTCATATATAAATCATGTGATATTTTGAATTATTGAATGATTAAATAATATTATATAATTTTCTTGTACATATTATATATGTATAATATAAATAGTGTTCCTAGAGAGATGATTGTTTTAACATTTTCAACTAATTATAATACTTTAATTTCAAATTTATAATTACACAATTATTTTTATTTTATAATATGAACATTTCATTTATGATAAACATGCATGAATCAATATAATAAATAATGTTTAAATATTGGATTAATAAGACAATTGTTACATTTTAGTAGAGATAAAACCATAATAAAATTATTCGACGAAATATGATATAATTCTTATTTTTTTTTCTTGTATATTTTGAAAATAAAAAAATCAATATCATATAACAATGAATTTATTTATATGACGTGTTTCGACCACAAAATAATTCGGACGAATCACACACAATATGCGAACGATTATCAATTCCATTTCAAAGTACGAATACGAAAAATTCGATTTAGTCGCATTATAATAAATAAATAATCGCATAATGATTATAACGTAAAAAAAAATTTTTTTTTTTGATCCATTGTTGTTGTTAACCCACATGAACCATCCGTCGTCACGCTCGATATATTAATAAAATCGTAATATACATATGATGACAATAAATATACTATGTATAAACATACATAGTATATAAACATGTCTTGTTTCATAATGGACAAATAAGATTGGTAATTTCTTTTGTCATGGTCAAAAAAATATAAATGTATCTATTTGTTACACGCAGACAGCGACCAATAGTCGACACCGGATCATCAAGCCTTCTCTAGCTGAGACTATTTAAATTAGGAGTGGCCAACCTTTTGCATCCCGTGCGCCAATTTTCATAATAAAAAAAAATAGTTTTGATAGATATTTTAATGATTTTCTACAAAAAATGCGAGCCGCATAATGGCTATCCCTGATTTAAATTGATGCCACACTAAAATAGAACGTCTGCTTAATGGGAAAATTTTTGATTATTTTGAATGGCAATCTAAGATTATCGATTTATAAGAAAAAGTATCGATTTTACATAATTTTATTGTAAAAATATTAGGAAATATCAATCGTAGAAAAGCCATTTATCTTTTTTTTTATCTAAAAATATTAGAAAAATCACCAGAAAAAAGTAACTATTTTTTAATACAATATCATAATTACAATAAATTATATATGAAAATATTTCAAGTAATCCTGTTACCTTTCATATTTTTATAGATGTTTGTTCTCTAATATTTAACCTTTAACTTTTCTTATATTAAGAATTTTAATTCGTGACATTAAAAAAAACGAATTTAGCATAAATTTAACGACTCAAATAATAAACTCAATTTGAAAAAAAAATGAAATATTTATTTATCGTTTAATTTTAAATTAATTAATTGCGATATATTATATGATTGTAATAATTATAAAATTGTGGGCATATTTGAAAAAGATTGAAATCATTCATTTAATATATACATCACTCGAATTAAAAATATTATATATATATATATATATATATATATATATATATATATATATATATATATATATATTATAAATAATACATCCGTATATTACTTAATATATTTATATCATGAATATGTGTTTAGGAAATGTGAAATAGGAAAAGTTTATAAAATTCACAAAATATTAAAAGGTCAAGGAGAAATCAATATATGAGTAAAATATATTGTAGTTTTATTTTGTAATAATATAAATTTTGACTATTATATACATACAGTGATGAGCAAACTTTTTTAATAATGTACCAAAATCAACTTCTAGAGTGTTTGTGTATAGATTTCAGAAATTCATGATATATCACAAAAAAAACTTTGAATTGATACGTGCCAACTACTAATAAAATTATATATAATAATAATAATATAAGAAAATCATTAAAAAATATAATATAAAAAAATATTAATAATATAAGAAAATTTATTCCTTTTTTAATATTTTGTCAAAATCGGGTATATAAAAATCGAAAGTGTAAATTTATATTGTCACGAAATGTTGATTTAATTTTAATAACACGCAAATTTATGCGTTGCATGTAAAAAAAAATTTTTGAGCAATTCTAAAGCGGTAGCCACATTTTTATCAGTTCATTTATAATGTTGAAACCGCGCACGCACATATCACATCAAGGATTGATTATGATTTTATAATATATATATATATATATATATATATATATATATATATATATATATATATATATATATATATATATATATATATATATTAAAGAAAATGAAAATATGCGCGATCACATTAATCGATTTTTTATAATAATTTTTTTTCCAAAATAATAATTGTACTTACGTTTTGAAAGTTTTCAAAATGAAAATAATCGATCGACGTCTTTTATTCGCCAAAACTGCAATTATATCCGTTTGTTTTTGTAAATAGGTTTTGTATTTTTTATTCTGTAGTCGGTTTTATGATTTCACAAAAAACATCTGTAATAATAAAATTCGTGTAAAAACTCTTCAAAAGCCATGTTAAATATATATATATATATATATATATATATTTTTTTTTTTTTTTGTTCAGCTAATTTAAAACTCTCGCGATAATTTCGAGTTAAGCAATTACTATGTGATTCATTGGAAAACCACATAATCGTATAATATTTCAAGGATAAATGTGCGTGTGTGTGTGTGTTTGTGTGCTAATGACACTTGTAAATACAATAAAAAAATGTAAATTACATCTGCGAAAAATATAAAAATTTATAAAATATGATTTTGTAATTCGTTATTAAATATAAAATGATATATTCTGGCTACATATATAACAAATCATCCACATATATTGCAAGCATAATTTTTAAATTTTACATTTAAATTATAATAAAAAAAAATGGCGAAAGTATTACATGATTTAGTCTCAATTGCGATCAGGGCCATTTACACGTAAAAAAAATCACATTTATCGCAATGATTCTAGTATTTGATATATTATAATATTTTAAATGCATATATTTTAAAATAATATGCAATTACATATGATTGAAAAGAATAACGTTTAAAGTATTTTTGGTCAAATTGAAATCTAAATTTTATCATAAAAACTCAGACCAAAAATTAAAAAAAAAACAAATTTACGGAATTATAAAAGCAAATAAAGTGAGACGATAAATTTACAAGTATTCTTCTGATTTTTATAATTTCGCTTTGTTGAAGCATACATAATTTGTTTGCAAAATCTAAAATTATCTCATTTTCCGAGTTTCACAGTATAATATATAGTATGTAAATAGACTCATTACGACCAACGTTCAAAATCTGTAGTATAAACAAGAATTACACTTAGAAAAGATGTCATTATTATTTGTATTAAATTTTTAAAAATACATTGGAAATATTCCTAAATTTATACAAAAAAAAAATATTTACTGCAAACTCTGAATCTGTACGAGATATTTTTTTAAATTTATATAACAGTTTTTCAATTTAAATATTTATATTATAATAGTAAAAATAAATAATTAAAATAAAATATTTGATGATAACGAGCGCTTCGATTTATCAAATTTTAACGTACAAACGATTAAACTGATATTGCACTTTCGAGTTTTTATAACGAGCCAAATTGCTAAAAAAAAATACAATCCAAAGAACCCGATGATATCAGTTTTTAACCGGTTCTTTGGGGTCAATATCGTGTTTGTATATATATTTATATTTACTATATACTTTTTATTAAACAGGCAAAAGGAAATAATTCAAAATTAAACAAGTTTCATGCACTTGTACTCTATATATATATATATATATATGTGTATTTTATAATATTCTTCTTGCTTGTGGTGTGATTTATAAATTATTATACATCGTATAAATAATGTTTTTATCGATTACCGTTACTGCATAAAACAGGTAACCGAAATAATAACGATAAAATAAATATCAATCTACTGATCAAACATACGAAATTGATTGATATGTCACAACATAGCAAATCCATTTATGAAGAATGCTTCGTATTAATGGCATTTTTTTTCAAATATATTTTAATTATTTATATGCATTAAGTGATTTTGTAATATAAAAAAGAAAAATATAATTAATAATATTTATATAAATATATATATATATGAAAAAAATATAGCTAAAAAATCGATATTTAAGTTTCAAAAATTATTCATAAGTCAAAACATTAACATTTTTAATTAATTTACTTTTATGTGTTAACATTTTAAATAGCTTCTCTTTTAAGAAACGATGTCGTTTATATCGAATAATATACGATTTTATTTTTTAAATTCATCTATTCATACATCAAAAAATAAATATTGAATTTAATTATTTTCAAATCGATTTATGGTACTTGACACACACACACACACACACACATATAATATATATATATATATATATATATATATATATATATATATATAATTCTAATCTAATTTAAAAACATAATAAATGATATATAAAAATTTAAAAAAAAATAATTTTATACACTTTCACTAGGAATATATAGTAATAATATAAAAAAACACTAAATTATTAAAACCAACGTACTCGAATTATTTTGATTATTATTATTATTATTTTTTTTTTTTTTACTAAATTATCGATGAAAGAGTTAAAACACAACCGAACCAGACAACGAGTCACACCGCACTGGTTATAAAATCGAATTCTAGCTGTGGTCACGTTTGCGGTATGAGGTCTCTTTTTCTCATCGCCAATAAATAAATAAATAATCAGCGTTTGTTGTTTATATAAAGCGTACTTTTATAATAGAAATATAATGATGAACTGAATTGTAAAATATCAAAAATAATGTATTGTATATATGCAATCCGAACAGAATTGGAATCATATTTAATGTATTGAAAAAATAATGAAAATAACAGTCTGATACTAATTTAATAAATATAAAATATCCTATACATTATATAAAATAATACAAAAATTTAAACAAACAATCGAAAACTAGCTATTAAGTACATAAACGATAATTATTAAACTTTGTTATCAATGTATTATTACATATTATATTAATTTATTAATGATAGTAATATATGAAAGTGTAATTTTAGATCCAGTTCGTCTAAATTATGATGGCTCATCGGTTCGTTGATTTAGTTGTTTGAAAAAAAAAATCAAAATTTGATTTTTAAATGAACATAAATTATTATCATATCTCATATATTCTGTATTGATACGAATTTCATACATATAATACATAACAATGCGTTGTAAACAGGAAACGAATTAGTTCCATAGATATAATCACGATGAATAATAAGCACACATTTGCGATGCATTATTATAAGATTAAAATATTTGTAATTTAATTGTAACTGATAAAATTAGAATGATGCATGATAAATCAATGACGAAGTGTGCTTTCGTTTCCAGGACCTTGTCACGGCGATGCAAGGTTATTGCTCGATCCGCGCAATCGGAAAACGAGTCTTCAAAGGATGAACGACCCATGTCCTGTTGCACAAACAATGACAACTAATTCAGGCCATAAGGAGAAAATTCCTTATTATTTTTACTTTTTTTTTTGGTTTCACAAATACATATGACAAAAAAAAATGGCTAAGAACTCGTGTATGGAGAAACAACTGAAGTTAGATAAGAAGATAATCATGACAAATATAGAAACAATCACTTTAGCAAACACACTGAGTATAAAATTGTTTCATTTTGAATTGAACAAAAATTAAAAAAAAAAATGAATATATTCATTTGTTATTTATTATTTTGTTGAATTTTGAGTAAATATAATAAAACCACATTTTATATAAAATATTTAAATCAATATAAATAGACTATAAAAACGTTGTCTTCAAATTATTACCATTATTTAACTCCACTTTCTATCAGTAGCCAATAACAAGACCTATCTTTTTTTTTCAATTATTTTCCTTACTCAAACACCTCCAACAGTCCATCTACTTTGTTTTCTTTGTGGATTGTGGACACATTTTTTAATCATTTTTATGAGACAGTCACAAAAGTCTTTAAATTCAATACCATCTTATTATGTTTTCACCAAAAAACTTCTCCACTTCAAAATTTTAAGCTATTCAATGTTTATTACTCTTTGCCAGTCTCAAAAATAGTTTTTTTTAGTTAAAGAACACGTTTAATAGTCATAAACAATTACTGAACGAATAAGGGTTTTATAAATTACTAGTTTCAGAATTCCATTGAATTAATAACATATTAGAAACTCTTTATAGCTGAAAAAAATTTTTTTTTAATAACCGTTATTCAACTTTGATTTGTATTGCAATATCATTATACTACAATTAGGTAATAATTTATAAGCAAAAGAATCAATTATACATTATTTAAATATTCTACATATTTTTCTATTCTTATAGGTGTCAAATTTCAAATACATCTTGAAAAATTTAGACTTAATTCTGACCATACTATGATAATATTGCTATCGTCAGTCAGTCACGTTCTTATACTTCCTTGGATGTTCGTGGATGTTGTGCTTAAATGGATGACTCCGCAAGTTGAATGTTAATCATTTACTACCTTATCGAATAGACAAAAGTACACCGACGACCATACTATGGAATTATGAACGAATGTTGAATCTCAATTACTTCATACTAGGAATATACGTCTGAGATTTAACCTATTTTTTTTTAATATTTTCAGTTTTTGATATATAAAAGAAAGCTTTACAAAGTCAAAAAATTTGTAGTATAAGAATATAATATTGAATTAAGTCGAATACGTTATTTATTTCAAGTGTAATTCACAATGATTCACGGTACATTGTCTCCATAGTTGTGTATTTTGGTTTATTGACTTTTATTGGTGACGCTTAACTGTTTACTCATCGTCAAGTATTTTCATTCAGAAGACAGCTATTTTCGACGTACCAGATGAGGTACATCCTTTGTCTGAAATAGTATCGTCGCTACCAACGCGATTTAAGAAACATTTAAGCTTCTTCAAATTTAGAATAAATAAGTATATAATTAGGGATATTTAAAAGTTTTTTGGTGAAAAACATTGCATTTAAATTATTAGCACATTAGATATATAACAATAGTATTATAGATAGAAAAAAAAAACAACAATATTTTCAAAGTCCAATTTGACAAACAATATAAAATTTAAGGACATAAAACTTTTTCAAAATTTATAATATACGTAGAATAAGATATTTATTTTTTACTTAAATTTCAGACACAAATTATAACTAGCTTAGAGAAGATTGTGAAGTTTTTGTTACAAAAGGAAGTTCACGCTTTAATTTTGTATTTTGTAAGTAGTAATAAACTGAACGTTTTATTTTCTTATTTTTTAATACGCCAAATAACGGCCATTTTATCAATTTTCCTCGGAAAATAGCATTCGGATGTACACGGTAATAAAACATCGAAATCATACAAAACTATTTCCAAGAAATTCCACCAATAATAGCATAAACATAAGATCTCTTAATTTTTAACGATTTTACTATAAAAATTACAAAAAATATTAAATTAGTGATTCTTAACTTGAAGTTTATGGATCTCTTAGGAGAATTTTTTAATACAAAGAGTAACTTGAGATAACTTTTTAATGTGAAACACAATATGACAATGGTGTAAGAACGTCACATGGAAAATGAAAAGAGCATTTGTAGAGAAACCATGTATGAATAATTTGAACAGCGGCAATAATGGTAATCAGGTGTTTGGTTAAATAAAAATTAATCTGGTAGAGCAACTAGGGTGTTCATTCTTCCAGAAACCAGCTATAAAAAACGCCAAATACCAACCAAGTTTTTGCAAATTGGGCATTCAAAATCAAAGTTTTCAAACTCACGGCCCGCGGACAGCACGAGGACCACGGCGGAAATTTATGCTTATAAAGTAAAACATGATTGCTATGCAGTATTCGCCTACCACTCGTATAACAGTAAATAAATGGTAACTTATTTTTTTTTAACAAATTCCAAATTATATTGAAATAAAAACGATTAGAATGAATAATTTAAAGATTTTTCTTAATAATAATGAAATAAAATATACAATATACCTTATATTTTAATAGAAAAAACTTATTTAATTTAAAGACTATCGAACGATTTTAAAAATATTTATTGTGTTAAAAGTAATTGAAGAAAAAAGTCAAGCAAAGCAAAATACCAAATAAAAAAAGTTCATTTTGGAGTCAATAGAATTGTAAAAACTATATAAATATCATCGATAAAATAGCCTTTATCCCAACGAGCAACTGTAAAGACAAGAGTACATCTACTAATATAGAACTGCCAAAAAACTGTGTTCCTAAAGAACAAGGAGTGATACATAGAACTTCACAGGAAGAACATTTGAATCTTTCACCAAGGTACATGAAAATTTTCACATTAAATGGTGAAATAAACTTATTAAAACACCAATAAAATTTGATTTCAATTTTTCGGCTGCATTAATTTCATGAAAAAGATATTTGGTATATAAAAGTTTTTGTGTGGAACCTTGGACTATATTTTAATAATGAACCATAAATATATAACAATACTGAAGTTATATAAAAACATTAATATACCTTTGTTATACTATATGACAAAATCACTATTATTAATAAAAAAAAAATGTAAATAAATATAGACAGTAAATTTGAGACAACTGGAGCAAATTTTTAGTTAAAAAAAGAAAATGGAAAATGTAAGCAATAACTTTATTTTAAATAGTCAAACCTCAATTTTCCACTCAATCAATACTAAGCAATATACAACAAAATACATCGCTAAAAATAAGTGGGACTTTTTTTAATAAAAAAAAGTAAAAAAAATGTTGCTCAATTAGATCAATTTTTATGGTTAGATGATTTATATTTTGTTAAAATAAAGTTGCCTCAACAGCTACTAAATCTTGTAAAAACTAAACAACTCAATATATGTATAGCAATTTGAAATCAAGTCAAACATTTGCGTTAATTAACAATATTTTGACATTGAATTTCATTAGTTAGAAGTAAAAATGATTGAATATCAATGTTTTTTTTATAAATGTAATACACGAATGTATTTCAAAACCATCGATACCACAAAATAAAATGAATTCAAATTCGAAAGTACATTAAAAAATTGAGTAATGAAATATGTTTCAATTTCATTTTTTTTTTTGTAATTTATTATAAAAATAGTGAAATATCGCATCAAAAAATTGATTACATTTAAAATATATGAATTTAAATATTCCAATGAAATTAACGTAAATATTAATTCAGAGGCAGAAAAATAAAATAAAACATCTTTTTCATAAATAGTACAATTCATTTATTATAAATGAGACTAATAAATAGCGACATGCCTAAAATTTAATTCGAAATAAAAATAATTTTGATAGAAGGAAATGAAAACGCTTATAAAATACTTTCAGTACTTCATATGTACATTTATTTTATTCAATATCCAGACATATATAAAGCATTTGCACAGTAATAATAATACCAAACATGAAATGATAGGCAACCCTAATTTAGATTTGATGGAGTAGAAATATCCATCAAATTGGAAGGGCAACGATGGAATTATATGAAAGGTAGGGAGAGGACTTAGGAATATAGGGAAGGAAAAATAAATATATGATGAGTTCTAAATTGCAAAACACATTCAGCTCTTTACAAAATGGTACAATATACAATCATTTTTAAATTCACATTTGCTCTGATATTCGCAAAAACTACTTAATCTACTATGCATAACCTTCATAAGGGGCCTATCACATAAAAAACCCATTGATAATCCATTTTATTATAGCTAATTTTTTCTAAAAAAGTCTCTGAAATCTTTTATAATTCAAGTACCGAGCGGTATGAGTCTAATATCACTATAACACGGTCTTAGATAATAATATATTATATTTATTATATTATTTATTAAATTCAGTCCTTATGATCTAAATTCGCAGGAATAAAATTAAGTCCTGTATAAATGAAAATAACAACATGTATACAGACCGCTATATGCGCACTTGCACATATCACTCACAAATACTATCATAATCGTTAGCGGTATTGAATGTACGAAGATTTACAACAAATCTCACTGATAGATATTAATAGCCTATCAACACAGTACACTATCACTTGAAAATTGTCATCTTACGCACAAAGATGACTTGAGTTCTGTTAATCAATTGAACAATATGTTCTATTGACGCACCATAATTGAAATTATTTATCTTTGTCAGAGTATTTAAGTGGTAACATAAATTCTTAGTCACTTCTACTTAGTTGTCTTGGATTGCGAGAGCACTGGAATAGCACCTTGGATAGCTCAGCAGCGACTTTCTGATCAAGAATTTGGCTCATCACTAATGAAAGAAGTCTTTGTTCCTGTTGTATAAATAGTGGTTTATTATCTGGATGTTTCGCTAAATGAAGTAGTGTACCTGCAGCTCGCCTTAACATATCCAAACTAGTTCCCATAGAATCAGGATTTTCTCGTAATGCTCCTATTCCATGTTGGTTAGCTACACCTAATGCGGATTGTTCAGCTTGTTCAATAAATGCCACTAATAACGATACAGTCGGACTATGAGCTGCAATTGTACGGGCCATACCAGAATCTGCAGCAGCCAAATAATGAAGTAGATTGACTGAAAATTCTCTTAATACTTGATCTTCACTTCGACACAAATGCTTTGAGAGAACTGAACATAGCCTTTCCAGACGAGGAAACGGAGGTGTTGCGACTACTAAGTCCACATTAGAATCAGTAACACAGAGTTTACATAATGCTTCGAGAGCCAATCTACGAGGAGATAATGCACGATGTGGAGGTAATGCAGGAAGAGGATCTTGAGCTCCTGCTGAAGGACAAACAGCCCAATGTAATAAGCCATCTAATACAGGCCGAGCAACTTGTTCAGGATGTCTTCCTAAATCCACTTGTCCTCCAATATTAGCACAACAAACTAAAGCATCTTCTCTCAGTTGTGCTAAGAAATCCCACCACCATTCTTGAAACTGAAGCGATGAACAACTACTTTTCCATTCAGCGTCTTCCTCTCTATCATAATTTCTAGTACGTGGTGCCCGAGCTGGGTGTTCATGATGAAGTAACAATAATTTACCCATCAATGCAAGGAATGTTCCACTTTTTGAAAATTCTGTTTCATTACCAGGAACAAAAGTTAAATTTCGTAATATATTCGATATACAAATACATCGTCTTGCTAATGAATCTTGACTTTCAGTTATTAAATATAAACTAGCTTCGTCTCTACTATAACATTCATCTTCATACTCAGAAAAGTGTCTCCTTTTGAGAATGCCAGCAGGGTCGTTGATTTTCAGATCAAGTTTCTTTTCAGGTGGTTTTTCAATCGCTTTATCTTCTTTTTCTATTTCCATAGGTTCAGATTTAAAATTATCTTCAGAGTCAGTTTTTTCTTTAAGTAAAGAATCGGTACTATCAAGTTCTTCTGCTGGTCCATTTTGTCGAATATCAGTAGGCAATTTAGTATCCACACTGGTATTATTGGTCCCTATATCATTTTCACCATTTATTTTATTTTCACCATTCATACTTGTTTGATCTTTAACCCTATTAATAACTTCAATAAGTGCAGGTTTTGTCCTTTTAGTTTTCTTTTCACTGAAACTAACAGATTTTTTAACACCTTGACAGTCTTTTGTGGTAGATTCAATGGAAACACTTTCAGATTTACATTGGACATCCTCTTGTTCTGATTTTCGTTCCACACGCTCTAAAATTCTAGCAAAGGGAATGTTTATGAACTCTCCTTGAAAACATGGCATCAAATGGTTAACGTGAGACATATCAGAACCAAATTGCCAAGGCTCAATGCCAACTTCTACAGGTTCTAATTCTGCATCCCAGTTTTTATGTTCATCTGGGGCAAATAAATCATCTTCTTTTGATTTATATATGACAGGTTTCCCTTTTCTAGACTCGTGTGTATAATTTTCACTTTTTATAACTGTAAACGATTGTTTAGTATCATAATTTCGACTAGTAGTATTTGTTTGAACTGTTTTTTCATCATTAGATTTAGGCATATACCACGGTTTTTCTTCAGATGAATTTGGAACATCGAATATATCAGCTAAACTTTTTTGAAAATGTTCCAATAAGAGATCTAATAATCCAGGAAGATGTTGAAGTCCAAAATAACCTACAGATAAATCGTCGAATAATAATATATTAAGAACATCTAAGGCCCAACACGTTTCTGCTAATAAACCAGATTTAAGAGCCATCATAATTCGCCATGCTTCTACAGGAGAAACATCAGCTTTAGTTAAACGTCGTCTTTTATATGTAACAGGAGTAACAGCTTCCACACTATCAGAAGGAAAAGTAATTTCTCTTTTAGGAGTTGCACCTCCTACACCTGGTACACCCATCTAAAAATATAAATATAATGAATTGAAATGATTTTCACAATATATTATTTTACTTAAAACTGTTAAATAACGTAAAATTACTTTATTAGGTGCTTGATGTGAAGGAGGCATTGGAAATTGTTTTAAATCTGGTCGATAAGGTCCAGCAGGGCGAGGGGGAGCACTAGTAGGTCTGAGACCTTGCCCTGGAGTCCCAGCAACACTGTTCAAAGTATTACCCCACTGTTGCGGATTCTATAAAATAAAATAATATATAGAAATATAAATAAAATGTTACCACATAAAAATATGATAATAAATATTACTTGTTGTGGATATGGTTGTCCCCATGGAGCTGTAGGCGCAGGAGCAGGTGGTGGTCTTGGAGATCCTCCCCACTGATTTCCAGGTGGTGCATTGCTATTAGTAGGTGGAAATTGACCCCGATATTGCCCACTATTATTATTACCCCATGTTGCTGAAAATAGATAAAACAAAAAAATAAGCGATTATTTATTTACCTTTAATATTTTAAATATAGTAAACAATTACCATATTGATGATGCGGAGGTGGTTGTGGTCGTTGTGGAGGATATGGTGGTTGTGCTGCCCCTTCCTTAGCAAAATCTGGATGTCGCCGAGGTTGACCAGCTGGTGGTGGCATTGCTTTATTTCCTCCATATCCCTAAATTACAAAATATTTTTCTTAGAGAAATATATACTTAAAATATTCCAATGAAAATATTAAAAAAGCATTAATCCATAAGAGTTTGAACAAAGCCAATACATGAATTATAAATAAAATGATAAAACCATGCTTATTTTCCCATTAGCTCAAGAAAATATAAATAAACACGTATACAAATAAAAAATAAAATAAAAGTGAAAGATAATATTAAATGAGAAGTAACAAATTTTGAATATCCAAAATAAATACAGATTTACGAATAATTGTTAATAATTAATCAAACTTGTGCATCACCAAGTAAACGATTTTTAGAATATATAACCATTTTATAGCAGATACTCATGAAAAAAAATGTATTTGAAAATATCATGCGAAATAATATATAGATAATTAATATACAAAGTAACATGAATAAATGATAAACATAATTGATAATATGTCGTTTAATATAATGTAATTTTTCCATAATACTAAGATGACAAAAAAAGAATTGATAAATGTAAACATTATAAGCACTAAAGCGAAAAATGAAACTTATAAAAATTATACTCGAATAGTGCTTCTATACCCAAAAATATACATAATTAAAATAAATAAAAAAAAAGAAAGAAAGAATTTATAAAGACCGTATTAAATGAGACAGAACAGAAAAAGAACTAAAATAATATAAAAATAATCTACTTATTTTATAAAGTGGGAAACCACAAATGTTAGACAATCAAGAAAGTTCATTGTCTTAAAACTA
Source organism: Leptonema lineaticorne (assembly GCA_024500535.1). NCBI lineage: Eukaryota > Metazoa > Arthropoda > Insecta > Trichoptera > Hydropsychidae > Leptonema > Leptonema lineaticorne. The sequence continues at coordinate 529,725 of JANIJI010000065.1, forward strand.
ATGTTTGTCTGCAGGTGACAGAACTTCCTTGATTACCTAATATTTTAAAGGTTTATAAGTTAATGATGTTGTTCACTGTCTCTACTTAATTCAAAACGACTAAAAACCTATCGATATAATTTTATAAGTTAGTTATCTTATGTATATACATGTAATATTAGTGATACTATTCCAATTGAAAATATTACGTCCTAATTCCCCACACTCAATCGACCAAAGTATGTATTTTAATATTAAATACATATAAGCACATTGCAATGTTGCCACGACGTTTAAAGAATTACTTTACTATTAGCCATCGTGAAGATTTAAGTAAATTTTATTTACTTTTTATACGTAAAGCACTGCAAAATATTTAACCCTTTCCATTAGCAATGTGCACCAAAAGCACACAGCTTTGGATTGATAAATTCTCATTGCACGATTATTTCACAATTTAGAAGTAGGTTTTTGTATTACTTATTTAATGGATTTTCTGTTTTTTGCATATTATAAGATTAAGACTATTAAGAACGATACTACATCATAAAAAAAATTTTCGTTTAATAGTTTCGAAATAACTAATTTAATATGAAGAGTATGTTTTTTCAGGAATTCATTTTAAATTAATTTTATAATTCGACACAGTTACCTTTGTTGATTTTGATAGTGTAATTATTAATATATAAAAAAGCTTAAAAAATAATTTAGGAAGTTTTGAAAACTAAAATTTTCTAAAATATTTGACTACTGATCACTATAAATCAACATAATCAAAATAGTTTCTCACGCTATATATAAATAAATCAAATATTGAATTTTTTTGTAATGCAACAATTCTGCGAATATGATTATATATGAAATTGATTTAAAATATTAATACGAATGGTCGTGTGAATGTCAAAATTTACAAATAATATGAGATAAATATTTTTTTATCTATTTATTACATAAAGAATTTATCTACATATGTATGAAAATATATTACTCTTCATGTTATAAATGAATATTCCTACCTGTAAATTGAAGGAAAAGGAACGTAATTAACATAAAAATAAACACCACAACCAAGACCATTTAAAAGATGTATTAAAAACCTTTTTAAAAGTCTAATGATAATAAATTGATATATTTGATCAAGAATTAGAACAAAAAACAATATATATATATATATATATATATATATATATATATATATATATATATATATATATATATATATATACACATAATGTTTTCATATATAAGTGAAATAAACCAATATCCAAAAATGTTATATAACATTATTTGTTCCATGATGTGATCAAAGTTAATAAAAAAAAATGAAAGAAAAATATATGAAAATGGTCATTACACAAAAATAAACAATTGTCGAGAGTTAACGTGAAAAATCTTATGAACTAAAAAAGATGATTGTGAAACGATGAAGCCTGAAGGGTGTGTATATAACCAACACCAAACACATAAGCAGCCACTTTGGGAAGCTGCAAAACATACGTGAAGATATGGAGACTGCTTGGCGCCTGGGGAGAGTGGCGCGACCAACTGCCTTGCCAGCTGCGAGTTCATGTTCACCGTCGCCGAGATCTACACACCCCACAAACACACAACACAACACTACAGCAAAACTACACAAACACTACATAATACTAATACTACAAATAAATTATAATACTACTATTGTAAGTATGCAAGATTTAACATCAAACAATATAAATCTTCAATTATCAGTCATTTTTATGAAAACATTGTTTTTTTAATAATTTATCTTATAAAAAATTGATCTTTGCTTAAAACGATATTCATTTTGAATTTCGATGTTATATCTCATATAAAAATATTTGTATGGTTTTTATATATAATCTAACAAATAATACATATATATATATATATATATATATATATATATATATATATATATATATATATATATATATACACACTTCATATTAACACAAGTATCGATGCCTATTATTTTGTTTTTTTTTATTTATAATAATATGATTAATTTATTTACAGTTTCAACATCAAATTATTCACACAAACACTACCAAATATGTAATACTCTTTAGGTTCAAAATGTTTAATAATACTCAAAATAAAAAATAAATACAAATGTTTATCCTTAAATACATAATCAATACAAATAGTACTATCTTATGGAAATTGAACACGTAGTTTTTACTCCAACATTCATAAAATATTAAAAACATACTGCGTGCACCAATATATAAATTAAATTACACTCATTCCTAGTTTTGAAAAATAGTAATATATTGACTTCAAATATACTGCTAAAAAGTGTAATTCTATCAAATCAGTATTGGAATTTAGAATTCAATTTAATTAACTTATATAATATCATAAATATAAACTTTTTATTTTATTTTATTTTATGATACTTAAATGCCAACTCAGTAAAATAAAAATCATGAGATAAAATTAAAAATGAGTAAGTGTAGTACGAAAAATATAAAAACTAGGGATGAATGTAAACAAATAAATGACATTAAACATGCAAAATTTCAATTGAAAGATTTCTAATAGGTAAGATTGGAAAATAATAACAATCGACGCGTGAATAATGATAAATGACAAATTCAAAACATTAGAGTACGCGTAATTATTACTTTTAATTTACTTTAAAACAGGAAATCTTACTTCGTGTTGTTGTTGTTGCTGTTGCTGCTGTTGTAAATGTGGTGGAGGTGGTGCTGTGGAACTTTGTGATCTAAACCCATAGTCTTGAGATGCTGCAGGTGGTGGAGTTGGTGATTGTGGAGGAGCAGGAGGTGGTCCTCCAGGTGTACCACTGGATGGTGGTGGATATCCTCGAGCTCCTCCATAGCTTCCTCCGTACCGATAAGGATCAGAACTTGTTGGGCCACCTCCAGATGGATAGCTTCTAGAACAAATATATTACCATTACGAATTAAAATATAGAGGAATAGTAATACATATAAATTAAAATAATATTTTATAATTGAATAATAATTACCTATTATCTTGTTCTGGTCCATATGGTGGATAAACAGGTCTACTTGGTGGGTAAGGAGAACCATATTGATCATAACCACCATAACTTTGTTGTCCAGGATAAGCACCTATAAAAACAAATAAAAATAATATAAATATCAAATTTTTAAAATAACAAAATCTGTATTGATAACAATAAAAATAGTTGAAAATAAAAGAAAAATTAAAATATATATATGATACAACACAAATTATTATACCACAAAATATAATAATTATTTTGAGTTTTAATATATAAAAAGCAAATATACAGTTCAAATTTACAAGCTGCTTTCAATAGTGTAGTACAAAAATAATAAAAAAATACATATACCTCCTCCCAAATTCGATTTTTTTTCTTAAAATATCCTATACCAAATATATACTAATTATTACACAAAATTATGTTATTTCATTGAAAAAGCACAACATTAATCCCTTGCACTATATCAATATTAAGTTCTGCGTGCAATTTTAGTAGTTGTATCAGACGTTCAGATTTTTACCAACGTAAGAATATTGACAATATTCAAAAAATAATTCCACTTTTTGGTCACGTAACATATTTCTTTAAAAATACAATTATTTTGATTATCATGGTTAGAATTTCTACAACTATCAAGCAATTTATGAAGCTAAGTTTTTTGCGAAAAAAATATTAACAAAATAAAAAATCTTTAAATTATGTATTTTGTACTTTTATTTTTATGGCAATCAAAAAAATATGAAGGAAAAATTTCCAAAACGATAAGATAGTTAGGATCTTAACACACAGATGGTTCAACCATTGACTGAGAATTTCAAAATGTTTTTTCTGAATAGTTATTGAACGATTTTAGATATAAAATATTATATATATATATATATATATATATATATATATATATAATTTAGATAATAGTTATTGTGATTTCAACAACACAAAGCTACATATATTACAGTTAGAGTTTTAAAAGCCATGAGAACAATTCTCCAAAAAAATTGTCCTAAATGAACACTGCATTTCATAGTAAAGTGTTAACTAGATTTAACGTATATAAAATGGTAATTTTGGAAAAAGTAAAGAAACTTCAAATTCTATCTGTAATTGCATTCAGAACAAACTAAAAACAATAACATTTGAATTATAAAATATATAAGAGTATGCATTTCCTGTATTTAAACCAAAAAGTTGCACGTTATTGTAAGACAAGGAGTTAATATATTTTTCAAATTATATATATATATATATATATATATATATATATATATATATATATATATATATAAGCATTACAAAACATGCAATAATGAAAAAAAGTTTGTAATACAAGAGAATTTTAACTGCAATATATATTATTATTTTACACAAGCATCGTCTAATGTTAATAGGTATAACAGAATTTGAAACACATATATTTTAAAAAAAAACATACTAATTGATTCATAATATTTTGACGTTGTGAAAAGAAATTGTTAAAATCTATTTAATAGCTTAAATAATAAACACATTTACGAAACATTCTTTGTACATTATAAGTGAAATACATACACAAAAACAAAATATATCAAATGAAAGTTTTAAAATTAGAAAAATCTGAAAGCATGATAACACAGAAATAGATAATAAAAAAAAAACAATCAGTAATATAATTTAATAAACGCCCACCAAATTCACATTTCATTTCAACACTATAAGTGTTCAATGTCCACAGTATACACATTGTGTAAAAAAACCACAAATTTATAAAAAATGGAAAGTTTTTACAGAGTTGTTAAAATTGACTAAGAAAAAATAAATTTCCAAGTGTCACCAGTAAAACTACCTGGTTGATGATTACGGTGTGGTGCAGGTGGTGTTGGGGGAGCTGCATGACGAGGCTGAGGATCCTCAAAGGGGTTTGATGCAGCAATGTTGTCACCAGGTGCACCCCCTGCAGACACACATGCATACATACACTCTCCACCCCAATTTCCCAATAAACTCAAAAAAACTGCACTTAACATTCATCATCTCAAATAATTTATGATGAACACTAGTGTTGTTACTATCCTGCTACATCAATGCCTATTGTAATATCTACTATCAACGTCAAACATTTTCCTCACATATGCGCAGCATTACCAAATTTTGTCATATTCATTATTATATATATATATATATATATATATATATATATATATATATATATATATATATATATATATATGTATAATCGAGATATGCCAAATTTATTTTCAAATAAATATAAAATTAATTTTAACATTAAAAATTATATTTTCAATTAAACTATAATTTTTTATCTAAATTTTCAAAATTTTAAACAATATAACCGTACTGACTATTTAAAAACATTGTACTACATTCAACGTCAAAAATATGAAAAAAATCTAAATATAAGAAAACTTATAAAATAATATCCAATAAAATCGAATAATTAATTGTTTAAATTAGCAAATATTTTTTTCTCACTTTTCTTCATAATTATAAAATTAAATATTAAATTATTGTAATTACTAAAATAATTACGTTATGATCATAAGAATACTAAAATATTTAAAAATTATAATATTATGTATGGCTTGCAGATTGATACATAGATAAGAAAGTACATAATACAAGGAGAAAATTTTTTGAGAATCTTTTTATTTAGATATATCAATTTTCATACTTTAATCACAATAGCCTAATAATTAAGAAATGCCGATTAAAAATATTTTATACATTATTAAAATAAAAATAAAAAACATACAAAAAGTGAATAATATAAGAAAAACTAAGATAAAAATAGCAATGTAATTAAATTGTTATTCATATTACAAACAATGATAATTAAAAAACGTTTGCTATTAAGTTGCCCTATATTTTTAAGATATCTGTTCAAATAAACATAAAATTATTTCATAATAATGAAAATGCATAAAATCGACAATTCATTCATAAATAGCTATTTTTATTATAATGACAAAAATAAGACTTACATTGAAGCTACAATAAATAATATATCATTTTATTAATAATTCAAAGTAAAATAAGTAAACAATTGTTTAACTTAAAATACATGCTAAGAGCAAATGAATAATAGATTTAACATAATATATTATTGATAAATAAATATTCGCATAAAGCTGGGAATATTTTAAAAGTTTGAAAAACCCAAAATTTTAACGTCAACTAATAATCTAGATGCAAAATAAAATATAAATAAAAACAAGGAAAATATTAACTATAGCTAGATGATGCATTCCCTAACAATATCCGAATTTTCCAGTAATACTAAACTATTTTAATATTGCTTATTTTACAATATTCCCACAGTAACTTAATTTCGATCATGCAATTGATATTAGTAATAAAGATGATCCATTGAAGGCAGACATCACACAAGCATTGTTATAGCAGTCAGTCAAATATGAGGGTGCATGAGGTAGAGTGGTGATTAAATATACATAATGAGGAACTCACTTAAGAGTTTGTAAAGTTATTTAATTTTTGTTAGTCACGTGGTGCTGTTTCTAAACAGGGTTAGCCAAACAAAGTGACATTGAAATAAGTAAAAGATAATAATATACATTTATTTTATACAATTTAACAATATCGCCATCACATCATATATATATAGTAAGTAGTACATTCCATAAGAAAAGTAAATAATATATGAGTGATAGAAGACATGTTAAATTTCATATGTCATTACCACAAGTATTGCGATAATATTTAAAATCCTTACAAAGCAATAAAATATAATAATCAAAATTAAAGATATACATAACATCTGTATATATTTTGCAAATAAGTAATATTAAAAATTACCACAATCAGTGAACTAAATAATGACATTATGTATTTAGTTCTCAAATTATCATTTCGTTAGACAACCACCAAAAATAGTATTTTTAATCTAAAATACTTTTTCACCAAAGTAAAATAAACGAATAAATAAGAGAAACAGTGAGTGAGCTATTTGAACATTAACACAGATTGTTAATCATTAACAATTCGTGTCAAATTACCTTGTTGAGGTTGAGATGATGGTGGATAACCTGAATAGGGAGGACCATAACCATCCATGTTTGGACCTCCAGGTGCACCACTTGTATTTCCTGGTCCAGGAAACGAATCTTGAGAATTTGACGAACCTGTAAAAATTTTAAAATTTATTTGAAACACAATAGATATAAAAAAGTGTAAAAACAATTTTAAAAAAGAAACATTTTATAGTAATTATATTTACCTGGACTTGGTACACTATTATTTTTATTAGCTTTTTTCTTAGTAGTCGCTTCCACCTGATTAATTATAGGTTGTGGATCAATACCACCTCTATCAAAATGACATTCGTATGGTAACAAATTTTTTGTATAATGTTTTCGTAAGGTGTAAGCTGCACTAGAAGATGCACCAATTCCAAGCATTCCAGCGATATCCTTCCATGTTTTATTTTTAGTAACCTGAAATGGTACAAACAGGAATTAAAATACGAAATATGCGAAAAATGTGTTAGATTTTGCCTCCATATATTTGAACACAAAATAATATAATCGAGAGATACATAAACACATAAAAAAATATTTATTTAATGGATAAAAAAAGTGATTATCAATAATAGTGTTCAAAATGTCAAAGCAAAACCTTCTCAGCATTACTGCACTTTACAAACGTCAAGCCTATACAACACAAAACTTTATCTACTTTTTTGTCATTATTTCAAAAGATATAAAATCATATCAATTTAGATAGCAGTATCACATATACAGTGATATTTGTAAAGCAATATTTTTTTATTGCCACGAAAATCGCAATACAAATCCGTCGATATAGTATAATAAATAAAATTTGGTAAATTTAATAAAATTAATAATTTGCAATAAAATATTTTTCAAATATATTTCACTGTTTAAAAGTGATTATCAAAAGAAACTCAGTTAAAACAATTTAGAATATAATAAGATACTGAATTAATTATTTTCAAAAGTTTAAAAATTTATAAAAACAAGTTTCAATTTGAAATGCTCTTTGTACAGATCAAATGATATTAAAAATATTAACATATTATTATAATTTAGAACAGTAATGCCATGGATTATAAAATTAAAACTATTTAATCCTACTTTACCTGTAATAGCTGTAACATCAATATATACTATATATAGCACCATTATTATTTAATTTAAAATATGTAACTGTACAAAAATGCTATATATAATATATGCTGATTGATTAGTTCTACAAAAGCTCACATTGAAAGATATGTGAAATAATTGGTTTATGTTTAAGATAAATGTTTCATATTTCGCATATCCATACACAATGCCTTTCTATGCCAAATTATTCTAAACTAAGAAACATGCTGATGCATTAATTTTAAACTAATTCATTAATAGCACTTATAATGGCATACATTTTTTTTATTAATCAGGAAGCTGTTTCAAACACAAGTAATATTAGCGGTCATTATTATAAGTATATACATTGTTTCAATACAATAAATGTTACATGATTATTACTGGATAAAATCCAAAAATGTATATTACCATAATATTGACGAGCGTTATTTGAAGCATTCATGTTGGCTAAAATAACTGAATTTCTTTATTTAAAAGCAACTTCTAAAAGATATATCAATGAATAAAGTTTTATTAAAAACAAGTATTTCACAATAACATAATTTAATTAAAATTATGCTGCTTTTAAACGAAGATTACATAAAATATACAACCATCGAAGGCCAAATACCATATAAAGGGTTTATTTTATTACAAGATGATTTGTTAAACAATCATAACATTTGAAATATATGTTAATTTTGACAGATTATGAAAATATTTTAAGAAGTGGTTTTAAATGAAATGATAGGTAGTGCTTAAATTGTTAGTACAATCACCAAATAGATTTTCCTTATTTTATTTAGAAAGAAATGAAATTCTTTGAGAGATTTAAGCATACACGTGATAATTACCAAATAATCCTAAGTACCACATTGTTTATATATGTACATTTGAAGTACATACAACTTAATTTTTATCATACAATATTATAGTTTATAAAATTAAAGAAAAATCAAGGATACGAAAAATATTTTTGTATATTTTGTAAAATTGTAAAAGTAATTAAAATTTTCAATTTTTTTAATAATTATAATAGTGAATTAAAAATATCAAAAATAAATTCTAGAATTATACGATACGTTTGAAAACTAAAAATTTGACAATGCTATTATTAAAATATATTGAATCCCATGCCACAAATTAAGATATTCTACGTTTCTAGAATTAAATAAAATAATATATATATATATATATATATAAATATATATGTATCATATATTAAAGGATGCAACTAAACAAATATCAGCAAACCAACTATAATAAATGTGTTAAAATATATTTAATTAAGACTCGGTCCAGTCAATGTAAAAAAAAACGAATATAAAATTTGGACATAAAAGTTTCTCGTACTAAACCTTGATTTTTATTTAATTTTTATTACAATTTTGATTTGTAACAAATTGCCAATCGTGGTAAGTTAATACAATATTAATAAATCATACATATACTACCATGAAAGAACCGATTCTCAATAATATTTATAAGTTACAATAGTGAAACGTGTATATTATTAAATTATATATATATCAATAACAGAAAGTTTGTATTCTAATTTTAAAAATAATATATAAAATAATTGATATCAAGATGGATTTCGGTTACTGATAAATATGTAATATTAAAATTTATAATGCAGTGACACATTTAGCACTATTAACTGAATGAAGAAGATAATGGAATATATTTTGCTTTAAGAGTGCACAATGTGTAACTACATAGACTATGTGCTATATTAAAATAAAAGGGGATATTAGATCGTGTTGACATGTCCCCTGACGTGCGGCGGAGACAGCACCTTGCATACCTCGACGAAACCGCCACGATCGCGAACCAGCAGATATAGTCGATACAGGTCGAGAGGTTGTTTACTGATAGTAGGACATGCAGCAATTGGAGTTCTTCGCTCCTCCATAAAGTTCAGCAATCTTTCTACCCAACTTCGTCTTTCTGGTGATTCATCCATTTCATACAGCTTACCCAGAGAATCAGATTTCTGCTGAAGAATGAAAGTCTTTATCATTTATAAAGTTGAAAAAACAAAAAGTAAGAATTCATAAATGATATAAAATAAAATATTATATTTAAACTAAATAATGTAACGCACCTTCGTTCTATATGTTTCTTGAGGTACATGACTATTAAATACCTAAAAATTAAATAATAGTATTATTGAAATAGTACAAATACTGTTGATATAAAAATCTTTTAAATTATACGTACGGGACTAGAGGGTGTTCTAGGCCAACTAGAAGGGCTAGCATCATAATCATCATGAGCGCTAGCATGAGATGCAGCTCCTGGAGATGGAGCTCCACCACTAGGTCCTCGTCCACTGCCTCTGGGAGTTACACAACTGGCTTCTTCCCCAGAAGCTGTACCATTTTAAAGTTCATATTAAAATTTATATATATATATATATATATATATATATATATATATATATATATAATTTCATAAAAAAAATATGCATTACCTGCTGATGCATTAGATAATGTACTTTGTTGTGAACCATCATCTAAGGGAGTACCATCAGGTCCAGTTGTAACAAGAGCGGTAGCTGGTGCTGGTGGTGGTCCAGGAAGTCCATTGTCTTGGGCGGGTTCACCAGGCGGTCCCATTACATGATGTGAAGGAGGAGGTCCCATATGTTGAGGACCCAATTTATGTTGTAGGTGTTGTTTGAGGTAGTGAGGTGGGGGAGGAGGAGGTCGTGCTCCAGCACCACCCCAACCAGGTCCATATGGAGGATATCCTTGCGGCCGTCCAGGACCACCATATTGTCCAGCTGCTGCGGCACCTGGCCCTCCAGTTCCGGGTCCTCCAGCTCCTCCTCCTCCAGGTCCATACCCTTGATTAGGATATGGAGGACGTGAAGAGTAATTACCTAAAATAAATAAAAATCACGTATAATTCCAAATAAATATAAAATTTTATTAAAAATAAATAAATAAAAACCTTGCGGATAATGATGTGGAGGAGGATAATTTTGATGATGAGGTGGCATTTTATATCCAATAGGTGGTTGATGTGGATGCGGTGGATGTTGCTGATGAGGAGGCGGATGATGATATCCTGGTTGAGGAGGGGGCGCAGCAGGCGGTGCCGCAAGAGGTGCAGATGGAGCGCCTGAACTGGGTGCACGACCCGGTCCTCCTGCACCGCCACCCTCCGCCTGGCTACTACTCGAAGGCCGAGGCGGCATGGGAATGTTTTGTTGCCCTGTAACAACAATCATAAACCATATATTCAATATTTCAAAGGTCATGGTCACTATAGTTTTGCTGGCTGCGTGCCTGCGTTTCTACTTGCAATAATAATATTATATAGCAATTTATATTATATTATATATATCGAAAAACAATACATTCGTCGCAACGTCAAGTTTTAACCACTTTAAAATAAAATACCATAATTTTGAATTTTTTATCCGTTAAAAATTCTATCAAATTCCTATATAGTTAGGTATATACATACATACACACACACACATATATATATATACACACACACCGAATTATTTTTTATATTTTTTATACAAAATATTTGTTCTAGCACGAATCCCTAAAACTTTTGTTATACACTTTTTTAAGTTTTATTTGTCTGTTTGGTGGAATTCTGTAATCGATTTTTTGAGCACATTCTAATGTCCGATTGAGCTAAAAATTTGCATACTTCCTCACTCTCGGTGACAATACAAGAATCAACAGATTTACATAATAATTAACCCAATTAATGGAAATTAATTGCCACTAATAATGCGATAGTACGATAATGTGGTATAAGCCAATAATAATATAACGGTACATTTATCGATAAATTTATATAATAATACAATGGTGCAATTGTTATTATCAGTAATACATGCGATATAAGTGTGTTTTTTAGAAAAAAATATTTTTATACTCATAATTATTTGAATTCTAATTTTGAGCTTTTTACAGAAAATTATACAGCAACAAAATACAATTGGAGTATTTATAATTTAAAAAAAATGGTCGGTTTATACCCATAAATGCGTTAGTGACTGCCAGACTCAATTTTTGACTGCTATGGCTTGATTCATAATTTCGCGATGAACAAAATTCTTCATTTAATTCTAATCATTGGACTAGACATATCTAACATATTTGTTTACTTGTGATAAGTCAGTAATAAACGTGCACGCTTGTTATATTTTTTCTTAATTTTAATTTGAATTTTTATGTTTTGTACTTATGAATTGAGATTTCACTATACGCTATTTTTTTAATAACAAAAATATTTTCAATTTTATAAATAATTATTATTTTTTGCATGTTGGTTTTTGGAAAATTGTATGGAGTTTTTCATCTTACACGATTTTTAAAGTTATGGGAATATATCCCCAAATTTATCATATATCGTGTGCATTTATTTGCACGATTTTTTTTCTACGTTTGCTTAGGAACATATCTGACGTGTAAAAGAGTTGGTGTATGTATGTATGTATGTATGTATGTATGTATATATATATATATATATATATATATATATATATATATATATATATATATATATATATGTTGATTTTAGATAGTATTTAATAAATTAGATTCTTTATGAATTTATTACTTTTTAAATTAGTTATTTTATTAATTATGTTAGTAGCAAAAAAAATAAATAGACATGAACCATAGGATCATTAACAAAAAACTTATGTTTATAACTTTTAGATTACGCTATGAATTGTAAAAAAAACGAATAGAAATTTAAATTTTTGAAAATGAATTAACGATTCTCGTGTTCTATTCTTTAAGAATAATAATAAATTTTAAGTAATTTATCATTAAAATAGTCATATCAATAAAATGTGACAAATAATTTAAGTAATTGGAAATAAGACCTATAAATATTAATTTCAGATAAATAAAAACTCGAATCCCTTATAAATAAATTTAAAAAACAGTAATCTCATTTATTTTACATTTTTATTTAAGGTGGAAAAATATCTAATCATTTCAATTTAATTAATTCCTAGAAATCTGTTGACGTGGATTATATTGAATTACAAGTTGAAAAAATCAGTTTAGTTCTATTTACATAAAATATATAATTATAACATTGTTATTCCCTTTCTGATTTTTTCCTAGTTAAAAAATACTAAATTCATACATTAGTTCAAAATAAGTAGCATGCATATATATATATATATATATATATATATATATATATATATATATATATATATATATATATATATATATATATATATTAGTAACTTATGAGCATAATTATTAATATTTGTTTTTGATTATTTAATTACTTTCATTTATTGAATTTAACATTTATTGCGGGTGTTACGTTCCAGAAACACATGTGATAGATGAAAATCAGAGAAGTAGAGACGCTATATTTCAATATTATTTTATTATACATTATTTTAAGTCTTTAAAAATTCTCTCCACAATCATATACTAGATAATCCTTTCCCATATCCTTAATAATTTTTACCATATTGTTCTGATAATGGACTAATCTTTCTTTTAAAAACTCTAAATATTCATACTAATTATTTATGTTATATTTAATACAACAAATATCGCTATTAACAAACAGCTCTAAAAAGACACAAACACAGGAAAAACGTATTTATTATTTCATACGACAAAAATATCCATATAAAAATTCATTCTTATTGATCAACAAAGGACGTTTTTTTTGTGTATTTTGAGATTAGTAATTAAAAATCTTAAAAGTGATTTATTTTTAAACTAAATATTCGTTAATATTTAGTTTAAAAATAAATATTCGTTTTAATCAATTTATAATATTATTTGAAGTTTTGATTGCCGCAAATTATAATAATTATAATTTAATATTTACAAAAGTCGTTTAAACGGTGGTCGAAAATAGATTTTAAATCTAAAAGTAAATTTTTAATATTTGTATTTTATATTAATTAAATAAATATAAAGAACGAAAAATATTAAATGGATTATTTGCATCAGATGTGTCGCAATAATTTTTCTTCTAACACATCAATAATCAAATAGAAGCAACGAGCGTTTTTCTTCTACCAACTAATAGTTGGTCTCCCACAGTTCGTTCCACTTGGAAGCCAGTTGGTGAGTCCGGTAAATTGGTGAGCGTAGCGTGTTCTAAGAAGTTACAAACTAAAGCCGTCCACCACACTGACTCAGCCGGAATCGTAATGACGAACGGAATGCTGTTGACGTACAAACAACTCTTAGTTATTAACGCTATTCAACATTGAAATAATCTAACACGAAATACACATTTTCTCTATCTTATTTCAAATAATTTATTTTGTTTAAAAATATTTTCTCCATCGTTCATTTGATATGTACAATAAGGATATTACACGAGTGTTTTACAGAGGAACATCGACGCGTTAGTTCTAATCTTCTAGGATGGTGAACTATTTGCATGTGCAACAGTACCTTTCAAGGCTACACAGTAACAAGACACAATGAAATGCACACATACGCAGCAATACATTCAATGCTGGAAAACTTACTACCCACCCTCTTAGTTCGCACTGGCACCTCTCTACCTACTCACTCTCGATTTTCCATTCACATACAAAACCGGAGAGGGAAAAAATAAAAACTACCCTTTGAAAGGCAGGCGGGTTCCACTGTTTCCCATCCCAAACCTTAGGGGGTCCAACCTCCCTCTTTCTACCTATTTTGCTGAGGCCGCACGGCAATAGGGTGGTATGAGGGGTCGCACGGAGGACAGAGGTATGGGTGATCCTCCTCCCCCCAGTGGTTTTGCACACAGAAATGTAGGTCAATGTCGGGGAATCCCGTCTGGTTTAACAGCATCCTAGACGCGTCTGTACTGAGAGTTTGAGAAGAGAGCAATAAACTAGTACCTCGACCCGTCACAACGCGTACCTTTTGGTCTCTTTCTTATATCCTTCCTATTCAAAACTGAACAAAAGTATTTCTATAGAGAATGCACACATCACTACTCTGTTATTAAAAACCGATTTAAAAAAAATAATCATACTGGCTTTATAAACATAAATCAGTAAGCCGTACAAATTGATGACAACGAATAAAATATTCTGAAAAACTTAAAAGTATAATATAAAAATGAAACTTCAATCAAATAGTTAAGTATACAATTATTTATAATAATTTGAATACTAATTATTTATTTTTTATTAATCCAAAATCATATAAAAAATGTTATTTCCCTAAAACAAATTCATAGCGTTTCCATATAAAAGTAGATTCCTAATAATGCAATTACTAAATTAGAATAAATAACGTTTTGAGTAAGTTTAAAAATCAATAAAAAAATATATGAAAGAATATTAATAAATAAAAATAAAACAAAGAAATAACTAGATAATATGTGAAATACAAATTAAATTCAAATTATGTTCCTGTAATTGTCAAATAGTATACAAATGAGATGGCAGTCATATGTAGGTTATTGATACTCGGTTTTATATATTATTAGTTAGGGTATTTTGATACAAATTTTCATTATACATTTTTTTCAATTACTCGACAAAAATATAAATAAATGAGGAAATAACTTACCAACAGCTGGTGACATGGACCGAGAGCCACTAGAGCCAGTAGGACTAGGCGAAGGTCTCACTAATGGACCACCGCCTCCACCGCCACTGCTGCTATCATTACTATTTTGGCCCGTCAACTCCTGCAAACGTAAAGTTAAAAAATGTTTTAAAAACAATTCTACATTATAATATAATGGATCTATAGTAATAATTACTATATTTTATTTATTAACATATTTAGAAAGATAAATGAAAAGAATGCTTCCTTTTTTAATTTAATTATTAGATAATTCCACTTTTCTATAAATATTCAATCTATTTATAAAAACTTATAAAATTGATGATTTTATAACAAAAAAAATAATATTACACTTTAATGTATACCAAAGTAAGAAATACTTTTAAAGTATAATTTCAACAAAAAATATTCAAATTTTCAATTATCTGTAAATTAATAATATTTAAAGTATAATTTAATAATAAAATAAACATCTTGGTTTGAAAATTAGTTTTTCTTATTAAATAGAATGAAAATATTCACATTAGAACATGTTTTGGTTTATAAGATATTATTTTAAAGATAAATGAGGCAAAGTTGAGATAATGGTTATTTGTTTATACATCGAAATGCAATAAAATTATTTGATAAAAATATTCTTACATTGCAAAATTTGCGTGCAAATGATTTTATATTTTGCATGTAAAATAACTATTAGGTTTCAAATAATGTCTTTAAATGTTGATTGTTAAATACGGTTTTTTATTAATTGATCATAGGCAATAAAAATATTATTAAAATAAGAAACATTTTAATCTTTTTATTGTACTAGATTTTGTAATTATAATTTTGCTTTCTAACAAATGTATTATTATTTAACAACAATTGTAAAATAATAATAATAATATCTCACAATACGATATTTTTATGAACTTGAAGACATTTTTTTATATAGACAAAGGTTAAATCTTTATTAATGAGTGTTTCATGGATTTAGAATATTTGACCATTTTTAAAAATTAGTAAAAAAAATGATTAAAATATTCCAAGTTATTTTATACGTCAGTTTATTCATAATATGAAAAGCGTATCAATCCAATTACTTAGAATATAACAATCTCGTTAATCTCAATTCACTTTTTTATTACAATTAAGTTGAAAAGATAATTAAAACGAAAATTTTTGTAAAAGCACTAATATTTATCACAGAATTAATATTTAACCGCAGTCTAAAAACTAAAAGAAAAGATTGCGATTACTATAATAGAAAAATAATGTCAAAACAAATATTTATAAAGTATTTAACAAAGGGGATATATCAAAATTATTGAGTCAAATTGAAACTAATGCTTTGGAATATGCAATTTCATATTATTATTAAAAATTGTATAATTTATAGTTACTTCATTTGCTTCAAAAGAAGTGTTAATTTCAAGTAATTATTTTAATTTTATCGACCATTTTTAAGAACGGTCAAAATTGAATCAACACATTTCATACAATATGTTTTTATTTATTGTTTGTTTTATTTATTATAGAACAAATTTTTAAATATGTTAAATCTTATCAAGTTTAGAAAAAAAATTGTATTAAAAATTAAATTTCACTGTAGATTAACTTCACAAACAATTTCCGAGATCTCATTTTTATAAGAAGTTTTTTTAAAGGTATAAAAAAATTAAGCGATCCCGCGCCGATATTTAAATTGTTTCATTAGTAATATTTTGAATTGATTGTTAGAACTAGTTATTTATTAGTCAGACATGGGTTAGAAATGATTTATGAAATTAAAATTAATATAACAGATTGAAGTCAAAATAAGACATGAAAAATTTTTTTTTGTCATTGTTTGGGAATCAACAGCTACAGACGAGTTGCAGAAAAAAAGGACCACAGAACAGGTTAATCGCACTAAGCGATATGGACTGACAAAAGGAGCAATTCGTCAATTTGACAACTCATTCTAATATTGCTAGATTATAGTACCATATAGTGAAATATCTCGACTCGTCCAGTATGTAGTCTGGATTTGGCATCAAATCAATTGTATACGAACCACAATTTCAGAAAACAAAAGAACAAAAAAAAAATATATACAAAATAAGTGTAAATAAGGTTTTAGATTAATACAAGAAATTATTCGCTGATGTATTACGAAAGTTTGCAGAAGTTAATGCAAATGTTGAAAAAAAAAAATTATGCAAGCGCATAGAAATACTTGTATATTTAAATTGTCGAAATTGTTTCTAAAATGATAATATTTTTAATAGCTATTAAATAAGATTTCTTGAAAACGTATTACGAATAAGAAATATTTTTTTATATATATCTCTGATGGCTTTAATATTATATAAACCTAATTACTTTGAAGTAAATACATTACATGTGCAGTTTTACATACAAAAAATGTGGAATTTAAATTCTAAAATAATTGTGGCGATAATACAGTTTTGAATTCGCAAGTTTTGCATATTTTCAATATAGATAAATGAAATACTGATTTGATTGTTCAGATTTTGACTATTTTATCACAATGGTTCAAAATCACTATACATACATATTTCGAGATTGAAGTGAAATTACACGGTAAAAAAAGTAATTCGTAGTATTTATTAGGAAAGAATTGATATATATATATATATATATATATATATATATATATATATATATATATATATATATATATATATATATATAAACATATACGGGAACTATGTCAATACCGCGACCTAGTCAATAAACATAGTGTTTTTTTATTTGACACTTAAAAGTTCAATGAAAATGGGGCAAACGCATGCTTAAATACAATAAAAAGGGAAAGGTAAACACAAAGCGAATCAGTGAAGCGTAATTTGAAACGTTTTGTTTATCTGAAAAATGACGTAAAAAGAAAGAGTAGAAAAAAAGAGAAAAACGAGTGCAAACGCAGTCGCACTTGCATAATTTGACGTTTACAAAAGAGAGGAACATAAATATGCGAACATACAGAGCAGTTGAGCGTGCATGTATGTATGTATGTATGTATGTATATACATATATATACATATATATATATAAATAAAATAGATGATTAGCGAAATAAATAAAGGGCGATCGGCTCCTCGGTCGGCGAATCGGCGCGCGAGCTCACGTCGCTTTCGGTTGGATGTTCGGGTGAGCGCGCGATCGGCGACCGCCGCCCGGGCGAGTCCAAGTTCCCCTCGGCGCGCCAACCGGCCGCACACACAGCCTGCGCTCGCACACGTACATCCACATCCACTACGGGCGCGCGGTCACATTGCGAACGGCGCCGTTTCGCTCTTTACTTTTTTAAAATTATTATTATTATTATTCGTTATCGTTACGTTTATTCGGAACCGAAACGCAAAAATATAAACATTTAATACGGAGGCAGTTTAAAATCGACGAGGCGACGGCGAGGACGCACGCGTCGATGCGGATGACGCATTCGAAAAGTACGCGGTCGGTCGGTTGATCGCGTCGCCGACCGTTTTCGACTTTATATTAAAGCGACTAACTAAATCGCAATCGGCGCGCTTTCGCTTTCGCTATTGCCCGTTTTCGAATGACAGAAATGCCATTCCGATAACGATAAGCGAAGCGACCCAATAATAAATACTAAACGCGCGCACGTCGTATGAAAATAAACAGCCGCAGGCGGGCTAACCTATGCGATCTTCGATTTACGCGATGATTTTTGGCTTATTAAAATCCTATTCATTTCAAAACAACCTTTTTAATTTCGGATTCGAATCGAATACGCTTAAAAAAATATCAATCGAACGACATCCGTCGACCGCTGTCATAGACGATCTTTATAAATAATACAAACGGTTAGCCTTCGAAAGCGAGTTCATAAATAACCGATAACATAAATATGCTGTAACAACGTACAAACGATGCAATTGACGGTAAATGCAATGGCGCTTATGCAAAATATATAAAATGCAGTTCCAGACGCGAATAACAAGAATTCCTCGCGCAAAAGCGCGCCTTTCAGCCTTGACATAAAAAAGGAAAATTTACGAACGTCGATCCAGAATCCAGTCGTAAACGAGATTTGTCACATAAGCGCACGCGTACGCTCTAATTCTACATTGTAAAGTTTTCTATGTATTGAAAAGTTCGATGTTTAAAAAGAAGATTCATATAAAAAGCTTATTCTTAGATGAACGGAACTTTAGATTGTTTTGACATCTCCTATTGAAATTTTAAGCATCGTCACAATCAATACTGCAAGTTTTCTTTTAATTTATAAAACTTGTATAATGCAAAAAGATTAACACGTTTGTAAGATATTTATAAACGTTGCGAGTTAAAATAATAGAAACGTTTTGAAATTTTAAAATAATAGAAACGTTTACGTGAAAATATAAAACGGCGGGTGTAATTCGCAATTGTTTTCTTTTAATAGGATTATTATCAGTAGTATAAACATATCACAGTGTTGACAAATGGATAAATATCAAACAAGACATATTAAAAAGAATGAAAACAAATATATAAACACACACACACACACACACACATATATATATATATATATATATTATAAACAAAACTGGCGTGCGATTTGTTATTATGATAGGCGGTTGGCCAAATCGACAATAATAATGCATATTTATGTAAATAAATTATTATTATGTCATAAACGTAAAACGCAACACGTGTCGAGTTTTATATAAATTCTCATGTTTTGACGTTTCAAGATGCTTTCAGAGGACGAAGGGTGAAAGGGGGAGAGGGAGGAATGGGTAAAAAGAAGGTAGAAAGGTTATTTTTGCCAAACGAACGAATATAACAATACGAAACGATCGGTCTCATTAAAATATCATAATTGCCCGCTGGCGGATATGTATACCATATATTATATATTACTATATACGCGTATATAAATAAATATATTCATATTGATGTGATGAATGAAACGCGTGTCGACAACAACACATACCAGCAATGAATGAAGGAGAATCGAACGAAAAAAAAAGGCATATATGAAGATGTAACGCGTAAAAAGATTGAAAAAGAAAGAGAGAAAGAGACAGAAAAAAAGAGCGAGCTCGGGTCGAGCGTGCCTCGTATTTTTAATTGTAATCTGGCAGTGACCAGATAGTGATCTGCGGTGAGTCACAGTCACAGTCCCAGTCGCATCGGAAAGAGCCGCGGTCTCGTGTGTCGTCGTTGCAGTTGCGCGTGTCAACTTGACACGTGTGATTGTGTTGGGGCAGGTTCTGACCACCGGGCCGGGCCCCCCACATAAATTAGCCGATGACACTTCCTCTCGCACTGCAAAATTGATAAACACATATCGAAAACGAACCGGGCTTCTGTGGGTCGCCGCGTTGAGTTATGCAATCAACGCCGATAATATTATGGACACAAGCCTATTGACATTATGCACGTATCGTAAACTATGATTACGTATTATTATGCGCATTTATATTCAATTCGATATTATCTAAACGGTTAAGAACTCGGACTTACTGCATCAATATTGAAAAAAAAACAAAGAAACAGTGCAATCACAGTAAAGTGTATAAAATATAACATCCTCTTTTTTGTATTCGGTATTATTTTAACCAGTGAAAAATCAAAATCGAATTTATGAAATATTACAAGACTAGTAGCCGTTTCAAAACAATTCATAGGTTAAAAATCACATTTATGAAAACAAAATATTTTGTGATCCTAATCGAACAATAAATAATAATAAAATTGTGAAAAAACGAGAGAACGAACGCAAACGCAAACACACAAGGACGCAATGACAAGAGCGAAGGTCGCACAGTGTAGAGCTTTAGCATGTTTATCAACAAGAGAAATGTCGGTATTTCGGCGATGCCGTGAGATGGCTTATGAATATTTAATGCGTTACGGGATGTTCGCGTGGACGCGGCAGATATGTAAACAAGAGGAGGGAATGTGTGGTGAAGGAAAGCGAAAGTGAGACGCGGATGAATGAAAACGCACACCGAATCCGGGGTGTGCTTTTCTCAGACTTGTACGCGTATAAACGATAGACGTCATCCACTAATAACATATACATACAACAGATTCGTCGATTAAGGATTAAATCTACAGAATTATTCGCTATAATACAACATACGTTATACGTTTTAAAAACGATCCAAAAATCGTGAATAATTGCGGACGATAAGAGTAACAATCGTCGGTTACTTTACAAACGAGCGAACCCGAAGGTCCAAAGGGGTGAGACGGTCGTCGGGACGATTAGCATTGCGGGTGGGAGGAATGCGGCGACGGGTCCTCGTATAAATATAGACAAACGGGGTAAAAAGGGAGAAGAGAGGGTGGAAAGAGAAGGGGGCACACATTTTATTGAATGTCTTTATGGGCCACCTGTTACGCGACAAGTACGCACACACATATACACACAACTCCAACCTCGAAAAGCATGTAAATAACGGAGTGTGCGAACACGTGTGCTACACTATTATCGACTCGCGTTCGAAAATTCGTTCGCCGGAAAGAGCGACATGTCAAAATAGATTAAAACAAAAAATCGCATATACGACGTTCGAAGACGAAAAATTTGCGAAGCGCATATAGAAATTACGTCGTATCGCAATTTGAAAGATTAAAAAAAAAATTCGACAGCCAAACCGTTAGTTAAGCGGTATGGAAATGAAAAGCTATTTGACAAGAGGCGCGAATCGAACGAAGGCGGCGAAAAAAGTGTAAAAGTTCAGAGCGACAGCGACGCAAAAAAGTTTAGACAGAATGCGACACGATTGTAGTAATCGCAGTCATCGGTCGACAAGAGCAAAACATTTACGATATTTACCGTGGGGCGCGGTTGTGTGGCGCAGCAGGCAATGGTGGCGGTTAGTAGATTCGAAACGGTTCAGCGTGAACGTGAACGCGGACGCGGCGCGAGCGCGCAGCGCGATCGCCGCGAACAGAGTGCGCCGGCAGCTCTCTCACACACCCTCATCACATACCGACACCGATTCACATACACACCGATTCACCTATCGCAATATACGTGCATATGCGCGCGTGTGTATATATCGTCATCTAACCGTCGTCGCGCAACGTGCGCCAATTACACATACGCGCGCGCGCACACCCGACGAACGAACACAACTACTACCGACCGCTTTACCGCGCGATCAATGTTTATCGTTAGACACATGTCAATTATACCACCCACCCCCTACTCGGCCCGATCTTCGCAACGCAACGTTTCATACGTGCGCGCCCACTTTTAATTATTATTATACGACATTCGGAGAGCGGAGAATTCGAGTCGCTTAAAAGCTCCGACGATTTTGCCGCCGTTTTGGCCAACTCTCTCTTATCTGTTCGGCGTGATACAAACTGGAGGCGAACGTCGGAGGAGCGCAACTCGGCGTATGCAACGCGGAATACGCGCGCACACATATGACGACGATGACGAAAGCGTGCGTGTACATCGCACGCACGCACACAGACGCGCGCGCTCGTGTCGCTATCGAAACGCAACGCGCCGGTTGAGCCCCTCGCGTGTACGCGTTGCCGGCATACTTTATAACTTACGAATTTATCTAACTCGCTGTGGCAAAACGCCCGTTCGTTTCGCGATCGCGATATTTTTTGCCGCGTGCCGAATCGAAATAAAAATTTTCGAAACGCTTACGAGCGAAAAAAATTGCATTTCGGCGAATAACATGAAAAATATATATATATAAAACGCGGACGGACTAACGTAAAAATATGAAAGGAAAAGACGGACGGAATAAGAAGTGGAATCAATCTTATTTTGAACGCGGCGCGGTTTGGCGCGTTCGGCACGTATTACGAGTTTAGTAGTGGTGTGGCAGCATTGTGTGCGTTCGGTGTCGGTCGGCGGTCGGCTTGTGAGGGCAGCGGGAGCGCCGTGAGCTGGCGCGCCGGAACGCCGTTTTGCGAGCGCGACTTTCTATACGGCGACGACGCCGTTCGCTTTTCGAACTCAGATCGATCATCGCTAACGCAACTTACGTACGCACACATGCATGCATACGCACATTACAAAACTCAACACTTTCGCGATAAACACGTGCGTATAACAATATATACGTGTCGAGGCATCTCTATATAGATCGTACACTAATAAAGAAACGGCACGCGTTAGTCACGTGGATTCCAATTTTCGACGTTCTCTGTTGATCTGTCAAATGAACGTCAAATACACATTACGTACGCAAACGTTAAAACGAGCATCGCACACGAACGATATTTCTGCGATGACGATTCGAAGAAAAAACAATGATCGCATTTATTATTGTGCGCATACTAATAATAACGATAATATGTTCGAAACGAAATAAAATCGTGGAAATAATTATTTTTAGCTTTTCATTGGAGCAAACGAGAAAACGGACGTTTTCAACTCTCGCTGCCGTTTATAATCCGTCTTTAATATTATAATGCAAAAAACACGGATACGCGCCGACTTATCGTCGCGTAAGATGCGAGGCGTTCGATATAAAAATAGCTTACCCTTCAGAAATATTACATATAAAATAATATAAAAATAACGATTGCGAGTTTTCTTCGAAACGTAATAAGGCCAAACTAGCATTAAGAGAACGCACGCAGCAAAGAGGCGCCGGCGACCATAAAACGAAGACGAGATAGACATCTGCGCACGCAGCTGCAACGAAGAAAACGAATACGAAATACGCGGGGACGTCATATTTATACTGAAAGGATGATAATATCGTCGACTACGATTAAATTGCAATAAATTCGATTATGACAAGACGGAAAAGTTCGAGAAAAGGCGGGATACACTAGATGATGATCTTTATTAACGTGTACGCAGGATGCGAACCAGTTCGGCATCCGTCGATCGTCCCACTCTTTTTCAAGAGATTTTTGTCGGTGCTTCGTCTCGAGTAAGGAAAGAAACGCGTCAAGGTAGGCGTTTACGAAAAGGTAGGTTCGTTTGCGGAACTCGAGCGATCTAGCAAACCGGCGGGGTCGAAAGGTCCATATGTATACCCCGTATGGTACGTCTAAACGGGGGTATTTTATGCGAAATGATGGAGAACGGAGATGGGTCCCTCGGTGCCGTTTTCACTGACCTGGGACAGTGACGGGTTCCATCGGGAAAAGCAAAAGAAGGATCTGACGATAACGAATAGCCTACGATGATACGTGTTCCGTGATACTTTTGTATATATTTTTACACCATTACTATAAATTAATTCAAAAATATATATTTAACATTTGTTCATATATTAAGTATACAGTATTTTATCCATAAAAAAAGATAATACTCGTTTTGAAATATTACAATTATAAAAAAAAATAGATTTATATATGACTCTCATATGTTTACAATTAATAAATTATCTTTTTGAGCAATGTACATATTTTGCTGATTTTATGAATTGCAATAAAAAGGATATATGTAAAAAAAATCATTTTAAAAATGTTTTTAATTGAAAAACGCTACTCAAATGATGGATTAATATTGACTACACACATCTATATTATATTATATTATATATATATATATATATATATATATATATATATATACACATTAATCGATAATTAAAGAAAAATCGATCGTATGCAATGTGGATAAGTGAGGCGGCGGTGGCGTTTGACAAGTGACATTCGGTGGTGCACGTGCGATCTGATCAACGGTTACGATGCGTCACACTAAACGAGTTTTCCCGTGCAGGAATGCAGCCGAGGCACGTGCAATAGGGAAGCTGCAAAGCGGGACCCGCCTCTCACTTATCGGACAAAACAAAACAGCTGATCGCGAACACATTCACACGAAAACAATAAAGACATATGTATACGTATATACGTGAGGACGAAACTAAACGTTCGTTGTCGACTCCAACACACATATAAAGCTAACCAAATTATCGCCAATTTTGATAATCTAATTCAATTTCAGCTTTATTATAATTGATATTATAAATAAGAAAAGCTTATACCAATTTGAACTCAACTCAAAATTAGTATAACTTTAAAGGCATATTAACGGGTTATATATATATATATATATATATATATATATATATATATACATATATATATATATATATATATATATATAAATCAATAAAAAATACATGTTTAAAGTTAGAAATATATCGATTAGTTTTGCTATCGGTATTCAAAGGGCTTGTAAAATTAACAATAAAATTTAAATAAATATAATTTCATGTTGAAATCAACCTTAACATTTTCGACAACGAATAGTCAATTTAATTAAAACAATGGAAATCTTTGATTTGAATATTTTCTTTATCAGACACGATATGTTAATCAATACATATAATATCTAATATTAGACACTTTACTTACTATATACGATTAACATTATAAAAGTAGATAATAGTTGTATTGTACAAATGCATAATGGTGCCTGATAAACACACTACAATGAAAATAAATTGAGGGTGAATAAAGAGTGCCCTTTGTGGTGTCAGTAAGATGCCCACGATCAGCTGATTTCCTCGTATGTGATAGTAGTGGTGGGCCTGTGTGTGTTCGTCAGTACATGGGTATGCGATAAACAGAAAAGGGCATCCCTTGTCGGGCGAGGAACATGGCGGGGGGAGGGACTGTAGGCCGCAAAGGGAATTCCACAAGGTCGTTGGTGGTGATGGTGGTGGTGTTGGTTAAAGGTGGTTGTTGGCGGTGGTGGCAATGGTGGAGGCACGCGTCGCACACTTTTATATGTACTAAACCGGCTCAAATCAACTGGTGTTCTCGACTCGTATCACAAAATCCACCCCCAAATAATATAGACATTTCCATAGTGATAGTAGAATCCGACCGAGGCGTTTCTTCGTCAAATCTGCTAAATCTGAGAGATTAGAAAGTCTGAGAAATTACGAGTCTTTTTATCGGGAAATATTTCTTTCAAGAAAGGAACTTCACTTTTTACAACACGAATATAGTTTACGCTTGTAAATTACAAGATGCGTTTAATGACATAATTTAAATCGCCCTTCAATTTCAAATGACTGAGAAACAGGAAAAACAAGTTTTCGTAACATGATCGTTCGTGAAAGGGAAATCAATTTCGCAATTGTATAATTTTTCAAGTATTCATCACAACATTGAACATGAATGAAAAAATCACGAACATAACTCGCTTCATAATATAAATTCATTTAATACAACGATGTCCAGTAGTATAAAATAATGCATTTCTAAAATCTTCACCAAGGAAATGTGCTATTTTAATCGTATTTATTTATATTTCAGCGATTGGCGAAATTGCTAAATCAGAAAACATGAGCAAAAAAATGTTATCATTAATGTTCGATATGCAAGAATATAAATAATACAGAGAAAAGTAAACAGTGTGGCAGTGATACACATGACAGATGCAAACGAGAAATCGTGAATTTCAAGGTATAGGAAACGAATCGAGTGGGTAGGTCGCCTCTGACGGATATGTGACGATGCTAATGGGTTCAGGGCTACGTATTGTGCGGTTATATATTTGTAATGTGGGCAGAATCAAAGAACGAACCGACAAAAGAGCGAATGGGAAAGATGAAGTGTGAAAATGAGAAGGATGCATGTCACTGACCTGCCTCATATACGCGGCTTTCGGCGGTCTCTATAAATACGTGGTGTTCGCTCGCTGCCGAACCGTGTTTATAGGTCATTATGGAAAAGGGAGAGAGAGAGCCAATCTCTGGTCCGCCATCGATAAATAAATAATACACAACACTTACGTCGTACGCGTATTTCGTACGTATGTATAATAATGCGAACCAAATTCTAGTCGTTTCATCACCAACACACGATTGACTTGTGTGACATGTGTATAAAATCAATCTGGACTCAATACATGGACGAAAGAAGAGCAAATTCAAGGTTCGATGATATAAGGACGGAAGATTAGATAATGGAAGGCGTATGTACAAATCGGCCGGCGGCATGAGCCTTTTTGTTAAACGTCCGTTGAAACCATTTCATTATGACATAATAATAATATAGCCAAAGAGCGGGAGGGCAGGCGGCAAGGCAAGGTCGGCTGCGGTCGTCCGTCTCTGTCGACAAACGTTATCGACGGCACGGGTCGCCATCGCGTCTGCCCCGTCATACTCCGATGCATCACGCACGCACCTAATCACACACACAAAATAATAATAATAACAAACATATGCTTATTTCAGTGTGAGTAATGTTTGTTTACCTATTACAAAGAAACGTGCCGATGGCGTAAAAAATAAATACGCGCATTGATGTCTGATAATCTTTCCTTTTTGACGTATATATTATTTATAAACATGTTTCATTTTTATTCTTCTTTAACCCAACACACATACACACGCCCGCGCGGGCGTATATTATATATGTATATATATATATATATATATATATATATATATATATATATATATATATATATATATATATTAATAAACTATGTTTTCTGTTCAATAAGTTACAATTAATAAAAAAAATGTACAAACTTAATGAATCACTTAAGACTATTTTATATACAATCTCTTAGATTATTACTAATAAATATTTTAAGAACAATGTTGGAAAATATAAAATATCTAGAGGAAAAAAACACGAAAGATGAAGAAAAATCATCTTAATACAATATAAAGTCTAGGAGTTTTAAATGATAATTTCACTTTACTTTTTGATCACAGTAGTATAATAGGTATATGTTAGTGGAGAAACAATATCTCCAATACAATCTCTTATTCGGTATTACAATAAAGCACAAGTAGATAGTCTTGAACAGGAATTAAAATTATTGCTATATATGTTTTTCAATGGATCTATAGAGAATAAATTCTGAAAAACTTCTGATTTAAAAAGTTAAACATCATCGCTTTGGAAGTTCTAAATTTACGATTGTTATAAAATATACACAAAAGTGCAAATAAAATAACGGTTTTTCGGATTTATCTAGTATTAGACAACAAAATGTTTTTTTTTATTTCTATGAAATATGTAAGTTCTAGCTCATTAACTACAAACCTTAAATTTAATTTTAAACTATTTTATACGTATTTTTTTAAAAACAAAATAAATATTTTTTTTTACTAATTTCCGCATATACTATAAGGTCTCCTTTTATGCGGATTATTTTTATGTGATTTTGAAGTTATGCGGTTTGTATTTCATCTAAAAATTTCTTGGACAAACAAACATACATATAGGTTTGTTTAGGAAGCCCGCGTATAGACAGTCTCCAAAAATCGTGGAACACTTAAAGCTCATTCCATTTGTTCCACTGGCATATAACGTTTATGGATGTAAAGCAGGCGTGTCAAACTCATAGCATATTCCGGGCTACATGAGTTTTATGTACTTAATGGTGGGCCGCAAGTTTCAACTAAAAGCGTTACAGGCTTGATAACCAAAATATTACTTTTAATTTATTTAAACTGCACACTGTAATTTTATTAAACAGAACTACATACAAATAAAAAAAACTTAAATATCAATTTTATATATGTTATTAAAAGCAGCGTATCTAGGCGGGCCGCGTGCCTCGTGTTTGATATGCCTGATGTAAAGGACAACTAGGTTTTTAAGTTATGCAGAAAATTAGAAAATCATTTTCTTATTAATGACTCCAATTCAGAACAAGCCTTTAAATTACAACGTGAGCTGCAGAACTGCATGTCTAGATATCGTGAGCTACAAAAAAATAGTAGAATCATCACGTTAAAGTTTAATTACTGATTACATTGTCAGAAAAGAAAGAGCTACACGGAACGCGAATGAAGTTTATGAAAATCCATCGCCTTTACCTTAAACATCTATTGTAGAGTCTCTTCTGGTGATGGTGATTTGGAATCATATCGCAAACGGTGCACACCATTATCAGATAGCGATAATGATAAAAAAAAGGAAACTATATTACTTTTTAATAAAATAAAATGAATTTCTTTCAGATATTCGAAATAATTTATTAAGCAGCCTATTTCTTTTAATTTCTTCAAATTTTTTTTATGCGGTTTTAAGTTAACTTTAACTCGTTGTTTTGGTTTTATACTACTTTTCTAAAGTAAGTAGTCTTTTTAATGCGAATTTTTTATATGCGTTTTTCTATAAAACGTATCCACCGCATAAAACGAGACCTTATAGTATATAAAAAATGACTTTGATAGAAAAATATAAGCCACTAACATTAGATATTTTTCAATCGATACATTCATATTCGAGTCTTGTACACAAATAAAGAGATATAAAATTAAAATAGGGGTAAAATCGCCAGCCGTAATCAACAAAAAATCACTTTAAACTCGATTGATTATATTATCTTTTGCTTTAAATAGTACTAAAATAATAACAATATTTGTACAGCGTTATATTTTAAACCAATTAAAAAAACAGTAAAAATATATTTTTAATGCAAATAAACCTGTTTAATCCATATGTGCACATAAGGATTAAATACCATATAGTAAAAGGACGTTATAGTACATCCAGACACGTATATTCAATAAAAAGATTTCGTTTACAATTTTTGTTTATCACAAAATAATCAGTTTAATATTATTTCAATAGATTTAAAGATGACAGATAATTAATATAAGTATATTTTAAATTATAATCCCTTTTTTGAAGATCTATAAGTGAATCCTTACGATAAGAACTCTACAGTAACTATGTTATATTGAATATCAGCAAAGTGAGTTTATATATTATTACTTGTATTACACGAATAACATTTGGAAATATATGTATACATAAAATTATTTAAAATATGTTTTTTACAAGACAAAAATATTACAGACCAAACATGTATTAATTTATTATTTATTTATTTATTGATAATTTTTTTTTCAAAATTGAGTATTTTATTATAAAACTATAAGATAAAATAGAAATTCCTATTGAAAATAATTTTATTTCAATAATTGATTATCTATTGAGAATATTGAGAGATTGTGAAAAAAAAACGGAGAAATGAATGTAAAATGAAATATTTATGAAAAATTATTTATATTAAAACATTTACAGATGGAAAGATTAAAAGTTTCAATAATTTTGATGTAAGTATATAAATTGCTAATTGTCAACAGAATTTTTAAAAATTAATCTAATCATTATTTTTCTACGTTAACTCGTGTCTCCAATGTTAACCTTAAAACTCGTTGGAAAACTTGCCGACTTAAAAAGAAATTTAAGTATACATGTTCTTGATTTTTGATATCGACACATATCCTGAAATATTTACTAATATTGTTTTCTGTTTTAATCTAATTTTAATTTTATATTTATTTTTTATATTATAGATTATAAATTAAAATTAAATTAACAAGAAACAATAATACTAAATATTCAAATATTTACGATATTTTTTTCCTTTTCAAAGTATTAAATTGTTACAAAGTATTATATAAAAAGATCGTAAAACGAGACGTTCGAAAAGGTGCTGTATAATGCAGTTGTGGAATACTGTTAAAGAGAATAATACAATGTATTACAGTAAAACCAATAAAAACACAACTTTCTAGTGCTTCATCGTTATCTATTATATATACATATTTAAAACATCATGAACTTTAATATGCGTTTTTAAATATCGTTTTTATATTCATAATTTAATTTTTAAATCATTATTCAACGATATAATTATTAATAAACTATTAATGGTAAATATTGTTTTAAATAAGACGAATAAACGAGAGGGGAAAAATGCTAAGACTAACGAGGGGAAAGAAAAGCAATGGTGAGGAACGGACAAAGGAATTCATCATAATGTAAACGGGGCACGTTTAAAGCTCCAGACTGTGAGCAGCAGATACGCTAATCCCTCGGGGTATCAAAGCGTTTTACCGGTCCCGAAAATGCCCTTGTGCTCTGCGAATAGATAATTCTTTGCTTTCTGATGAAAAAAATAAACTTTTCGAAGAAATTTGCCAAACAAATTGCGACAATTTTCACTATGACAACGGTTTGTATTCGACGTATTTTTTTTCACTGGATATAAAACATACAACGCAGTAATTTAATTACTGTTTTTATTACTTTTTAGTTATGTGAAGACTCAAATATTATAAATTGATATTAAAATTTAAACGAAATTAAAATAAAGGGTATACAATAAATGATATTAATAAATTTCACAATATATTATTATATACATATTGAATAGAAAAAAAAGAAATACAATTTTCTTAATGTAGTAACCTAACTAAATAATACTCTAATTATTATTTTTTTAAGATCGTACGATAATAGAAATTAACGAGAATAAAATGAGCTGTTATTGTAATAAAAGGATGCATCAAAATTCCATAAATTCGATTAAATGAAACACGAATATAAACGTGCAAGTAAGAGAAGTGTAAAGTAGGTGAGGGTGAGCCTGCGTGCCCGGCTGGCTGCTGTGAGCGCGATCAATACTGGCCGCGCGGGCCACAGCCATACTTACGCACTACGCATTCTACGCACACAAACTTCAAGCACGAAGCACGACTAATAAATCAAATGGTCACAACTTAAAACGAAATTCAATATGACAAATATTAAAAAAAATATAAACCATAACTTAAATAAAAGATAAGAATTCAATAAGTGTGTTATGATCTATTTACGAAGAAAAAAATAAAATGCGGGCTAAGAATGATGATGATGCGTATTCACAAAACGAGAAAAATCCGATAGTTGGAAGACCCGAAAGTGGTTTTCGGTTACGAGGCATTACGAAAAAACAATTAGCATACCGGGCAAGTTGAACAGCTGTTTATCATCGGGATAATGGCCGGAGCCTGACGTTTTGTTTCCCTTGACTTGCAAAAGGGTTAGTCGACCGGTGTAGTAGGTCAGGGACCCCACAAAACGCAAAAAAGACGAAGAATGAGATCTTCTTACAAGGTAAGTAGGTAGGTAGGTAGGTAGATGGGTATGTATAGAATACAGCGATCGTCCTACACGTAGAAAATGCATTTTTCTTAATACGAATACAGTTACGTCTTTCCATTTGTTTTCAAAATTTATATGGATCAAATTGAAATGAAACAAATCATTCGACATGCTTTCTAGATAAAACTCTATATATATTAAGAAAACAGAACTGTGAATAAGAAGTTGCAATATTATGTTTAATGAAATTCAACATATATATATAAACGGTTCAATGTTTAATAGCAAGTAATTAATATGAGAAATATTAAATTACATGTTTTAAGGTTTGAATTCCTTACAATCGAATTAATATGAATAGTAAAAAGAGGATAAACTGTTAAAGTAACAAAACTTTAACATTTTAATATTTCAATTAAAAATCTTAAGTTTTCATATAACTAAATAATATAAAATTCACATTAAATAAATACATATGTTTACTCTGGAAGAAAATTTACATTATTGTTGAGATAAATAAGCGACTTCAAATACATTTTCGATAATGAAAAGAAATACGTATATAAGTTCCCCTTTTTCATCTATCGTTTCTGTTGAAACAACAGTGTAATAAAAGATTTTACTTCCAGTGTTTTAACCATATCTAAGTTTACAATAACGTTACGATACGTAAAATATTTATGGCAAACTGGCAACTTTCGACTCCGGAGCTTTGGCGGTACACTGTTTGTATTTACACGTGTAACGGAAATATTACTAATTATACAGGGAGAGCGCACGGGAAAAGCGAGAATGTAAATTAAATTGCACGATGGATAACTCCGATATATCAAAAAAAGAGATATATCATTAAATTTATCGGTATATTAAAATATAAGTAAGCAAATAAGTAAAATAATATTAAAAAAACTTTTTTTGTACGTTACATAAATTGCTGTTACATATTTTATATATTCGTGTTATAAAGAAGGAAATAAATAATTATTATAAATTATTATGTTGTAATATATTTCACACCTATAAAATTGATATAATAAATAAATAAATTGTATTAATTATTGCAGAGAAGAACTTTACTGGAGGGAGAGAGGGCGCGGCGAAATCAATAGTGACGCGCCGGTCCGCCAAGGCGCATCTATCCTACAACATCGTATATTGTTTTCCACATTTTCCGATCATTAAAATTATTTAACTACACTATTTACTAACATAACAAACTTAGTTTACGCTAATAATTTTAATATAACAATATTTTTTTTAACAATATTATGAATAAGTTAAATTTTATTAAAATGTAGTACATATAATATTGGAGGAATATTACAAATTATAGTATTTGTATTTAAAAGCTACATATCATTATCGATATTACATTCAAATAACTAAAATTGCATTTAAATATAATATTATTTTTTATTTTGAAAACTTGACAAATGCAGATTGCAACGATCATAAAGACAATAAAGTAGTGAAGATAAGGCAAACGCGTGAAATACGCGGTTCGGCAATAGTGAGTGTTACTATCCTCATCCCCATGAAAACCCTCTACGGTCTCTATAAATAGAGCGTCGTTTCCACTTTCTCCCAGCGTCATCCGCCCGTCTGTGACGTCACTGAATTAGGGAAAGCATGCGAGTGACGGGAAAAGGGTATCTAACACCCTCTAGCAACCACGTGGACTATTTCGAGGAAATTAATTCATTTTGATTTGATAATAAGTATATAAATAAACTTAAATAGGTATGAAATCCAAAAAACAATGGTTTGCTATACAACATATTCATTATATTCTATTTATGATTATAATATCAAATTTAATAGTTTTAGATATTGTAATATTAAATGAGGCACAACTCAATGTGATATATCATAACAGACACACATAACACTACTTAATAAATTATTACTAAACAGATATTGAAAATGCCCAAAACTAAAATTAACTAATTTCATATAACACTGTGATCAAAAAGTAAAGATAATTTGTTTATAAAATGTATTTTTTCTATTCTTCAAAATCAATTTTATCCCCTTCAAAGTAATCCCCGTTCGATAAAACGCACGTTTGCCAACGTATTTTTCCAGTTGTCGAAATAGTCTTTTTCCGGTATAGCCTTCAAAACCTTCTTCGATTCGGTTTTTATCTCTTCAATCGTGTCAAAACGGCGTCCCCGCGTTGGCCCGTCGAGTTTGCTGAATAGCCAAAAGTCGCACAGAAGCAAATCAGGCGAATACGGTGGTTGCGGAACGATATGAGTCGAGTTTTTGACAAAAGTCGCAGTATATTATTATTATTATTACAATGACATGGTGCATTATCGTGATGAAGGATACAAGAGTTGTAAAAACATGTGCAACTCGGAGATAATTAAACCTTTTGACAAACAGATGTTTGCAAAAAATGTGATACAGTCTTACAAACCTAGAAAAAAATACAATTTACCTGCCTTCCTAATGTCCGGAAGTTTTAAATGACAATATCACCCTACTTTTCGATTGCAGTACTATATTAAATTTAGTAAATTAATGGTTTCATAAAAACTAGTTAACATTTATATCATACGAACTGTAAAAAATACTTTATATATGTTTTCAATAACTATAAAAACAAAAAAAAAAAATACTATGGATACATAATAGAATACTGGTATTCAATAAAATAGCTGGAAAAACGTAAGTGCCGTTTGCAATACATTCAGTTTATTGGTAGACGGATGGAGTAGTAGTTTGAATGCAATGAAACAAGGGTTGACAACAAATAAAGCAGCAAGTCGAAAGCAAATCGTGAATAAATGTATAAAAAGGGAGAGGAGATGAAAATATTTTAAGTATCGTGAACAATAAATTGTCATGAAATCGACACATATTTAAACTGTTGAATTTAATGTTTCGTATAGATTAGTTGAAAATTAATAAGGAAGAAAAAGTAAAATTCAAAGTAATGAAATAATATTACTTGTACACGTTCCCATATCGTTATGTTAAAAAAGTAAACATTTATAAAACAAATCACAAGTCCAAGAATCAAAATCCCTACTGAATGATTCTCTTTGTTGAGGAGCATTTTCGTATGGGGGAACTAGCCTGTCGGGAATTCATGAAAGAGATATTAAAAAACAGGGGTAAAAAGGGGATGAATACAAATACCGAAATAAAAACGCTGAAATCAAAATACGAAACATAGAATGCCAAGAATATATTTATTTAAAATATAAAATTGAAAAAAATATGTTTATAATAAATAAATTTTAAAATCGAAATTTATTTCATTTTTATAAACATCACTTAAAAATTATATACGATATTATTAAAAATTAATAATATAATCATTTAGGTTAAATACATTAATATGAATTCAAACAAAAATATGGATAAGAAAATGAAACAAAAACACTAGGACTGTAGTGAAATCGACTCTGAACATTAATTAAATATTATTCTGGGGTTGCTCTACAGCAAAAGGGTTCAATGAAGGGAATACGATTCAATTCGTTTTCACTGCATATATTAAACTTGTACATAAATATATTAGTAATGTACAGTTACTAAATATATATATATATAATAAACTTTTATTCTACGAAAGCATCGTAGAATAACATAGAAATTATAAAAGGTGGTGGTATAATGATAATAAAAGCACATGAATATAATATAGGTCGAAAAGAGGAAAAGCGGCGAATAAAGCGTTCGGCAACAAATAATTCAATAAAAGCAGTTAATGGTCGGACCCGGGTAAAACGCGTTCTACGATGCGTTTTTATAGCCACGATTACGGCAGGTAAAACTTTATTGCCGCTAATTCTGTGATGGAACCATAAACCGAAAGCCAGAGTTTCGTTGTTTGGTGAAACGTTTCTAGATGATGCTGTGAGAGCAATGTGCTCGGATATAAGTATAAGCAACGGTCAACATATATGAATACTAAATTGTATGAAAATATAATACATGTCTTTAACGGCAACGTTCAAATCACCGAATTGGAATTATTGAATAAAACGATTAAATTTATAATTAAGAAAAGATGGAAATTTTTGATAAACGTTATCATTTCTATCTAAACACGTGTGTTGATATTTAATGTTTGTAATTGAATAAAAAAAATAAGATTGTTGTTTAATTTCAAAGCGACGGAAAATTGAAATTATACACATAATATACCCATAACATTGAACAAAAAGGCTAATTTATTTTTATGACTTGAAAATCTTCTCATAAGTAAGAAATAAATCATACTCGGCATTCTATATAACTATATTATAAAATTTTTGTGTGTATAAAACAAAAATAACAGTCAAAGGTAGTTAACCTATATAAGTTTTGAAACTAATTACAGATAGCGTCGATCCCTTAAAAATCGATAATACAATCAACACAAATAGAATTATTTAATAACAATTTAGTGGGGTAGTGAAACTAAAAACAAAACTTTAAATGAGAAAATTACACTAAAAATAGTTCACTTACAGATTCGGAGTCATGAGCATTTGGTGTCGATGGTTGACCAGGTCTTGGAGGGTATGGCTGTAGAAAAACAAAAATATATTGTAAAATAAAATAATATCAAATTACATACATTGTCGTATACCTGATATAAAATAAAGTAAAAATTATGACAAATTGATGATATAAAATAAAAAAATCGATGTCGAATAACAAAGGAAATAAAATTACAGTTAATTGAAAAAGCATAATCGTTACATTTCAAGGCAAGGTTAAATACAAAATAATTTTTAAAGAACAAAAACCTGAAAAATACACTCGAGAAGAAAGAAATAGTGTATAATATTGTAAAAATATTATACAATAGTCTCATATTGTATAATTTGCGAGTTGACCCTAGTTCTCATTTTAAATACTCAAATTAGCCAAGAAAATATCTGAAAATCGTTAGAACGATTTTAATAAAAGCACTTGAAATATAAAGGGATTAAAATAAAACTTTTTTTACTTGAAAATATGTAGAATTTTAAATGTATTATATATATTAGAAAGTATATATATACACACACATACATACATACATACATACATACATATATATATATATATATATATGTGTGTGTGTGTGTGTGTGTGTGTGTGTGAGCGTGTGTGTAAAACTAAAAAATATATCTTTATATGAAAACAAATCGTAACGATTAAATTTTAAACGCGACAATTCAAGTCTTAAAAATATTAAAATATTCCAATTAATTTAAGCATACGTATACATAAAAAAATATGACGTATATTTAATATGTTGAGTTTTAGTTCTTAAATTTAATTAAAAAAAAAACTAAAATGTGAATTTAATTTAATATCTTAATTCGAAGTAACCATAGATGAGATAATGATTAATAACAATCAATAACGGATACGACAGGACTTTTTCTACAATAGAACACATTTCGCAAATCGGGTAACTAACGGAACTCTGGATTTATTTTTTAAGATTGGATACAAAGGATCTGTAAGTCTGTTGCAATGTATAAAATTTTTCCGAAGTATAGCGGAAGATTTGTTTAGGTTAGGCGAAAAACTAATATATAAACAATCAAACTTCCTAAAAAACTTTTTTTTTGTATATTTATTGTTTGTTGTGTAAAATATTTTTTAGTAAAGATTTAGAAAAACTATGAACTAAATTCGTATAAGTGATGACTATTTTAATTAGATCTGCACATTTTATTAATATCTGTTTGTTTTTTTTCCTCATAGGCGAAACGAATTTTTTTTTCAAATTCATTTAAATAACAAACAAAAAAAAACATCAATCTAAGATGTTCAATATAATCTAATAAAATATAATATATGTTAAGATACTTAATAAAAAACAGTATAATAAATTTAAACGCAAAAAACGTGAATACATTCATAATAAAACGAAATCTCGTTCCATTCAATGTCCCATTACCCAAATTTGACAAAAACAAACTAATCTTTCACTTTTTCTTAAATGCTATGTTTAAATTACTGATTTTTAAAGTAGGAAAACGTTCATAAAAAATCCAAACAACTATTGTTAAAAGAAAATATATAATAAAATGGATACATGTATTTAATATATCATATTACAAAGTATTTCAATATATTATAAAATTAAAATGTGTTTTCACCTTAATAAAAAGAATTTGTGATTATCGCAACATATCTAAGGCAGTTTTATAAACAAAATATTTAGAATCAATATCACAGAAAATGTAAGCTATTTTGAGAATCGATTTTAAAGAAGTAATTTAAGATAAAAATAAAAACATCTATTGAGAGTTCATTTAAATAATAGAATCGGTACAATATCAATCAGAAATTGTGGGACACCTAATATTAAATTTATCGCTAAACTAAAATTCTAGAAAGGTTTAGAGCTTTGTTCAAGATTGTGTTTATAAATATAAGAGCAGTGAAATATCAATAATATAATAAATACTGAAATGTGTTAAGGAAAAGTTGAATTCGAAAAATTAAAACAATAATAATAGAAAATCATTGAAAAATTCTAAGTTTTGCGTTCAATAATAAAGCAACATGGAATATTATTAAACAATAAATAAGTTTATTTCTATAATTTAAAGATGTGTATAATACTTGATATAAAGCGTTATTATCAAAGAAGTATTACTAAATATACTTATTATTATATACAATATAATATCGATTAAAATATTTATCATAATAAAACATTAAAGTTTCGTAAATTACAAAATGGTATATATATATATATATATATATATATATATATATATATATATATATATATATATATATATTGTATATATTGTATAAATATTTGTATAATTGTCATATGAATGACAATTATACAAATATTTCATTAATGACACGTTTTATTTA
Organism: Leptonema lineaticorne; assembly: GCA_024500535.1. Taxonomy (NCBI): domain Eukaryota; kingdom Metazoa; phylum Arthropoda; class Insecta; order Trichoptera; family Hydropsychidae; genus Leptonema; species Leptonema lineaticorne. Next base: position 568,967 of record JANIJI010000065.1, read on the forward strand.
AAAAAGATGAACTGTTATGTATCTATTTTAATCTATGATTAAAATAGATAAATGTCTATTAAAAAACATCAATTTCAACCAAATTCAATACATTTTATAAACACAAGTGAGATTTCTACTTCTCTCTCTCTTAACAAGTGAAATAATTTTCTTAAGAAACAGTCTTGCGTATACTATATAATCAAAGTTTTCGACAACTTCTTAAACTTCAATTTCAAGTGTTTGTTCAGATGTTAATATCGTAATAATAACATAATATGATCAAAAAGGTTATTGGTTAAATAGAAAGTGTAAAGACGTGAAGGGTAAGAACGAAAGATTACGAGGGTCGTTTCAAATTACGGCGCATGCGCGCCGTTTTTGATTCGGCGGCAGCTGTCGGTTTTTTCCACATCAACCTTTGGCGCTATTCAATGTTCACACTCGGCCGGGTTTACGAGGTTCTCGACCCCTGGGGGGCCACTGTTTCGTTTCGAATCGAGGCCTCGCGCTCTCAGTATGCTGACCAATTCGTATTTGATGCTTTGCTAACCGACCAGGGCTTGTACACCATTTTCACTAGAACTGTTAGATATTAATTTCGATATTGACAAAATATTATTTAAAAATATAATATAAAATAATTGCGCTAGTACAAATTTATATTATCACTGTTGTTGTCATAAATTCTTTATATTGATTATTCAGATTTATAGAAAATTTACATATTAGACAGTTTTGTTAAATGGGAAAATGAAACCAATAAGAGTTTATAAATGTGTAAAAAAAATTTTTATGTAAATATTCATCAAAATGTCTATATAAACATAAATAGTATTACAATACAAAGAAGTATTTCCTAACTTCCTAGTATGATAAAATAAAATGTTGTAAAATCTTTTTCGACTGATTTTTAATGGTAGGCAGTGTTTGTTGCATTTTAAAAATGATTAATATGGAAGTTATCAAATTTGAAATGTTGTATACACTTACCATATAAGTTCAAAAAAGGCAATATGTAATGTAAAAAAGGAGATTTGGGAAAGATGCTTTATTTGAATGCATAACATAGATATGATTTTAAATGTTTATAAAATTTCATAATTGTCATAAAAGGGAACATAGAAAACCATTTCACCATATTAATCTGTTTTTTTTTAATTAATAAAAGATTTTATAATTTCATTCAGTTTAAAAACTGTTACTGAATTAATAAAACAACGTAAGATAAAAACGTTTATACATTTAATATTATTTTTAATTTGCAAATATAGATATAATTCATTAATTAAAATTCATTATTAACAAATAAAAACGGTTTTTGATTAATACATATTCGCACAAGTCCCCCTCCTTCTCATAAATGTATGTATATGGGTATTGGCAATAAAATAATTCAAATTACTTATTTTAATATTTTTAAACAAAACGTATATAATGTTTAATATATAAATATATTTTATTAAAAGATTACCTGATGAGCGTGAGGCGAATGTGGAGGTTGAGGTGAAGCGCTTGGCGCGTGTCCTGGGCTGTGTGGAGTCCCTCCCGGACTCGCTTGAGGACTAGGTCCTTGTTCATACTGTAAAAAAATAAAATGAAATAAATGTATATTAAAATATAAATAAATACACAAATATAAAAACAATACTACAAGATACCAAGAACGCATGCAGTAAACTGAAATCTATAAAAAAGAAACTAAAGAATACATATCTATCCAACACAACCTATATTCTAAAAAATAAACGAAAAAAGACCAAAAAATAAAAATGTTCGTGTGTATTTTTCTATAGTATAAATGACGTATGGTAATCGTCGTTCGTACATGTACCCTCTAACCAAGTCGTGTTTACTTTCGTTTTCGCTCAGCTGACGAGAGGGTGATTTACTTCACAGAGTGGGTAGGGGGTTCCGTTTCTACACCCTTATCAAGGACGAAACTTTATAAATATTCGTATTCTTTCAAGACCTATGTTTTTATTTAATATTCGAAAAATAATATAACAATTTCATTTACGCAATTTTTGCATGTAATAATGCATAGGTAGGTAAAAGACAATATTGATTTTATCAAAGCGCAACGTCTGTGGTTCATTAAATTCGTACATATCGTAAGGGTCGACGACTTTCCAACGAACGAAAGGAAAATCTTCCGTTAGTTTGTATAGCTCTATTTACCCAGTTAAATATATTTCACCCCAGAAAGGTGGGAAGAACCGTGTGAATGAAAGGCGGGTTTGGAGGGTCGGAAAAGGGTGAGATAGTGAGAAAAGTATTGTCAAATTCCAACAGCGCTCTATAATATATCTTTTTTTTCGGGGCTATATATTTGATTGTAATACAAAAAATTAAATAAAGTTTTTCAATATAAAATATCGATAAAATAAAACCGTTCAAATAGGTGATTAATTTTCAAGTGGAACACAAAGAAAATGTACAAGGGTGCAATAGTAACTAATAAATATTTATTTATAATGTTGAAATTAATAATAAATTACTAAAGAAATAAAAAATCAAAATAAAATTAGTGATTTTTATTACTTATTTAGGCATCACAGAGATTATAATATTTTTAGCATAAAGTTTGAATATTTATATTTTTACGTCAAATTTAAAAAATTCCCAATTTCATAAATTTTCAAAAAAGGATAATATTAATATTTATTATTTTTTCATTATTAATTATTATATTGGCCTAAGTACGACAATGTTTTTCATAAGAACAGAATTACAAGAAAAATCACCATATTAAAAAAATCTAAATAATTTGCATATAAAAAGAAAAATACATGAAATTTCTTATTAACTATATCTAAAAAAAACTTTTTACACTAATTTGTATTAAATTTGTTTTTTAATACCTTAAACTAATGATAAATTTTGTGAAAATGATTAAAAATTTAATTGAATATGAAAAATTTGATTACATATTTAAATTCAGCGTAAAAATCTATGGTTATTATAACTTTTTCTCTTGCGGTATTAAATACTTAATCATATTAAAATAAAAAATAGTTTCAAAACTGAATTACAGTAATAAAATAATTAAGAAATTACTACGCAAAATCTTTAATTAGAGAAATAAAAAATACAATTTATAACAGTTTAGTATTATTAAAATTTTACTATTTTAAATTTTACTTTATTTGATTTTTCTTAAAATATAACGTAAATAAAAAATGTGTTAATATCACAAAGGTTTCAGATACTTATTTAAAACACAATCTTATCACAGCAAAAAAGTATAATTTAATATTGATATTTTTTATAATTTACGTAAAGATAATAACTAAATACCCAATTTTAAAACAATACATACATTTGAATTTAATTAGTATAATGCTTTATTGGAAAGCGTAACGGACTAAAAATATTAATTATATAATATGGATTAAACTATAACGAAAAATGAACCACAGTGTCAATGAATCAAATCAAGTATATTTACATATTGTTTCGGTCAAGTATATGAATGCATAATGCACGCGTTTGTATACGTGTGTGTGAATTTGAATGTTTATGTTTTGTGTACGCGGTATGTGTACCTGATGGGGTGAATACGGAGGGCGCAGTCCCTGTTGTTGGGGCGGCGCGTGCGGGGGGTGTGCGGGATATCGCTGGTGCGCGTAGGGTGGCGCATGTGTTGGGTGCTGAGGTGGCGGATAGGGCGCAGGCGGAGCACCCCCCGGTGGATATCCGCCACCGGCGCCGCCGCCCCCGACACCTGAAGCGATCCCAGCACTGCCGCCCCCGCTCGCCCCGCCGTACGCCGGACCACCGCCTCGGTTTCCTCCGCCCTGCAACAACAACACGACGTCAATCGACAACACTAAGGACACCGTCGACTACATTCCCATTTGAAAACATGTCACAGAATCTAATCACATGTCACAGAATCTAATCACATGTACACAACACAGGCACACATACACATCAAATAACTACTGTAATTATGACGTTTACATAGGGTTACAAGTGGCATTACCAAAATAAATATAAGATTGTTAAAAGTAGCTAAACATATTAAAGCTAAGACGAATCTATATCGCCTATTGCAAACGAACATTGAAATGATTTATGAGTTACCATATATTTATAATAACAATAGATATACACGATCTTATTTTCAAATACCCTAAAAATAATCGAGCACAATTTTGATGCTCACATAATAAATTTTAAAAATTAGTAGATTACAAATTAAAAAGCTTTTTCTTTACAAATAGAAAATTAGACAATTAATAAATTTAAGAAATAAAAAATTTAAGCGACTTATTTTTTCGGAGAACAATTGCGAAAAAATTAAACAGGACAATTTTAAAGAAGTGAAATATTTACTGATGAAATGAGTCTTATAATGTATTTTTTTTAAACACTTTTATTTTATAATAACTAAAAATGGCGATTGAAGGTGGTAATTAAGTGTATAGATTACAATAATTATTTAAATTTAAAAATACACTTAAATTACATGAAACGCTTTTCTACATAAAATAAAAAATAATATTGCAATAATGGTGAGTGTTTTGAAAAAAAAATCTGCACATAATTGTATATAAACTAGTAGTTTATTTATTGGTCTTTGCAGACCAATTACTTTAAAAATATATTTTAATAATAATTTTTTATTGAAATAAGCCATGTAGTTTTTGAGCAATTTGCTGTTCTTAAAAATTCAACATTTTGAAGAAAAGAAATGTCTTCCAAAAGCAACCATTCCATTTTTTGAAATTAATATGAAAGCAAGATTCGAATCAATCAATATTTATTATTTTTTCCAGTTTCTTAGAGGATTTTGCTAATGAAAACAAAATAAAATTTTTGATGTAATAATTGTTTGTATGTAATTTACATTTCATTTTTTCTTCGATCAAAATATTTACATAAAATATGATATGGTACCATTGAGCAGGTCATGGGTTTAAATATTGAAAGTCACGCAATGTTTATATAGAAAAAAAAATATTACGAAACGAGAAATATGGAAAAGAGAATAATCATATATTCATAAAATTAAGAGAAAACAAACATGAATGAATATACACTAAATTTGAACAATAAATATTAAAGGTTTTAAATTATCTTAACAAGTATTATATTTCAAAATCTTAAATATTTGATTTCCTACTTCAAAACAAGTTTAATATAAAATTACATACGTATATATCATTTATTCACTTTATATTTCTATATTGATAAAAAATTATAACGTTTTATAATTTTGAGTTCTGACGCATATATGGTAAATATTAGATGTACAAAAAGCGTGACTGAATATGACAATTGTTTACAGAGATTTTAACTCTTAAAACATGTAATGCCATATAAGTGGATTTAACACAAGGTTTAATTTTTAGTTTTATTTCTATACTATTACTAATTTTTAATAAAAATATGGCATAACAATTTTTACATAAAATAACGTTTTTCTTAATTGATTAATTTTTAGTCGGAAAAAAATATATGCAAACAACAAACCTAAATATTTAGTCACCAGGTTACATAAATTTATTAAAAAAAATACGACAGTTCCACAGTTCTATAAGAGTATTAATATTATAGGATTTTCTTTATTAAATAACAATAAATTTTGAGCTGTTTGAGTTATATATATATATATATATATATATATATATATATAATATAAATTAGATCGTGATCTAAAACTATAAAGATGTTGTTACAATATTAGCAGGAAAAAAATAGTGACACTGTCTGAATAAGCAGTTCTTGTAGAGATCACTTGAACGTTGTTATTTGAACTGGCTCGTATGTTGTTGACGATGATAATAACTACATTACCAAATGCGAATCTAAGATGTTATTTTAAAACAAACATTTTTTTATAATTATTTAAATTCTAATTACAAAGTTGTAAATTTCAAATTTTAATATTTTTTATCTAAAATTTATAAACAGAGAAAGAATTATTTTTGAATATGACAATAACTAAGTTTGATTAGAAAATTCTATTGTAATTTCCTTATTCGTGCTCAGATATTAAACTTTTACATTCGTTGAACAATTTTTCAATTTAAAAATGAAAATTTTAAAAAATCGGTAATATTTATTTTTATTGGATCAAACATATTATAAAATATATTATATTATCTAACAAAATACTTTTCATTTAGTTTGTGATTTTTTCGATTAAAAAAAATTCTGGTTCGCCTAATGTTTTATCCATGTATTATATATCGAAGATAGCTAAATTAAGCGTTCATTAAATAAGACACAAAAATATATAAAAAGTAGTAATAGTAATAATATAAATATAAGACCTAACTGTTACACACATATAGTACAGAAACGGATAAGGATGAACGAATGGCAGTCGTCATATTCTCGAATCGGCCATAAAAGGCGATTCGCGAATTAAAGCGCCGTAAAAAAAGAAAGTAACTCGAGGGGGCACTTTGGAAATGGGAGAGAAAATACGAGATGGGGGTATACAGGGGGTTGTTACGAGAACGGACTGCTGAGTGGGCGTAGTCGTGAATGAGCCCCGCCCCTCGTACCGCCATTGGCCGCCATCGCATCGATCCAAACCGCCCTCATCCCCTAAAAACGCCTCCTGCGCGTACCCACCCGACCGCCACCCGCTGATGACGATATTATTGTAAGTGAACGAGAAACTCCCCACGGCCAACGAATATATCATCATTTTTACATAAATCCCATCAAAACTGACAGATGACAGGCGTTCATCTTTTCTACGAACGTTTACTGCACACGCTTCCTATCTCACACCCTTTAATACTATAACGTCGAAAATAGATGTGTATACAATTAAACTAGTATAAATATACAATAACAATTTTTTTTAATGTAGAACCATAAATAGATAGCATATAACATTAGTAAATTAATATTTTTAAAATAAAATATTTCTGTAAAATCTCATACATTTCTTAAAAATAGTGGCGTTTAATAAAATTAGTTAGATGTATCGCGTAATCTCATATACTCATGTAGTAAAAATTTGAGAGAAAAATCACACACGCTTCAAATCGTATTAACACGTCACGTATTCGTTTTTTAAACGTCAGTAATAATAATAATAATAAAAACAGCGGACGGAAAAACGTCATAAGAGCGCGTGCCTATGAACACCGTCATACAATCAGCTGATCGTCAATATCGGAACAGAGCGAACATTTTACTATCAGAGCACAAAAGTGTTAAGGGTGAAACGGGGGATGGGGTGAAAAGAGGTCTTCGAGGTAGAGGGTGGCGTGACGTGGCCGATCAGCTGAGCGACGAAACAACACAAATCGTCCCGTGGTACACAAATTACCTCTCGCAACAACGTATCCTTTGTTTTGGCTAATCGTCACATTCTAATCCAATTATGGTGTTGAATGCAAACATTGGGAGAGGTTAATTTGTTCGTCACGGAATAAACTTTCACCAATAATGTATTTATTACTTGCATATTTTTTCTAATATTTAATGAGAATTAATATTAGAAAAAAAAACAAAACAAAAAACTCGTTAAAAAAACTAAACGATGTTAAAAAAATATTAAATGTTTGAAACAAAAAACTCAAGTTTTTCCATCTAATAAAATTATTTGTTAACATTAAATAATGAGACATTCTTACAAATAAAATATATATCGATATATGGAAAACAAAACATTATAAAAGTAGAACAATAAACGAATACGCGAAACAGTTCTCTTCTGGAGAAATAAAGAAATTTGAATATTTTATAGACAATCAAAAACTTCAAATTTGACATTCATAGCATTAATAAATATTAAATTTCTTATTGTATATATTACAATAATTAAAAACGACAATTCACGTAATTTATAAATAAAAATATGATTGTAAAAATATGAGTTGTAATCGTTTCGTAATTAATCACGAACAAAAGGAAGGATTCTCGTTGACATTTTATGGATGTAAAATATTAAAAATAATTTCTACCACATATCTCCACATAATAACAATAATAAAATCAGTTTTTAACAAAAACATCGAAACAATATTGAAACACAAAAGTTGGTTTGTGTGTTTATTTACGAGCGCATGTGCGGCCGATGACGCATGCAAATAATTATCATCGATGTAAACGAACTCATTGTTGACACGACGTACACACACACACACACACACACACTATATATATATATATATATATATATATATATATATAAACGTTGTTGCTTCTATTTTTAATGGCATTGAAAATTCAGTAGTGCAAGTTCGCGTCGGTGACATAAAATTATGTAAATGTTCGCCGATCGGTGATCGGCACGCGCCACTGACGTAACATTCACCTGCGCAAATAAATCACGATGCAATAAGTGTCACTGTTGCCCGAATTATTTATCAAATATCGACATATGAAAATTGTTTATTCAAAATAATTTTATCAATTTCGAAAAAAAGGTTTTGTAAAACAATAAAATTAAAGAAATTCTTTGACTTTAATCGAGATTTACAGTAATTAATCGTCTATAGATTATGTTTGATAAGAATAACATTTTTTTATATCTCTTAAGTAAATAAAAATAAAGTTTCGAAGTGAAATTAATTAAAATATATGATGTAAACAATAAAATTATAGTGGCACAACATTTCCTATAAGCATTTAAAGTTTACAAATACATAAAGTATATAACATTCAACTTTCAGAATTATTTCCTCTAAAACAGAAATATTCAATTTTTTTGACCGCCGAATCACAGGTAACGAGTTGAAACCTTTTTGGTTGCATCTAGGCCGCATTAAATAAACATATAAAGAAAAGCGTGAAAAATTAAAAAGCTCAAAATTTTAACTTACGACCTGCAAAAAGTAAACTGACAACAGTTTTGCGGTCGACTGAAAAAGGTTTCGCGATCGCCACTTTTGAGACTCTTACTCTAAGCAATACACTCTTATAATACTTATAAATATGGTCAATTTTCTTATAACGCCGCATACAAAGAATGTGGTATCCGTACAAAAATATTCTAATAACTTTATTAAAACTTAATGCTGGGACCATACTAATATTTAATATTATTTCATTACAACTTTAATAAGATCTATTAGTTCTAATTAACGCCGGTGAATAAAGCAAAAATCTATATTAACCAAATGTGGTGATTGATTTTTTTTCTTATAAATCATTTTAACTTAAGGACATATCACATAAGTTTATTTTTCCAAACAGTTTCCAATTACAATAGTAATAAAAAATAATAAAGATTAATTTCTGCATAATTGGTGAAGTTTTGTAGATATGGACTATTAAGATATATAATAGTTAAACAGAGCTATTTATGCAAACTACTAAAATTGAAAAAAAAATCGTATAAAACCTTTTTTAACTATTAAATATTAGTAAAATTTGCTATTATTTAATAAAAGTATTATAATTTTACAATAACTAAAATCTTATATTTATTTATACATTATCATCAGTCATGTTAAATAATTCAATTTTCAAAACATTTTTAATTATATATATATATATATATATATATATATATATATATATATATATATATATGCGTGTGTGTGTATGAATGTGCTCGCGTAAAATTCATATCTAGTATAGACTAGTATAAAAGTTGTATTTTTTAAAATTGAATCGTTTTGACTGTATGTAGTCATGTTAGACATGTAACCTAACAGTAGATTACGAATTATGAAATTTGTATAACAGGAGTCATGAATTAGGAATAGATGAGATGTTAGCATAAAGACAAGTCTTTAAAACTCATGTCATTAGTTGAATAAATAAATAAATAAAGGGAATAGTGTGTGTAAAGTAAATGTATTACGATAAAATCATATTTTAAAAAAATATTTGGAAGGACTTTCAAATATGAATGAAAATGTAGAATGAATAAACATTTGCAAAAATAATGAATAAACTAAATATAGATCAGAATATATCGAGCTTTCAGTTCATAAAATATATAGAATCACACGAACACATTCATGCACTGACACATAGGGCGTTGACAGATAAATGTTTGAAAATTACCATGGCAACCGTCACGTGGGCGCCATGGATATAGACTCCGATCGCGCTCAACATCGAAAAATACCATATATCCAAATAATCATAAGTAAACAAACAAGTTAAATTTTGATTCTTATCTAAATGTCAACAAATACAAGATAATTGACAAATTAATAAAAATAATAATATTAAATACTTAAAATAATATTTTTATGCTGTTCTAAGAATTATTAATTAAAAGAAAAATTTAAAACAAATACTAAACAAAATTCAAATAACAAAATAAAATAATTACAAAATGATATTTGAAGATTTTATATACAAAGCAATTATTGATTAACTAATATTTAATATTAGTAGAGATTTTGATATGATATCGAATTCACATGTTAAGAAAACAAAAAGATAAAATATTTTTGGACTAAATAATTTTAATACACATAAACACAAATACACTAAAGCAAAATATTTTTTTTTACAAAGTATTAATAAAATTAAATTTTGATATTAATAAATAAACAATAAAAAATAGAGTTAACAAAAGCAAACATAAATAAATATGCATATTAATTAACTCTAAATATAATTTTAATTAATGAACAAAAATAAAAAAAAGTATTTCAAAATACCATAAAAATATAATCGTTATAAATGATAATGTGAATTTATTATTATATCGACAAGTACTGTAACGGTTCTCAAGTGTCGATTTTGTCACGTGTGCCCGTCTATTAATTTTAATAAAGAGAACCATAGTCTATGTGTACAAAGCAGAGAACAAAAGAGACGCTGCGTTGTCATGAGTTCGGTATGAGATGGAGGCGCATCAGGAGTGGGGGCGCAAGGGAGGCTGAGAATATAGAGGATGAGGAAGCGGTACGAGGAATAGGGGATGGTGTGCGCCGAATTTCCCGGGGATCGATAGCAGCAACGCCGACTCTGCTCCACCACTGAACAACCCCGCTTTAGCAAACCACCCTCTGAATTATGACGTCAAGTTCTCGGCCGAATACCCCTTCTTTTTAGTCATAAAAGCAATTTCGCAATTTTATACGCATAACAAGATCATACTTATTATATATGCCATGTCTGTATTTTATATCGTGAATTTCTAACGAATAAAACTAGATCGATGTAATTCTACAAATAAAAACAATAATGTAAATCATACGAATAATTATCGAATACGAGTCAACATTGTATCGATTCCATTCATTGATGTTTTAGAGTTCGTTAACTTTTATATATATATATATATATATATATATATATATATATATATATATATATATATATATATATATATATATATATATATATATATATATAATTCGAGTGATATAGTACGAGAGTATCTGGTTTGGCGGAAACAAAGTAAACAAAGCCATGTGAATGCTATATTTGTGTGCATGTATATGTAGGTCGATATGAACGACGCATATCTGTTAAAAAAAAAAAAGAAAAGTGATAGTGAAACCACCTTGTCCACAATTGGGGGTTTCCCGACCTTGTACACACGTTATCGCGTTATCTAATAATTTAATTTTATTTTAGAATTTACTGTTTTATTTATCATATCTAATAATATCATGACGTATTAAAACGGAAAACGAGAATAGAAGAAAAAAAAATGGAAAAAAACAGGCATCATCAATTATGCGCGCTAGAAATTAAATTGGTGCATGTTTATGTTGTGTGTGACGTCATTGTGAGGTCTGAACCAGTGTCTGGCAATCCCGAAAGGGGTTTCCCCAAAAGACGACCGTGGGTACAGGTGCGGCTGACTAACGGAGACCAAAAGGGACGGGTGATAATTGCTCAACGGGATTAGTTTGAACCCAAAGCAAGGGAGACCTTTTATTCGACAAGATTTCGATGATTTTTATACTTACATACACAAATGCAAACGTTTTCTAAATTACTTATTAAAATAAAATATTTTAAATGACATTACATAAATAAGCATAAGCACTGATAGTTTTCACAATTTACACTCGCTTAATTTTTATCTTTACTTGTTATTTTTCTTGATAATACATAATATTATAAATTCCATATTTAATTCTGATCTAAAATATTACAATCATATATTTTATTTACATTCAGTATAAAAAAAATAAAAATTATGACAAATAAAATATACAAAATTTTCATAGGTGAAAATATAAGATTATTGATTAAAGATTGAAGATATCCAATATAAACACAGTTTAAATTTCCCAATTATAAAAACCCAAACTAAGTTTAAAAATTTATTGGGTTTAATTTGGAGGGTAGGGGGATATCAAATTAACAGTTAATTTATAATTTTACAATTGCTTTTAAAAAAAAATATTTATCAATAACTATAGTGATTAAAACAATAATTCTGATCACTATAAAATGTCGAACCGGTAAATATCATACTTTAACTATGTATCTTTAATATAATAATTATATAGTCAAACAAATAATAAACGTTTACGTCATAAAGTTAGTGACTCGATCATTTAACTAAATTATTTATTTTTTGGAATTTAATGTACAAAATTTCATATCATAAGTACTTAATTGACTACCAGTTTTAGGGTTATCAAAATATTTTTTTTTAATTACCCTTAGTTTATATAGCTATACCTATTTTTGAATTTTATTTACCTTAGCCTCAATTATGTCGGAGTATGAATTAAACACGTCGTACAAAGGTTAATTATTTTTCTATTATATAAGTTTTGTTATAAACTAATAAATAGTAACATTTCATTTATTAATTATTTATAAAAATTTGACAAACAAATAATTATTCAATATCATTAATTATATTAGTTCATTATTTTGATGAAAAAACATTGTAATGAAATTCCTTAAAAATTATAATAGGTAAATAATTTTAAGTTTACTTTATACTATGTTTAATACTTCAGCACATATGGTATATACTAAAGTAATTTCATTGATTCGACAAAATATCAAATGTAAAATATGAATAAGCATTTTCTCGTGGCTTTCTAATTTTTACTAGAATTTATTTGCTCACCGATACAATTTATATATATATATATATATATATATATATATATGTGTGTGTGTGTGTGTGTGTGTGTGTGTGTGTGTGTATATGTGTAGAAATATGCAATGTAATTTTAGTAGAAAAAATGCATTATATTTTATATGAATAAAGTGAGTTAGTTGTTAATACAGGTAAATAATATAAAGAAATGTGCGGAGGTTTTAGTCAGCTTCGAGACAAAGAAAGACGAGTTTATTGAACCCGGTCACTTGTAACGTGCATGGGCCCTCACCGAAACGTGGCCCATGTGAGTTTCTCTTGCGTCCATTCGAAAAGAAAAACATAAAAAAGATATTTGTACTACTTACATGAAATAAAATAATATTATTTATAATATAATAATATTAAAAGAAAATATGAAAATTAAAATAATCACACAATAATTTAAATCTTTTTAAAAATATTTATATAAATATAGATTTATACTTGGTAAAATAAATCACTATTATTGCAAATAAATTAAATTATAAAGTAAATAATCAATTAAATAAAATAAAAAATAATAAGAATTAAAAAAAATATGATAAATAAAAATGAATTAAAACTTATGATTCAGTTATGAATAAAATTATAATATAAAAAACTTTTCTATTTTTTGATAATTATAAAGAATTTTCATAAAATATCTTTTTTTAAAATTTTGCAAAATACTTCCGCTGATTGTTTGTGTATTCATATGTATATTTTGTAAACGATAATTACAATAATAAAAAAAACACAAAAAATGACTATGTTTTATCTAATAATAATTCAAAAAATGTAAAAGAAAACTTGAAAACTAGATGAGGTATTGATGTAAGGAATAAAACGTTATGAATGAATAATTGACTTATACTAAATAATGATCATTTCATTATTGGTCAAAAACTTTTCTATTTGATATTCTTAGTCACTTTATTATATATTTCAATTATTTGGGCAATAAAGATTCTCGAAATACCAATTTAACAAATGTGTTAGTTTTTTTTTAAACTAATTAGTTGCAAAGCATTTATGATCCTAGAAAACGTATGCTTGAATCTTAAATATCTTTAAATTGATTCTACATCATAAAAAAACATATTAAAATATATATCTGAATAATATGTCGCTAAAATGTATTTCTTAATAAAACGTCGATTTAAACTATATTGAGTTAAATCGTTAAAATGTAATATAAAAATTACTGTGTTCATAGACTCGTATAATTAACTAGATATCATCGGTTATTAATACTCGATGTATAGAAACATTTTGAAAATAAATTTATAAATATTTAAATTAAATTAAAAAAAAACACAATCATGAAATAAAAAAAGAATTAGATTCATAAAAAGTTAAATATTTAACAGCTTCTAGCTTCAGAAGCCGAGCAAATCATACTGAAATTGAAAATATGTAAAACATCCTACTATATACATTATCCTACTATATACATATAAATGGTCACATGCACGTCAAGACAATGAGTTTATATTTTTTTTTCTTTTTAGATGTCAAAGTGACATTCCACCATTTAATGGGATTCAGGTCGGGAACGCAATCCTGGAACAAAAACGTTTCGTATTTGCGACCACTTTTATATGAGCGTGTGACTGCATCATGGGCACACGGTGTTTCCTTTTTTGTCGCAAACCTACAAATACAACGACGAGACGTAACGGTCGGCCTCCAAGTTAAGCGATTCTCTTTCTTATATTGTTTTATTTATTTTTATTATTGGTTCGTATGGGTATGCGTTTAACGGTAACATTTGTAACCTTGCTGAGAAACGGAATCATTGTAATGTTATTTATTATGTAAAAAGTCAGACACTCATTTGGAAAGACACGACGTTGATTAACATGTTCCTTACTATTACAATAATTATTATTCACAGCAAATATTTTATGTAAAAAATATGGACTTCTAAATATTTACAAACAAAGTGATAATATAGAATAAATTTTATTATTTAATTGCCACGTCGTATTTTTTCTATTCTAGCACTTCAATATAGCTAAAATTTTATCTTTACACGAATCTCTATTTTTTAATTCTAATTTTTGAGTGTCTTATAGAAACTTATCTTTACACTAAAAAAATACAATTGGGGTATTCATTATTAAAAAAAAACCGGTAGGTTTATGACCATAACTGCGTTAGTGACTTGGTCTATTTCACGGCTTATTTACTTTTTGGGGAATACCCAATTTGCCTGACTCATAATTTCTAACTGCTAAGGTCTGATTCATAATTTCGCTATGAACGAAATTCTTCATTTAAATCAAACCCAACAGTTTTTCCAGACATATCCAACATATCTATCTATCTACTGATGATGACATTTTTGGTCCAGTTCATAATAAACGAGCACACTCGTAATAGCAATAAATAGTTGCAAAATTGATTTTTATTCTTAATTTCAATTTGAATTTTAATGTTTTGTATTTATGAATTGAATTTTCACTGTACACTAATTTTATTTCAAAAAAATACTATAAATACTTATGTAATATGGATTTTTATAATTATTTGTTTTGCACGTTTTTTTGGGAAAAATATATATGAAGTGTTTTCATCTTATACTGTTTTTTAAAGTTAAGAAACATATTCCTAAATTTACTATATGTTGTATGTATTTATTTATACGATTTTTTTCTACACGTTGGCTAAAGATCCACTTCATAAATTTTACTTTATAATGAAAGATATCTTTTTTTAACATAATAATAAATTATTATTTTTATGTTAATACTTATTAATTAATAAACTCTAAAAAAAAATTGTTATTAAAATTCTAAATTATAAAAAGGAACAACTAAAAATTAAAGTCATTAATTTTCAACAATAAGTAATTTCAACTAACAAAACATCTTATTACATTAATTGAATTAAAATGTACTAAAACTTTTCTTTAAGAAAACAAATTTATAGTAAAATGAACTTATTATTGATAATTATTGTACAAAAGGAAAACTGTACCGTAAGATGATAAAAATAAATAAATATCTCGTATATTATTTGTTTTAAAATTATTGTATTTGAAATATTTTCGGTTTTCATAACATGGTCTTTATTTGTATTTTTTTACAAAAACAAATAATTACTTTACAGGAAGGTTTACTGTATGTGATAATCATAGGTAATTGTTATATAATCATTAATACAACAAAACATAAGTACGTGTGTACTGAAATTAGATAATAATGTAAAAATATAATATAATTCGTTTGAACAAATGTTATGAACTAAAGAAGAATGTTAAACTTGACGAGATGTGAAGGAATGAAGATTTGTTAAATAGGTTAAGAAGAGAAACCGCAGTGGGGTGGGTATGAACCCCAAAAGCTTAGGATAGGTCAGCGAGTTAACGTCTTTCGCTTCGTTGAACAGATGTGACCGAAATATATATGTGAGTACAGAGGGAGGTTTCGTGGAGGTGAAGTTCGTGTGTCCTTATTTGAAGATGGAGAAGAACTTAGTAGGGTGGTTTCATTGGGGTGAGTTTCGTTTGGGATACAGGTGGGCGCTACACCATCTAAAGAGAATGCGTGTCAAGGAGAATAAAACGATTCAAATGAAAACTCAACAAACAGTCTGAGAGAAAGAGAAAAATAAATAAAAACCAGAAGCAAAATAAACAAACAATCCGTTTACAATTTCTATTTTTTTTATGTGTATCACACGCATTGTCACACAACAAAACAAACGTGACTGTATGTAGCACGTGGGCGATCTAATTATAGGTGGGTCGGTTCCCTTTATAAATGCAGACGATCAGTCTACTACGGGTTCCACACAAGGTCTAGGTCGGTGCCATCTAGTTGCATAATAACTCTGGCCTATCATTCAATTAGGCGAACAACGAAACACAAGTTGGACAGACGGATCACTATCGGTCTTCCACGTTAACTACATTGTTCTACGCTCAAAAAATATACGTTTATTATATATATTTAAATACAATTCTTATATTAAAATTATTTTATGTGTTTTAAACATACATATTTGAATCTTTAC
Source organism: Leptonema lineaticorne (assembly GCA_024500535.1). NCBI lineage: Eukaryota > Metazoa > Arthropoda > Insecta > Trichoptera > Hydropsychidae > Leptonema > Leptonema lineaticorne. Next base: position 585,945 of record JANIJI010000065.1, read on the forward strand.
TAAGTTATTTATTTATTACGTACGCAATTAAAAATCAGTTTTAATACAAATATATATTGTAAATTAAAATAATTAATCTACGCCTTATTTTTTTTCAACTCATTCTCAAAATATACTTAACAACTTTAAAACAATATAAAAATCGATTTTAATTAAAAATATGTACGCTTTCGTATTGCAGCAATAATTAAAACAGTTAAAAAATTATAAAACAAATAAACAAACAACAAGAGAATGTTTAAGATTTAACTTCGATCATATAAAAGAAATCGTAGGAAAAAAACAGTTGGCAAACACAAAACACAAGCTCGCAATATCTCATTAAAGTGAACAAAGTTTTTTTGATGATGATTATTTACATCGTCATCATCATCTCCATTATCATCATCAACGAGTTGACTAGCGTCACTATACAGATACATAAACTGGTCGAACAATGAAAATGATGATCAGTGCAACAGTCAATGTCGATGCTGACCTTCGGGTTGCAACTCGCCAGTCTCTTACGTAACCGAGTATGTTTAGATCGAGGCCACAAGCTGATATACACGTTGTGCGTTCGCACAACATACAAAAACATACACAATTAATACAAATATTCCACGACACAAGCTGTATAAACTATTTTCGGTAAATCTCGCAATATATAAACATCAGTTATAAATAACGATAGCACGTCAAAATGCGTAAACGTTCACATTATTAAAATGTCTGTTAATGATGACGTCACGTAACATATAAAAACATTTTTTTGTTCTAGAATATAAATATAAATTTTCAATCGTGACTGGAGTCAAAGAAGTTACTCTCGATTCAACGTTGTTTGTGATTAATTAACAATTGTTATGTCGTTGACGGGTGGTGCAGAGGCTGTGTTTGGCAAGAGAGCAAGTGGGCCGAAATGTGTGACGCATGGCGCATGACGCACGACGCACCCAAAACCAACCGGATCAATTTCAGATACATATCCACACACCGGTTATTGGCGAAAATATTCGAAAACAAAATTTAATCAAAATCCTAATATTAAAACCAAAAGCGCGCCTATTTTTTTTAACTTACTTTAAATAGTAAAAAGTCGAGCGAATTCTTTATATGGTATATAGTAAATAATATAAACAAGTATTTTTCTTTCGTTTTTTATGCCATAAAAAACACAATTGAGTTTTTATTTAATAAAAAAAAATTCAAAACGTTTACGATTTTTTATTTTATGAAAATTATATCACTATAAATGCTTCATTGCCAAATATTCTATTAAATAATTCGTTTAAATAATAAAAAATGCATATCCCTTGCACCCTAAAATACCAGTGAAAATGTGAAAAATACCATGGTAACATAATTTTCAATAACAATTTAGTCAACACGATTCCTTATGTGAATATAACATCAAAAGATGAAACTATTCATAAAAAATAATAAATTTGAACGAGTAAGAAATATAAATAAGGCTTTTTTATATATTTTACTTAACAAATGTATTTCAAAGGTGCAAGTTAAAATTGAAATACGTCAAGACACATTAAAAAAATCACTTAAAATGGTGACGATACAAAACATTAAATTGAAAGCATGCCGATGCACAAATGTAAGCTAAATGAGAAAAAAAATCCATAAAAATACACGTGTATTTACGATACTTTAATCTAAATAAACCGCACGCCTATGATTTTGAAAAAAAAAACATACTCTAACAACTCTCGTTGAAAAGTAATTGTCTCCAAAATATGTTTATAGATGTAGTCACAATATAAAACTGGTATGATAAAAATCTTCTCAGATTCAATGGTGATAAACTTTTATATTTAAAAATTTAAATTTATAAAATTTACAAATGTATTTTAACTCTTCTATAATTGATTTCCCATAATATGGAAGTCCAAGAAACTCTTGTTTAGTATGAATCAGTTTAAATTTTATGTTTTAAGATACTTAAAATTATTACAAAACATATCAATTCACATTACGTTACTTGGAAAACGTAACAAAAAGATATATAAAAGATTGAAACAGTGATTCTCAACATTTTTAGAATTGTGGAGCGTTGTCTTAAAATATATATATATACTTGATATTTAAAATAAGTAGACATAAAAAAGGTCTTTTCCTCTTCACATGAAAAATTTCTTGCTATAAAAAGCTTAGGTAGCATTGCACGTGCAACTTATTCAATTTTTGTTTCTAAGGTAAGGCAGTTTTACTTAATTTGTAATAATTTACAAATTTTGATCCCTTAAATGAAAATTAATATTTGTTTACTGACTTAAAACTATTTTTTTTTTAATAGAAGAGATTTAACATGCATAAAATATTGATTAATTTAATTTCAACTGATATGATATAGAAAAGTATATCAAAGTTTCAATAGTTTCATTTCAAAATCTGTCGAAAATAGTGTGGGAGAATTAGCGACAGCATCAAACCAAACTCTAATCTAGATTACTTTTTGATTTGAATTTACGATATTTAACACTTTTATATTTGTTTTGATTGCTAAAGATATATAAAAGTAACAAATTTTATTAAACAGTGTTTGCAAATCATGTGTGAAATGTTATATATAAACCGTCTTTTCTTATTAAATAAAATAAATATATAAAAATTTGTGTTTATCTATTTAAAATCTTCATTGAATACTCTTTAGTAATAATAATTCTTTTAAAAGTTAATTACTTTTTACACAAATGTGATGTAAAATGTTTATAAGTCATTCATATAATAAAAATATTCCTCTGTGCAGAAAATCTCTATGCTGAATTTGATTTATAAACAAACACACATAAATGCATGCGTGTGTGTGTGTCAGCATCAAAATATAAATTCGTTAATTGTTATGAATATCTTCTGTTTTCTATATCTGAGTTTTGAAACGTTTATGGATACCTTATAGGCGACATAATTACGACAGAAAATAACCGCAGCATCAAAAAATACTGATTTCACAGATATTAATTAACAAATAATAGATTTTATACTAACATAGTTAACGATAAAGATTAATTTCTTAGCCAAGGATCCGGATGAACTATGAATTTTAATTAAAATATATTTTTTAAAGTTCCGTTAAATAGATACTCTCGAAACAACGATGAGTAAGTTAACCTTTGATTTTCACACGCTACTTGACGAAGACAAATATTTTATAAAAAATAATATTTTGATAAAAAACTATAATATGCGTAAATTTATTACACTTTCATCGATAGATCTATTGTAAAAAGAACGATAAATCGAAATCGGAACATTTTATATAAAATGAATCAAAAGAAAAACGTAACTTGCGACCAAAGTACCCATTTTATAGATTAAAATTATTAACGTCGAAACCGAATATATGAAACCGTGCAATTTTTTTTTTTTGGCACTTTAAATATCTTCTGCGGTTCCTAGTTTATCGGCGAATAAAAAAATAAAAATTCACTGTTTTTTAGAAAGTTTGCAAAACTATCGTATTGGAAAATTAATATATTTTAACAATTTTAATAAGTATTATACTTTTACGACATTTTCAATAGATAAAACGTATTGCAAGCGTCCAAATAATATTTTATATATAAATAAATGTATTATACAAGAAAAAAACGTAAGTTCGTCACTTACGCGTCGAGAACGGTATCAATAATTGAAACAGTAAAAAAAAGAATTGAGATAATTTTTCGTATTTATTGAAACTATTATAATAGCGAAATTCTCAATTTATTATTATAGCACAACGACGACAGTTTCAAAACTTTTAGTTTAATATATCCATCCATCAGTTATACTTCGGTTTTGCTATCCACCGGCGAGGACGAAAACCGTCACCGATTCGATAATATTTTTATTAAACTCGCGACACGAAAACAATAATATTTACTTTTGAAAAAGAAAACTCAGTTTAACCGACCTGCGGATGCGGCCTATAGGGCTGCGGCGGATAAGGCGGCAGCGGTCTCGGCGGCCAGTGGTACGGTTGATGCTGCTGCTGCACCTGCGGCTGCGACTGAGGCGGCTGGGGCTGGGACTGCGGCTGCTGGTGCTCGTAGGGCAGCGCCGCGTTCTGATGCTGGAGCTGATGCTGCGGCGGATATCTGGGCGCGGCGCCGCCGGCCAGCAGCGAGTTGAGCGTGGGCGTCGGTCCCGACGGCTGAGAGATGCTCTGTCCGGAGGGGAAGCGCGCCGGCTGCTGCGGCTGCGGCGCCGAGGCGACGGGCGCTCCGCCCGGAGTCTGCGGGGGCGCAAGCGGCGCTCCGGAGGGCGGCGGCGCCGGCGACGCGGACGGCGGGGGCGGCGCCGCGGCCGGAGCGGGCGCCCGCGGCACCTTGCCCGGGAAGTGGTGCGGAGGGGCTCCGTGCGGGGGAGGATGCGACAGCGGATGCGAATGGGGCGGCGCGTGCGCCAGGGGATGCGGGGCGGGGTGCGCGTGCGGATGCGGCGGTGCGTGCGCCAAAGGATGAGGATGCGAGTGCGGGTGAGGGTGAGGAGGGGCGAGCGGGTGCTGCGCGGGCGGCGGCTGCGGATGAGGGTGCGCGAGCGGATGCGTCGGGCCGAGGGCGAGGGCGTCGTCGCGCTTGTCGGTGCCGTTTAGCAGCTGCGGGGGGGCGCGGTCGGCGGGGTCGCGCGCCGCGGCCATGTCTAGCGCGGCGGGCGTCGGCGCGCGCGCCTCATGCCTCGCGGAGCCGTGCGGGCGGCGGGCGGCGCGGCCCGGCCTCGGACCGGAGCCGGGACTCGAAATCCGGTTCGGGTCCTGCGGGTTTGTCGGGTCTCGCGAAGGCGTCCGGCGTCGGCGCCGATCCGGCGACGCGCGACGCCGCTCCGGACTCGGATCGGCGCGAGAGCGGGAAACGGAGCGCGAACGCGGACACGACGACGGCGATGGCGGCGGCCCTGCGGCGTGGGGCCGCGATCTCTTTCCGCGTTTCGGGCGCGGGGCGTCGCGCGTCGTCGGCGACGTTCGCGGCCCGGCCGTGCTGCGCGACGACGGCGCCCCGACTGGGGGCGACGGCTGGCGGGGCGGCGGCTCCGGCTGCCTCCCGACCGGCTACATCGAACCGCTGACGGCCGCCGCGCCGGTTCGCTCGCGCGCGCTCTCTCGTCGAACGCGGTCGACGTTGCGCGACCGACGCGCCGCCGATGCGCTTTAGGCCAAAACGCGACGCGCCGACGCTTCGCTCGCCCCTTCGACGCCGACGCCGACACCGATGCCGACGCCTCGCGGACGTCTAAAAGTACCTGCGCCTCGATATTTTTGTTTTTTTTTTATTTTATAAAACTCCAATCGACGCTAATTTTCGCCTATTAATCTTCTCTCGCGTTTTTTGGATTTTTCCCCCTTTGACTTTCGAAAGCTTTCAATTTTAGAAATGTCGAAAAGATATTATAATTTTTGCGGCCGCTCAAATTTTTAGTTTAAAGCGTTTATTTTTCGCGACCGAAATAAAATTAAACCGATTTAAAAATATTTATCGTTATATTTTTTGATGACGGTACCGTTATATTTGTCCCAAACGCTACATAAAATATTCAAACGTTATTTTTTATACTGCGATCCTTTTTTAATGGAATCGTTTTTGTTTAAAAAAAAATGTAAAGAATACGCAAATTATCTATTTTGACGTTTAATATTATTACTATTTTTTTTTAATTGTACGCGAATTTCTTGCATTACTAAAATTCGAAAATATCGCTATGTCGATTCGACTTTTGTCGAAAACGTTAACGTTCGAAAAAAATTTTCTCTTTATTATAAACCGTTCTCGCTGCGAAATAGCCGGTGTTACCGCAACTAAAAATTGTAACGACGGCGGAATCGAACGTAACGCAATATTTAATTAATCTCTTCGCGATCAATAATACTAACGATACTTTAAAATAGTGATCGGCCGCCTTTTGACGTACCGATAATTCTAAAATTAGTATATATTTATACGTTAAACGAAAACAAAAAATATCGTTCCGTAAATGATGGGGTTAGATTTTCCCGGTCGGGAATCTATAAAAAAAGGGTACTCAAAAAGGAACCGAGATTAAAAGCCAAATATTTTCGGGAATAATTATTCAATACTCGCTCGGTAAAAAAATGTTTATTTTGAAGCATATTTACAAATAGATAGTACATATAAATTGCGATCGCCATATAATTTGTTACAATAGTAGAATTATTTCCGTTTTGAAAAAATAAGTGTCTCGCGGTATAAAAATATTAGCGGTTCGTTTTGTAGAAATTCTACGATACATATATTTGACGAAATAAAATAACGGCATCTCCGGAATATTAATGATATGAATACAATTCTAATATGCGGATCGTCTAAACTATGACAATTAAAAAAGTAAGCGCTAATCTTAAAAGTATTTCTTTTTTAATATTCAAATTTAATTAAGGCATGAACGTCATCACAAACTAGATCGTCACTGCTCAAAGTTATGGGCTGTAAAAGTTTTTTCTTTTGTAAAATAAGAACAGCAAATTTGACCTTATAGATTATTATTTGAACATTCGACACGAGAAATTGTTAATAGTCGGTTATGACAAATTGATATTTTACACTATTTGTAAAGCTATTTTTTTTCTAAATAATTAAGTGTTTTAATTATATAAAAATATATTAGGATAAAATATTAAAATTATCACAATATTTGTGCTTCAAATTTAAAAATTAATTTAACATTAACATACATTAATTAAGGAAAAAAAATCACTAATACAAAATGCATTATTTGCATAATTTTAAGATATAAATAGATACAGTGCACTTTTTTTTTAAATGAATTTGTTTCGTATTTGAGAAACTATTTAGTAATTATTATATTATCACAATTTTTTGCTATTGTATGTGTGTTTAGTTCCTTTTATAATTAACGAATATCATCTCCATATTAATTTATAACAAATAGAAAACTGCTTATCACTTTTCATTAAATGTAAATAATTTTAAGAGATTTAATCTCAATAAAATAAATTTAATATATTTACGTAGACCATTCACATTACATGAAACTTTTTAAATATTTTTTTAGTATTTTACTTTGTTGACCAGCAACTCTAAAAGATGCAATTTCATGAATTACACTAAGCCATACAAATCGCAGAATATGTGTACTGCACGCGTTTGAATATTATTGTTAAAAATTAAATCTATATTTTTTTCATTTACTAGTTGCAACAACTGTTTTGTTATGCGTATAATTAATATTTAAATTAATTAGATGTTGTAATCGTCCGATTGCATATTAGATGTTGATTAATAACAATAATACGTTAAACAAAAAGTGAAGAGAGCTTGGAAAAAGTATGGTCAAATTTAAATACTTTCACATAATTCATATTTTGTAATATATAATTTATTATAACAGAAGGCAAATGGAAAATCCAAAGTATTAAATAATCTACAAGGTTATAAAGTATAACCAAAACATAATCATGTAATACTAGAAAATCACAGAATCCAAACGTCTCTAAACTTTGGTTTTTTCCCTCACTATAATATTAATTAAATAAAAATTATAAGTAAAAATCAAAATATAAAATTGGTAGTGTGTTATATTGTTAAAATATTAATTTGATTTTAATTAATAAACATTGAAATTCATAAAAAAAGTATGCATAAATTTTGGATGATAATAATTAAAATTTATATCTAAGTACAAAATCACAATCAGGATGATCCAAATTCGGCCATCCATTTAATGTATTTATCCAAATCAGCTTTGGATACAGATTTATTACATTTGCTAATGGCATCTTTAAAATCTTGAGCGGAAACAGGTAAATCCAGTTCTTCACGGGCTAACTGCTTAATTTGTTCAGGTTTTAAACCGGCAATTTTTCTACGCATCGACATCATGGATGCATCTCTGAAAATTTGAAGAAAAATATAGAATATTTTCAGTAATTCCTTATCGAAATATATAATTATAAGAAATTGTTTTATATACGCGTAGCACAAACTACGATAATTCGTTCCCTATAACTATTTTTTTTACAAAATCTTTTGTAAAAATTATATCAAAAAAAATATATTAAAATGATCCTTACTGTTTTTCTTTTAACAACAAAGAATTTTATAACTTTAGAAATAAAAAAATTTTGCCACCAAATATAGATCATGATGATGTTTGAAACTATATCACTAAATGAAGTAGGTACATTTTTTTATTTAATTATTTTTTATTTTCATACAAAAAACAATGAATATTTTGGTTATTCGTTGTAAAAAAAATACTACAGATATATTATTATTATTATTAATTAACAGATCGTACAACTGGGTACAATATTTCGCGCACCACACACTACATGGGGAGACTGATTACAGTTTACAAAATACTGATTTCAACATTATCTTTTACGCATCGTTGTGAATTTGCGTATGCATGGAGATATTTGCTAAGAGCGCCAACCTTTGCTTAAATTGAGCCCACAAAAAATGTATTAAAATTTTATAACAATGAAAATTTTAATTGTTTTTTTTTATAATAAATGCAAATATATAGTACCTGCAAACATTTGTAATATCAGCACCTGAATATCCATCAAGTAAATTAGCAATAGATCGTAAATCAACACTTGGATCCATTTTGACATCGCGTAAACTAATGCGTAATAAAGCTTCTCGACCTTCTCGATTAGGTAGAGGAATGTAAATTCTTTTTTCTAAACGCCTTCTTAATGCTTCATCAATATCCCAAGGAAAATTTGTTGCTGCTAGTACCATTACAACCTGTAACGTCACAATATTTAAATAATATAAAATCAGGTATTACATTAGGATATTTTTTTAAATTATATCAGTACTTTATGTGGTTCATCTGTGCTTGAACTAATACCGTCCATCTGCACAAGAAGTTCTGACTTTATTCGACGTGACGCTTCATGTTCTGTTTCAGATCCACGCCGAGAACATAAAGAATCAATTTCATCAACAAAGATAGTACTTGGGGCATAAAATCTAGCCTAAAAATATATTAAATTTATTTTTACACGCACGTGCGCATATTGTGTGTATTATGAGCATATTGGCATATAAATATACCATTTCAAACAACAATCTGACAAGTTTCTCTGATTCACCGCGATATTTAGACGTTAGAGTACTTGATGATACATTAAAAAAAGTTGTTCCACATTCTGTAGCCACTGCTTTGGCAAGCATTGTTTTACCAGTGCCAGGTGGTCCTACCATCAATACACCTTTCCATGGCCTTCGTATTCCCTAAATTAAAATATATTTTTAATACATTAACTTTATGAATACAGAAAAATTGATTCAAAAATACTTTAAAGAAATCTGGCATCCACATTGGCAAGACTACGGCTTCTTCTAATAAACGTTTTGCTTCAACTAAATCTGCAATATCATCCCATCGAATATTGGGATTTTTTTGAAGAATATCCCTTTCTATAAAAATAATAAGTTATAACCATAATAAATAATTGGAATGAATATTATTTCTTTTAATGTTACCTAACATATCAACTAAGTAACCATCTGCATGACACCCTGGTTCAAACTTTCTTTCTTCTTCCTTTTCTTGTGTTTCTTCTTTGTCTTCATTTTCGCCATTATTATTATCTTTATCTGTTTCCTTTTTATCTTTTACTTGCTCTTTTGAAATAGATTCCTTATTTTTGACTGAAAGATAAAATGCAAAATAATATACATTATAATGTATAAAAAATGAAGCCTTTTGATATTTTTATTTAATATTCATTTACAAAAACATATTACAGTGTTAAAAATATGTATGTTTATTTGTAACAAGAGAAATAAAAATAAAAAAAAGATATTTATTTCTTGACAATTGCCATTTTTCTTCATCTTATGAATTACTTTCAAAATTGGCACAAGATCGTTAGTTTGGATTTGATAAAGTACTTCCTTCATAAATGTAATTATTGTTTCCATATAAATACATCCAAAGATGGAAAATAATTCACATACCAATTTTTGAATATTTTTAAAACTGTAAAATATCTATGGATTCAAGTACACCAACTTCTATATATTTTGAATTTAAATCGCATTAAATCTTAACAATCTTTACTTGAATATAATTATGTTTTTTACTTCATATTTATCGAGTAAAATTGAAGAAAATTAAAAAAAAAATGTTTTCGAAAAATTGAAAACAAATCGAAACTATTTTTTTCAAATAAAGATATTTTTGATACAATACGGTTTTTTTGATTTGTTCATGGCTTATGTTGAGAAGAAAGTTAAATCCTCATTTTTAGCAGCTGATTTATTTATTTAACATAGAATTTTTACAAAGATTATAAAAAGTAATGAATCAAATAATATTCATTAAAAAACAATAAAAGTTACAAATGTACATAAAGTTATAAAGAGAAATTTAAATAGTTAAATAACTAGCACACCTGCGAAGGGGTGAAGCCCCACTCCTCTAACTAAAATTGTATCAAGCCGTTCAATAAATTTATGAAGTTTTTTAACTGCTTTCAAATACTGTTACAATTATTCGAATTGAACTGATCTTTTTTGTAGTGATAAATTAAACCATAGGAGTGGTTTGTCATATCCATAATCAAAGTAAATTTTGCAACCGTTATGTAGCAAAAAAGCTTATGCCTTGATTACTAGTTATTAAAATTGGAAATATTTTTCCTTTCAAATCTCAGAATCGTTTAAGAATTTTGAAGCAAGAAAACTAATATACCTTAGTATAGAAACAGACCAGAATTGTAGCTAACTTAAACCTGTTATGAAATAACAAAAACGTAATTAAAATGAATGTTAAAAAAATATTTGATACCTGTAGTATTTTTATTTGTAACACTACTGTGTGCTTTTGAAGATTGACGAAAATTTTTTGTATCTGTTTGTTTTCTAGAAGCTGTCGATGTTCGCTGATTTATTGAATTTTTCCTAGAATCTTGTTGATTAGATTTTTTACCAGATGTATTAGCTTGACCTCTAAGCGGTTTTATTGGGGGACCACTTCTATGATATTAGCGCATATTAAAAAATTTCTTTAAAAAATGTAACAATACGTAAACGTAAACGAAACATACTTATGCTCTACGGGCGTAGGTAAAGGCCAAGCGACGGGATCTTTATCGGGTGGAGGCGCCCAAACGTCAGGATCTATTTCGTGAAGAGGGGGAGGCCACATCGGAGCGGGGATATCTCTAGTAGGAGAATTTTCTTCATATCCGGATATTCCTGAGGATAGAAATCAAATTCCATATATATGTCTCATTTTGGAAAATTTAACGTCATAAATGTAAATTATAAATACAAACTTGAATGATTATTATGTTTGAACAGTTGCAGCACGGATACTGTGGCTTTAAATTGTTCATATTCTCTTGCGATCTGTTGTTGCACCTGAAATCCCGAAACGACGCAATCGTCATATTTCATTTTTAACAATACAAGGCGTACACGAACCATAAAAGGAAATGCAAATTTACACAAACCCAAAGTTATATATCTGAACTTCAAATCGTAAAATATAAATACGGCTGCCAAATAAACAAGTAATCTTTAAGATATACAAAATAATATAATTAATACGTAAACTTAGAAAACTGTTCTATAATATTTGTAAACGATATTATAGCTCAGCGTGGTAGGAGACCTTGGATTAAGGTTTTTTTCCATTTTTATCTATCTAAACCGTTTTTTTTCCTATAATTTTTACGGTCTTCTTTTGGATATATTTTTTTAAATTATTATTGTACATAACGCGACATGGTACAAATCGGTTTAAAACGTTCGTCGTCGGCTCGATTCGCAGATGGCAGACGGAGGAGCCGAAAGACTGGGGCAGATTAATGAAAAGCGGCAAGTAATCGATTAAAATTGTAACAGAAACGAAAATATAACAAAGAAAGACAAGACCTGGTGCCACTTGCGCTTGCGATAGTTGTCCGAAATGGTGAGCAGCAGACGATGCAGCATCTGCACGACGCCCTGATAGTAGACGGCGGCCTGCTCGTAATTGCCGGTGAGCGCCATTTCGCGCGCCAACCTCGTGCTCTCGCTGATCTCGCTCACCGACACCGACATCACGATGGTCATGCCGCTCCGCTCGATACGATCATCGCCGCAGTCAGCTCGGCCGTCGAGCGCACGGCGCACAGCACACCTACGCACTGCTGACAACCTTTACGCTATTCGACCGCTTTCTTCCTTATAAATTTTATTTATTTTTAATTTATATAAACTTTATTTTTTATTTTATATCTTTTATATATATATATATATATATATATATATATATATATATATATATATATATACATATATATACGTATTAATTTTTAACAATTTTATTTTAAATTAACTGTTCGCATATTGTATTCGTATCGTTATTTTTTTTATGCTGGCAATATTGTGAACGTTGCATTATTTTCGATTCCCTTCTTCGGAAGTTTTAGTTTTTAGACGCCGTTGCGTAAAATATTTATGACGCTCGTACTGAAAAAAATTGTGTTAATTATATATATTTCATTTTAATAAGAAAATGTGTGACTTTTAAACTATAGAAGATTATGTTCTATTTTTTTTTCATTATGTATAATTTATCTTTTTAACGATTGATTATAAATACTGCTTGATATTTATAAATTTTTAATCGTATGAATTAATTAATTATTGAACATAATTTATTTACAATCAATCAGTAGGTAGTAGGAATAAATTCCAATGTTTTATATTGGGTGTTGTAAGGAATAATTTAAAAAATATCTAAAACTTAGAAAACCAATATTGGTAAACGTTAGATTATATAAAAAAAACTATTTGATCTATGTAAATGACCAATTACTTTTTATATTAATCATTTTTTTACATACCTGCCATAAATGTAACAAAGTTCTATCGGTTATCTAGTCTTTTTTTCGATTTGAATTGTTTATGGAAAAATAAAAATGATTACACATATTACTAGATTCTAGAATATTTAATAATTTTGTTTGATATGTAGTCATGACGATGGAAAACTAATCTTAGCAAAATTTTATAAGATATGTCAGTGGTTAATTGATCTGGGAGACCTCTTTGGAAATGCATCAGAAAGAAAGAGGGAAAAGCTAGTCCACTAAAATGAAATGTATAATGTCTGACGTCATAAGTTCCGTTAAAATCAACGACAACTCCTTGATAGTTATGTCAGGTATTTGCTAAGTGAATGTTATTAGTTTAAGGCTTCTTTGAAAGCGATACAGATTTTAAATAGCTCTAACAATTTATTTTTTATTATAATTCAGCATTATACAACGGATATAAAGTAATATTTTTTAATAATTAATGCTAAAAACAAATAACATTGAAATCGAATAAAATTATTTTAAATATTATATAAGTTAACTCACAATAATTGTAAATATTGAAATTTTACCTGAAAATTGATATAATACGTTTGATATAATTAAAGTTTTCGAAACTAAATCATACATTTTTAATTGGGATACTATTTCGAACGAAAATTTCGGGCGTAAGATTTTTATGGAATTATTCAGTTTCTAATAAATGATTTTATATTAAAATTTAAAGAATTTTAAAGACTAATGTGATAACACAAAAATAAACTAATTGCATTTATATAACAAGTACTTCACACAATTTTCTCTGAGTTGTTGTTGACTTTAATAGACTTATGACGTCAGTTGTCCTATAAATCGTTTTAACGGACTGCTACTTTCCAGCTTTTCCATTCATTATAGGTCTGATCAGAACGTGGATTTTTTTGGTGTTTAGTTTGATCAACAACTTGCTTTGAACATATTTTCCAAAACATAAAAAATGTTTAATCTGATAAGTTTTACTGTATATAATGAAAATGTTATTTATATTTAAAATACTACTTTTAATATTAATAAGTTTAATATAATATAAATCTAAAAATTTTGCAACTGTTCTTAAATCATAAAAACAATAAAAAAATACATCGCGTGACAAGAACCGAAAGCTTGAAATAATATTTTTGTATTAGAAAGAAATTATTGATTAATTTTTCAATCAAATTCCTCGCTTTTTCACATGTGTATACCGATTCAAATAAATTGAATACAAATCAAAGCAATTTTTTCATAACAAATTATTAATTTCGCAGAGAAGTCTATTGAAAAGTTAATTGACTACATGCACTTAAATAGATAATATGGAGCTTTGAAAGAGCAGATAGATATAATCAAAATAATGCTTTGCTTCACCGAGAATTCCACACGTTCCTACTTGACGCAGCTTTTTTTTGGCAATTTATGCAGGTTCAAAAGTAGTTTTCGTGCTTTATATAAACTTTTTGTTGAGGGTTCACAGTCTGAAAATTGCGTTTAGTTCGTTGTATATATAACTGACTTCACAAAGAAGTACTGATATATAGGTTAATAGAATGGGGAATATCGCCGACTGCCACCGAATATCAGCGCATCGGCAGATATGATGTTGCTTATAACAGGGCCGTATCTGATTTACAGGATTTTAGAAAGCGAATGCATAAATAAAATTATTTAAAGAGCGAATAATTTTACTAAAGATTTTTTTTTAATTAATTCGATTTAATACAAATTTTACTCCAAAATAGATATGGATCGGATATTTTTGTCGAAAATTATTTCTAAACGTCATTAAATATTTTAATAAAATAAACAAATAATAATCTCTTACTTATACTTCAATTATCTTGATTAATTTTTATTTCCGTCTAAAATATTAGGACAATCTACGAAATAAAAAATGACGTAAATTCAACAGAATAACAATCGTTTTAATTGGAACTTCATTTAGTTATATTTCAATTGGCACAGTAATCAACATTGTTCTATTTTACGATTCATTCAAAAAAGAAAATATTAAAATATAGCAATAGTATAAATATATATTTACATAGTTAAAATGTATAAAATATTTAATTATATAAAATTAATAATAAATTAATTTACTATACTTTGATTTTTGGCTCTCATTAGTTTTGACAAACAAGAAATATTAAATAATTATTATATTGAAAATTTATATGAAATTATGAAAAAAATGCTATCTTATTATTCTAAAATTATTTCAAAAATTCAAATTTAATTGTGTTTTAATTTTTTTATGATAATTTTATTAATAATTTATATACACTAGTATTATGACATCTGATATTTTTTGATAGAATAAATGTAAATTAAAATACGTATTACATTATCTTTTGCAATATATTTGTTATGTTTTCGATCGTTTTAATTATATATTAAACTAGAAAATGACTTTTTTTTTAATTTTGATAATTAAAATTTAGTATTGCAAATTTTATTTTTATGGATTAAAATATATTAATTCTTAAAATTTATGTAAGTATTACTTTAATATTACTTGAATAAATAAAATATAATAAATTCGTCCCTGATATGGGGTTTTCTATTTTTCAACGATTTGGCACACGAAAACGACAACAGAACGTTGTTGCGGCTGCTTCGAACGATCGCGTTTTCCACCGTTTTTCCTTCGAATAAAAGCCTCCTTTTCCTAAAATTTTTCAATAGATCATACACAACAAAAGCCTTTCAAATTTAACCCATTCCCACATATGCGTTATCATCGTGCGCTAGAAAAAAAAATCGGTTTTCATTCATTATACAATTTCGCCTTGTTTGTTTCACGGTCAATGCAAAAAACCAGGGCTCTGAAACATCGAATGTGAATAGTGATTTTTGTGTATGATCAATGTAAATTTAATTATGCAGTGTCGTGAAAAGATTCAAAAAAGTGAATATTCAAAAATCATATACTTATCAATATTTAGATTAATAAAATCGTGCCGTTTTAAGTATTATTGATTAAATTCAACGAAACTTTTATACCAATCGCATGTTTCATATTAATAATCTTTATACCAAAATAAATAACGAGTTATAAAATATTCAAGAAGAATATATATTTTTAATTTTTGTGCTATGCTATGGTATATATAATTTGTACTTTTTTTTTATTAAATCAAAATGCCTATTAAATATGTGCCTTAACTAACTAAATATATGTTCAATTAAGAGTATGATCGATCGTGATTATATCAAGGTTTTCTCCGATGGGAATTCATCATGAGTTAACTTGTGATTCATAAATGGTCTGATCGTGGAATGGCGCCTGTTTATATATCCTTACATGGAGTACATTGTATTCGAATCAAGTCGTAGACATTTATTATGGATTGACCTTCGTTAAAATTTAAAATAAACGTGAACAAGGATTGTAAAATTGAATCGTATAAAGAAATTTTAAAATTTGTGAAAAATATTAATGTTTTGTAATAAAATAAATTCTAAAGTGAAGATTTCTATATAAACAAATTCTAAGTTTTTGCATTAAAATACGAGAACAAGTTAAATAAGCGAACCAATAAAGTTTTGACCTCGTTGCTTTGCACCGAAACCAGTTTGACAGTTTTTTTTTTACAAAATCGTCTCCATATTTAGTTACATACTCGTGTAAATTATCACTTATTTGTATTAAATATATTAACTATTATATTGATAAATAGTAATAAAAAATAAATATGAGTCAAAAATCGGATGCTGCGACTACAACCGAAGAAATCAAGGTAATGATTAATTTTATTACAAACAGTCATAAAATTGATAAATATATTTTGAATAATATTATTTTCATAAAATAAGAAATGATGAATATAAAAATTTTAAACCAATCGTTTATATTACATTAATTTAATTAATCGTTTAAAATTAAAATCAGAAAATAGTGAACAAATAGCAATCGATTATATTACAATTATAATTTCAAGAAATTATTTTTTTTAATTTTATCAATGTAAAAAAATATTAAGAGAACGAAAAAATATTTTAATACTCACAAATGTCTGTGTTGAAATTGAATCCGAATGAGTTATTCATTCGTAAAAATGCGCGTACTCATTTCGTCGAATTGAATTATTAAATATCGTGTGTCTAACAGCGAATATAGTATGAAATTTGTATTAGTTTTATGGCGGACATTTGTTTTTCAAGTCGCCATTTTCTTGTGCCCGATTTTGTTAACACGTGTTTTATACGCGAGTACGCTAAGCACGAATGACTGTGAACCCAAAATTAGATTAGGGAAGATCAACGCACTTTAGGGATTTCTTTCTTTCTTTCTTTCTTTTTTTTATTTTTTTTGGTTTATTTTTGTGAGTTTTTCAGACTTTCTTTCGTATAAAATATTCCATATAAATATTTTGTCGTTTGCGTTTAACAATATATATATATATATATATATATATATATATATATATATATATTTATTTTTTTTTTCTTATGTTAACACTAAATCTTATAATACAATTACATCGTTTGATTTTGAATACAAAAATATTTTTGATATATGGTATATATATATATATATATATATATATATATATATATATATATATATATATATATATATATATATATATATATATATATATATATATATATATATATATATATTATAATTATCAATAATTACTGTTATTATATAATTTTATTTGATATCATAGTAAATTACTAAAAAAATATTTCTTATTATATATTGAAATATGTAATAAGAAATATAATCATAAAATTAAAAATCAATCATAATAATAAATTATTTACTTATACATTATATAAAACGATCTGAATTTATTTGATTAGTGATTCTGATAAACGATAAAAACTTTTAAATTCAAACAACGTATTGAATATCATTACAAGCTTTCAGTAAATAAATAACACACACACACACACACATATATATAAATATAATGTCTTTTAGTAATGATATATTTAGATTTAATGATTAATTTTATAAATTATATTATATATTATAGACCTTCGACAACTTCAAAAATAATAATTCCAGTTTTAAATAAATATAGAAATTATTTATGACGCTAACGTATGATATTTTCAGAAATATGTCTGTAATTATAATGATCAAATATAGCATCCATTGTGTGTATGGATGTTTTTTTTTTTTTTTTTTTTTTTTGATAAAATTTGACACATCCAATTTGTAATTTCGATCTTCCAACGTTTACACATTTATCAAAAAGTATTTGCCTCATATAAAACTGAATATAAGAATATAATGATGAATGAGAAGCTTTTCAATGCAATAATGGTGAACGAGCAAACGTAATATTTTCCTTTATGATGTTCGATCTGTCCATTTTTCGCCAGTTGAAACGGTAAATTATTTTCGCACGAACCTGCGTCAATGTCTACCACGTCAATTTTCTATTTCAGATGTAATTTAGCTATTACGTCTTTGGAAATTTGATATAAGATTAACTTAGACTAAAACACAAATACATTTAGCAATTATTCAACGTCAATGAACAAAGTTAGTCAAAATTTGATTTTCAAATTAAAAAAAAACATAGTAATCGGTGAAAGCTATATAATATTACCAAGAAACATATACAAAAATTATCATTTTTCATGTTATATATGTATTGTTTTTAAAAATATTTTTTTTTCAGATGGCACCTCTGTGTCTTTTTTACTTCTCGCATCCATTTGGAATATTATCTCCAAACCCTCCATCGGTAACATTTGCTCCAGAGGACTATATTCCACCATCGTGGATGTCATCGATATTCTCAGAGAAATCATGGAATCCGATGACTTTTACAACAGAAACAAACATAACGACCGATATCGAAAGCAATGATATCTTAAAACCTATAAAAATATGTAAACCTTTGCAAAATATATATAGTAAAAAAAATCAAAGAGACTCTAATAAACAAGAAAAATATTCTAAATATCCTAAAACGACTGAGCATAAACAAGATTACAGAAAGCGTGAAAGGTTCAGTAGTAACGAATCGAAAAGGTACACCTGGACCGATAAGGCTTCTTCGGAAAATAGTTGCGGCGTATTTAAAAACGAACAAAAACAGAACATAGGACAGTTGTTACCTCCGATCGAACGATTTGTGAAGATTGAAAAGGATACAGAGCCAAATGTGGCTCGTTGGCCTTACGTTGAGGGTGTTAGTAAATTTCGAAGGAAATCACTGTTGCCTCCGATCGATTATAGACAACTGCGAACCATGTCACAGACGAAATCGATTTCAGAAACCGTTCAGATCGTATCTAAAGATAATGATGATAATATCGATACCGAACGAAACGGAGTCGAACGTTCTGGAGTCGAAAAACGAAAGCGTAGAAGAAAAACCAAGTCGGACACCAGAAAAATGAGACCCATTAGATCCTCGCGCGGAGTGAATAAAGGAAGGTTCATGGCTAACAGAAGTGCGGCCAGAAAACTCATCACATATTTACTTCAAAATGTTGCTAGAGGTAAGTCTCTGTTTTAAATTAATTTCTGAAATATGAAAGAAATGAAAATAATTTTCGTGGTTTTTGGATATATTTGACCACTTTCTCATTTAATCCTCCATCTATTATTATATATTATTCACAAGTATATTAAACATCTTAAAGATATGCTAGTTCTATAGCTTATAATTTAAATATTGTAATAACTCATATATTATAATTTATAAAAATTTTCTGTTCTAATATATTTTTCTTTGCGAACTTTAATATAAATTTCAATTTTTGGTTAAAATTACAAAATAAAACGGATTGTAGATTGAAATGTCACTTTTTAATTTAGTTTTCATATTTAGTGTTATATATATATATATATATATATATATATATATATATATATATATATATATATATATTAATTTAAAAAAATGATTTATAATTTTGAGAAAATGACAAATTTTTAGTTGATTAATTAATTTTTGACTTCAAATTATATGTAATTAAACGTAAGATATGAATCAGTACTAAAATATGATATCAATAATTTAAAACGGTAATATAATTTATTCAGATTTATTTACATTGTTTTATATAATTTTGTAATATATAATTTCATAGATAACTTTAATAGCTTTGAAATATATAAATATACCATTTACATTCTGGTTATTATTTTCCAGTATAAACCTTTAAATTTATGTTTAAGTTAGAGACTTTTCACTAATTTTATCATAGATATGAGCCGCAATTTTGATTGTGATTTATAAATATCATGGGACAAACAACTTTTAATTAGAAATATACTACATACTTATAATACCGTGTAATAGTGGATATATTTTGTCACGATCTCATTATGCGTTATAATATATTTTTGAATAATAATATATTGAAAATTTACGTCATAAAATCCATCATTTGAACCTTCAAGGTGCGATTTTTCAACAGAATATTTTATTGCCTATAAAATTCACCTTTAAGATTTATGTGTGTACGAGAAAAATGCGCATCTATATCATAAGTTTTTTTGCGCTTGGATCGTATATCAAAAAACCATTTGGTTATTTATATATATTTATTTTATATATTTTCACAAAAATAATATGTTATGATTTTGTTTTCCATTCCATTTATATACATAATAAAAGGAAGTTCGAATATTGCACAGGAAATAATTCGTTTATTATTAAATTGGCTCCCCTTTAAATTTGTGCGTAATAACAAAATCAGGATTTTTAATTAATTTTTTTTTTTACTGTAATGCGAATAGATTATTATTATCTTCACTATTATATATTATTATTGACATTATATTACTATATCCATATTTAAAAAAAAATATTTTTATCGAGTGATAAAATATGTTTTTACTCATTTATATGTACTTGTATAAACGTTTCAACATCCATTTTATTATTATTTAATTAAAAAAAAATATTTATGCATTAATTAGAATGTTTTTTTAAATACATTAATTGTATTGTGTCTATTGATTATTAGCAATTCATATTTTTAAACTATATCTTAACCGAGTATTGAGCATTATATAATGCTTAATCGTGTAATTTATATGAGATAAAATCATCATTTAGTTTTGAATAGCAATTTGTATAATATACTGTGTACTCTACCATAAATGATGATTATCTAAGTATTGTTTTGTGCAACGATATTTTCAATGATGAAATGTAATGAAGGAAACTATATTTTTATATGACATTTCATTTTCCATTATATAACAATAATGCTTGTATGCATATATATTTATATATGTGTAAAATTTTAAGGAATTCCTTTGTGAAATATTAAATCCATTTATATAGAAATAATCCTCCCCAAAAGGATATTTTACAAGAGGAACTCAAATCGGATTAGTCTCAGTCAAAAGATAAAACGGGAAAATTTACGCAGAACACCACATATTTTCTCTTTCAATTTCTTAATTTATACACATCACACACACACACATTTATATATATATATATATATATATATATTTAAAATATAAAATAATAAATATTATATAAAATAATTGAAAATATACAATTCATATATATATATATATATTATATATTCTAGTATTTCTGATTTTTTTTCACAAATGGTAAATTACAGATTTATTATGAAACATTTTTGATATTATTCAACTATAATAGTCATATAGAAATATATTTGGATTTATATATATTTATTGATAGGGTTAAGAAGGAATATTTCCACGTTCATTCAGTAACGTTGTCGTCTTTGTTTACAGCTCCCTGCGGTGTGGAGTCTCATTTGTTCCAATTCGGACTGAGTGTTTCTCTTGAATGAAATTAATTCTCTACCAAGACTTTTATTTCTATATATTTATATGCAAAAAAAAAAGATGTAACAAGTATTTTACATTTAAAATTTAAATGATAAATATTAAAATTCTTTTTAAAATTTTTCGAGTTCTCAACTTTATATTTAAAATTAAATTAGCAATCTTGATTTCGAATACGTATAATAATATTATATCATAATTTTATATATAATATTTAATGTTTCATATAAAATGTCGCGTAAAAATTATAAAATAACCGGATCGTGTTTCGTGTTTTCAGTTTTCCGTGATCCTTTACTCTCTGAACAATGCGCATCAAAACTAGAAGACCGTGAGTTATATTATCCTTTGTTCAAAACATGATCTGATTACAGGTATTCTCAAACTTTGTTCGGCGATCCTTTTCAAAACTGAAACGATGTCACGTAAGGCTTCTAAGAAAATAACTTTATAATGTAACATTATATATATATATATATATATATATATATATATATATATATATATATATATATATATATATATATATATATATATATATATCACGTTTTCATTGTGCATACATCATGAAAAAAAACGATGTACGTGTTTATACTTTTAATTTCACATAATAAAATAAAAATATATTTTTTAAAATAATTAATTATATACGACGTATCAATTTATAACGAATAGTTATATTGATTATATTATGCTTTGTAACAATAATTATGCATGACATAATAACTATTTTTTTTAATTTTGGTTTGATATTTTTCATATTTATTTTGTGTTTAACAGCGGAAAAACTAAAAGTTTTAGAACGTCTTATGTATTTTATTTTGCTCTTAAATAATTAGGCATGACTTTTAATATTTATATTAGAATTTTATATTCTAAAATATAAATATAATATTTAGAAATAAGAAAATTAATATGAATTTAAAATATATTCATTCATGAAGAATATTTATTTTGAGAAAATGTTCCTCTTCTGGAATGGTATTTAACTTTATTGGTCCATCTACTCAAATCATGTCTTTTCTCCGTCGAACGGAAGAAAGTTTAAAGCGAGTTTTTCTGTTCACAATATTCCCTCTTTTCGTTTGACTTCGAACTTTATTTCAGTGTTTGAAACTGCTTAAACGTAAAAATCTACCGAGATCTCGTTACGGATTACTGATTTAAACTGAGATACAAAAGACGGTGAGATATTCTGAAATATAAGCGAATATGAATTAAGAAAAAAAAATAATATTAAATTAGGTTGAATATTGCTCGTTATAATTAATAATAATATTTTGATGATTGGAAAGTATTGGTTTTCTGTTTATTTAGGATGGAAGCCAAATTTTTGGCATACACTTTGTTATTGTTCGTTTATTTTTCTAATTTCCAAGATGGTGATTGATATACGTTCATCTAATATGGAGATCTATTATGTATCACATTTTGAATAATCATAAATGTTAAAATAATTATTTTATAGCTAATAGAATTTTGAATTTACGCGTTACATTAAACTGATGAATAAATTTGTATTTGTTTGAAAGTTTATTATTGTGAATGTGGAACAAATTGCGTAATAAAAATTAAATTTTTAGGTAAATAGTTCAACCAATCATTTCAGCTTCATTTAATAGAAAAATGCACACATTAAATTCGTAATTTATAAACTAAAATGTGTTGTCCATTTTTCGGAATTCCCTAAATGTTTTTGGCAATTCTCAGTAGATTTCATCTTGAGGATTTACGAATACGAAACAAAAGCTTCAGTATCCGAGTAACTTTCCGCCATTTCTGACTGTCGTGATTGATGTCTTTGTCGTGTTTGTGTTTTTTTTTTTTTTTTGCAAGGAGAAAGGTAGATAATATGATAAGAGAAAATGTACTCTAGTACAGGTTTTCAGGTCCCTTCAGCTTTTTCGATTCCCTCAGGACGCACAACTTTGACGTGGGTCCCAGTTGCCATATGTCTATTGCACAGGTGAAAGTGACGTTTCATCTCTCTTTTATCTTATTTTTTTCTTTTGCTGTATTACTATACTCTGAAAATTTGAAAAAGAAAATCAGTCAAACGTGACCATAAGAAATCTGTTCAAGTATAACACAAAATAAATATTTCAATCATTCAACTACATTGATTACATGTCGAATATTTGAATACTATATAAGAATTAAATCCCTTTATATTATATATTATATATTCGTATTTAAGATTACGTATTATTATGAATCTAAAATAAAAAAATATATAGTTTACATAAATAGATAAAATAAAAATCAATTTCTAATTTAAAAAACTAGTGCGTATTTTTTTCTCAATAATATATGCCGATGCAATGTCGTAAATGACATTTTTCCATATTATCATTTCGTTGCAAATGCTGTACTGAGAAACACATGTTCAATTAAATATTTTAAAAATACAATTTGTGCTGAACACGTGTGTTAAAATTAACAAGCCTTATTTATATATGACAATTTTTTAATTGCTTTGTCATATTTCAAGAATTGAAGTACTTGAATAATATTTAATTATAAAAATATATTATTTAAACTTTGAAGTATATATATATATATATATATATATATATATATATATATATATATATATATATATATATATATATATATATATATATATATATATATATATATATCAATTTATTTGTTGCTACCAAAAAAATGGTAACAAATCGATGTCATGTATACAATTTAATACAAAATAAATAAATTTTATAATATATTATATTATAATATCACAATATACACATTACATTGTGAATTGCGAAAGAAATATATGTGTGTGTGTGTGTGTGTGTGTGTGTGTGTGCGTGCGTGTCTGTCTATGTGTGAAGTATTTCTGTAGTGCTATTGCGAGCCCTCAGTCGCGAAACGCCGTTTGAGTGCTTTGCACGCGTTCGAGATGTCAAAGTGTGGTGCGCGTGCGTTATCATAAATATATTTTTAAAAATTATATTAAAAATCTACTTAATTTTAATATTTTGAGTCGAGTTTAAATTCGTCGTTTGAAAACGCCAAAAATAATATACACTCCACTATTTCGTACTCGGAAAACGAATGGAAAAAAAATTGACAATACATTTTCACGGGAAAATTTCGATTTTCCGATAGAAACGAGCAGCGCTTTCTATTTGTTATTATGATATTTGGCGAAAACTTCAATAATTTGTCAACATTCGAACGCTTTCGTTTTTTCGTCGAAACTTTCAGCTAATAATAACAATTCTAATCGGAATCCTTCGCATTGGAAAGTTCGCAAATAAGAATTTTCTCAGTGAAAAATCCCGATTTTCTATCGTCATCTGGTCATTTTCAAGAGTTGCATTGTGTAAACCTAGTCGTGGACATGACCGCAAACAATCAATACAGACCACATTGGCGTAATAAATGGATATACCTTGCGGTCACTTATTTGAAATCGACTGTCAGGTCAGTAGATTGATTATAGGATTTTCTCTCTCATTTGTACGATATTTTTCAGCCTTTTCATTTTATAAATCCAAGAATTCTGATTATTTTTTTTTAAGAATAAATTGTTATGTTAATGAAAAATTCAGTAAAATGACAGTTTATATATATATATATATATATATATATATATATATATATATATATATATATATATATATATATATATATATAGTCATTTATGTTTTATAATATAATATATTAAATTATATAAAAGATCGAGTGAAAAAAATACAAATGAAAATTGATGACTAACTTCTACACTTTATGACTCTTTGTTAATCAAAGGATTGACTTCATTAATCACCACTGAATTTTTGTGAAGATATCTGGGTCAGGAGTCTTCAACCTTTTTTGTTTAAATTTTTAGTTTGACAATCCGTTCTAACTAGATAGAGCATATATATATATATATATATATATATATATATATATATATATATATATATATATATATATATAATAAATGTGGAGTCATAATGGTAATTAAACGAATTAAAAATTGTTGCAATTTGTTTTTGAAAATAGTATGAAAATAAAATATATTCAAAAAATAGTGATATACTGTTTTTATGTGAATTCGCGCCTTTTTTTTGTATTTAGAGATATTACATATATCAAATTATTTAATGGGCTTTCAAATTTTAACATACAAAAAATACAATGATTTAATAAATATATTGTATTATTATCAACGCAATGAAATTGTAATAAAAAAGTTAGAATCAATCACATTAGCGATTTGATAAAAATTAGTTGAAACGAAATTTGTTCGATAATTTTAATTATCGTAATCGTACTGTGATTTAATTATTATAAAACATTGTTAGCATTTGATATAAAAAAAAAATAAAGAAATCGATTAGTTTTCACATATTCGTATTTTCGCACTAGGGCTGTTACACACTTGCGGTGAATAGTGTTGAATTAACCATATTGATTTTCCTTTCTTTCACCGTAAATTACTTAAATTACGCAAAACTTATAAATATATACACCTTTACATATGTGTATGTGTATTTTATTTTCGAAGAAAATTCAGGAAATTCTACTCCACTTATATATGTAAATCAAATTTGATTTTACATATTATATATCATACATATAGTATATTCAATTGTACTATAGGAAAAATATTTTAATGTTTTTTTTTTAAGTAATACGATTTTTTTCTTGGAAGTACGTTCGTCCAATTTTTCTTTTTTAAGGAGCGAAGCGAATGAAATTTTCTTCTTTTTTTTCCCTCCTTTTTGTTCTTCCCGCGGTTTTTACGGTATGAATAATTTTGGCGGATCTCACATTTCATTTCCTCGTGCAATAAATGAGAACATTAGGGAAAAATAAGAAATAACCGCTCTTTAAAAAGAATTTTAATACATTTTTTTCTCTCGAGAAAATTGTCGGTTTTATCATTTACACTAGAAAATAAAACTGGAAATTATTAATTTCTTTGTTAAGCGAAATTAATTTATAGGCATTATTTCTCGTTGCTCCATTGTTTTTTAATCATTTAATGTATTTTTTTTATGATTATTAAAATACGTATAATTAACTTTATAAATATTTTACATTTAATATATTTTAATTCATTCCCTTTTTTACTCTAAAAAAATAATCGAAATCCTTTGTAAATATTCACAATTCAACCTCAAAAATAGACATTTTATCTATCAGCAATATATTTTACATGTACAAAACAAGATTTTATAATTGTTTCCGACAGTATATTTTTTTTATACTTATTACATGCGCTTATCAGAAGCTTCTTGAATTCTTCAATGAAATTTAATTAATCAATTACGTGGTAAAGTGAAGAAAATTTTCGATTAAAATTTAAATTACCCATTCCAATTTATCCCGGTTTTGTTAATTTGGAATCACATCTGCTCCCACGGATGACGCTCTTCATCATACATATAATATGATCAAAATTGACGCTATGACCTTAATTGGGAATATTATTAGTTGTGACACGGCGATATTTTATGACCCCACACTGATGTTTTAAAATTAAATCTATTAAATTAGAAGGTTTATTTCGACCTTTTATACCATAGTTGAATCATTATTTTATTCTTTCTTTTACCTTGGAATATCTTTCGTTTATAATAAAATTTCGATTTGTGTTCCTTTTTACTTCATTTGAAAAAGCTTCAACGTTACGAGAATATATTGTATCGTATTTTCATTATTTCTGAGTTTTTAGATACGTTTATACATACATATATGCATTTATTTATATATTATATAAAAAAGAAAATTTGGTTTATATTATTATATTCATTCAAATGAATCTTTAAAATCATTAATATATATATATAAGAACAAATTATCTTGATTCATGATTGTAGATATCAATTGATTATAGATATTATTTTCAATAAATAATTAAAAAAAAGAAAAATGAATGAATATTGATAAAATATTTTTATGTTAGAAAATATAGGAAAAATTTGTGAACTATAGTGTAATAATAAAAGAAAAATATTCCGGTGACAGTTCGATTAATGAACACTAGGATGCTGTGACCTTAACCTCAGTATTCGTTACGCAACTTTAACCTTTGGAACGTAAACGACACATAAATAAGCTCATATTCGGTCAGAATTACAATTTTCCCAACGATAAATACTCATAAAACTATGCTACAAACGTTGGTTTGGTGAAACATCAACGACCAACAACCCTTAACTGCGACCTCAATATTTATAACTGACTTCCTCACTCGCGACATATTTGGAACGCTTCGTTCTATGAAAAAAAAAATTTTTTTTCGTATATATATATATATATATATATATATATATATATATATTCGTTTCTATGATAAAAATTTCCTCAAGCATCGTAGAAAGTGGCGGAAATAGAAAACGGGCGTATTTTTAAAATTACATTTTTTTTACTGCGCCTCAAGAGGGCATCTTTCATGCAAGACTAAAATTTTATTATAAAAGCTCGAGGTCTCGTAAAAAAAAAAGTTTTTTAATATTTTTTTCCTTATTAAATTCAAAAGTTTCGAGTTCATTAAATAATTAATATTTATATATAAGAATTTATGACATTAATATAAAATAAAATTTTAATCAATTATTTTTTTTATACATATACATATATAGTTCTACGATGACTTTAATATATAAAATGTTTAATTTGTTACAATTAATATATAATTACGTAATCATTAGAACGCAGATGTTTAATCTACGTTTTTTTATTTTTGTTTAAATTTTAAAAGCGTTCTTTTTTCTGAAAATAAAATTACACGACC
Source organism: Leptonema lineaticorne (assembly GCA_024500535.1). Lineage (NCBI taxonomy): Eukaryota > Metazoa > Arthropoda > Insecta > Trichoptera > Hydropsychidae > Leptonema > Leptonema lineaticorne. Next base: position 614,235 of record JANIJI010000065.1, read on the forward strand.
GACCGAAAAATGTTCATTAAAATAATTCAGTGTCGTTTTCAGCCGTTCTTCGGATACGATAAATAACTTCATTATATATATATATATATATATATATATATATATATATATATATATATATATATATATATATATATATATATATATATTACGCTTACATATAATTTTTATAATGCATAAAGGTACCATTTTTAAAAAGTTTAATTATATCAGATAAATCTGCAAGGTTAATAATAAGATACAAAGCACTTTTGCTATTTTATTGTAAAACGGCGAAATTTTAATTGAAATCGGACTCGTTTGTAAATAAATACGGTTCGGTCTATTTTTTTTTTTTTTTTTTTTGTATGAATCGAGTTTAACTGGATGTTTGATTAAGGTTTTAATTAACCGAAACGGAGAGGGTTTCGCTCTCGCAGTTAAACGAAAGATAACCGAATCATTTGAGTTTGTTCAATAGATCGGAACGAGAGCGATTCCGACGTTATTATTTAGTGAGTTTACACATTTTCTGATACATTAACATCGTATGAATGTCGACATTGTGGAATCGGAGTATTTTCTAATTGGAATCAGCATTGATAAATATTTTCGCTACGAAGTTTAATTAATAAATACTCTAACTGTTCATTGGAATTACGCGGTTTGTCTCGTTTCTATATTGAGAAATAATCATTCAAAGAATCGTAACGCAGAATGAAAAAGCATAATACAAGCTTTCACATCATAAAATAAATACTCTATATGCTGTTTTTATTTATTTTAAATTAAAAATCAATAACACTGCAAATTATTATGGCAAAGATCACTCAATAAATATTGTAATATGTTTGATATATTCGTCATTGCCAATATATTTATTTTATTTCGAAAAAAAAAACAAAACGAAAATTGACAATTTTATATTTATTTTCTTTCGATATTCTCGCATTTATATTACACGAAGAAAAAAAACTGGCTATAAAGTTTTCCAATCGATTTTCCTCTCGTTTTTCAAATGAGCATGTATTGATAAAAGGATAACGTTTTATCAAAGTAATTCCATATATAATATAATATATTATGTATTCAAGGTTAAAATTTTCCCCACAAACGACCATATCATTTATTTTCTTACACACACACATATATCGGCTATCGATTCGTCATTTTGCCGTTTCAATATGATTTTTTCAAAATTTATATTTTATGACAAAAAGAAAGCTTCATAATACAATATTGCATTTTGAAGTTTTTGTTATCATTTTGAATTTACAGTTTTATTTTTTATTGATTTACAATTTATTTAATAAATAATTTTGAAAAAAAAATAAAGCGTAGATTTTTTTGCTCCTTAATTAATGCATATTTATTTTGTCTAATATATATATATATATATATATATATATATATATATATATATATATATATATATATATATATATATATATATATATATATTGCAAAAATGAGTCATAAATTGTTATAGTTGCCAAAAAGATGACTTTAAATTTTTTGATTTATTTGTGTACTGAATAATAAAAAAATTCAGTTTTTCATTTTTTTTAGTTTCATGGTCAAAAATATGCATGATATAATATCCACACTTTAACTCAAATTTATATATATTTTTAATAATAAATATATTTGTCACTTCCATGGTATAAATAATGAATAATTTCCAAATTAAAATTTCACATTAATTCATATTTTATGTAACAGTTTTTCCGCAATAATTTCAAATCATATTAATTATATTTATATATGATTGCTTAAATAAATCAAACATAAAGATATGAGTATATATATATATATATATATATATATATATATATATATATATATATATATATATATATTTATAAACTGGAATATTTGGAAACCATCATTTTCGAAGACAAGTTTTGTAATTACTGTCATCGTGTTCAAAATTAAATTTCGTACGTTTACTTTCATTTGAAATTATGACATATTTAACTGTTAAATTATAAATAGATAAAAGAACGAATAAGATCGATTTTTATCAAATAAGTATTTTTTATGTGTATGTTTGAATTGATATTTATAAAAGAAATTATTAATTATCGTTCACTATTTTAGTCTATTACAGTATTGATTTTAAATAAATATTTAATCGCCTAAATCATTAAAATGTCGTTTTTAAGTTAATTTTACTGATACTTTTTATCATCAATAATATGTTAAATATTATAATTGAATATGATAATTTTTGATAAAACTTAATATTATAGAAAAAATGTAATGTTGCATATTTCTAATTATTATGCCATGAGTTTTAAATATAAATACTACGTATTTTATAATTGTAATCCATTATTTACATTGGGAATGATATTTAAAACATATTATTTTCTTTGATGAAATAAATTATAAATATATAATATTTATTAGTTAATAAAAATATATTGCTATCCAAAATATACATTATCAAATTTTATTGACAAAAAGTTGTTAAATATTTTATCAATTTCAATCACACACACACACACACACACACACATAAACACATATATACATATTTTACCTTCATGAATAAGATATGAAACAGTTTCATCAAAGCATTGAAATGATATACTATACAATGTTCTTATACGAATATATATACAAAAGATTGTATGTAATTACACATCTTCTCTATATAATGTAAATGACTAAAAAGCATTACTCACATACACACATGTACATACAGACAAACGATCTGTTGTTTAATGCTGTTGTTTAATCTTCAGAAACTGTGAACTTCTACATTTGAAGAGATACATTTGCCGCAGACTCTCGTTTCCGTTCTATTAAAGTATCGTTTTACTTTCGTCTGGGGGAGATTAATGAGTTAAAATTAACCCAAAAATTCCATACTAAAAATACTATAAATGTTTTTTTTCATTTATACAACAAAAACTACTATGTTTTGTTTTAATAAAAACGAAATAGATTTAATTTAATGATCCATTAAATATTACAATATATCTAATACATTATGATGTTTTAAAAGCGTTATAAATTTTTATGATTTTATAATATTCTAGAAATTATACAGTTAGTTAGATTCCAAATAATCCTTATAAGACAAAGTTTTGTCTATGTACTATATATGATAATTAATATAATAATTATATGAATTCTCAATTTTCTATAACATTATAGTAAAGATTAGTGAATTTTAAGCTAAATACAAACTTATATACACATTAACATATATGAACAATATAATATCTTTCTTATCTTAAGAAATAATAAAATTTTATTAAATACTATTTTCATACTTTCACGTAAATTAATAATAAATATCTGAAAACATTTTATTAATTATACTTTTTACATTTGTAAATATTTATTTATTTTATAAATCATATTAAATAATAAAATATCGCGAATGTCATATTTACACATTCTGAAGGTTAAAGAAGATTATCGAAATTGTATAAGAGTATCGACGATTCGATAACGTGAAAGAGAACTCTTTATTTGTATTTTTCGACGTAAAAATCGCTTTCTATCACAGTTTCTTATCGAAATTCAGTATAAATAGCCTTGTCTGAAATCTACCGAACTAAACAAAAAAAAAATAAAAATAATAATAATAATAATAAAAGCCAGAAGTGCAAATAAAATAAACCGGGTATGAAACGGAAAAGAAATAAAGCTCCCGGTTCTCAGGTGATAACTGTTATGAAAGATAACGCATACGTGACTAGGAAGTTAAACCGTTTACTTTCTTCCGTTATTTCTCGTTATTTCAACTGCATTTCTTTCCATATATTTATATATATATATTTTTCTTCTATTATTATTATTACAATCTACTCTTATACGTTATAAGTTCACATTGTGGGCATTATATTACCATTTCCACTGGGTTTTTTTATGCTATCTTCTTCACAAAAGGGCGTCTGGTCATCGCAGTTCAAAAATAACTTTCGTGCATCAATTCGTGTCTGAAAATGTTTCACGTATGATTCATGTTAAATAAGGCAATCATTTTATAAAGTTATTTGTTTTCATATAATCATGTTTGTTAAGCAGTATATTTCATGTCAAAATATAATACGTTTATATAACTTTAATCCAATTTCATATTTTTTAAGTATATATATATATATATATATATATATATATATATATATATATATATATATATATATATATATATATATATATATATATATACTTTCCTAAAGCTTCATCATTAATTCGAAATAGTTTTCAGTATGTGATTCATCTTCTACAAAATATATTATTCAACAACGTCAAATCATTCTTGCACCGATCTCGTCGATTATTATTTTATATCAACATTTATAATGAAATATTTTTCCGGTTGTTTTTGCAGCAGAATTTACTTATTTGAACTTCAACATTATAATATAAATGTTACACATAAAATGAATCTAAATTTAAAAGTAAAAAATATTGGCAACAACAGAACGGCTAAAAAAATTAAACGCTACTATTTATCGAGTTATTTTTATTGATTATATTATATTATATTTCGTGACATTTAAAATTGAAATTATTTGCTTTTCAAATATAACATCGAAAAAATGTACTAAATTAAATTTCAATTAGACGAGTACTTTTAACGTATTGTCATATATAAAGTTTCTTTTGTTCTATTTTAGACCATTAATTGTCATAAAGACAGTGAAATAAAATTCCTTATATATATACAAATAAAAAGACAACGTCCATTTGACCTTTCATAAACTGTGGATGATGGCCAATTCGAATATCTATCTCGGATGATCAACGTTATTGACATTACCTGAAAAGGCGGTGAGAAATCGTCAACCTTTTTTCTTCGCAACTAATTTTGTTACAAGCTCTACGGCTAACATTTTTTTTTGCTATATTCAATATTCAAATTTGTTTAATGTATTAATTATGATATATTAAATTAATATTAGATAGAAATGATTAATTTATGAATTTATATATTTGAACTCATGAATTCTAAGCAGTTCAATTTAGTTAAGTGAATTTATCGCAAATTAGACATTAATTTTTCTTTTAATTACACATGTTATTAATTGTACTATATTATATTAAGATATGTATTATAATATATGTTTTAGATTTATATCTATATTTTTATTCATTTCAATTCAATTTTTCAAAATAGGGATATACTATTACAGTTCATATTGTTTATATATATATATATATATATATATATATATATATATATATATGAATGCAATTTTATTATTGCAGATAAAGAAATAATTCAGAATATTTCAGATATTGACACGGACATTCCTGAATAGCCCGCAATAATAAAAGTGTTCTCAGTTGTGCATTCTTGGCAGAGAAACGATTGGATAAAGAATCCAAGCATCTTTCACATATTTATTGATGATGGAAGAAATTCACTATTTATATGATAGAATATATTGAAAAAGATTATAATTATTATTAATTATATGCATTTCAGTGATTTATTCCGTTTGACAAATATGCGAACAACGCTTGTAAAAAAAGTCTGGTAGATATTATCAAATTGTCGCAGTAAAATTGTGTTGATAAATTGTTAAACGCTACGTATTAGAGTCACTTTGAGGGTTAAGTGTGTTCCATATTACAAATTTACGTGACACGGTCACTGTACTTGATTCTATAATATTATATATTATATATGTACATATACTGTGGGTGTAGTGTTTTGAAGTAGAATTGTCACGCACGGTAAATTTGAATTTGTAATAATCATACAGTCAAAGTTACTGTTGATGTTGCAAAATTGGTCTAATATATAATTCTATGTATAGTCCGAATGTATAATATGAATTATATTATTACGTGTAATAAATTAATTTGCGTATTTTACGTATTTAGCATACTTTTCACTGTTTTAGGTATAACGAAATAAATGTGTGAATTATTTAATATACGATAATTTCTCGCTTACCATACATTCAAAAACCATCCGCGATAAATGAAAATTTATTTTTATTTTAATATTAAATTTATTTATACATTATTTTAGTAGTTATACACTATTTTATGTATATATACACTCTTTCCAATATCCATATTAATCTTCACCCGTTACTTTTAATAGATTTTTTCTTAAATATTTATGCATACACTAAAAATGTTATGTATCAAATCAATATTTTCATTGATTTATATATCTAAAAAAAAAATAAATAAATAAACGTCACGTTTCTGATATAAAATTTATACAAAACAGAAGAAAAACTATATAAAATATTACGACGATACGATATTAGCAAAATTTTCAGGAAAAAATCGATATTTTTCGGGCCCGGTTTGACTATCTCAGTGTCGCAAGTTATATTTTACGCTTCATAATGTTTGTTTCTTTTTTTTTTATTAAGGTCTTGTAAGACTTTCAGACTTTTAGTCATCGAAGAACTTTCAGCGATTTCATCGAGAGAAGAAAATTTACGGAATTACGCAAAAAAGCGAATGTCTCGAAAGTAATTCCAGAAATGTTTATAATTACAAAATCTTACTTAAGATTGTGTAATTTTTATCTAAAAAAGAAATAATTTTGTTTGTGCGTTTTTGAAATTTTTATATTACGAAAATGTAATTAAAATATTATAATCCTGGGAGTTTCAAACGAGATATGAATTTTTAGATATATAGTATTTATGTACTAGAAACTTTAATCTTATATTACTTGTGAAACTTTTCCGTTTTAAAATTTTTGTTCTAATATGCATACAAATTTTATTTTAAATATTAACAACAATATCCGATTATCATTCATGCATATAAAATATTTTTTTTTATAAAGCGCGGGAGATTAGAGTTTGTTTAACGAATTTTAATTTTAATTTTATTGTTTTTATATCAATATATTATTATGATTTATTGTTAATTATATTAAAACATTTTACTATTTATCAAAGCATTTTATATAAAGATAAAATGTTAAAAGCTTTAACGTGTATTTGATGATGTGCATGTTTCATCAAACCATCGATAATATAGATAATATAGATAGATTTTCATAATTGAATTATGTTCATACTATAGATGTATATCCAGATTTAACTATCACTAATAGTAAATGCTTTTGAATTTAGCGATAGGAAAATATCATAAATTGACCGGATTTTCTCGTCAATTTTTCACGAACGAGAAAATCGTCTGGAAAAGATGTGGGAAGCTGATAAAAGGAAGAGGTTAATTGCTAAAAGCGTTACTGGCCTTTTCGATATTTAATTTGGGCTAATGGCGCCAAAGGAAGTGGATTGAAAATATTCTCCCTTACCCTCATCTGAAGGGTGCTTCCTTAACTACCGGTTCCATTAATCATTTTCGCATGTTATAAATCGTCAGAGTTCGATCGACATAAGGTTTCAAGGCTCAGGTGTGCTTCAGGCAATATCCGGAGTATCGAGGCATTTTTTTTTTGAATTTCCTGCAATTTTCCATCAATTCGATTAATGTGTCGTAATCCATCATTTTCTAAGATTAAATACTACGTTTGTGTTTTTGATTTTTATAGGCCGACGAGCAACTACAGCATCGCTTCCAAGCCTCAGTGAAGTTTTGAAAACTGTAAGGCAAGCTTGGACATCACCGAAATCACTTTTAACGACATCGTCAAGGTAATTCTTCATATATAAATATATATATATATATATATATATATATATATATATATATATATATTACAAATTTTATATTAAAAAAATATTAAATAATTATTAATATTTCCAAAAAACACATAACACATAATTTTTATCTCAATTTTCATAATGAAATTGTTTTTTATATGACAAAAATTGTAATGTATTTTATAACTGCAAATTATTTTTTATATTTAAATATATATAATTAATTTTGATCATATATTGCAAAAGAAAACAATAAAATACAAAAATAATGATCATTTTATTTAGTAAAGTAAATATGAAACAATAAAAAAAAACACATACCACTATAATATTGTTAAATTCGTATAAAATAAAAAGTCAGTTTTAAAATTTTCCAGACGAATGAAACTGAAAATTAACTAAATTTCATACAATTTATTCGCAAGCGAAATTTTACTACTTTATATAAAATTTGTATCTATTTCTTATTCTGATTTTATCATGTTATGTAACAATATTTTTTGGACGAAGTTTTCGAATGAAAGCAAAATTAAATTTCGTTTACTTTAGTTTTAAATATATATATATATATATATATATATATATATATATATATATATATATATATATATATATATATATATATATATAAATAAATATATATATATATATATATATATATATATATATATATATATATATAAATAAATATATATATATATATATATATATATATATATATATATGATTTAAAAAGTTATTTTCAAAGAAATTTGGGTTGTAAATGGATGTAAAAAATTTGAATCCATACCTCCATAATGTTTATTTAATCGACACAAATATATATATATGAAAAATTCTTTTTATCCTCAAAATTCAAAATAAATGAATAAAAAATAGTAATCTTTTGTATTTTTCTACTTTAAAAATTCAATTTTACGTTCAAATTATTTTAAATGAATATATTCTTAATATTTGTATTATTCTGAAAATAGTTCAGGATTGATGAAAATGAATTATTATATCTGAATTGAAGCCGATGAAATGGTTAGTAAATTCGGATAAGCAGATATTTCGCTACTGTACCACAATCGTCTTTCGCAAAATAGGGTACAATGGAATAATCAAAAGATTTTTGACCCCGTATTATTGCAATCAGGGGTAACAAACCCATTGGCAAAGTTATAAGTAAACAATGTTCACTCTCATAATAATACTTCTGGGATTTCAATAATATTGAATTTGTTATTTATTCCATTTGGATATTCTCAATAGAACAGTATATTTTTATATATTAAAATATATTTATATTATTTGTACAATAATTACGTATATCAAAGGTAAAAATTAATTTTATACGACTATAAAATACAATTAATTATTGTGTATTTTTTTTAAATGACTACTTTTACAATAAAGTCACGAAATATTTCATTAAATTATAAAATTGTGAAAAATATTTTTCAACTTTAATTTTAATATTTGACAATTTAATTATATCTCGTGCCGGAATATGCTAATTTGAATTTAAAACTAAAAGTGGAAAACTCTTATCGACACCGCTTCATAAATATAAACATTTCACACCTATTATCTATACTTAAAATTATTTACCTTTTTATTTATAAATAATTATAAAATTGTATTGTAAATAATTTAACATTTAAAAAATTTTTAAGCTAATATTTTTTGATGAAAATGTAGCCGATTTCTACAAATATTTTGTAACCGTATATTTCGCAATATTCATATTCTACTTTAATGTGCAATTATTAAATATTTATAATAAAAATAATAATTATCTATATAAATCAGTAAAACAGTCTATTTTTTTAAATTCTTAGTCACGTTGTTAAGGCTTTTTCAGCGTTCGCATAATTCATGAATAATTCATAAAATGGCGATCGGTAGCTGTTGCGCGCGAAATTTGAATTCGGTATAATTATTGCCGTTTTCAGAGTAAGTCGAATGCCGGCCATGTCCTAGCCGACTAATGGAGAGCCACGTCGTGAACAAAACGAACAGAATTAGTAATTATATTGAGAGGCAAAAAGGGAAAAGTAAAATAAAATAAAATAAAATGAAAAAGGAAAAGCGAATCGTTCTGTTTTTTTCCCTTTTATTTATCGCGGTACGTGTTTCGTGGGTTCAATTCGCAAATTAACTCGTTAACATCGAACAAATAAACACGCGTATTGTTTATTATCGAAATGTAATGTTCAAATGATTGAAAATATTTCAAATGTTGTAGTAATAAACTTTAATTGTTTACCTTGAATATGTTGATCAATACTTCAATATTGAATATTAATTATAATTATTATATATATATATATATATATATATATATATATATATATGTGTGTGTGTGTGTAACAAAATATTTAATTAGGTTGTAGTGTGTTTGAAAAACTAACATCGTATATTGCTATGTAATATATAAGAAATAAATACTAGAAATTCAACATAAATTAAATTTATTTGTTTATATATGAACGATTAAAGTACGATTAATATTAAAAACTTTTTTTTTTCATTATTATTAAATCAATATTCAACATTAAAATATCTATATAATATGCTATGATTTTTTTTATTTTTGTCGTAAGTTTTTCATACGAATCGACCTTCGAATCGGGAAAAACACAATTTTTCACATTGAATTTTGTTCAAAAATTAAATTGTGAACTATGAGCGTAAATATTTTTCAATTCTAACGGAAGGTCATTGTCATTATTATATGAAAAATTCTGAAATTTATTTCCCGTTATTAAACTTTCACAATTACACAATATTGACTCAACTACAAAATTTGTATCTGTTTGATAAATATATATATATATATATATATATATATATATATATATATATATATATATATAAAACAAATAAGTATTCTAAACATTTATTTAATAAAAAATAATATATATATATATATATATATATATATATATATATATATATATATATATATATATATTCAAAAAAAGTTTCCATCCATATTTTGAGTAAAATTCATTAATTGATTTATATAGACGAAATAATTTCCCGGAAAATTTTCATTATAATATAATTTATAAAAAGAGATTAATATATATGCTAATTTTGCTATAAGTAATGTGTGTGAGATATAAGCATATAACGACATTAACATACTTTTCGTATTGTTCCTTATCTTTTGGTAGCAACCTTTATTAAAAAGGGAAAACCTTCTAGAAAAGCGATTATTATGAAAGTCTCCCTTGAATGTGGGCGTATAATTCGTATGTTTAGTGTGTCATAAAAGCGGATGTACACACACACACACACACACATATATATATATATATAAGTATATTTATAGTGCATAAATTATTATTATTAAAATAATATTTTAGCAATATATAATTTTCATTATATTTTATTTCAATCATATATTTATCCATGGATCGATAATCAAATATTTTATATGTTTAAAATATCTGCTCTTTTTTATTTGTGTCAAGGCTTTGATTTATGTATTTATATCATTAATATTTACACTTTAAATATTATTTTATGACTTAACAATTGTTCATATATATATATATATATATATATATATATATATATATATATATATATATATATATATATATATATATATATATATTAACGGTAAGCGAATATCCACGTTACCATCAAACATTCCTGCTTAGCAAATTTTGGCAACGTTTGAAATAATATCAATGAATAATTTTATGAAATATTTTTAAAATAAATCATTCTCTATATAACTATTGTAAAGAAAATTATAACATTTTTTTTTCAATATAATAAATGTTTTTTATATTTTCATACCGTTGATCGTTTAGTCAATATATTTCATTTAATATTACGAAGTTTTCTTTAATCTTACAATCGCACAATTCTGCGTAATAACTTTTTTATGATAAACGACATCGTCAACCTGAAGGCTTTTAATCATGACCAAAGTCGCAAATCGGCGTCCCGTAACAATATTTAACTGTGGAAAACTGACTTTGATTTGACCCTTTTTGTTGTTGTAACTGAATAACTGTGCGACGTGATTGTGTAACTAACCGCATTCGTCTTGCTATTAATTGTTCACATTTTTTTATTACCATTTTTTTATAATTTTTGATTTAAAAATAATCAGTACTGAAAAAAAATATTTTTTATTTTTTTATCAAATTTTAAAACCTTTCAAGAAAATATAATGTATATAGTATTTATTTTGTGATCTAAAATTAATATTATTTAAAATTTTTATTTTATATTAAAAATTAAATTAATTCATTATTAACTATATTTTATCTTCAACTGTTGCTTTTTTAAAAATACTTTGCGATTGTCCTTGAGGTAAATAAGTTATTTTAATCTCCAAGTTGCCAAACACTCAAGTTCATACAATTCAATTATATAATAATATATACTCAACAACTCATATATAAATATTTGAACTTTAAATACGTAATTCTAAATTTCGTTAAATCTGAAAAGTTTAACAATTTGAATTTTTTTTTCAGACGTTTATTTTTTTTATTTTATTTTTTGCGGTCGCGACATTCAAAACTTAACACACACCACGAACACGTTTATCTGTCGATCTTTTTTCCATTTTCTCAACACGTTAATGACATTGAACGGCTATCCGGCAATAAAATTTAACATGTACGGTTCAAAGCAACGATCGCTTTTGATAGGCCGTGTACACTTATTTACGTCACGCTATATTTTAGACGGTCAAAGCTCTCTCTCTATATGTGGCCAGTGCTTTATCGATCGCTTTTTTTACCGGTCGCGTTATCATTTACTATTTAATAGTTTAAAAATTTAATTTTTACCATTATTTCATATATAGACGTATAATCAATTATTTTAAAATTCATAAAATTAAATAAATAAATAAATATATATATATATATATATATATATATATATATATATATAATCAGTTTGTATGTCCAAAGGTTTTTAGTACCACTAATGATAATAAATATGCTTTTACAATACCCCGATGTATATTTCAAGATTAAACCTAATGCGTCATACCATTTTTTACGTGTATATATATATATATATATATATATATATATATATATATATGTATATATATATATATATATATATATATATATATATATCGAATTTACTGTATTGTGCGAGAAATAAAATCGGATATAAAAGCTTACTCGAGAGTTAATCCCATTTACCCGGTCGGTTTTATTGAAATTTCAATTAATATCATCCCTAAAAATTGATAGCCTCGCTGAAAAAAAATACTGTAATCCCCAAAATATTACCGCGCATTTTCAGGTACTATATATATTCAATATGCTTCTGTCGACAAATATTTATAAACGTTTATGTCTATTTTTATATTTAAATAATTTTAAATAATTATATTATAAAAATAAATTTATATACTATATATCATATGTTTTTATTATTTTATCTAAAGTATATATATATATATATATATATATATATATATATATATAATATAATATAATAATAAGATTTTTTATTTTATTCTTCAGCATATAAATAAAAAATATATTAACATTAACAAAATTAATTAATTTTTATTTTTGTAATTTAAAATAATTAATATATTTTTTAAATTAATAAATAATATTTATTTTATAATTTCTATTGTATATTTGTATTTGTTATTTGTTTTAAAGCATTTTAAAAGACATGTTGCATAACACTAGGCAAACGAACTCTGAATACTTAAATAGGAAACTTGTTCGCTTTCGGCGAAATCGAAAACAAACAAGAGTATCGGTTTTCGATCCGAATGATTGTGTTTTGTAAACAAACCACCCTTCGTTAAAAACGTTAATCTATTTAGTCGTACAGTTGGTACTTCGATGAAAGAATATTCTATTTTCAATCCAACCTTTAAATGAAATGCGTTCGTAAAAAATAATTTTAGAAATATAGATAAATTTCAAAATTTTTATTTACAATATATTTCGTAATACATTTGAATATTTTATTTTTTCTCACTTTCTTCGTGAAAGTATTGTGAACAATGAAAAAATATATGCAGTGATGAAACGTCATTATCATAAAACCTCGAATAATTAATGATCATTTTTGACTTGATTAATGATGTCGTTATTAGTCAAAAATGATAAAAAGGTTTTTATTAATGTTGACATTTTCATAGTAAATGACTTTAATTTTTATATTAACACATTTACTGAATGCTATAATTTTTTATAGCAATATATTTCATTTTTAATAATTATATTTTTATTTTTCACTTTTTTTCAAGTCTAAAAATAAAATTTATATATAAATAATTTATGTTTACTTTTTCTGTAATTAATTAAAATTTTTCAGCTTAGTTACATTTTTTATTTATTGTATATATATATATATATATATATATATATATATATATATATATATATATATATATAACATAAGTTGTGTTTTTTTTCGGATTTAGTCGAAAGCTGTACATAGCTTAGAGAAGAAAGAGTAGGATTTGTTTCAAAATTACTTTGATGCTATCTTAATAATGGAATACGTCTAATACTGAATCGATAATAATATAAATATTTTTATTTTAATTTTAAAATTTAAGAAATTAATATTTAAAGTACAGACAAAAATACAAATTTTACAGAATATATTCATAAATTTAATTTAAATATTGTATAACAAATTGATAAGATGAAAAAAAATGTGAGATGTAAATTAAACATCCACATATAGAACGAGTGATAATATATTGTAAAAACACTACAGAAACTTGTGGATATATAGGTTTATTTTTCGTTCAACATTTTTATATATGATAAATTTAAAAATTTTCTCACTATATTACTTTATAAAGAGCAAATATTGATTATAAATTATAAAATTATTTCGGCATATGCCTGTATACATACATAGGTATACATTTTTGTACAATATCATCATATAAATGATTTATATAATTTAACAAATTAATATTATTTAAACATTATCATATAAAAATAAATATCTAAAGCATTATAAAAATTTTATTGTACATAGCAATTCCAATAACGAAAAAAGCTTGTGTACCTTGCAGAATTTTTTTATACATTAAATCAGGACTACGCATACAAAAAATATATATATATATATATATATATATATGGAAAACGGTTATTTAGAAAAAATATTGATTTTATATATTCATATGTAAATCTTTTTTCGATATATAGAGTATATTCTGAAATGTCACGCGAATGCTACACACACTAAATTTGCATGAATGCTATATATTGAACTCGAAATTTGTCCGATAATATATAAAGTTGTATACAAAATAATGTTCGACGTTAATTTTTTTAATTTATTTTTATATAAATATGCGATCTATAATAATTTTTATTATAAATATAAAAAAAATCACAATCACGATTTCAGGTATATTTTTTTTTGTGACAAGAAAATTGCTTATGAAATAAATTTCTTAAAATTTTAATAAAAAAATTTTCAGAAAAAATACGATAATCTAATAATGATGTCAATGTGATAAATAAACTTCAAGTTAATATCATCGTCATCTTCGCAATTTCGTCCTTAATATCTGCGTCAGAGTTAATATTATTTTTTATTAAAATTTTCATAAAAACAATTCAATTAACATATAAAAAATCGATTGAAAAAAAAATAAATAAATAAAAACCTACAATAATATATAGCGATATAATAAAATATGCATTAAAAGCAAAATGTTAAATAACACGTCACATGATGGAATATTCGAAACGGTGTTTTCACAATTAAAAATGCATCATCATCGGTCTGCACTTTATAATTAAATATACATAAGACAGAAACATATAAATGGTCTTTTTATACATGTGTATGTATTTTACATACACGTATTTATTGCACATACACACATTTAATGGAAAACGGAGGGTTTTCCACGACAATATTTACGATGTTGGCAAGTATAGTTTACGACCACGTTTTCACATATCCCTTGATAGTCTACAAAAATACTACGAGTACTACCAATACTAATTATTATTATATAACGTACATTTTCCATCGCAACAACTCATACTTATTTTTTTTTTCTTCTAATATACCTTCACATGAGCTCTTTTTATTATTATTTAACCGCGGAAATCGAACCGAAAGGGGCTTTGAACTCTGACCGCGTTGTAAACTTTGCTCAAAGCTCGAGAGGTCATACTTCTTCATTTTCTTATTCATTCGATATTCGTTTTTTATTATGCATAATTAAAATGTGAATCTAAGATCTTTAACATTTTTCGATTGAATATATTAGAAATTGAATTGATCGTTATTGAAGTTGGACGTTTTTAAACAAAAAATAATTCAAATATAAAAAAAAACATCTTCACAATGATTTTTATTACAATTTTATAAGTTTACTTAAATTTATAAAGATCAATAACTTTTTATTAATCTTTAATAAAATTCTAAAATCCCTATATATATAATGTATATATTTTCTTAATGTTTTATATTGGTAAATACTACTATAAACCATATATATTATTATAAAAACTTTTCAATATCAACAATTTTAATATTAGCATTATATATATAATAATAGTATAAAAATATAAAAATTTAAAAGTATAACTATTATTAATTATAATTTCTGAATCATATTGTAATTATTTATTTCCAATAAATAAAACATTAAAATTCATAGCATAATTTACAAACATACAAGTTGGTATTTAATTTATACACATAAATTATAGATATATTTCAGAAAATTTCAGTCTGAAATTGTTGCGCTTGAAACAATGAAATATATTATGCACGCAAGCTTACAAAATTTTAATGCTGAAAATAACTAAAAAAAGTATTGTTTTTTAAAAAAAAATATTCAATAAAGGCATAACGTTTATAATTTGGATACAAAATGAAAAAGAAAACAAACACAAAGGCTGAAAAAAATACGAACGAAGAATTTTCAATTTTGTCTTGTAAGACGCCCACGCCATTAGTTGAGTTCCTTTAGAATTTGACCTGAATGAGATTTGTTCTCTGAGCTTTCAAGTTAAAATCTCGTGCTGGAAAACGTTAAAAAAAAACCCTTACGAGCGGCGTTTTCATTACTTAGAAATTGTACGTAATGGCTTACATGTGAAAAAAATACAGGGTAGAAAAAAAAGTACGAATAATATTAAAACACGCACAAAAGTCTTTTTGTATTTGAGTTTAATGCGCGTGTATTTTACTTGTAAACGTTATTAGTATGTATATATATATATATGTGTGTGTGTGTGTGTGTGTGTGTTATGTATATATTTTTTTTCATGAAAATAGCGATAAAAAGGATTTAACCTTGACCCATTTCATGGGATAAAATCTAAATTTGATATTTCATCGTTTTAAATTATTTACGTTGTGATATTAAAAAAAAATGTTTATTTTTAATACATACATATTTTTAAATAAAACATGTAATATTTTTATTTATTATTATATAATTTTAGACGACAAAAAATATAGTGTATTTTTTCATATCCGAAACTTTCGTTTCAAAATTTTCATTGAATGATGGTAAATATTTGAAGACAATTTCAGTGAAAGACATCCGTTCAATTTTAATTCTTAATAAATTCTGAATAAAATTTATTCATTTTCTATATAACAAATAAGTGATCCTTTCGACGCATATTTTCTATTTAATAAAAACAAAAATAATCTGAACTAGTTTTTGAAATTAAAATTATAAATATAAAAATTTTAATACATTAATATTTCGTAAAATATATCTTTCATATTGCAATAAGATATTTTTATATTTACATAATTATAATAAAAAGATTTCAGACAATGTTAACCTTTTCACGTAGAAAATATTTTTGTAAAAATATTTTTTTCCAAAAATTGTGTAAAGAGAAAAAATACATTTTTTTCGGCAATTTCATGATTCAAACGTACATAAAAATGATACAAACGAACGACCGCACTATGGAAAATAAAGAAGGAAATTGTAAGTAAAACCCAAAAATAAACTGGAAAACTCCGCAATTCGAAGTGTTGTAAAAAAGACAAAATGACGAAATATAAAAAACGAGTAGAAAAAGCATTGGTTAGTGTTAAAATGGTTGCTTTAAATTAGGGTTAGGTATAGTAGTTTTATATTTTAAATTATAAATGGAACTAAATAAACATCTATAAATCTATAAAACTTAAGGATATTCACTTGAAAAATATAAATAAAATGTTTTTTTTTTTTTTGATACGATGATTAAATAATATTGCGGTATTTTTTCGTGGACAAAACGGTATTTTGATTAAAATTAGAATATAAACTTAAAAAAACATAATTAAAAGTTGTGTTTTTTTTAGTTATGTACCTGAAAGTAGTTTTTATTTATACATAGATATGCAAATAATATATTTACATATATAATGATTTGATATGTATGTTTCAAATTTATAAAATTGTAATGGACATTGATCATTATATTTTTTGATACTATATATCAATTTTTTTTTGTAAATACAATTACATCTCAGAGTTATGCAATGAAAAGTTAGAAAATATTACGAAGTCAAACATTATGTATAACAATATATTTATAATTTCATATAATATATATATATATATATATATATATATATATATTTTATAATAAACAAAATGTAAATAATAATTATTAATACCACAATGAGAACATATAATAATTGCATAACTTTGAATTAATATAAGTCAATGTTATATAAAAAGTTTTTCTATATGTCAAAAATTTGAATTATGAAATTTTTTGTATAGAAAAAAAACAATTATTTTTCAATTGAAAAATAAATATATATTAAAATAAAATTATGTGTTGGACTCCAAGTTTTCAACCCTGTAATATAGTCGGATGACAGCAATAAAAAGTGTTGGTAAACATGGTCGGAGTCGAAAGCTTTCGACGACGTGCTCGCGCGTAATTTTCAGGGGATTTTCAGCATTGGGGCGGGTGTTGCTGAAGTGTTATTGCGTCGGCCGTCTCTACGGCGCCGAAAACCACCCTCTGTATAACATACATTTTTCACCCGCCACCCACAAAAACCTTCACAGTAAACTACTGCATTCGTTCTACAACTTTTTTTCTTTTTCTACTCCTAATCAATTTTTTTCTGATTAAAATTATCATTTTTTTATGTCCACATATTTTATAAATAATCTTCGAACATATTTTTTTAAACATTCAAATACATTGTGTTTTAGATATTGTTAAAAATATTGTATTTATAACTTAACTTTTCGCACTAGAAACGTTTCACAGCATTTTTAACAATTTTTTTTATTCCTATATAAAACTTGCACATTTTAACATTTTATATGTGTCTGCTCTTTAATGGTTTTATATAAAATATATAAATTCGTTGAAAAAAAAAAGTAAATAAAAACTATTTTTGCGACCATTTCGTGGTTGCAGATTAATTTCAAATAAGAAAATCTTATCTCTAATTAAAAAGATATCATTTTATACTTCGTAAGAGTGTGGGAATTCGTTAAAAAGAAATTATTTACAACACATTGAATTTTCTCATTATTCCAAGCGGTAACTAAATAGCATTTTTCGAATGCAAACGTTTAAAATATATCACTAAATATTGATCAATAACTACAATTGTAATTGGCAATATTTGAGAAGCTGTCGTATTTCATCTGATCGCAGTCATATGTTAAAATCGTTTATATGTTGCGCATTTCCAATATACGCAACTTTAGCAATAAACTCGAACGAATTCGATTTCTTGGAAGCATGTAATTAAGGAAAATTGACTCTGTGTGAAAGTTCAGCTATTTTTTACGTATATATATATATATATATATATATATATATATATATATATACTTTTTCATCGCGGAAATTATTACAATAACGCGTAAAGCTTACTGGTAATTTAGTGCGAAACGGGTCGAATTTTTCATTCGTTTCTTTTGAAAGCGCATATAGAAAAAAAATCTTGAATTCGTCCGTGTGCAGTTTGAATAATTCAAAAGATGTACGGAAGCAAGACCCCCGACGTTGGGGTTCATCAATTTTTAAATATCGTTTCGAAACGGAGAATATAACATGGCTCCGGTCGGTCGTTTAAAACAAAAACGAACACTGAAGGTTTTTTTTGCGTACTTTTATTCATAAAATGATATAAGTTTGTATGTTATATATATATATATATATATATATATATATATATATATATATATATATATATATATTCGTTATGGGCAATTTTCAGCTTACGTGCTCACCTTTTTCGTTTGTGAATTTTAAAATTGAGAATCCCATATATACTCACAAATACGGAAAATATTTTTTTTTATTTTGTAATAATTTTAATCTTTGTAAATAACAAATATATCTCAGTATATTTTTTTTAAACTAGAATGCAAAACTATATTTAAAAATTTATTTTTTAATTACATTTTATATTAAAATTTTTCGTCGTAAGAATGTTTAATTTCATACTTTGAGCGCTCCTTCATGTCTTTATACCCTTGATAAATATCCCATTTTTTAATGTCTTCTAAGTCTTGTTAATATTATATTTACGAGGAAATTTTTTAATATAAAAAGATTTTTTATAAATATTAAAAAAAAACATTTATTTTATGACTATAATACTGACAAGAATATCATATTTAATATTCGAATTAAAAAAAAAACCTTGAAATGGTAACAATAGTCTTGTTATTTAAAAATGTTGCCTTTCCTGTTTTATGACGTCATTTGTATCTTATTTAAAATACAGAACATAAAGGAGTACCGGTATTAATTTAACACGTAATAAAATATTTTATAATTGTATTTAAAATAATTTAAGGTTTCTTTAAAAAAACAATTTCTGACTTTAATGTATGTTTATATATTACAAATTGAAAAATTTCAAGATTTGAACATTATTCAATTCATAAGTAATTACTTTTACGTACTGAACTCGAAATGTTTCTCTTTTCAAATTTTATAGCAATTTAAGAACATTTCAGTCATTTTATTTAACATAAACAAATGTTATACAAAATACATATAACAATAATAATATATAATATAAAAAATTCTTACATTTTGTTTGATCAGTAAAAATTAGCATTGGCTATATAATAAATTTTATTGATTAATTAGTAAACTTAGTTTTAATAGCAAATCAAAATTAAATTAATAATTGCAAAATAAAAAAATCTTCAAAATATTGAAAATGTTTAAAAAAAAAGCTTCAAATTTACTATGTTACTTTTATATCATATCAAAAATATAACTTATGAAACACGTAAAATCGAAATAAAGGCGTTCTGAAACTGAAGCCACTATTACGGTATCCGACTTCGTAACAACCGATTAACAAAATTTGGCGAAAACAAAGGGTTGCCATGGGCCATCATCCCTTTTAGTCGTTTAACAACGACTCAGAGGTTAATGTAAACCTTCCGGAAGAATCGCGTGACTTTGTTACATCATCAGCGTGAGGCTTTACCCCGTATTTTTCCCTATCTGCTTCATATCACCAAACTTTCTCCCCAATCATGTTTTTTTCCATTGTTCACTTTCATATGGAATCCAATGTCACCTTTGTTTTTGTTGTCTAAGACAACACGCTTCTTTAAGATTAATATGGCTTTGTTTAAATATATTTTAAAATATAACATAATTATTTTTAAAAGTATATTCTAGCAGTATAAAAATGAAAATTATTAAGTATACTCATATTATTGATAATGATATAAGAATTTCTTATGTTTAATTTTCTTATATTCATAATAGTCTATGGCGACTTTCTGGCGTCTTCGACCCATAAAATTTTGTTTACAAATGTTCCCTAAATTGACCTTGTCACGTTTTTGCAAACTCGAACATTTTATCACCGAAACAATCTCGTTCGCACTTCAGTTTACTGTCTTATTTCATTCGAGCTTATACTATTTTGTTTTGTTTCAGTGAAAAGTTCAGCTCGTCGCCAATCAAAGACAAAAATTTTAAAATGGGTCTGGGTCAGCCATTGTTACCCGGGGCGTCACCCGGTCTACTACGACGACGTTATTCGTTGCCAGAAACTGTAATGAGAAAGTAAGTATTTAAGGTTTCATATAACGCTTACATATATAAAAATGTATAATGATATTGTATTATTTGTTTCATTTTTAGATATAAATTGGCACAGCAAAAATCTGAATCCGAAGACAGCGAAGCATGCAGCGCTCCTTCAACTTGGATTCAAAATAACAGCCGTGATCGAGGTTCACGCGGTCGTGAACGTGGACCAAGGTCGATTCTCCTCCGCCGTTTGTGGGGTAGAGATTTACCGCCAACAATTGGCGGTTCCCATTCAGAATTACGATTTTGGGACAGTCGTTCCGGAAGCAGTTCTCCGAGATCACCGGATAGAACTTGTGAAACTTGTAAGAGACTCTCCGATAAAAATTTAACAGCAATTGTAAAATCTGAAATTCATTCGCCGCCCGTATATAGAACTTATGTTAATAGATCGCCTAAAAAACAGACCTTTAAATGTATCGGATCAACAAATCATAGTCCGGAAAGATACATCAAACAAGCAGAAAACACTGCCGTTAGAAATCACACGATGTCGCCAAGTACGTTAATTGCAAGCACAACAACATCGGAAAGATCACCATTTAAGTCCGCATCAGTCTCTGAAAGTTCATCTAAATTGGGCCTCAGCTCTTTAGTCACGTCTTCCTATCCCGTAACATCGGAATTTAGTAGCAATATGACACGATCGTCGGCAAGTTATTCCAGTGATGATGCGTCACGTTCTCAAAGTAACCCAATGTTAGTAAGACCTTTAACAGCTACTGATTCATTAAAATCTAGTCCAACACATAAAAAAAGAAGGCAGAGTGTCAGTTCTTTCACATCTCGCGATTCTTCCACTGTCGAAATAAAATCAACCGACATAACAAATACACCAAAAGAGATCAGTTCTACATCTTTAAAGAAAAGTTCATCACAACTAAGCACACAATTGTCTTCGAGCGAAACTCCCATAGATTCCAGTAGCAAAGCAACACCTCAAAGTTATACTTCAATTCAGGAAACAACAACGACGACAA
The DNA here is from genome assembly GCA_024500535.1 of Leptonema lineaticorne. NCBI lineage: Eukaryota > Metazoa > Arthropoda > Insecta > Trichoptera > Hydropsychidae > Leptonema > Leptonema lineaticorne. The sequence goes on from JANIJI010000065.1 coordinate 636,849, forward strand.
CGTCGGAAACAACTTCCGAATTTCAAACGACCACCGAAACAAACACTAGCAAAAGAGATACCACTTCTCGAAGTGATTCAGCAATGTCATCTCAAGCTGAGAATAATTTTACGGACTCTAATCAGAATAATAATAACGAAAGTTCGACAGATGCTGTTACGCCGTCCAGTGGTGATAGAAATCGTCACCGTGATAACAATGAAAATTCCACTAATCGTTATGTTGTGGAATTTTCAGACACTGGTATATCAGAGACTGTAGATAAAAATACAGAATCTTCATTTAATGACGAAGATGGAATAAATTCCAAAGAAAGTAGTGTTACTAATTCTGAAGATTTTAGCAATAATATGGTTACTTGTGTTGAAAAATCAATTAGTGATAAACATATAATGCCATTTGTAGAACCAAGTATTGAATGTTTAGAAGTTATTGTGTCTGAAACTGTTAGTTCGTCGATGTTTGAAAAGAAAAGTAGAGATTTGATAAGTGGCGATGTTAATAGAAATCATTTGGAGACGTTAAGTAGTGAATGTTCTTCTAGAAACACTAATAGAATAGATATAGATCAATACGTATCGAATATTTTAATGGATAGTCTAAATACAATGACAGATCAAATTAACGAAATCAATTCAAATATCGAAGATGATAGAAAGTTAAATATTCTGGAAAAAGAAATTAAAGTCAAACTGCAGAGTGCAAATGCTAGTCCAATTAATATAATTGCAAATCCAATTATTACGACGTTAATAACTAGTATACCTGATAAAGAATTGTTAGAAACAACTGTAATCGAAGAAAAAATGAGATCTTTAGCATATACTACAGAAAGTAAAATATTCCCGATACAAAGTACAGTGGAAATAGAAACTGGACCACTTTTACAACATTTTGAAGATTTATTGATAAATGAAAACAATGTTGTAGAAGGTATTAAGTCAATGCATGACTCACTAATGATAGAAAATCAACAAAATGAAGATGAAAATATATCTCAAATTAATAATCAATATTTTAGTAATTTAAATGACGAATCTCTTTATTTGGATGCGGAACACGTAGATACTCCATTACCATATGATATTAACGAAAATCAGAAAGACTCAAATCATCCATTTGAAGATGAAAAAACGAAGGCAGTACTTCGACAATTGCACAAAATGTTCGAAAATAGTTCAAACAATTCTTTAGATTTAGTACAAACGAATGTCGATAATAATTTTAATCTTTGTTTAAATGATGGTCCAAAGGCATATTTCTGTGGAACTTCTAACGACAGTGCATCCCATTTAGAAATGTCAACAGACGTAGACGTTTTTGTTGATAACAGTCTTAACAAAATGATGAATAGTATAGATATTAATTATAATAATGAAGAATTGTGTCAAAATTTAGATACAATTCAAAGTACAACTATTGATAATATGGATAATGTAAATGATAATAATTTAAATGTACCTGAAGTTCAGCTGCAAAGAAAAAACATGTTAAGTAATATCGGAACCGGAAGTGCATATGAGAAACCACCTCAACGTCCGCTTGTAGTACCTCGATTTTCGGCAATACCTCATTCCGAATCTATGGAAGTTAACACTTCGACTGACAATGAAGAAATTGATTGTCAATCAGATTGTTTGAGCCTTGTTGACAGTTTGGACGATCCTAATTCTCCGCGATTTCCTTTCAATGTCGAGAAAATAAATAAAAAACCTTCGAAACATGACAAAAAAGTGGTTAGGGGAGACATAATGACGCTATTGCCGGAAAATTCGAACGTTACATTGGAAACTAAATCTCCAAGGGAAAAGAGTGAAAAATTTTTTATTCCAATAAAAGACGACTCGATGGAAGTGATAAAGGAGAATATTGTGGTCGCCGAACATATGCCGGAAAAAATAAGAGCGAAGTTGTATCAAAGGCAACAAAAACGAGAGTTAAGAAAAGAATATTACAGACGCAAGAAAATGAAGCAAATAAAAAAAGAACTTCACCGACAAAAGAAAGTTGATATCGATAAGACGGATGATTGCGATAAAGAATGTTTGGATGTTTTAACATCTTTAGTTGACCAAGTGTCGAAATGTGACAATAAAAAAAGAATTGATACTAACAAAACGAAGGTAACAACAACTAACGATAGTGACAGAAAGGATAAAAATACTATTGTAAAAAAAACTCCTCAAAAATTAGAAAAGAATTCTAAAAAAGAGGATACTTTAAAAAATATTGAGTCTTTTGTTATAGATAAACAGGGAAATATTCAAACGAAAAACACAATGAATAAAAAGAATGAAAAGAAGGAACGAGCTCTCAAAGTTCAAAATTCTAATATCGAGCATAAAATGGAAAGTTTTAAAATGGACGATTCATATTTATACCGAAAAAATGACACAAAAAATGCTATCGAAGCTATTGAAAATATAAAAATCGTGAAGTCGAAAATAGATCACGAAAATGTTGATAATTTATCGGGACCGCGTCGTCTTTATCAAAAGACTGAATTCCAAGAAGGAAATAAACGCGTTGAAATATTAGAAATTGTAGAATGCGTAGAAAGTTCTCCTGAACCATCAGACGAAAGTCAAGAATTAGTATCTGATCCTCGAAGGCATAACAGTTCAAAAATACCAGTACTTCAAAAAATGTCAAGAAATAAATCAATTCAAAAATCCAATAAAAGTTGTCGTTCACCAATTGGAAAACATATACCTATGAATATAGTTACAGCAAAAAACGATAGAGATTTTAAAATTGCAAATTCTAAAACAGATCAATTAATTGCTAACATATTAATTGATGCATTTACTAAAGATAACGATGAGAGTTCTAATATACAATTAGTGCTATCACCCAGAGAGAAAAAAGCAGTTTCAAAACAAAATAAACCATATCCCGTATCTCCCCAAGCATCAAGCAAACGAATTTCCGTTCCTCAACAAAATAGTCCTAATACAGTAATACCAAAATATAGAAGAAAATTTGACGTTATACCAGAAGAAAAAAGTAGTATCAGTATCGAATCATCAAATGACGATTCAATTTCAATTACAAAAAAATATTCTCCACCAATAGAAATGAAAAAGAAAGAACAAACAAAACCTAGCGATTTAACAAAAAGCAGTCCCAAAAAGACTCAACTGACCAATATTAAAGCTCAATTAAAAAATGTAGATGAAAATAAAAAAGATATAATCCAAAAAAATGATTCAATTAAATATTCACCAAAAAGAGTAGAAAATCATGATGTGTCTACTTCGCCAATACCACAATATATATCGACGGCAACTAGTCCTATTCCAATTGGCAAATTGAATGAAAAAAATCGTAAGACACAAGAATCAGATCCATTAAATCATGTCAAAGGAAAAAAAGCATTGGGGACCAAAGAAGGCTGGGCCGGTTTTTGCAGACCTCAGACTCGATATTCACCAGAAAATGAAGGTACAATTAAAATAAATAACGCTACAATAGTTCCTCACTGCACCGTATCTGCACATCAAAAAATTTTATAAAACGTCTAAATTTCACTATCATTAGCACTTTCGAGCATATTGATTTGTTTATATTTATTTAGTGTATCTATATATTATGTAATTCGAATTGTAAACTATAGTTTATATAATAAAATGTACAAACTTTATAAGGTATTTTCTTTAAAGGTTCGCATCCATCTTCCAATAATCCTTCTGATAGGGAAGCCATTGGAATGATTAAGACCGAATGTAATGACAATGATCCATCTAAAGACGATGCTCCTCTTTCTCAAAGAGTATTGAGAACTATGGATAGCAAAGAAAACATTAGACAAATTAGTATTCATCACGAACAAATAAGTTCAAATGTAAACACCGACAAAGAGCAACAAATCTCTAATGAACTGAATGGCAGTAAAAATGATGAGACTAAACATAAAATTAAAAATTCAAAAAAACAAAAACATGATAAAACTTTAATAAAAATGACAAAAAATACTCAACAAGACTCTGACAACATATCTATGAAAAGCGAAAATAAAGTAAATATTGGCCATGAAAGTTCAAATAATAAAACATTGATGTTACCAAGTCCATTTAAAAATCAAAGTTTTACACAATCTTCGGACATGTCGACTAGTAGTGGAAGCGATTCGGAAGCTGAAGAAAATTGTCCTGTTTTAGTACCAAGATGGCCTCCGATAGCTGCTCCTCGTCATAGAAGAATATATTATAGAAGAGCACAACGTCAAGATGATAATTTTAGAATGCCATATCAAAACATTTCTGGTAAAGTTTCATTTTTTTAAACAATATTTCATAGACATTGTCATCAAAACAAAAATATGAGAGTATAATAATGATATCATAGAAATAAATATAGTATTCCAAATATATATTTTTTTGCTATATTTCGTTTTAATTAGATAAAACTTTTAGGTGGTTGGTCTGTAACATTAGCAGGTAGTTGCTATACAACACTACCATCAGATGTAGAAATGAAAGTGTGTTTTCCAAAAAACGTACAAAATACTACCAGCCAATCTGATTCCGGTTTGGGAGAAGAACACAACTATCGTAAACAATCCGGAAATGCCCCAAATGCTTGTAAGAAATGTGGGAACTGCGAAAATGTTTGTCAAAATTGCAAAACTACCAAGACTTGCAAATGTAATCTGTTGTTAAACAAAAGTCAAATTGAAGGTAACGACGATAGTGAAAATACAATCTTTTTACCGCCAGCCCATCAATCAAGAAAAAGTAGTCATAATTCTAAAACAGACACTAACGGTAACAATTTCATCATATTTTATACATTTTGAAATTGAAGTTTGATAAAAATAATTTGAAATTATTCTTTTCTTTCTAAATAGAAGCATCAAAAAAATATTATCACTATTTACCAGATCTAAGTACCACAAGTACGTTGAAAAATAAAAAGAAACCTACAGTAAAGGTGATTTTTAATTTTATTTTATTTATATATTTAGTAAGGATTTATTATTCTTTTCTGTAATACAGTAGAATATTGAGTATGAATTTTATTTTGAAAACAAACTAATTTTAATTTACGACTAAATATTTTATTGAATGAATTGTACAATATTTTTAACTATATTTTGTTTTTTAAAATCATAAATACACAGCAATACCACCTTTTTTAGTAGAAATATGTTTTTACTAACATTTTTTAATCTCTTAAAAAATCTTTCAAATGTTTTGTAATTCCAAATTTGATCATACACTTCTTCTATATTATATTAGCAATAAATTTTCATAAATTATGTTTAACATTCCTGCAATTAAATTATATAGAGGAGTATTTCAGATGGCACGCCGATTCTCCCTTCATTGTTGGTTGCCGGAAGATAAAACTACAGAAAAAACGTAAATCAATAACTTCTTATAAAGATCATAATATTTGTAATTACGAGTTTTTTTGAATTTTGGCATATTATTTTAGAAATATTGCTAAAATGGAAATCACTGAAACGATAGGTCCTATTAGTGATGACAAATTATCTGTTTATGGATGTGCAATAATGCCAGAGATAAAACCTAGAGTACCTACAATGAGCGAACGAGATCTAACAAGAATGCATACTGCACAATTTTATTCCAGGCATCGACAAATATAAATAAATATATTTTACATTATTCTCTATTGAATTTGTAAATATTTTTCATGAAAGAGATATACAATTAGATTGATCAAAAATTGTGCACTAGTATACATTTTAGAAATGGAGAAAAATATTAATCAGATGTCTTAGATGTATTCAATTTTTAATGATGTAATCATTTATTATATAATAAATAATTTTAAATTTGTAAATACTCCAGTGAAATAAATTAAAAAGTTATTATAAATAAAATGTTATACAGTACTGTTTTTATTTTAATTTTTGAATTTAGTACTACATATATTTACAATTTCTTAAGAAGTTGATGGTAAAACTTCCCATAGATTTTTAAGAGTGAAACCATCTCTCAAAGCTTCAACAGCAAGACCTAAATAGGGACTATAAACGGGGTTATCATCAATTTTAGATCCATCTTTTTGAGCAGCTTGAGAAGCCAAATATATAGTTGGTCCCATTTCTCCCCTGGGTTCTCCAATTTCTTCAAAATCATCCTCAATATTTTTATCAGGAGTATCTGGTATGGACTATAAAAAACGAAAAAACATTTTTATATTATTAATATTAAAAAAAAATATCTTAATATATACCTGATTCGTCCATGTATATTGAACACCAAAAATTGGTTTGTTCGTATAAACTGAATGATAAGTATCTAGTTCTTTTAATAGAGGATGTAATTTCTCAGTTGGATCAATTCTAAAACCCAAAACATATCCGCCACTAGCTCCATTTGTTACGACTACTAAAGCTTCTCCAAATTTGGAATCTCGAACTTTTATCTAATTAATATATATATATATATATATATATATATATATATATATATTTATATATATATATATATATATATTTATATATATATATATATATATATATATATATATATATATTTATATATATATATATATTTATATATATATATATATATTTATATATATATATATATATATATATATATATATATATATATATATATATAAAATTTTAACTATTTTGATACTTACATTCTCAATCTGAATATAAGGCAATGAGACATTAAATGTCTCATTAATATCAGCAAACCATACAATACGTATATTAGTAACAATCATTGTTCCAAGATTTCCAGTATCACTTGATAAATTCCAAACTCCATGAATTGATGTATGAATCTAAAATATGGTCATAAATAAAATGAACAAAAATACAAAATATAAAATTAATAAATGTATATTAAAATATTACTTGTTCCATTGGGAGAACTTTTAATTGTTTATTATGAATTATCGCTCCTCTTAATTTTAGTTCTCTATAGAGTCGACTTGATATATACGCTCTTAAAATATTAAATGAATATATAAGGACTATATATCAATTCAATATACTATTAAATTAATGTAGAAACAGACTTGTGAACTCCTAAAACACTAGTAAAATGTCTCATGTTTCCAGGAATGAGATTTGTAAATATGAATTCATAACGACTATTATTATATGAAGTAAGGATATAAAGAGCTTCTGCTGTACCACGTAAAGCTGATCTTACAACTTTTGTATTTACACTTAAAATACAATTGTATCCAATACCTAATTTTAATTTGTTTTATTATAAATTATGCAATTAACATAATTATTTGCAATTAATGACTATTTTATATTTAAAAAAAGTACTTAGATTGATTCTAGGTGACATAACTGAATGCCAAATAATACGAAGATTAGTCACTGCTAATCTTCCTCTCGTTCCTCCATTTCCTTTAGTATCTTCTACGGAGTCCAATCTATCCAAAATTTTTTCTCCAGAACGCATTTTCAATTGACTATATAAAATAAAATTCGAAATTAATAACTTAAAAATTATTTTATATTTTAAAAGCGATATCTTACGAAAATGGAAGATCAAATCGAATTTCTTTATCTTGCCAAATATGTGTCATTTTTATTCACAATACTGTAAACTCAAATATCTTTAATTCTATTACTTTGTTTTGAGTATAGTTGTCATAGTAATGTAGCTCTAAATATTATAAAATTATTTTTACCCATATAATACATATAAGGTCAATAAAAATACAAAAGATACATTTTTTAAAATTTTAAATAATTATTATATATTTAAAAAACAATAATATTTTTTCCAATGATATTTTTAATTTTTTTTAATGTTATTTTTATTTTTAATGTATTCATTTATTTTTCCACTTAGCAATTTATTTAAATTAAATATTCAATCTTTACATTTTAAATAAAATCTAGTTAATTATTTAATTGCATTGACAATATCCAACTGAAATTTAAATAAATATTATAAAATTTAAAATTTGAGGAAAGAATTAGATAAAATAGTATTTTTCATATCAAAGATGAAAACGATAATCATATTATATTATAATTGTCATTTTAAATTAAATAAAATAATGGTCATGTTTATTTATATTAGGACCACATTTCTTGTCAAGATTTGTTTCCTTAGCCTTTGTAGTGGTGCGGTTGCGTTGTTTGTTTTGATTTAAATGCCAGGTTACGCGCGTATTTCACAAAAACAGAGGTATTTTTTTTCTTTTCTGATTTTTTATTGTTTTTAATAAATATAGATAAATAAATTTCATCGATTTATTTAGAGAAGCTGCACAAGCAGCAGCATTTCCTCAAGGAATCAGATGTCAAAAATGTCTAGAATACGGTCATTGGAGTTATCAATGCACAGGTAAACGTAAATATCTACATCGATCGTCTAGGACACAACAATTAAAAAAAGTGATGAAACTACAAGAAGATACTAAAGAAAAGTAAATATAATATATATATATATATATATATATATATATATATATATATATATATATATATATATCACAAAATAACTGTCAAATGTATGAATATGGCTTGTTTTTTATTTATAGGGAAAAAAATGATCAGCAAATTATTCCAAAACATGAAAAATCCAAATCGAAAAATAAAAAGAAAAGAAGGGAATCGGTAAGTGATACAGAGAGTAATTCGTCAAGTTCAGACAGTGATAGTGTCAGCAGTGATAGTACTGATAGTAGTAGTAGCAGTAGTAGTGGCAGCAGCAGCAGCAGCAACAGCAGCAGTAGTACTAGTAATAGTAGTAGTTCCAACAGTAATAAAAGTAGCACAAGTTCTTCAAGCTAATTTATTGTAATAAAATGCTATTCAATATTGTAAAAACCATAAATGATTCAATTTATATCTAAATCAGGAGTTCTTGTTTTTTTTTATTATATATATAAAACTTAAGATAAATACCTTTATCACTATCATAATTTAATGATATATTGAAAGTACTCCTATTACTTATTACTTTTATTTATCTTGTACCATTTTCATGTTTATTTAAAAAAACTTTTTTTAACAAAAAGTTAAGAAATTTGATATCAAACCATGAACTTCTAATTCAAGTGTTATATATAAATAGTGCATACGTATGTAATATACTAGTTATCTATTTAAATGTACTATCCGATTCAATATAAATCTTGTTGAAATCATAAAATAAAAAAAACTTATTTACATATCGAAATGTGTTTATCTTTTTATATTTAAATTGCGAACTTATATTTATACCTTGTCAATAAAACTTATCACCAAACATTATGTGCAGTCGCTTGATCACCTTTAATGTTTATTTTAATATTCTACTTTTTTACATAATTCCTATTTAATTTGTTTTCAAATGAAGCTTATGGAAGAAAACTGTCTACGCTCTTTTATATTTTTTTCGACTTTGTTTACAAATTCAATGTTACGTATCTACGCATTTATTACTAAAACTACAAATAAATGATAAATTAAGTTTTTTAAAAGCGCAAGAAATCACTGTTGTTTAAAAAAGCTATGGTTAATTATATGGAAAATTGATATATCTGGTTTTAATTTAAATAAATAATTCTAAATAAGTAAATAATTTTAAGTGATATTTTGCTAGGTCTTCCAATTAGACAATTCTATAGATAAGAAAGAAATAAATGGTGTTAAAAATATTCTCAAAACTTACAAAAACAGAAATACGAATCACTACACATGTGAAATAGGTATAGTATGTAGTAGAAAGAGTGGTAACACACATGTATGCGATACCACTTAATACTAAATTCAAATTATGAAGATAATTTTAATTTTTGTTATAAGACATTTATTACTAAAAATTGACAAAAATATTTGAATTCCAATAAAATCATAAATTTCACATAATACAAATTACGTAATCACTATTAATTATCGAAATATGATGTTACAAGACTTCAGTAAATAGTCGCTTATAAATTTTTGAGTAAACAATATTTTATTCTGCGGATAATGCAGCCTGTGGTATTAATTGTATTATAGTTTTTTTCTTAGCATCATATGAGAAATTGTTAATTTGGAAGATTTTGCTTTCATAAAATGGTTTTAAATCAGCAATATTAATTTGACGCGCTCTGTCCAAAAGATCTCTTTCAGATATTTCAACTGATGATTGTTGTGAACCATGTAAACCTCTCATATAAGCCAATTGATCCAAAGTCAACTGACGTAAAATGTAATATAGCAGTTCACTGTTGTCTTTTTTATATGATAAGAATTTTTGGAATGACTAAAATAAAAATGATAAATATATTAATATGAATGATTACTATGTATATAAATATTAAAATTAAACTGACATTTCGCATAGATCGCATAACACTATATTTTTGCGTTTCAACAAAGCTCTCTACCATCATTCTTATGGCCATATTCACATCATCATCATTAACATATGAACGAAGCTGCATCCGAGCGTGAGCTTCTGTCATACGTATAACAGATTCCATATGGCGAACGGTGATTGGTAAACTTCCTGTAGCTAATGATTCTTGACGAAGTTGACTGTACATTTGAGCTACTTTATCTTGATCTAAATTCTAAAATTATTGCGTAACAAAACTTATTTTATATAATATTAAATACAAAATATAAAAATATTTTATAAATTAAATACTCGAAGTTGAGGTCTTATGTTTTCTCGTGAATATACAATATATTTCTTTAATAAATCTTGAGGAATGGTAAAGTCAGGATCGTGAAAACTTTCTTCAACTTCCATATTATTTCTTTGATGTGTTGGATGATGTCGTATATGTGAGCCCACAACGAATCTTACAAATTAAAAGTAACAATTCTAATAAGGCTTATAATTTATATAATATACAATAATTTATAACTATTTATTACTTTGCTAAATGTTGATCTTGCATTGGATCTGCTTCATCTCTAACAACACAAAGAATATCAAATCTTGATAGAATTGGTTCTGATAAATTGACATTTTCTGAAAATGTCATACTAGCATCATATCTACCACCAATTGGATTAGCAGCTGCGATTATAGAACATCTAAACAAACAAAAGTTAACATAATTATATATATTGAGATAAACATAAGAAAAAAAGTGAAATATGACGTCCAAATATGGTTTTTACATTTAATGAGTTTTTCTCCAACAAACGCAATAAACTTTTCAGTATCATGCTGTAAGAATCATGATTAGTAAAATAAAACATACAAAAGAAAAAGAATAGTTGATTGTGATTTTACAATGAAATAATAGTTAAAATGAATTTTACAAACAGATAATCAATATTTGTGATACGGAACGAAAATTTAGAATACAGTGGAAGACAACGTATAATAATTTGATAAAACATAGATGGATAATATACAATGACTCATCGAATGTAAAAGAAGATATCCTTACCGATTTTCTTCTTTTTTATTAGAAGATTTAATTGAAAAGGGAAAGGTGTATATTGTGATCAAATTTTAAAGAAAACGTAGTTATAATTTTCACCTTGCTTGTAAAGATGTGACGATTCCGGCCTTTGAAATTGAAATGGATTGTTGCTCCATAGCTTCATGAATGGATGTTCTATCTTGATCATTCATTTTGTCAAACTCATCAATTAAACAAACTCCCCTGTCAGCCAAAACCAAAGCTCCAGCTTCCAATGTCCACTCTCTAAAACAACAATATTTGAGATCTTAACACACACACACACACACACACACATATATATATATATATATATATATATATATATATATATATATATATATATATATAGTGAATTTTAACATACCTCGAAGCTGGACTCCTACGCACATAAGCAGTTAAACCAACTGCACTTGCACCTTGACCAGTTGTGAAAACAGCTCTAGGTGCAATTTTTTCTGCATATTTTAAAAATTGAGATTTAGCTGTACCAGGATCTCCACAAATTAGAACATTTATATCGCCACGAATTTTATGTTTTTCGCCTTAAATAATTGAAAGTAAATGTAAATGTTTTCCTACCAACATTTTTATATAAAATATACTAAGAATTATTTCATAAACTTACCAGGATTTTTACTTTCTCCGCCAAAAAGAGATAGTGCAAGAGCTCGTTTAATAAAATCGTGACCATAAATAGAAGGTGCCATACTTGCAACTATTCGATCTATAATTCTTGGATCTTTAGAAAGTTTAACAATTGCAGCAATATCTTCATCAGTAAGAGATTCAACAATTTGCTTACAATCTTTTACGATTATGTTATTTACAAGTATTACAGTAGCAAATACAGGAAAACCCTAAAGCGAAGCAAATATTTCAAATTGAGTTTGAAAATTATTACGAATTAATTGATACAAAATAATAAAAATTACGTTATCTGTATTGAGTGAACCATCATAGTTATTAGTGTATATTCCAATGATTTCTACTTCATCGCCTGGTTTACAACGATCACATAAATCAGCTAATAATATACAATCTTTGCTTCGAGGGATTCTTCCAGCTGGAATTCGTCCAGGAGATTCTTGAATTGTTACTTTTTGATAATTTCTATAAATTGTTTGCTCCATATTTACCTGATAATATATTAATTTAATTAATACCCATTTCTAAATATTATATAGAAAAAAGTATAATGTTTATTTACCATGAAAGGACCAGTACTCTGGCATTCAGGACAAGAACCAGGTTTAACTTCTGCATTTTGAGTTTGAACAAATGGTCCCAAAATATAACCACATTTATTGCAGTCATATTTAATAACTGATAATTGGGGCAAAACACCAGTAGTTGCAGTTATAACACCAACGGTTCTCACAAGTTGATTCAAATGCAGTTTTCTAAATGATCTAATTTCATCTAACAGTGGAACATCTGATATTCTAACGTGAATTTCTGATGTTACTCTATCATAACTAGGAAATATTTGCATAACAATATCTTTTGCAACTTCGTCGAAAATTTGCAACATTTGAAGAGGAACTTCAGATAAAAAGTAAGTAAGAGTATATTCTTTGGAGCAAAGCGTTTTGAATTCAACTTGGAAAGATGACTGATTTAGTTCACACATTCTGCGAATTCTTTCTTTGAATACATAATGACCTTTTTGATCGACGTAAGTACGTAAAAAATTTTTGAATCTTTAAAAATTGTCAAATAATTACAATTATTAATTAATTTTTTCTTCGCACTTTATTAAAAACAAAGAATTAAAATATACCTATTAACGATTTCTGTTCTAGGTCCTAACATAGAAACCCATTCTTTAAGAGAGTGACCTTTTGTATCATCTAAGTTATCAATACTTTCAACAATATCCTGACTCACACTATCTTCACCAGCGGCTGCCTTTTCTGCCAAACGTCTGCGCTTGGCCCTTCGTTCGCCGGCTGTGCTTTCATCATCTGATTCATCTGAAATATATAAAAACACCATAATATTTGTTCTTTAACATATCATGTTATAAATATAATCATTGTTACCATAAAGTAAATCTCTATCATCGCGATGTAGTATACCGGCTTCTCTATCGCGTCTTCTCATTTCTCTTTCGGCGGCCGTTCGAGTTTCAACAGAAAGATCATCAAAATCATCATCATCTAAGTGCTCTGGATCATATCGATCTAGCGCAGGCATTGCTCGATAGTCACTAAAACGTTAACGTTTATTTTATTATTCTTATATAAAAAAAAATCAAATTTATTTCCCTATAAATTTCAACTTTTCCATGTTGTCTCCAAAAAGCTCTTCTCCTTCTTCTTCGTCTTCATTCTGTGAAAGATCACCCAAGAGAGCCCCTTCATCTTCAAATAAACCCAAATCTCGAGCTGGAGAAGTTGGTTGCGATCCACCCGCATTATGATCACTCGGAGTATCGGGAATTGGAGAACTCTATCGCAAATAAACATCAACTTATAAAATAGGTTGAGAATATAAAAATATTGCAAAAAAAACAATATATAAAATATTTATAAATCTTTAAAGACATAAAATTAATATTATTATTAAATATATTTAAATATAAATTAATAAATAACACTACACACCATAATTATTGATAATATTAAACCACGCTACAACAGTAAACGTCTAGTGTTGGCGCGAAACTGCTTGGTCACAACACATATTTATACGATTATATTCATCTCAATTAAAAATAATTTTACTTATAAATCTTCAAAAAAATATTTTGTATTACAAAGCACACAAAATTTGTGATATTTTTTTAATTTATAGTTTAATCAGATAAAATTACAAACATTAATTAATTCAAACAAATATATTATTATAAATAATTAATATTTAATATTGTAAATATTAATGCTGTGAAAGACTAAAATTATATACATATTTTTATTACTTTCAAATAAATAGGTACATATAACAAAATTAAAATATTTCATTAACAAAAAATAAATAAAATAATAAAACAAAATTTCCATTCAATTATATTTAAAAATGTTGTAATTTGAATAATCGTGTGTGAAATTTATAAATATTGAATATATGAATCTAAAACTTATTATATATTCTTATAAAATATAACATGGTCGGAAAATTATAACTTAAGCTCACATCTTTCGCTAATCGATATAGGTTTTGGGCCGACTTCTATTGAAGTCAAGTTGTGTATTTATTTACTTATTTATAAGTGATGTTTGTATCTTATTTTCTCATTGTAGATTTTAAAATATTATGTCTTTTTCGTGCAGTAATTATTCTTTTATTTATTTAATTGTAGCGAAACATTTAATTTTTTGTGTATAAAAAAATATTAGACATCAGATGTAATTTTATCGTGAAACCAAAAAGGATAATTCCATTAAGAAAATGACGGTCGAAGTTAATTTTGCTGATAAACCTTCTCTTATTGCTCCCAAAAAGAGATCAGGTGGGAAGAAAACAGGAAACATTTCGCCTCATGTAGATCATATAATAGTTGTACAGGTATGATTTCATTAACTACTGTATAAATCGATAAAAAAATCATTATTTTATTAATGACTTGCTTACAGGGATCGTCCAATATGACATCTCCAAAAATATATTCTCAAATGGAAACCGGTACAGCTTTAGAACATCAAAAAATTAATGGGAGTCTGATATCAAAAGTAAACGGTTTGAAAAACCATACTCTTATGGATCTTCCAATTATACCTGACGATGAGGAAAAATGCGAGTTATCTCCTATTAAAATCGAAAAAGATATTGTAAATTCTGAAAAATCAAGTGACAGACCACAAACATTGTCAAAAAATGGTTACCATCAATTTGGTTCAAATTTACATAGCAGTCGTGAAATTGTGGATTTATCGCCAATATATGAAAACTCATCTGATGCGTATTCTAGTCATGACGACGTACGAAGTTCAAATAACGATATTGTTACTCAAAAAAATTGTGTCATAGTTCTTGAAGATGCAAATGATAATAACTCATTAACTCCAAACAGTCTGTCGCATACGCATTCTGAAGCTAGTCTAGAAATGGGACATTTGTCTGATTGTCAGATTTCAAAACATAGTATAAAAAAAACTAAAAAGAGAGTAAATATCGTTTCCGAGAATGACACTCAGAATGATGATTCTGAAGTAGAAATAGCGGCATTAAAATGTGATTCTGAAACATCAGATTCTCCTGAAAAATCTATTGTTAGTACAGTTACAGATGGATATCTTACTCTCAATGGAACTATTAAACGGGGGAAAAAGAAAGGTCAAAATGTTGATGTAACTTTAAATATGTCTCGAGAAGAACTTGAGGTTTTAGAAGCGAATATTGTTGCAAAAGAGATGAGTAAATCTCGACGATTCAGATGCACCTTGTTTACTGGTGTCCATATAATTATTTGGTCGATAATATGTATGCCATTTATTGCCATTCTTTCCGGTATATATTCGTTTTATATTGGTACTATTACATGGTATAATGTATTTACACACGTTAGTGAAGGAAAAAACCTATATATTCGAATTTTTGCATCGCCATTTGTAATACTTTTATATCCATTTTTGATATTAACATTTACTGTAGGTTTAGGTCTATATGCTGGTATTGTTCAGTTAACGTTTTGTGGCATCACATGGTGGAAGGAAGTTTGTGATCTTGAGAAAGGTTTTTATGGATGGTTTTGTAGTTTTCTACATTTATCGGATTGTAGCCCATATGAAGTCGTTATATTAACTGATTTAAAGATTGTAGAAAACACAGATATGAGAGGACATTCTTCAACTGAGGATATATCTATATAATTTATTTTAGACTTTTGCCATATATTTTAAATATATATATATATATATATATATATATATATATATATATATATATATATATATATATATATATATATATATATATATATATATATATATATATATATATATATATATAATTTCAAGCCAATAACACTTCAATAATGATGCTCTTAATTTAAAGTTCACTTGTATTATACTAAAATTTACAATTTTATTATTCGAAGTTATGTGGAAGCTCGTTGTACTTGTAAAATAATTTTTATGTTGTACAGGTATATCATACTTGTATATATGACTGTTTATTGATATATTTTCAATTAAAAAGTTAACCAATTATTGAAATGATATTTTACACATAAATAAATACACATATCAACTGCTCCTGTATGCAAAATGTTGCAATTTCCTTTTTGTAATTGTATAAAAACATTTTACATGAATGTAATCTCAATAGAATATTTGTTTTTTTTTATGAAATATGTATAACATATTATTATATATTGTAGATTTTTCTTAGATAATACAGTTACAGTTTGAAAATATTAAACAATTTAACTTAATAATTAACTATACATGTTACCAAATTATTGACTGATGTTTTAAGTTATTTCATTAAAATTTATTATAAAAAAATACAATTTAATTCACAAAGTTATTTTTAAGTTAGACATCAATGTATTCCATGAATTTTTTTTTTTGTAAAATTTTAATTTTATTTGCCATTTTTTTACTTAATTATGCATTTATATTTATTATTACTATTAATTCTTGATAACGTTTGGCACAAAAAAAAGATATATTTAAAAGAACATTATTTAATAAAAGTTTATAATTCATATTAATTAGTTAAATTTATATATACTGACTATTATAATAATTTGTATTGTATCGTTATTGTGTTTTTATGTTATTGTAAATAGTTAAATGTCGTTTTAGTTCATATCGAATATAGGGTAATCGAGTTGACAGTGCTTGCAGGGTGTATTTTCGACGATATTTACATGTATGTTTGTAAGCAAAAAAATTTTGGCTTGCTATGTGAAATAAGGGCTGCAAACATTAATCAAAATTTTTGAGTGATATATTTATATAATATACTGTCACAGTTTAAGACTGATATTTACCTAGTCCTGAATATTCGTATTTGTACTTTTGTTGTAACAAATATAATCATTCAATATAAAAAGAAAAAAATATTTTTTGATTAAAAAACCTTCCTAGATATATTTCTCTTTTTTATTATAATGTATGTTTTCTATTTTTTTTATATAATGTAGATAAATGACAAGGTTTGTATAATTAACAACACAGGAATGTAGATAAACTGAATTTAATCATTTTGATTTTCCAATAAAATTAACTGATCGATTAATACAAAACAAAGAAATTGTGATGATCATCAGTGATGAGGATGATAATCTATCTCATATAAGTAAGTATGTTAACTTATTAATATAATTTCTGTTCTCTTAATTTCATGGAAGATATACTTTTACATTTTAATATATTGAGCAAACATTAATTACTTACATAAAGAGAAAGAAATTCTTTGCATTTCATTGAAATACATATTTGTAATTGGAAAATAATATCTCAAAGAAAATGAAACAGTAGTATGCAATAATTTTATTAATTATTTAAAATACAATATAAACATCGTTGATTAAAAGTAATACTGATTTTTTATTTTTTTGAACATAATAAATTGGACGTTTACTCTTTTTTATATAAATAATGAAAAAAACTTTTTCAAATAAAATTATTATAAATGCAATGTAAAATAAGAATTTATTTTTTTAATATAAATTATTTTAAAAAATATCTTTGTACAATTTCTATATTTTAGAATTATTTATTTTCACTTTGATAAAAATGCTATTCATGAAATATATTTCATTACTAGTGTTGATAAGCAAGTTTCTACCACAACGACATGTGTTTACAAGGAAAGATGCAGTAACTAGTTGGCTCCAGTGGCTGTTGAACTTGCGAAGAGGCTGTTTGTGTTCATTACGAATTTGATCATACTTCACTAGTACAAAAACTTTATTATAAAAATTTTCAAGTGTCAGTCAGTTCATAAAACGTAATTTTAATTGTTTGTTATTAATGGTAATTTATCTAGAAACACAACGTCTATCAATAAAAATAAATTATTATTCGCACTTGCAGCTTTCGTAAGGTATGTGGCTTAATATTTTCGCTTTTTAATATTTAGATAAAAATTCTAATATTTTCTACAATATAAATTATTTGAAAATCTTAGATAAAATTATTTATTTTAATGCATACCTAATATTATTAAGAATGAATTTTTAATACTTATTTAATATTATTAAATTTGGCAAATCGAAATTTGTAAATATTTTTATTTTCCTTTTTATAACCGTGCGTGTTTTTTTTGTATCATATGCATTTAAATAAACAGTTTAATCATCAATTATTAATATTCAATTTGTAAATGAATGTTGATTCAAATATAATATAATATACAAATATTATCAAAATTCTCTCTAGTTAAAATTACATTTATTAATTTTTTAATTCATTAGAAATAACTTGATCTTTTGAAACGAAAATACGTTTAGATAATTAATATTATAATATATAGCTGAAAAAAAATATATCAATTTTTTTTATAAGTATTTTTGAATATCATATGAAAGATTTTTATAAGATATTTAAAAATACTTTTATTCAGTATACATGTTCATCATGTATACAAACTCATGCACACAATTAAGATTTTAAGGAGAGGTTTTTCTAGTTACCATAAACGGCAAAAGTAAAAAAAAAAAAACATGAAATCGGTCGTCAGTAATTGATGTAAGTCACCAATGGCGATTTCTAAAAATGCATTTAATCGTATCATTCACTTTTGCATTTGAACGAGTGAATTATTTTGCATTATATAAATTGTACAAATTGAATTTGCCGAGTGGTTTAATGAAATTTATACTCAAGGTACATTTTTAAAAATAACATATGTTAATAAATAATTTTAATTAAAAAAATAACATTTAAGTGAATCTAATTTTCACTATTTACAAGTTAAATATTGATGAATTGTTGATCATGTATTCTATATCTGCGTATATGGTATATATTTTTATATTGGCAATTAAATTTCACTTTTTCCATTCAGTAGTTGCTCTATTAATATTGTGTGTATATTATGAGGTGTCGATCGATCAGATTAATATAATAATTATATATATATCCGGTTTGTTATTACCCGTTGCGTTCATCTATTTTATTCGATCGGGTTTACATTTTAATCATATGTAGGTGACCGACAATATATTATTTATAATGGTCAATTTTGCACGGATTCGATTTAAAATTAAATTTTATTGAAAACGCATTACAATAGTTCAATATAAATATGAATAATTTAATCAAGAGCATTTAATATTATATGAATTGATTTCTATAATAATTTTACAATAGTTTTGATCGTCAATCTTAATATTAAATTGATGTTAAATCTACATTTTTATTTCATTTTAGGTTTACATTTAATATTTCAGTTTTTATATTGATATCATATGTTTGCCGTTAAACGCTTTTATAACAAACTTTTAATTTCGTAAAAACTGGTATTTTACCTTAAATTTTATATGATATATGTATTAATATATAGTCAGGTTGCTTTCTCAAACTTCAATAATAACAATATAATAATAAAAAAATATCAAGCAATAGTTTTCAAAATTTTTACTTTAATGCCTTTTTTGCAGTTTGCAAATTATTTCATAACAATAACGATTTAATAAACACCATTTTTATCATCATATCTAAAATAATATATCAACATCAATTACCACAATAAAGAAATTCTAACCCATATAGACCTAACATGTTATTGATTGAAAATTAAAATAATAATATAAATAATTAAAATATTTTTCATATTATATTATATTATTATATATTATAAAACCTTTCATATATTTGCCTACAGATCAAAGATGTCGACTTTTCACGTATTGATAGTTATCGCTACTTTTTCATCAGTTGTAGCTCAGATAAAACTTGAAAAATATGAAGAAGATTTCAGATTTATCTCATATAACGGTAAGTGAAAAAACTATATTCTTTTATAAATTTGGATTCTTTGAAGTTTGAATTAAATGATTTTGATTATTCAATATTTAGTGAAAATAAAATGAAACATGACCGCGTTTATATTCAACTAATAATTCATATATCTTTTAATATATTACAATTATTTAAGTTGAAAAAAAATAGAGATAAAATTATCTCTTTATTATATTCACCCCTTCATATGATACTTAATATTGGAACCGCTATCGTTTTTCCTCACCGGGGAAACCGTTCTTTTATCACAACACCGGATGGACTATAAACAATTTTCCAACAACTATTCGACTTGTCCATCAATGTTCTATATGTTGACATTAGCTGTCTAGTGTCAACGACTCTGTGTAAACTCTGCATCATCATAAGTGAGGACACTCACGTACAAGATAGGGCCGGATTGAACCGCAATGTCCATCACCTGCCCTATATGGTCGTTGTTAGTTCAACCATGGAAACGCACCAATCTCGATTCTACATACCATATACTTTATAATAATACCATTCATCAGTACACTTGTTAGTTTTACTTATATATATATATATATATATATATATATATATAATATGAAATCGTCTGAAATGATCACAAAGATAATATGTATCGAAAGTAATTAATACGTTTAAACCGAGCATTAAAAGACAAATGACAGTAAAGTGATTTTGATTCAAATGATGCAAAATCAGTCAAAACGTATTTCAAAACGTTGAAATGGGAAATCCTACTCCAACCGTCATATTTTCCAAATATTGTTTCCTATGATCATCTTTTGGTTTTAGATCAATGATACAAGTATTTTTATAAAAAAAAGTCAAATATTAGATTGATACTGGATTATTAAAAAATATTTTTTTATGTAAAACTCGTGCAGTATCTAAAAGATTGAGGAAACTAATGGTCAGTGATGGTCAGTATTTTGAATCACACACACACACAAACATATATATATAAGATTTTTAAAGTTTCACATTTAATAAATAAAGTTAGTAAATTGCAATTGTTATATATTAAAGAAAAAATGTATATTTTTATAATTTATTAATTATTTATATCTTTTTATAAATAATATAATATATACATCTTTTTAAATATCAATTAAATTAAAATTCAATAAAATAAAAGAAGCGGAGAACCGTAAATTCTACGCCCAACATTTAACTATATATATTTTTTAATAAAATATTTTTATACACTCTTAACAATCACAATAATTAATTTTTTCGAAAAAAAAATCTAAATAAAATATTGTTTTTGTTTAAAAAATATTTAATTTGTAATTCATGACTACAATATTGCAGTCATTCAAAGAATCTCATCTTCGTCGACTTCCATATTGGTTTTTGATTTGATCATCTTTATCTTGTTCTGGATGTTTCCTTCTTTATCCAGAAAACAAGTTCTGCAAGGTTACTTCAATAATTCTTACCAACTCTACATGTATTGATTGATTCAGTAAAATAAAAACAATCAATCACACGGGAAAACAAAAGAAATATTAATGTTTAATATAATTTTTAAAAATTTAATATTTTTCCTTACCAATATGAAAGAATCTATAGAAACAATCAATTGACTATTTTTTTATATTAAAATTTCTCAAAAATAAATTATCATTGTAAAAATATATTTAAAAATTGAAATCCCCTGAACATTTCAAGCCAGAAATGATTGAATCTAATCAGAAGTGACCACCTTGATCGTTTACATTGGAATAGAGCACGTTGCAATAAATCATGAAACATGCATTGACAAACGTTAAACTTTCTATTTATTTTTATCAATGTTCCAATTAAACAAGACATACAAGTCGACATCGATCATTCATATTGCCGTGAATTTGTAAATAATTTCAAATCTGTCATTCCAAGATACCGTTGGAAGACGAATTTCTTCCTCGATCGATCACAACACTTTTGTCTTTTCAAAAATCTAATCTTTTTGTTATTTATAAGTAGATCCTTTATATTTTTCAATTAATTTTTAAAAAGTTCAATATATACGACAATAGAGTCGATGCAACTGATAATTAAATAAATCATTCGAGATGTCATCACGTCGATGGGTCATTGCGATTGGTACTTTCAAGAATGGATTGCCACGAAACAAGTTTTACAATAGTACCGCATTGACGCTGCGCAATCTTTTTTTTTTCCATTTCGATTTTTCTTGTATTTTCTACAGAAAAAGGTTAAATAAATGTTTATGTTACTCTTTGCTCTCCGCTATATCGGTGATAATTTATGAACATCTCGTCGTATATATTTTTTTCTGTCTTTCTGGTTTTCATCCCTTTAATGTGAATTGGAAGTCTTGAGTCTGAGAAGAATATAAATCGATTTTTTGCCCTTTCAAAGTATTTCTCGACGTTAAATGAGTTGAATTATTGATGAATGATTTATGTCCCATATGAACGTTGTAATGATTCTTCATTTTTTAATTTCTTATTTTTATAATAAATTATTTGTTTTTCCTAAATACAATATTTAAAAAAATCAGTATAAATATTTATAACACGTATAAATATTATTATATATAGAACAACAATTTATTATTACGTAATAGTAATATTTTGTATCATATGTTCATTATAATATCACTTATTTTACTAAAAACTTAGGAAAAATATTTTTTTAATACACTCTTAATTAAACTACTTTTTAAAGCTTTTCGTTCTTTAAGTTTTACTTAGAATATTACATTGAATTTTTTTAATATAATAATTTGTCTTACTTGTAAATATAGTAGTATAATAAATTTAAATGTAAATTTCATATTAAAAAATATAATAGTTCTAATTTTAGTTACATTATGGATTAAAAACGATTTTAACTTGTTAAACTGTTGTTGCGTAAAGAGTATATAATCTTAAAAAAAGTATAAGACACATTGTTATACGTATTAATCTACTATTAAAAAATAGATTTTAAAAGCATGAGGATGAAAAGAAGTATTTTAGATTTTTTAAACTTCTGATTTATTGCTTTTCAATAATAAAACAAATAATTCATAATGAGTCTCTATGATTTTTTTAACAACAATTATTATCATGACCAATTATAACTTGAATATATATTCTATATGGAATCGGATACCAAAGTATTTTTTCCATTTTCCGGTATAAAAGATAAAAAGAATGCAATTTATATAAAGAAGGCATGAGCATACTCAAATAGTATCTTGTTTTTGCGTTCTTGTATGTAACTGAAACCTTGTTAGCTCCCGGCGTCCATCAGTAACTTGTTTCTGGATTTTCATTAAATGTTACATTGAAAAGGGTCAGTTTAAACAAACCATACTTCAATATTCAAATAATTAGGATACCAAATAACAACATTTCAAAGTGATCTTGATTATTGGCTTAATCTCAGTATATGAAGATATATATTTGAAAATTCAAAATAATTTAAAATACACTAATATGTTATTAATTTTAATATTTAGAAATTAACTCTAATAATAAATGTAAAGTGATTTTAGATATAAAATTAAAATTTACTATATTTATATTTAAAACTTATAACAAATGTTTACAATAGTGATTAACATGGATCAGAGTTTAAGAAGTAGTTTTTTGGTTCTTTATATGAAATATGTTGGCACTTATATAAATTTTATATATTTTTTATAAAAGATAGGCATAATTGTTATCAAAAAAAACTATAGAATAAAAAAAATGAAAACCTATGGTTTAGAAGTAGATAATTGACTTCACAATCTTAAAACGATCTTGTGCATATATCTTAGTGGCATTGTCCGTTTTACCAATCTGCAAATTATGTGGACAACAACAGCACTTGTCGTTCGAACGAGATGATATCTCTTGGATGTGGGGTCTTGGATTCACATCCATGGCGAATCGTCGGATGCCGGTGGTGCTGCAGACAACACCCCTTATATGGTCGCGTTCACCTCACTCGAAACGGCTTTAACTGTACAACGAACCAGAATATTTCTCATCAATGCTCACCAAAGTGCCAATTGAGATTTTTATCATTGGTGAATCTCAAAATACAGTAAACGCATCTTGAACACATGTACAGTAAACGTTTGCTGAAATGGCGTTACACTGCTAGTTAATGTGACGTTTCAAATTAATAAATTATTAATATAGATTTTACATATACAACTATTCATAAATAAATGTATGAAATATTCAACCATATTTGGTGTATTTAATTTCAGATTTAATAGCGAATGGCGGAGAAGTGTTTTCTGATGAAGGAGTCACGACTTATGGACAGCTACTGTTCGATGTGACCAGGGACCAACTTTTTGTCGGAGCCAGGTGAGGAGACCGCATATGGAAAATCTGAAAACAGCAATGTCTGTTACTAATAACTTTTAAAATATTTTTTTTTCGTTGTGAAATACCGTTATATTAATATATATATATATATATATATATATATATATATATATATATATATATATATATATATATATATATATATTCTGTAGAATTAAAAAAGCGAATTATCATTGGCAAATATAAATTAATATTTTTTTTTATATAATATATTAATTCTTGTAAATAAACGATATCGGCACCGATTGTCATTTAATTGTACATATAGTATGAATTTCGAAAGTTAACCCTTTAACGCCCACGTATCCATTCGTAGATTATTAACGGCGCTACGTCAACTGAAACTGTGATGAATTGCATTTGATACGCGCGATGTAAACATATTATTATCTTTAAGTTATCATATGCGAAATATATAACACTATATAAACCATGAAAACACCTCCAGATGTTCAACCATGTCTAATTAAAATTTTATAAAGCCTTTTAACAAAAAATATATTAAACTTTTAATGTTTGTACAAGTTTTATTACCAAATTTTTTTGTCCAGATTATCATTTTTTTTAGGATATATTTTCAAAACAAATCGTTCTCTAGTCAATGAAATATTGAACGTTAATAGCAGCCAAACGATATTTATTAGTCTTGCACTTGTTCAGTAAATAAAAGTACCTTTCACGTTGCGAAAGTTAAATCCTCTTGCCATATGGCGTTACCGGCTTCCATTAGGCTTCGTATATATTATGGAAATGGGTCGAATCCCTACTTATTCCGTTATGCGTACTTTTTTTTCTTCACTAATTGGCATATAAATCAATGATATATCTGAATACTGATTTAATATATTCTGGAACTCTATTTGGATACAGCTAAATTCCAATTGGCGATATTACATTTATCAGATAACATTTATGGTAAATTTAATTGTTTCAAATGTTCGTAATCGCCTTTTGTAGTGCTTTTTATTATTACATATATCTAGTTCTGCAAATCTCTGTAACAAACTAAAAAATATATTTATGTTCTATTTATTTTACTTGAACGTCAATATTTGTATCTTTCATGATTATTTAGATTATAAAAGATTATCTAACCGACTCGTTTAATACATTTTATCTATATTTTTAAAACGAAAAAAGCCATGAAAATATTATGCAGATATTAAAATTTACAATTATACTTTCATTAAAAGTTGAATAGATATGTGTCTTATTGAAACTATTACAAATAACATTTTTTAAACAATATATTTTTTTTCTATTAAAAAATATAACACTATTACTATAAATTCCGTATTTAAATCTAGTTTCTTCTCAGATCCCGGAAGATAGAAAGATTCTCTCGTCCGACTTAAATTCAAGTCTCTATATAAAGCCGTTCTAAATTTTCTACAGAGTTCAACTTATATTATCAATGTTTATTAAGACAATTCATTGTTAACATAATATCCGTGTATTTTAATTTTCTTTGTCAATAATATATACATATATTATGTATATATTCCAATAAAAAATTATATTATTATTTTATTGATTATAATATATTTCAATATAACTAGTCTGGTGTATTAATTATATAGTCTAAATTATACATATATGGTTTATTATTAAAAATATATTATAATAATAATATTATATTCACATATTGTATTTTGAATAATTTAAAATTGTGAGGTCAAATATGAAGTATATATATTTTTAATTTCATTTAATATCCTTTAATACAAACGTTTTAACGTTTGGCAATGTTTCGTGCGTTTGCGGTTTACATTGATTTTGTTGACATTTAAAATATTTCTACAAGTAGATCGCATGATGTTGATAGATCGTGCTCGTAGAAAATGAACACTGCATAATTGACAACATTCAATTCAATATTACATTTTCTATATCCATTTTATATGTATGAAATTACATTCAAAATCAATCAAATCAAGAACTTATTAGTATTAGAAAATTGTAAGTTCATTGAAATTATTTTCAAAAGAGAGAAATAATCCCATAAGTAATTGCTACAATATATTAAATTTTATTATTCACAAATTCCGCCACTAATTTAAAAATATCAAATAAAATAATTATTGAATACATTTGAATTTTAGAGACAATTTATATCGGCTATCGTTAAGAAATCTTCAACGACTAGAAAAAGCATTATGGAGTGCCCCTCAGGAAAAAATCACCCTATGCCAAGACAAAGGACAATCTGAAATAAATTGTCATAATTATATAAAAATATTATTAATGGATGGAAAACGACTGTTTACGTGTGGAACTAATGCATTTTCACCACAGTGTTCTTGGAGAGAAGTATTTCAAAATTTATTATAGTATATTCCTTCCAAGCAAATAGAAATATTAACATGTTAATTTTATAGTTAGATAACATCAATAATGTCTTAAATTGGGTAGACGGTATAGCAAAATGTCCATACAATCCTAATGCCAATATTACTGCGTTGATGACTGTAGATGGTAATTATTATGTCGGTACTCCTACTGATTTCTCAGGATCTGATCCAGCTATTTACAGGTAAATTTATATAAGTATTATTATTAAAATAATGTAAAAAAAACACATTGATTTTCATTAATATGATATTTTTAGAGCTATAGGTAATCCAGTATATGGAACTCAACCTTTACGCACTCTTCAATATAATGCAAAATGGTTAAATGAACCTCAATTTATAGGTTCGTTTGAAGATGAAAAATTTGTTTATTTTATATTTAGAGAACCTGCTGTTGAATACATGAACTGTGGCAAGGTAAAGAGGTTATTCAAATTATAATGTTATATTTTTATACAATGTAATAAATACATTTCCTTCAATATTTTTTACTCCTTGTCAGATTATTTATTCTCGTATTGGACGTATATGTAAGAATGACTCTGGTGGAAATATGCTATTGAAAAAAAATTGGACTACTTTTATGAAAGCTCGCCTTAATTGTTCTTTACCTGGAGAATATCCTTTTTACTTCGATTCAGTTCAAAGCATCGACTACGATTCTGATCAGCATTTATTATTTGCAGTTTTTACCACGGCAAGGTATACTATTTTTGTTTGTAATTAGAGTAGTAATAAGTATTAATATATATTATATAAATAAACTATTTCCAGTAATAGTATACCTGGAAGTGCAATATGTATATTTAACATATCTGCAATTGAAGATGCTTTTACTGGACCATTTAAACATCAAGCCCATTCAGCAAATATTTGGGAAAGTCAAATGTACCACATCAAGAACACACCCAATGTTTAATCAAAAACTCTAAGTAAGAAATTATGGTTTATTTCACATGGATAATTTGTGTGTATGTTCATTTATTTGAGTGTTCTTTTTGAAATGAGGTCTAGATTCACAGAATTATTTAATTATCAACTGATGGATAAAGCTGTTCAACCACATAATTTAAATCCAATTCATGTGACTCGTTTAGAATTTTATACTCATTTAGCTATCGCTAATATAGAAACAAAATATTCCAAAGTTTTTGTAATATTCGTGGCAAATGAAAATAATGTTATTAAAAAATTAGTTATAATTCCGGGAATGAAAGAAACTTGTTTAATAGAAATTCTAGAATTGGAAACAAATGATCAACATTCTACTATAAAAACTATGAAATATCTGAAAGAAACGGTATGATTAAAATTAAAAAAAATATTTTATTTTTTTAAATATATATTTAAAATGTGTATTTTTATTACAGAATTCTCTTTACATTGGTACAAAAAAATCAGTTATAAAAATACCTGTTAGTCGTTGCAATAGATATTTGACACGCTCTAGTTGTTTGAATGCTCAAGATCCTTTATGTGGATGGGACGAAAGAAGAGAAGTTTGTAATACTATTCCTAGTGGATCTAAATCACATTGGATACAAAATCAAATAAGATGCCCTGATGTCACAGCTCCTGGTATATATTTCTATTTCAAAAAAAAGACGAAATAAAATAATTAGAAATAACTATAGTTTAATTCCAGTAGATGGCGGTTGGTCAGCATGGTCATCATGGAGTTCTTGTCTGCAAAAATCAGATAGCATATCTGAAGAAACACAAGATATTCAAGATAGATGTTTATGTCAAACTAGAACTTGCAACAATCCAAATCCTAGAAATGGTGGAAAATCATGCAATGGTCTGACGTAAAAAATATTATATTCTTTTAAAAATCTTTATCTAATAATTAATATTTAATTAATTGTGTTAAGTAAATTTCTTTTATTTATAGGTATTACAATAAGAGTTACAAATTGTACTGTGCATGGTGGATGGACAGCTTGGTCTGGCTGGTCAGCATGTAGCGCAACTTGTGGAGTTGCTGTGAAGTGGAGACGTCGAGCTTGTGATGCTCCAACTCCGAAACATGGTGGCAGACTTTGTGTTGGTTCCGATCGTTCAGAAATTTATTGCACTCAAAATCCACCATGTCCAAGTATATATTACCACGTTTACAGATATATCATTATTTTACACATTCCTTTTTAATTTAAAAATATATTTATAGTTCTGGTACAACCTATTCGAGAAGCAGGGTGGTCTGACTGGGGTTCGTGGAGTAGCTGTTCTTCTCCTTGTGGGGGAGGTATACGTTGGAGACAGAGAAGTTGTGATTCTCCTCCTCCAGCTCCTGATGGACCACCTTGTCCTGGTTGTTCCATAGAAACCGACGTTTGTAATAAACAAAGCTGCGATATTCGTCGTGCTTCAGCTTGGACACCTTGGCAAATAGTTCAATCAAGTATTTATTTATACAAACTATATTTAATATTTTATTTAATAATTTATAGATATAAGATATCAAAAAAACCAAAAATTTTTACTTTGCATTTTTAGATAATAGTAGTACATCAGGATACATGGAAAAGCGCTACAAATTTTCATGTAAAACTCAAGGATTTGACCAAATAAAAGTATTTTTCTTTTATTTATCATGATTAATAAAATATAATTTCATTGAACATTCAGAAAACTTTAATATTTAGATATCGTTATCGAAAGAAGAAGAAAGATATTGTAATCTTAATGGAGTATGTGGATCATCACCATCAGTTGATCTTTCATCTAATGGCTGGTCATCTTGGAGTCAATGGGGTGCTTGTAGTGTTGAATGTGGAGGTGGTTATCAAATAATGACAAGAACATGTTTAAAACCGCCATGTCAAGGTAGTAGCAATATACAAAGGGCTTGTAATATTCATTCATGTATAGGTACATATTAGTTTCTTTCATTTTTATCTTAACTATAAAGTAGATATTTAATTTACATATTTTATTATTATTACTCAAGATGGTTGGGGTTGTTGGGGTGAATGGTCTCCTTGTTCCGTTTCCTGCGGTCCAGGCAATACTGAAAGGAAAAGACCGTGTTTAGCACCAGGAGGTTGTAGGGGAGATGCTGTACAGACTACTCTTTGTGATGGACCACCATGTTCAAGTAAGAAATATTTATTTGACATCATGTATGAATATTTTGTAGATAATAAATGTAAATAATAATTATTCTATTATAATGATAGGCTTATTAGGATGGAGTAATTGGTCTTCATGGTCTTCGTGTGATTCTTTAAATAAACAAAATAGAAATAGAAAATGTTTAGTGCAAAATAACATAATAGATAATGATGTTTGCCAAGGACCTGATATGGAAACTAGGTTATGTAGTTCAAAAGCTATATTAAATGGTATATTAATTTATATTTTTAATTATTAGTTTTACATATTGATCCTATAGTTAACTACATATATTTATATATATATATATATATATATATATATATATATATATATATATATATATATTCATAGAAGTACAAGTTTTATCAGCAAGACAAGTAAATCAATCATCCAAATATAATAGTGAAGATGGTTTAAGTTTAAGTATTGTGATTGGACTAATTATAATATCATTTATAATCGGAGCATTCTTAACGGCAGGACCAATATTATGGGTAATGCGTAGAAAAACGCCGAGAATACCTTCAAGTCCTCATTACATTACAAAACAAAATAGCTATGTTAGCGTACCACTCAAAGAGGTTTGTATTATTAAATTTTGTTTTTATTAATACTCATCTCTTAATTTTCTTACGATTAATTTCCAGGTTCCAAAAAAAGGTCTATCTACATTTGCAAAACCAAACAATATTAATACAGAAAGAGACATATCTTTAGATTCGCCTAAATTTTATCCGAAAGCTATCGCTAGAGATTATGAAATTGCATCGTCAAAAAGAAATTCTCATACCGCACAAAGTAGTGGAAACTGTAGAAATAATATCGATACGGATCAAGATAAATTTTATTAGAGAGTTTATTTGAATTAGTGAATTCTTTACAGTACAAAAATTAATACTTTCGAATTAATATTTTAAAGCTTTACAAATAATTTATGTTATAACTAATTAATATACTTACTTTTATTTAATATTAATTTTAATTTATAGAATCATTTAGAATTAAAATATAAAATCATCTGTGATACATTAAATATTTCTAAATGATTGATTTATACAAAGTATTTGTAAATTATGTTATAATTAAATATATGAATTGCATAGCTCATATTGAGCAATTAAGTACATATTTGTAAATGTTAGAAGTAGATGTAAATATATACAAAAAAAATCAATATTTAGTTAAAATAAATTGCAAATAAAATCAATTATTTTATTTTATAACAAAGGTCCCCAAACTTTTTATTTTATAAACCACTTGCCATGATTTTTAATTTTGGTTTAATTTCTTGCTTACTTATAACTGATATTTTATACATTTATCAACGTGAAATATAAATTTAATATTAAAAAAATATATAAATTTAAATTATTCCACATACATATAGGTAGCGTTAACGTTAAAAAAAATAGTTTTTCTAATGTTAATGTTCAATTTTTAGAAGGATGGTAAATGGCAAATTACAGATTTTATTTAATCTTAAAGTATATTTTTTTTTAATTGTATACAATTCAATTCATAAGTACGAAAGGAAGAGGAAGTACACAAATTTTCTTGTTATTATACAGTAATACTTATAAGTTAGCATAATCAATAATAATAGATCTAATAATAATTATGGCTAACTCAATATGCCAATAGCTATTCTGTAAAAGTCTTCCAGTCATCTGGCATGGACCCTCTTCAAAACGACTGCACATCATAGTATCTTGAAATATCCACTTCCAAATTCATCTTCCCGAGTCTGTGATTTTCTGAGATGTTCAATGTTACTAATACGACTAATATATTATATTCGTTTTAAATTTTGAGATTTCTATCAGATCCAATCAACAATCCTACGATCAATATGAAAATATTTTTCACTATGGATAAATGGATTGTTTATCAATATATATGAGATTGATATTTTTTATTCTCGTTTAAGTAATTATAAAATAATTAATTATTTTCATATTAGAATTATACATTATTTTATATATATATATATATATATATATATATATATATATATTCGAATTGATTTTTATTACATATTATCAAAATCGTCAACAGGATGCAATGACTCATATTTTTTTTGTTTTTACAAGTATGTATAAGTATAATTTTATATGATAATCGGTATTAGAATTATAAAATATTTTATATGTTTTCGAATTATTTTTAATTGTTACATTGATAATAATCAAAATCGTAGACAGTATGCGATGAGTTTTTTTTTGCTGTGGTAGGTGTTATTCTTAAAGTATATACGAATACAAATAAGTAGCAAAATTTCGATGTAAAACATAAAAAAATTCCTGTATGACTATTTTCTTTTAGTTTGTAATTAATTATTTACGATAAAAAGATTAAGTAATTTTGAATATAAATCACAACAGTCCAACCTAAATATGTAGTTAAAAATCATTAGCAATATTATTTTAAGAAAAATAGTATCCAAATTTTTAAATACATCATTAAAATATGCTCAAAAAAAGATTAAAAATTGTTTTATATTTTATTACTAAATAATATATATGAATTAAATTCAGTTTGCAATATTACATATGGTCGCCAGATGTCTATTTATTTAAAACGATTAACTGAATATTCTACATAAATTGAATAAAAATCGTCTCGATTACTATATAATTTATTATTTTTTTGTATATTTATTTCAAAAACTATAATTCGGATTGAAAAATTGTGTCAATGAATAAAATATTGCTCATAAAATTCTATATTTAAAATATTCTATTTAAAATTTGCGTAATTTTTGTTGGTTTCTATAGCTATTAATTGGGATAATATTAATAATTAAGCATTTTTAAAATTATATTTCAACCAAAATATTATTTATTATTTAAGTCGCACCATTAATTTTATTTTTAAAAATAGGGTAACATTCAATACGAGTGCAAAGGGTAATTATTTTTAGCTATGGTAATACTTAATTGTCATTTGTTTGGCGCGTATGACGGCTTCGTTCCGGTATATGGTCATTTGACGTTCGCCATTTGCCAGGTTCGTTTCTTAAAATATTTAATATAATATTATTATACCATATTTATTTTATTTTTTATATATTTAAAATTTTAATAAACTTGATATCATATATGTGCGATATTAATTTTTAATAGATATAACCTCAGAATTCAAGATCTTACGTATGACCTCGTGTTTTATTTTAATCAAACTTGCGATAAAATATATTATAAGGTAAATATAATATTGTGATAATTATTTATTTATATCATTTTTTTAGTATTATTATTTTTTCGTAATATTTTTATTATTGCGCGTTATCTTATATAACTCATTAATTATATTTAATTTAATTACAGTTGTCAAATAATTTCAATTGTTTAATGATGGCTCACGCCGATGATGATATGGCTTCTATTGAAAATGAAATTAGAGAACTAATATTACATTCAAAATCCAAACGACGCACAATATTTGAACCATGCAATGAAACAAATTTACTTGAATATTTATCGTATGTGAAAGAGGTAATTATTTTTTATATTTATCAATAAACATATATTGAATTTGGAAATTTATAAATAATCATATATTATTTATTGAAAAATTATAAATAATGTGATAACCTTTATGTCGTCAATTAGATAAATTTATGATTTTTGAATTATTATAGGAATTAACTCTTCACGGAATCAAATACATTTATAATCCATATAATGATCTTGATGGTGTCAATAATATTATCCAAACATTAGTTCGACTTGTGAATGCTATATGGAATCTTTTAATGCAGTATAAAGAAGTATCAATTAATGCTGACAAATTAAAAGAAAGAAATTATTCATTACAACAAAATAATTTTTTTCTAAATGTTAGTATAAAAGTTTTTTAATTTATTTTTTGTTTATTTTGAATTCAAATTAAAAATGTATGAATCTACATTATAGTTATTTTTTTTTATTTACATGAGCATATATATTTTAAAGCACAATAATCTCTAATTTAAAATCTTAATATTTTCAGTCTTTGGTTGAAAAAATAAAAGCTGAATTAGAAATATATAAAAATAAAAAGAAGCAAGCAGAAGAAAATGAAAGACAAATAATTTTAAAATATGAATCTTGTAAAAAAGAATTATCGAAAGTAGTCAGCGAGGTTAAGAAATTAAAAAAACAACTTATATCTAAAGAAAATCAACTCTTGAAACAAATTAAAAAGTTAGAGAATGACTACGCAGTACTTCAAGATAGAGCTAAAGGACGTTGTGGTATATATGTTTGTTTTAGTTGATGAAAATTTACAAATTCAAGTTTTTTTATTAATATTCATTTTATTATATTTTAGGCGTTTACATTTCTAAAACAGAAGTTAAAGATACTTTAATTGAAGAATACAAAGCCAGAGAAAAGAAATACCAAGAAACTATAAATGATTTACAAAAAACTAATCGGCAATTACTAATAGAAGTTGTAAATTTAAAAGACGAGTTATTAAGTTCAGGGCAAGATGATTGATTATTCTTGTAGTTTGGTTAATTTATACCAAGCGTTATATATATATATGTGTGTGTGTGTGTGTGTGTACACATGCTGTTCGAGTATTAAATATATGATATTTAATTGAATTTTAAGAACTATTCCATAAATAATTACTAAAAACTATTTAACATTTTTTCATATATTTATTATAATTACTTTTATTAATTTTATTTTATTTTTAAGAATTTATAAAATGTTATATATATTTAGGGTCATAATGTTCGTGTTTTCACACATTGTTAAATTCTTGATGTGATATTTATTGTGCCTTGAGCATCGTAATTGATGTGTAATTTTAATTATTATGTTTTATGTGTAATATAATACAATTATGCATTTCGATCTGACATCTGCAAAAAAGAAGAATCTTTTTTATATTAGAAATATAGAATTTTGAATTGTATAGATTTTTCAGTGATATATATTTTGCTAAATGTGATAAACTTTTACAATTTATATATAAATGGTACTTCGACTTATGAACTGCTTCACGTTCGTTTTTCATTCTTTATTTTAGATAATTTAATTGTATTGCGTAGAAATTTTACATACATATTTTTGTTACTTTTTCATTATAAAAAAAAAACTGTTTAAAACGAATTATGTCCAAAAGTCGAAGTGTCAGTGTATTATATTTTCATCATTTTATATACTATATAATAAATATTTATAATTTCATGAGCAACCTATATGTGCCATTTAAAAAATAAAAATGTTTTAGATAATGCATGTTTTATTTTATACCATTAATGTTTTTTTTTTTTACTTTTACACTCGTAATTTCATAATATAATTTCACGTTCATATTTTTACTTATTTAGTTATGAGAGTATAAGTATGATTATTTAATAAAAATTTCCTGTAGATTATGAGGCAAAATGTGTGTTAAAAGAAAAAAACTAGATAAAATGTTACTTCCTGTCATATTTATATATCGAACAATAATCAGAATGCGTTGGTCACGGATTATTCTCACATTTATCCTTTTTTCATGTTCATACAAAATTTGTAGAAAAAATAATTTAAAAAAATATTTTTCTCCATGTGTTTATATATTTGTAACATTTACTATATTTTATATCTCTTAAGTTTTGTATTAAATATAATAACAATATTTTAAGTGTATTTAATAGTCCTTTTCCAAATAATATTATTGGTTTTATTATATTTTAATTTATACAGTAGCATAACATCTTTGTTAAGTTATCTAAAACGAAGTTTTGTTTTTTCCTCTCTTTTATATATTCTTTTAATTATTGTAGAAAAATAAATAAATAATAGTTTTTCATGTTTTTTTAGTAAACCTCTCGTTGTTTTTGTTTGCTGAAACATTAAATATTTTCAATTATAATCAAGACGGTAACAGCATATTATTAGTAACTAATTTTCTCAATATAAAATATATAGTTTTTGTTATACGAGTTAAAGATTGATATTGTTTATTTATTTAATAAGTATGTAAAAAATATAAATATTTTTCTAGAATATAGTGTAATTATAATATTTACTTTTTAAAGTATCATCTAATCATTGTAACGCATGTATCGTCTACAAATATTTTTAATTCATTGATAATTTATATTATTTTTTTTAATTTTACTTTTTATATATTTCTAAATGCGTACTTAAAAATAATTTAAATCTTATAAAAAAATATTTTATACCTTAAAAAAATCAAAAAAGCATAATATAACTTTTTTACCATGAATAGAAGAATGTGGTGGAGGATCGTTTGTTGAAAAAGAGGATATACATAGAGGAAAAGATTTTTAAATTGTTAAGAAAAGGTCGTCGAAACTACAAGGACCCCAAAAAAATGGTTCAGTCTTGAGCTCTACTCCTAAGAAAAGTCTAACACAAAAATTACCAAAAAAGTATACATTTTACAAATTACATTTTTCAAAGGCTTCGTTATAAAAAAATGGAGAATAATTGGTCACCTTATTTTATAACTATGTGAAAATATAAGGACTTCTTTATAAAATCAATTTTCATTTATTTTTTGAGATATTCAGTTTTATAATTCTTAAATTTGTTGTCAATTATTCAGCAGAAGAATCATGGCATATGTGAGTCAATTTACGATAAATTAGATAAGATAAGCGATTTCATTTCTTACAACAGATATTATAAACCTTTTTTGAACCTTAATATATATATATATATATATATATATATATATATATATATATATATATATAATATTTTAAATTAATTCTTACTACCACGAAAAACTAATTAATATGCTGTATATATCGTTTGGATTATAATTAAGTTTATAGTGAATGTTAATAATAAACGATTGTTAAAACAAATATGGAAA
Source organism: Leptonema lineaticorne (assembly GCA_024500535.1). Lineage (NCBI taxonomy): Eukaryota > Metazoa > Arthropoda > Insecta > Trichoptera > Hydropsychidae > Leptonema > Leptonema lineaticorne. The sequence goes on from JANIJI010000065.1 coordinate 673,728, forward strand.
ACTTAAAAGATAAGGAGACATTAATTAAATAACGATTTAATTGAACAGTACTTTTATTCATTGTTCATATTTATATACAAATTATTAAACTAATTTTGTACGAAATTTAGTTTTAACATTCATAAAATTAATTATATATTCAATATTCTTTTTTTTTTAACTTCTGATAAATTTACATTTATATTATTAAATAAGATCAAAAGCGAAGATAATCATAATGTAAAAAATTAATGGCACGAAACATTTGTATTTAATTACAGTATGCCAAAATAATATATAAATATATGTGCGATTCGACTTTCATTAATTAACCCACCTGACAAGTGTAGTAGAAACAATTTGCTATTATCTTACAATTCTACACATATATTGAAAAACTAATTCATATCAATTTTAAAGTAATTCTAATTATATATATATATATATATATATATATATATATATATATATATATATATATATATATATAAACAATAACAAGGCGGTCTCACAAGCCCCCTATACCTCCACACCATATATATATATATATATATATATATATATATATATATATATATATATATATATATATATATATATATATATATATATATATATTAAATTAAATTATAACTGTATGTATACAATTTCTACTAAACCATGATTCGCATGCCACTGTTTAGTTATCGCTGATGTGCAGTATGATTAATACTCCAGTTGAAACAATAGTGCTTGTATAGAGTGGTTGTGTAACGAGTGTATAGCATTTTTTTTTTTTTTGTGTTTTACTTAAAATTATATTATTTATATATGTATTTCCCCAAGAACTATTTAATAATCAAATCTGTTTTGTATACTTGGTAAATTATATTAATATTTTAGTTATATCTAATAAGTATTATGTATTAATAACATTTTGAAGTGTGTAATATATATTTTTTATTATTTTGATAAGAATGCTTTTTATCCTTTAATAAAAATGTTTTTATTCAGAAAAAATGAATTTCCTATATTTCGATCAGAATGCAATACCGTTATAAATATTTCGTTTTATACATTTATTTTTTTATATTGTGACATAAATTTATTTTATATAAATTATAAGACAATGTATATAAAATAAATTCTTTTTAATATCAAGTATGTAATTAAGAATTAGGTATGGTACATTAATTTCACATTGTTTTGTATTTGTCGTAAATATAATTACATGAACTTTTATATATTACTTCAAACATAATTTATAATACTAATTATATTTGATAACTCTCCAAATTTAATTTAATTTGTAAAT
>JANIJI010000065.1:680000-882500 GCA_024500535.1 Leptonema lineaticorne
ATCATCATATGAGAATATTGTTGTTAAATGGTTTCCAGAAATTAAACACTTCTCTCCGACTATTCCAATTGTATTAGTAGGTCAGTTTTAACTACATATTAGTTTTCTATATGTAAAAATTGAAATTAAGAAGTAAACGGTTAATATTTTAGGTACAAAAAAAGATTTACGAACACCTGACTCGAAGGACGATATCATTTCTTTTGCAGAAGGAAAAAAGCTAAAGAAAAAAATTAAGTAAGGATCATTAAAATTATTATTTTTACATAATTTTTGTAATATTTCAATTGAAACAATCCCTTAAAAAAGTTAAATTATCAATTTTTATATTTAATTTAGTTGGAAACTTTATTATTAATTTATCGTAGATATTTTACTTTTAAAAGTATTATTATTTATAAAATTAAATAAGGGAATTCAGTCAAAACATTAGGTTCAAATCTTTAAGTATATAATTACATATGAAAAACATCGTACAAAAAAAAATCATATACTTATTAAATATTTCAGGGCTGTATCTTTTGTGGAATGTTCTGCATTAAGGCAGGAAGGACTCACAACTGTTTTTGAAGAAGCAGTAAGAGCAGTTACGAAAAAACAACCTGTGAAATCAAGACCTTGCACGTTTTTATAGTCAATAAGATACTTATAGACTTTCTAAAATGGATGATAAATGATTTTATAAAATTGTTGATGAAAGTTTTCGAATCCAATAATATAATATGAAAAATAATAATTGGCAATCATAAAAATGGATTCAAACGCAAATCACGAATCAGTTAATATTTGGTTTTTGATTGTCCAATATGAGAGAAAAAGGAAATGAAATATAATATTTTTTCTTTCATACAATATATTTTTAATTAAATTCTCTATGTCATGTTTAATTTTACTAGTCTTTATTGTATTTCATTTCATTGATATTCTAAGAAGAAAATAGATAGTTAATTGCATTAAACAAAAACATGCTATCATTAATAAAATAAGATTAATTTCAAATATCAATCAGAACTTAAATCAGATTTAGTGTGTTTCATATATTGATTTCCTTTTCAAATAAACTTCAATATTATGTAAGTAAATTCAAATCCTCTCTTGTTATCAAAATAAATAACATATTTTTCTTCTGATTTTCTAATTATAAATACTTGTTTATTTGATTTGGAGATCTCACTACGTATTAACTTTTATTACATAAATTATAGGTAACATGTTATTTTTCTAATTAAACTATCTTAAATTTATTAAGAATTTGAAATAACTATTTATTTTTCTATTTAAGTTGTTTTAGATAGTTGGTAATAATATTTTTTTTAATTAAAAAAAATTATGAATATTTATATAATTAAACAAAACATATTATTATACATGTTTCACATTATTGATATAAATTAATAATATTTTATCATTTTTCCATATATCATGCGTTATATACAAAAAATTTTATACTTTTTATTACTGCGCTTTTATTTATGTATAATACTTATTATATATTTTTATATTAAATTGCGTTATTGATTATAAAATAGTTTAAAATAGGTCTCAAACCTAGGCACAAGTACCACAAATTTAACTGGTATATGAACAATCTATATTAGTTATACTAGAATAAGAAAAATAATTACTCATTATATCACTGTTGATATTTAACATCTTAATGGCTGGTGAATCTACATTAGATCCATAATACAATCAATAGTCGATGTTCAACGTAGTCAGATAATAATCATCTTACATCACCCATTCATTCATGATTGTTACTATTTATGAATAATTATTGATAAAATAAAACGTTTGTTGGGAATGTTTATTTGAAAAATCACACCAATTGTATGGTATTAATAGTTAGTAAATTTTACTAAGCACAAATAAAAAAACCTTACAATCCCTGATTAAAATATCTTTAATATATTTTAGATAAATGATTTTTCATACTTTGTTTATTGCAAAATAAACATGTAACATTCTTAATAAAATAGACGTTAATAATTATGGATGAAAATATTGAAAGATTAAAGCTTGTTCTATGATTGGAATATGAAGTGTATATTTTTTTATTTATTAAACAGATAAATATTCAAAATATTACATGTATTATGTTCGTGAATCGTGTATATTTTAATACACAGTGAATACAAATCAAATTCAACAATTTGAAAATCTATTTACATGTACATCGATTTAGATTTTACTGAATTTAATTGACAAAACCGTTGAATTTGATTTGTAAGCACTATATCTACACATATATAATTTTTATACCAAAACTTTTTTCATGATAATTAAAGGTATGAATAAAAAACCTAAAATAATAAAACATTTGTTTTTATTTGACAATCAGTATATTTATAGATATATATTCAAAATATTTTTCAATATATTTGTTTACAATTGATTTTTGTTCCAAGTAACTTTTATACAATTATGTCTACTAGAAGCGTTGCTCATAAATTAAGTGTTCCATATGAATAATTAATAAAATAAATAATTATAATTAAGTTTATTACAACTACAGAAGAAAATTACTATTTTTCTATTTCTATAATTTTGACATATGTGTGTTAATATTTTAATTAATATGACATAATATTTTTATTTCTTAGCGATATTATGCTAAAACGTAACATATTATATTTTTCATGGGCATATTGTATAATATAAGATAATTTTCAGTTTTATTTCTAATACTTATTTTCAAAAAAAAAAATAAAAATTTTGTATTACATAACAATATAGAAAATCTTTAATACTCTATATTTCAACGCGCTCACAAACGATAATTATACTAATAAAATTAATTTAAATAAATAACTATGGTACATTTCTGAATTAACACATATATCACAATTTAATACATATATGTATATAAAAATATTCTTTTATGTTACTTAAAAAAATAAAATACACAAAAGGGGCCAGCCTCATTTTATACATAACGTATGTATCATTTTTTCGGAACAATAGCCAAATTACTAAATATTGAAATTAGCTAATTTAATAAGACTGAACAAAACATTTATGTGTCGGTGGTCGATTTTGCTTTTAAATCTTTATACATGTTGTAGATCATTCCAATTGTTAAAGTGCCAACGGCTGCACCCTGAGCAATCACACGAAGTTGAGTGAAATATACACTGGCACTAATATTTTTAGTAGTTTTATATTTGTAAGCTCCAATACCAGCAATCAGAAGCATTCCGGTCAATCCTGATAAATATAAAGATCAAAATTATTTTTCCGATAAAATATCTGATTATACCATATCTGATAAAATAACCAATATAATGTAATCAAATATATTAAAAAAAATATTCATACCGACAATGAAAAATGGTGATTCTTTCGTTTTTCTGAAAAATTTGTCAGACTGCGATTCTTCGTCATATTCGAAAATTTTTTCAGACATCTGGAATATGAAACAAATATAATTTGTGATATTTTTAATACAACTTTGTCATAATTTGATATTAAATTACACTTTTAAAAATTAATCTATAATATAATGAAAATCATATTTAATTGTATTACATAAAAGTAAATCTATTTCTTTTTAAAAAATATAAATTAAGTAAAATTAAAAATTCAATATTATTGAATTTCAAAATATATATTTAATTCTAAATATTATTTAGATATTCAAAACAATATAATTATTATCTTTTTGTTTTCCACTGTTTTAAAATTATCTGTTCACAATGTAGTGATCTAAATTTTGTAGGAATAAAAACGATAAAACACAATAAAAAAAAAATGTAAAATGTGAAGTGCACATTTTATCGTAATCTATAATTGCAAGATTGAAATAAAAAAGAATTCGATGATCGTAGAATTGAGAAATAATAAATAATCTAAGTTCTAAGTTGGCAGTTCCAAGAAAATGTCAATGTCACGTTTCAATGACGTACAAGTGAACGATTTAAATTCACAGAATTGCACATGCCGTCATATATAACAAAAAATTCTTGTAAAATACAAAATTAAATATTATAATAATAATCGATTCAAAACCCTAGATGCAATTATATATATTTTTATTATGTAATGCACATTTTCATTTTAAAAAATATTATATTGTATCGGTTAGTTGTATATATAAATCATAAAATCAAACACCGAACATATAATAAAAAATATAATAAACTTTGTTTAAAAACACGTGCATATAATATTAAAATAAAATGCACTATAAAAAAACGATTGCATCATGAATTGACGTAGTGTAAAGGGCGTATTCTGTAAATAAAAATCATGAAAGAAAATAACTATTTAACCAATGATAATATCGATATAATTAATTGAAGAGTTAAATAAATAAAAAAGTCAGCAGCAATACCTTATCCATCACCAACAATAATGATGAAGAAGGTCGAACCGCGCGAGCACACTTTTCGTACTGACAATTGACACTAACGTTACAATCAATGCTACCAATTCAACATGTTGCTTAGAAATTCGATAATTCGAAATATTAAAAATGTATTCATTTTAAAAATAGATTTTTCTTATCGTAATATGTGTTATAAAAAAATCGTAATATTTTTCATTCTTTTATCTATAAAAAAAATTCTTCTTTTTCGTACCAAAATCGCAGAATGTTAATTTAAATCAAAACAAAATATTACAATTTTAAAAACGAATGAAATTTAATAAAAATGCTGTATTTTTAAAATTTCTACATTGTAAAATTAATTATAATTTATTTGCATTTATATAACAAAACAAATGAAAACTTTTATATTATATAATAGTTTTATGTAATTTTGATTGTATTAAATTTAATGAAATTATTCCAAAAAATAATATTTTGTTTTAATTTTTGAGAAGATTTAGATTTCAATAAAAATATTATATTATATTGATTTTTTTATAATTTCCAGCCTATAAATTATTATATTTTTCAATACGTAATTTATTTATATTTGTAGTAAAATTTTTTACAAAAGAAGTATTATATTTAAGATATTTTTGTAATCATTATTATTATACTTGAATAGGTACAATTATAAATTAATTACAAAATAGTAAATTAAGTCTTGAGTTTTAATAGTCTAAAATATAAACTATAATCATAAAAATAAGTGAAGTATGAAATAAAAGTAAACGTTGTATAATAGGAGTATAAAATTTATTTTCAAATTTAAATTTTTTATAATTTAAAAAAAATCACTAAATTTTCATCACATTTTTTTGACATCATATTGGAATTATTTTTATATTTTAAAAATATAAAAGCAAAAAATTAAATATATAATTTAAATAAATAATACGTCTTATTTCATAACGTATAATTTTATGTACCAAAAATAGCATATTTCTTAGAAAATTACTATATGAACTATGAGTAGTATCTTTTAATTTCGCCTAAAAGCAAATTAAATGTAGTTTCGTCGACTATAACAAATCGTTTAGCTCTTCTACTAAAGTAATAAACATCCCCAGTATAAATATCGAACCACAGAGCATGCAAATGTAAATTATGTGTTTGTAATTTTTTCTTTAAAAATCCATAAGATGCAACATTTTGTAATTGTTGAAGTGTGTTTACCTAAAAGAAAAATTTATGATATTTCAGTTATATGCAAAAAAAAAATAGAACTTCTATATATCATATATATGTATAAACATTCGTTTAAAATATATTATAAATATAAATTACTTGCGATAGTTTATCTTCAATCGTAAATTTGTCTTCAGGATCAATATAAGCCACAAATTTCCTCAATTCCGTTTCTGCCGAAAACAACATTGGATTTTTGAAATCATATCGCATTGATAAAAATTTATCTAAACTTGATCTAGCATGAGTACAAAGCCATGATTTTAGAGGCGACAAACGTCTGTTTTCCTTTAAAAAATAAATTTATAAAGCTTGAATATAAATTAATATTTATTTATTTATTAGTTTTGAATAAAAAGTAGACCTTAGATGATTCTTTTTCTTCTTTTAAAGTATACAATAAATTCATTGCCTTACAATCTGTATGTCCACATACAATAACATGTCTTATATCGTTCACTATACATCCTAATTCTAAAGCAGCAGGTTCACAACTTGTTTGTTCATCGATAAAATGTTGAGAATGTGGAATAACATTTCCAGCATTACGGACTGCAAATTTATATTATATAAATATATATTTTTAATATAAAAATACAAAATATAAATATTATATCTACATCAGAACTTTCATAATGCGGAAATCAAGTAATAATTAAATAAAGCAATTTTTTGTTGAATCTATATTTAATTAAGATTAAAAACACACGAAACAAAATAATCAACCTCGAAAGTCATATCTTTATGTTTTTCCAAATAAATACTTTAATTCTTCTCTAGTCGACAATACCTGTTATATAAATATATAATTTAAGGTCAAAAGTAAACTAACAATAGATAATTTTGCAATGTACACTTATATGTATGAATAAAGAATACGAGTATGTCTACTTATTACCGTGTTATAAAATAAAAATTATGTCACGACCTATCAAGATATATCTTAAATGCAATGTACTATAAATTAACATACATTTTTCTATCTATTCACTAAAAATATTAGCAATGCTATAATACTAATGAGATAATATATATATATATATATATATATATATATATATATATATATATATATATATATATATATAATACTCACCTACAAACATATCACCAACACAAGTTTCAGTAAAACGAGTAGGAATCATTCTACTGTCCATGCAAGTAAAAAACACTGCTTTTGGCTGTAAAAATATCGCAAAATCTACTTCTATAAAAATGTACATTAAAATTATATGAGCACATAAAACTAATATATATAAAAAATAAAAATAATTTACACATATATCTACATATATATTTAATACTTTAATTACATATGAAATAACTAATTACATGCAATTTAATAAAATGATCAATTCGAACCAAAATTAACTAATCTTTTAGAAATTTTTCATAAACATATTTTATATTAATAATTTAGAAAAGATATAAAAAAGATGTTAATTCTTTTATTAATCTTAATTTTATCTTGAGAATAAAAGCAATCCTTATTTAATTAAAAAAAAACTAGTTTACACAATATCTAGTGAATTTGTGGACTACACAAAAAATCTGTGATTGAGTATCGCTGACCTAAGTGTGGATTTGCGTACAAAAACATGAAGCCATGAAAGTAATATTAATTAAAGAAAAGAAAATTGAAAGATATGTTTTAACTATACAAATGCTTTGCCATTTTTTTTGTTCATGATATAACAAAATGTAAAAACAAATCATAGCTAGATTTTATCTCAAAAATAAAATAATATATTTTATATATTCCATAGTAAGATTATAAAAAATATTGTAAATTAGCTTATCTATTATATATGTACGAGTATATGTATATTTAAAATATCAATTTAAAATACTTTAGCTAATCAAAATCCTTTTATCCTATTAGTTTGCTAGCGTACGAATTCGTAGATGAATCAACATTGTAACACATCTAAACTAAGTCAATAAATTCTATAAAATAATATGTTAGCTAAAATTGTATTATTTGAAACAATAAATTTTGTTCTGTTTAGCAGATTTATTATTTTGTAATAAAATGTTGTATAAATTAAAAAATATATATTGTATTATGTACACGAATTATTTTTCTTTTCAAAAACTATTGAATCATTCGTTTTATATGTTAAACATATCACAAAAGATTTATTTATTATCATAAATAGATAAAATTATAGAGTTTAATGAGTATTTAAAATTTAATTTAATTTTTGAGTTGAGTTAAAAATCTAATTAAAATAAATAAAAATCTAATGCATGCCTTTAAAATAAATGATACAACAATTTAGAAATATAAGAAAAATTTATAATGATCCATCTGATTTTTCTAAAATAATTTAAAAGGGATGAAATATATATATACATATATATATATATATATATATATATATATATATATATATATATATATACCAAAAAAAATGTATGTAGTATAATAAAACATGCAGATAACAAATACGAATATGACTATTTAAAAATATAAAAATTAAAAAATGGCTATTATTAAAATATATTTTAAAAAATATATAAATATAATGGTCACATAAATAAGCGTTAAGGGGTTACTTGTGGATTATTCTTGACTTGCTTGAACTGTGCGACCATGACGTCTCTGTCTATGTATCGATACCGCATGATTCCTCGCAAAATCCTGTCCATTTTTCAAAAATTATGTCTTAAACACTACTTATATATATAAATGTATATACTTATATATATACTTATAAATATTTCAAACAATTAAAAACTTCGACATTTTTATGATCGTTATCTAAATGCAGAAACGAAGTTTCACACAACCTCACTGACCCATCATTCGACTCGTTCTACGTTTACGTATTGCTACTTGTTGCTCTGTAAACAACGTTAACTCGAAACTTCAACGTACACGTTTCTTTTCATTTTTCTTTTTCTTCTATAAAATATTTCGTAATAAAAGATTCTTTCGTGTAAAAAATTCTTCAAAAATTTTCTATTTCGATTGTTTAAATTTAGCTATTTGGCAATTATATAAATTAAAAATGAATATTACTTTCTTAGACTGCAATCTTTCAATATATATATATATATATATATATATATATATATATATATATATATATATATATATATATATATATATATATATATATATATATATATATATATATATATATATATATATATATATATATATATATATATATATATATATATATATATATATATATATATATATATATATATAATTTACGGTATAAAGCTGGAATAACCAAAGTAACGACCGTGGTCTATCATTTGCCTGCGAAACTATTATTTTAAGTTCTTGTAGTTTTTTTTTTAAGAAATTTATATTCATTTATAACTCAGTTTTAGAAGATATGAACTTATTACTTATATTACTTTTTTTAATATCACTCGCCACCTATTATTAAAAGCACACTTGATGTACAAAAATAAGAGTATTTCTGATATAGAGCACATGCCTAAATTTAAACATATATTTAATTTTAAACACATTGAAATCTTTAGACAAAAAATGTTACATTTTTTAAATATTTTCAATTTATTGAGAAATATATAAAATAAAAAATCGAATTAAGAAAATAAAGTATTAAAATATTACTTAATCTGATAATTTTATTTTTCTAAATAAATATATAAATTATATAATAAGAAAATATTGTCCCAGAATGTAGAGTGTGTTATACAGGGAATAGTGTCTAAGCTAAGTTATATTTTGACGTTTCGTTTGGTGTCGATTTTGTTGCGCTTTGTTCGTTTTCTCACTTTGTTTTATTTTTTTAAATTTTAAACTTTATTACTTCAGATTACAATATGAAGAAAAAGGTTGTTTTTGTTTGAAAATTTACTTTTGTAATTTTATTTCTATGGTATTTATATACATATATATGATAAATGTACGATTAACTTATGAAATCTTCCTTTTTATAAAATTATTTTTTTTCAATATTTCGACAATTATGAATGTTGTACTAGTATATTGTTATATCTTTACTCTTACCAGAATATTTGTTTCAATGAATGTTGTTTTCAGGTACTTTTAATGGGAAAGAGTGGATCTGGCAAAACGAGTATGAGATCTATCATATTTGCAAACTATATTGCCAGAGATACCCGAAGACTTGGAGCAACTAGTATGTATTGTTAAAAGCTGATAATTTTTTAAAGACTACGTAATAAATAATTTTCCTTTTAGTCGATGTTGAACATTCACATGTAAGATTTCTGGGAAATTTAGTTCTTAATTTATGGGACTGCGGAGGCCAAGAAGCTTTCATGGAGAATTATTTTACTTCTCAAAGAGACAATATATTTCGCAACGTTGAAGTTCTCATTTATGTATTTGATGTTGAAAGTAGAGAATTAGAAAAAGATATTCACTATTATCAGTCATGCTTAGAAGCAATTTTACACGTAAGTTTATAATTCATATTAATTTTAATTTTATATTTCATTATTTTATAAGTAAAATTATTGTAGAATTCACCAAAAGCACGAATCTTTTGTTTAATACATAAAATGGATTTGGTCGCAGAAGATCAACGCGACGTAATTTTTAAAGAAAGGGAAGAAGATCTAAAAGGGCTTTCAAAACCTTTAGAATGTACTGCCTTTAGAACCAGTATTTGGGATGAAACTCTTTACAAGTATTTATTTTAATTATATATATATATATATATATATATATATATATATATATATATCTTATATATATATATATATATATATATATATATATATATATATATATTATATATATATATATATATATATATATATATATATCTTATATATATATATATATATATATATATATATATAAACTGATTTCTATACAAATTATTATAGAGCCTGGTCAAGTATTGTTTATATGTTAATTCCAAATGTGAAAGCACTAGAAAATTCACTCTATCAATTTGCCAACATAGTAGATGCTGATGAAGTTCTTCTATTTGAACGAGCGACATTTCTGGTTATATCACATTGTCAAAGAAAACCTCATAAAGATGGTCATAGGTTTGAAAAAGTATCTAATATAATTAAACAATTTAAATTATCCTGTTCTAAACTTGCCGCACAATTTCAAAGCATGGAAGTAAGTTACATTTCTTGCAAAATTAACATATAAATTTTATGATATAATTAATTAAATCCATTATTTTCAGGTTCGTAATAGTGCATTTGCCGCTTTCATTGATGGTTTTACAAGTAATACTTATGTGATGGTCGTTATGTCTGAATCAGCAATTCCTTCAGAAGCTACATTGATAAATATTAGAAATGCTCGCAAACACTTTGAGAAGTTAGAAAAAGTCTCATCGAGTACACCACAATATCGTTAAATATCGTATTTCTATTTATATATGAATATGTGATAAATTTATTTTAATCTTGTATAAACAATATTATGATTATAATTATAAGAAAATATTAAATAGTAGTCGAAATATCAATATAATTTATATGTTGCATGAAGAATTTCAACGTTTATATGAAAACATTGTATATTAAATTTAAAAATATTTTTTTCTTCATAAGTCGTTTAGTAAATTTCAAAGGGATTTATAAAATTAATCGTTTTGCTTATTTTATGCTTTATGAAATGTTGTATAATATATTTAAAAAACAATAAAGTTTCTATTTCATACCCGCATTTTGTCAAAATTTGATACATTAATATATATAATTATAACTGTTTTTATTGTATATATAATTTGATTTGTTCAATAACATTCTGCTATAGAAACAGTTAAGTAAAAATAAAAAAATGTTTATCTCCTTTAAAATATACTTGAGCATTTTGTATTGGTAAAGATGAATAGATTAATAAGACGTTAAGATTATTTTTGCAAGAATGATTAAAGTAAATTATATATATATATATATATATATATATATATATATATATATATATATATATATATATATATATATAACCAGTTTACTTCATAGATTTTAATTTATCGTTTTCAAATAAAATTTATCAATTATAATTAGTCATAAAATTCTGATTTGAATTTAAAACAAAAAACTCCTTTCATTCATTCCAAAAAAAAAAAATATTCATGAAACATTTTTTTCATTTCATCTAAATTCAAGATTATAAAATCTGTAAGAAATCGAAATAAATTTAAAAAAAAAAGGTTTTTTTGCTGTCCAATGTAATTGAGAGATGAAAAAATATAGAATCTGTATTAATTATTTTACAAATAGAAACAGCGTCGTTATCGAATAAATATGTACAGAGTGTTATTTAGGAACGGGATTTAAGAAACGTCAGCCGTCGATATGTCGACGTTGTGATTTGGAGTTTTAGTGGCGGATGGTTTTATCCGTATAGATTTCGATTCGAGTTATGTGAAAATAGGAGAAAATGTCGCGTCATCGCAACGTGCGATCTTTAAAATTCGCAGACGAATGCGACGGCTACGACGATCTTTACGGAAGATCCGTCGACGATGATTTTGGTTGCATTTCGCCTACGGATGCGCACTTCATTTACGATCGAGGGCGCGCTTCTGAAGCCGCCTGTTGGACACCGAAACAACTTCACCAGGTCGAAGAGCGCGAACCCGTTCAAAGTGCCCAGCTTAAACCCAAAATTATTCTCGCCAATCTCAAACCGAAACCGACTCGACTTGTTACCGCTTCGACGTCGACTTCGACTCCGACTCCGACCTTAACTAAGATTGATTCGGAATCGACTACGACTTCGTCTACCGATATTCCGGAACGCGAAGCGCCATCCTTGCGATACAGCTCCGAAGTTGAAGAGATCACTCCTGTTAAAAGTAGCGTCGCAAGTAAAGATGCGAAAGCACTATATGCATCCGAAAGAGGCAACGAACGACATTTGCAATTGGTAGTTGTCGGACATGTGGACGCCGGTAAATCGACTTTAATGGGTCGTCTACTATGCGAACTTGGCGAAGTAAATGCGCGAACACTGCACAAATATGAGCAGGAGAGTAAAAAACTTGGCAAGCAAAGTTTCGCATACGCTTGGGTGCTCGACGAAACCGGCGAAGAACGATCTCGAGGTATCACCATGGACGTCGGCCGAGTTTGTTTTCGCACCGCAACCAAAAGCGTTAGCATTCTCGATGCTCCCGGGCACGCGGATTTTATTCCGAACATGATCGCCGGTGCGGCTCAAGCCGACGCCGCTCTTCTCGTAGTTGACGCGACTCGTGGCGAATTCGAAACCGGCTTCGAATCCGGCGGACAAACTCGTGAACATGCGTTACTAGTTAGGTCGCTCGGTGTTGCTAAAATTGCCGTCGCCGTTAATAAGCTTGATGCGGCCGATTGGTCGCGCGAGCGCTTCGATGAGATATGTGCTAAATTACGACCTTTCCTCAAGCAAGCCGGCTTTCGAGAAGTGGACGTTGTTTATGTACCAGTGTCAGGACTCGCTGGTGAAAATCTTACTAAAGCTCCAGCGCGCGACGGTCCCGCTAACTGGTACTGTGGACCGACGCTCGTTGACGCGATTGAATCTATGGAGCCACCACCGCGACCTGTCGACCGCCCATTCAGAATGTCGGTAAATGATGTACATAGAGGTACCGGATCTGGATCTCACTTATGTGCATCGGGTCGAATGGAGACGGGCACGATTTCGGTCGGCGACAAGGTGCTTTTATGTCCTTCTAAGGAAATCGCTATCGTGAAAAATATATTTATAGAAGAACAATCCCGAACTGTAGCCTTCGCTGGAGATCATGCAAGCGTTACGCTTCCAGGAATCGAAATGCACTCGCTGACTATAGGATCTATATTGTGTGATCCAACCGCACCTGTACCCTGTGTTCTTCGCTTCGAAGCCCGCCTTGTAGTTTTCAATACGAAATCGCCTATTACGAAAGGCTATCCAGTGATCTTACATCGGCAATCTCTTGTTGAACCAGCAAACGTCTCGAAATTAAAAGCAATTATCGACAAAAGTACTGGTGGGGTTCTTAAGAAGAAACCACGATGTCTTCCAAATAATTGTGCAGCCCTTGTCGAAATTACAGTTTCAAAACCTGTATGTGTAGAAGTACACGGAGACTGCAAAGAATTGGGTAGAATAGCCCTCAGAGTGGCCGGTGTGACTATAGCAGCAGGACTCGTCACTGCAATTCGCTAAATTATCGAGCCATTTTAAATTTCTCTGGCGAAATCCAATTCTTTTTTATTTTAGTGTATATATCTAATTATTCTAAAATAAAAGTTATGTGTGAAAACCAATATAAATTCAATGAGTTTTATTTAAAACTATTTTTTTTAATCCCAAATTTTTATTTAATTATCGACTCTATAAAGATTTCGCTTTATTAAATAATATCGATCTCTTATGTATTATTTTGATACAGTATAACATTTATTAAATTAATTTATTTTTTAATTCAATAAATAAAACAGTAAAAATTAAATTTTATATAATTTTCAAGAAAAAAATAGTTAATAATCGATTGAAAATAAAGTATATCTGAAAACTATTTATTTAAAATAGTGTTATAACCATAATTTTTACTTTTTAGTTTATTTTTTAAACTTTTTTTAATATTTAATATAGAAAATATTGTTTTGCTACAAATTAATAATACGTATTAACGTTTTGAAAATAAATAAACTCCCTTATAAGTAGCTTTATTTTGAAAATATTACTAGTAGTCATAAGATAAAAAGGCGGAATAAAAACAAAATTATATTTATTATCAAATAATTATTTATATTACATATATTTGTATATGTTTATAATAAAATTATATATATATATATAATAATGCATCTGTATCACAGACACATAAGCGAATATATTTTACATTCATTTACAATATATCATTAAAATGAACTATGTTCAATCCAATATAAATGAATTGCTTAATTATTTTCCGTTAACAATATATATATATACAATTTTATAGTCATATGACAAGATTGTAAATTTATTTAAAATATATGGCATAGAGAACAGTTTCATTTAAATTAATATATGAAGTGACAAGTAGCAATATGGATATATCATATTAAGGCATGAACAAGTTTATATGGACAAAATAATAAATGCACCTATGGCAATAATATACAAAATACAGTTAACAAATAAATAGATGTGTTTTGTGTATATATTTCTTATACACGATAATTATATTGATCACAGATTATTTATTATTTAATCTGATTATTTATTAAGCCTAAATTCTACGATTTTTTTTAATGTTAGATACTAACTTCTTCGTGAAATTTATACATTACAAATGCTCGATTTCAAATGAAATATCAGATCATATATCACTTCCATATAATAGTTTTTTTCGTGCCATATATGACACGGTTATATTAATATCTCTATCGTTTTCTCTTGTATGCAGTAATGACTACGAAAAAATTATATTTCTATATTTTTTTATACAAAAATATACCTGAAATATCATAACCATTGCAATATAAACGATTTATCATTGCTTTATCGTACCACAACTCATCTAAGAATGTCTCTAAAAAAGATATTCTGTCATTCGCAATTAATGAACGATGACTAGTTTTAATTATAAAATAATAATTATATATATAATTATATATCCAAATAGTCATACTTATTATTCTTAAAAATAAAAATGCATTCATATACAACATATCACATGAGTACATACACAATCATACAGAATGGCCATTTTCAATATCGTTGATTAAGATTTCACAAATATTGTGCCATAAAAAAACGTTACTAAAGTTATGAAAAAACAAATATAAAATTGTCTTTATAAAATAAATATAATTATGAGTATTAAAATTTTCAGATTAACGTCTAAAATGTCATGCGCTTGCTAAATGTTAGTTATTAAAAGCATAAAAATATTTTTATAAATGTTTACCATAAAAAAATCATATTTATTATAATTATGAAAATATTATAAAA
This sequence comes from Leptonema lineaticorne, assembly GCA_024500535.1. NCBI lineage: Eukaryota > Metazoa > Arthropoda > Insecta > Trichoptera > Hydropsychidae > Leptonema > Leptonema lineaticorne. Next base: position 695,462 of record JANIJI010000065.1, read on the forward strand.
CCATTCCATACGTATTTGTGTAAAATTACACAAAATATTATTAATCATTTTTAATTTCGTATTATTTATTATTAGAAATATATAATAATTTAGATTTCACAATAATTTACATGAATTTAAACCAAAACCCTTTTACGCAAGTCAAAGTTTAAAATGTTCAAACAATATTAAAAAAATTTAAAATACTTACAAAATTAAGATTAATTTTTAATTTTCAGGCTGAACAGGCTGATAAAAATGGTTAAAAATAATTTCAAACTTTAAATTTCCATTTTTTTTTAAATACATAAATATCTATATATGTAAGTCACCAAATATGATTGTTTAAACTACAAACTCAATTTTAAAAAAAACGAAAAATAGACAAACAACTTACATAATGGGATAAAATTTGTGATAAATTAAAATTAAGTAAATATTTTAATTTAAAAATTCCTGGGTTAGATAACTAGCTCATATTTAAAAAAAAATATATATGTATAAGGGTGAACAGTAGTAATATTTATTACACTTGATTTGTTATATGACTTATCAAACGAATAGTTATGATATAAAATCATATTAATTAATACAGATAGTTTTCAAAAACTCAAAATAAAAAAGATTTTAAATAAAATGAAGTAACGCAATAATTCGTGAGAGGTTAATTATTGTTGTTTAAACATGAATATATTTTTTTCCAATATGATAAGTTTTGTATCAAAATCAATTTTAATATTATTCATGAACATGAGTATTAATTTATATTTCCAACACTGACTTCAAAGTAGCATGTTTAATTTACAACAAAATTATTACTGCACATAATTGGAATGTAATAAAAAAATTCATATGAACCGAGAATAAAAAAATTCTAAATGTGAAAATCTGAGTTCAAAAGAAAAAAAGTTCTGTTTGCCACAATAAAATAACACAATATAGACACTTGGATTTAAATAATGACACAAAAAAAAATATTATAAATTATAAAAGAATACAGTTTCATTAAAAGATATCGCTTAAATACTAAATATAGAAAAATCATAAAAATCGTGCAACATACAGGAGATAACTGAATAAAATTATAAAGAAATAAGTAATAGTAAAAATTTAAGATATATATATATATATATATATATATATATATATATATATATAATGTATAATTATATTATGGATAAAATAATTGGCAATGTTCTTAAAAATATTAATGACAGAGCTAATTAATGATCTATAACAAAAAAATTGCTTTAATTATTAATTATAATTTTGATTAATATTCAATGAAAATTAAGATTTCTAATGTATATTAAGTTTTAAATGAATGACTAAATTCAATATCGATTTAAGACCAGTAAAAAAGTATGAATTAAAATAAAACTATATTTGCGACTTTTATGGCTATAATATATTTACATAGTAAGATTGTTTCTCCCTAAAATAATAACTATTATTCTCTGATTTAAAACCTTCTGCCAAAACTTTTATTACAAGTTTCTATTTTAAAATTTTTGATATATCGTTTTATCACAACCTCATTTTTGTGTGATAATACAAATTAATAAAGACGAAAAATTATGACACATCAAAAAACAAAATGCTAAATAAATTTCAACAAATATAAACGAACTAATATTATATCATGATTAGATAATAAATGACTTTTTAATATATATATATATATATATATATATATATATATATATATATATATATATATATATATATATATATATGGATAAGGTTGTAGTTAAAAATTCAATAGATATCAGTTACACAACTATAAAATTACACATTTTGCATTTTCCTTTTTTGCAAATTTATTATTAGTTGCATGTCATCTCACTATCTATATTTGAGTATAAATATATTAGATATGTACTTTTTTTTGATTGCTTGTCAACAAAAATCCAAATAAATTAATTATCAGCATACGTCTGTATACGGAAACTCGAAACATATATCATTAACAACGCGCTTCTTTATTTTACAATAATTCCATTAGAGATCATACGTAACAATTCATCAACGGCAACTTACTTCCAGTCTTACTTTTATAATAATATCAAATATCTTGTAGCACTTATACAAATACCTATTGACAAAACAATCAACAAAAGAGAATGTATAGGATTTATTATCAATCCTTTAGACTGAGTAGTGATTCGAGTGTGATAAAGAGTATCACCACCTCCAATTTGCACAGTAGGTGTCGCTTTGCTTTCAACTAAAATAAAAAAATATATATTCATTACTTATTATTCACAAAATACTATAATATGATGGTTCTTTCAATAATTTAATATGTATAAATTTTATTTAATCATTTTGACGTATATACTTAAATAGAGTAAGTAATTATTAAATAATACTAAATGTGCACAATAAAAACGGTTGTTCATAACAATCGTTTTAATCACTTAATAGAAATTGTATTCAAGTTCTAGGTAAGTGATTTACACAATTGATAACATCCAAATGTGTTTCGAGATATACGTTTAAAAGTTCAAAAATTAAAGAATACTTTTATAATATAAAGTGATAAAAATAATGATATACTTCGGTCATCCCCAGAACCAGAACCTTCCCCGAATGGATCAGAATCATCTCTTCCATCATATTCTTCATTTTCATTGCCCGAACCAGAACCTTGTAAATCTTCATTATCAGCCATATCATTTTGCATTAAATTATCAGATACTGGTAAAGAATATAAACTTATTTGCTGATAAAAAAATATACAACCAAATTAATTGTAATATATAGAATTAAATAGTATACTAAAAATAATTAATAATATACGAAATGATATTTACTTGTTTCATATGCTTCAACCTATGTGATAATTTTACAATTCTGTCATCAGAATTACTAATACCTTGACTAGGGGTTTTAGTGGAGAGTTCGATTTCAGGATTGTATTTTTGAAAACTAAGACTTGAACCCACAACTGTTTTCGTATATCTACAAAATTATATAAATACAAATTTCCAAAAACAAACGACAAAAGTGCATTCAATAAAAAAAACTTACTCTCCTACTCTCTCGCCATTCCAACACTCATTGCTATCTTCTTGTTCTGCAAAACTGTCATCACGACAAAGAGTGTCAGCGAGATTAACAAAAAAACCTTTTGATTTAGAAACAGAAGCAATAAAGTGCAACATCTGTGTATCAAGAGGAGATACACGTAATAATGGTGGAACTGGTAAAACTCCATTTGATTTTCCAATAGAAACTATATCTTCACTCTTATTTCCCAATTTTTTGATTGATTCCTCTCCAAAGAAAGAAGCATGACCACATACTCTTTTTATCTACAATGTTCAATATTAAACAATTCCGCATTATCAAACATATAAAAATACAAGCAGAATATTAAAAATTATTACCTTTTTTTCGAGCGTTGGTCCATTTTCCATTGCATACATTATAGCCTCTGATATTTTTGTATCCAGTCCTCTTAATAATGTATCAATATTAACGCTAATATCATGTGATTTCATAACGATAACTAATCTTTCTACGGCTTCCACGTAGCTTTTCCAAGGTAAATCTAATTCAGATACGTGTTGTGTTAAACATCCTCTTAAAACATTTAAACAATAACCAGAACAAGGCTTCAAATGCATATTCAAACCCAAACACTTGGGACAATATGACATTTTTAATAATGCAATATGACAAGCATTTTGTGCTGAATCAATTTTTTCAGTTCCTTCATTCAGTAACGTATCTGTTGTGTTAAGAACCTCTGATCCTAACGCTAAAGCTTGTAATAAAACTCTAGTTGTTTCTAAACTCTTAAACATACTACGCGATATTTTATTTGGTACATCACCAAAAGGTTGAATTTCTGTCACAGCTTGTTTCAAACAAGTTTTATATTCCCCGGTAAAATCTTTACTATGCTGATTAATAACAGTATGGTGGTATACAAGAGGAAATAAATCAGTAAAAAAATTAATAATTGACGTTTCAATATTCAAATCTGATAAACCAGTGTCGCCAGTATGATTAATATAATTTCTAATATCAGAATAGAGGGTACTAATCGGTTCCTTGGAAAATATAGACATTTTTGAATACACTTGTTCAAAAAGAAATAATGTCCTATTTTCAGATTGTTGTGCTAGTTCTAAAACATGATCTGAAATAAAAAAGACACATACATAAAATATTTTTTTTTGTAATTTTTAAACATTTGCACACTAATGTAATAGCACATTTTATTGTTTTTTATATCTAAAGAAAATTAATCACATAGACATTATAACAACAACAATAATAATATTAATAATAAATTGAATAATGAATAAATATGTAACACGCGTACTTAGTAATATACTTATAAATTTCATAGAAAAAAAACAAAGAAATATAAATTACTCAAAAAAATAATCTATCAAATGGATGTTTTATCACGTAAAATTTATTGAAAAATAAAATGTATTCATTTATATAAATTCAGAATAACAACGGATGCAACTAGTCTTATGTGGAATTCTAAATGTGGGTGTGAAAGCACGTCTTCTTCTTTAAGGTGAGATCATCAGATTATCGTGCAGAAGAATAAATACAAGGACTTAATACTGCTAACTTAAGTACAAACGTATAGTATTGAATCTTTTATTATAAATATGTTCATTACTGCTATTGCCCCATCTGCCAGGAAGGAAAGTATGCATTTAACTATACAGATTAAATTTATGAAGTTGTTAGTGCTCGAAAACTTTATTAGTTTACTATATGATAAATAGAATATCGTGTTAAAAAAGTGTTGAAATAATTTATAAAAGATAAATATTTGATTTGCAACGCAATTATTGACAATTATTTTAAGTTTAATTGATAAAAAAAAATATTGAATATAAATACTTTGCACAGCAGAGGCTGTTGTAGCAAACAATCCATGTAACGATATAGCATGATGACGCAGGAGGCCCTCCAAATCCTTGCGCACTGCATTTTTTAATTCGTTTTCTATGAAGTCAGAACAACAGTGGCCTCCACAAATTGATCCTAAAAATAAAAAATATGCAAAAAAAATTAAGCAAAAGTATTGTTATAAATAAATCAAAAATAACAAAGAAATAATCAAAATATTATATTGAATATTGATAGGAGAATGATTGGAAAATTTTTAAAATTAACACAAACTTTTTCATTTACATATTTTTAATCAACGTATATGATTGAACTAATATATTTGTAATATATATATATATATATATATATATATATATATATATATATATATATATATATATATATATATATATATATATATATATATATTGAATGGAACATTCGTAACATTACAGAAGATTCATTAATTTCGCCACAGACATGCTTAATTAATTAAATTTAAAGTTGACACGTTAAAAAATAATAGATTAATATAAAAACAATCAAAATAAAGATTACCCCCCTTTGCGATTGTTTTAATTTACTTACTTTTTAAAATTACAATTTAAATCAATAAAATAAAAAGGAAAATAACACATATTAGTATTTATTTTTGTATAGAGTAGGCGTGCAGAATATAAACACCAGATACCAATCATCTAATACTTATAATATAAAAGTCATATAGGAGTGTATAAAAAACAACGGGTGAGCGATAAATATGTAAATAAAAAAAAGATTATGCATGATAAAACGTTTGCAATTCAAGTTGTCTCGTTAAATGATTTGCGCTGTTTAGCGAATGGTCACGTTTAAAAGTGTGATTCAGAAATGAGCATTAAAGGGTTAAATCATCTATTATTATTTTAACGTCAATATAAATATATGATCACTCACTATATGTATACATTTTTTTTATTTAGAATTCAGAAAAAACTACTTAATTAATATTATATAGAGTTTATGCTTTATTACAATTATAAAATAATAAATATTAATTTGTTTTATAACATATAAATATATATATATATATATATATATATATATATATATATATATATATAGAATTTAAAATTAAAGAAAAACATACGAATAAGATATTTATTTAACGATTGATTGGCGCATTATAAGCATTGCGTCCTACACGCGTAAAAGCGCACGCGCACCATATGAAAGGACCACTTCTCAAAATTGTATTATAAATTCTAAATATTAAAATAAACATATAAAAATAAATTGAAATCGATATGTGAAAAATGTATGTTTCGAATTGTACTTTTACTGCTTCTTCTAAAATATCGAAATTAACTTGTTTTTTTTAACATTTCCAGAAATTAAAGAATTTAATGGCGTCTTTTCAATACATTATTAATTCATATGTAAATAGTTGACTGTCAATATACATATGACAAAAAAAATATTACTGTACTAACAACTACTCATTTATCATTGCATATATAGCAATTACAATTCGAACGTTCACCTCGTTTGATTTGTTAAAAAGAAGCCTTGAAAATATGACACAATACTTTGGTATCATCAATAGCACTCAGAAGTGATTCATCGTAAAATGTTAATCATTAAAAAACATGTTCAATAATTGCAAGTATATACGCATTAATAGATGGGTCAAATGAGAACTAACATTTCTGTTACAATATTTATAACAGCGTATATTTTTTATATATAAAAAAATCTTCGTCTTCTATTGGAAGTTGAATTGGAAACTATTTAACCCAATAATAATAGTGAACTTAATAAGAATGTAATTATACTACATATTTTTCAACTCTCGGAAAATTATTGTAGAATCTTATTGTATAAAGAATTAAACATTTTAAATTCTATATGATTAGTTAAACATTTCATTAGGAAATTCGAGTAGTTTCTCAGCAGATTTTTTTTCAGAAATACTAATACTAAATTAGATTAAATTATTATACATACATTGGTATATTGATATTAAAATGTAAAAAAAACACTTATACATTTTTGATTCATTTAAACACGTCATTTAATATTTGCCAAAATTTGTTCAACATAAAACGATAATACATTTTTTATCTGAAAATCTTAGAAATGTCGAGTATACAGATTTATGTCAACTATTGAAATACAATAATTCTTTTATTTCATCAGATATAAATGATTTATTAATAAAAAGTAGAATACATATATATATATATATATATATATATATATATATATATATATATATATATATATATATTATACATTAAAACTGAATTCTAGTCGCCATCGAAAATTTCCCTAATTACACCAAACTTCTTTTACAATTATTTTATTCCTACAATTTTTATATGTAAAATGGTATTATTAATTTAGTGCACTGTCGATATTCCTATTTTTTGTGATTACTTAGATTGCTAAGTTAGACTCAAGTAAGTAAACCTTTTTCCCAAAAAATTTTTTTTTTAATTTGCAAATCCACAAAATACGCAAAACTCAAATTCAAGTCTATTGCTGTCTTTATAATCGATTTTCTTATTTTTAGATGGTTACTCAGACGCAGTTCGATGCACCGTCGCGTTGTTTTCCTCGTTACCATCTCACACTGGCAAATTGCCACACTAAATCATAAAATGGTTGGCGATTTCTGAACGTAGCAGCACGCTATTGCAAAAAAAAAGAAGAAAGATTTACGATGTTTCTGACGCGTTATATAATACTAGATTATTCCAAATGATATAATTAAAATGTAAAACATTTTACTCTAGCGAAGCTATACATATGAATTTGAAGTGTTCTAAATACTATATGGTACACTTGAAACTGTCGGTGGATTATACAATTCGACCGCAGTGTAATTGTATTCATTTTTCTAAAAGCGATTATTATTAACGAGAATGATATTTATAGTGTGAGCATTTTCGCAAAGTCGATCGCATTATATTTAGAGGCAGACGGACGACATTAACGCTTCGAACGATGCGTCAAAAATAAATTAACCAAGTCACTGGACTATAAGAAACATTCATGACAGTATATATGCACGCACTTACATCACACATTTTGCCATCAGTTTTCATCTTCAGCAAGTCACCATCCATACATATGGCATTTTCTATATAAATAACATTACAACAAAAAAATGACGATTCTGACTTATTGCTTTCATTTGAATTAACTAAATTTAAATTTATAATGTATACTAAAGTTGCGATTCTAAATTATTACAATAAGCTATTCACACGATAGGCATATATGAAAGTAATTCGTGTTATAAAATAAAATTAAACATAATTAGCGAAAAACTTTTCAATTACTACTTTTTTTTTTCATAGAATACTTAAATTCGAAAATTAATTAAATAGAATGAAAAATTTTTGCGAAGTTGCAAAAGTTATATTCATTACTCAATTTTTATATCAAACTGTGTAAGACAAGACCTTTTGAAATTCTAAGTACTGGTTTAATTTTTACGGGGTCGTGTTTTCAGCTCTATGCTCAACCTTTAATTATATTATATCTCTGAAGAATTAGACGGATCGTTACTTTTTTATTATAAGTATTTCAATTTCAAGCATAGAAATTTTTCTCGAAAAAATAATTATATTAAATTATTATAATTACAACATATGTAAAAATAATATGAAGCAGTGTAGATGGTTTAAACTTCCGTATTTATAAAGAAAGTCAATATAAGTAAATGTATTTAACCACTTGAGAATTTAGGTATGAGACCGTATTAATTAAGAATCTAACTTTTATTTTAGGTTTTTATAAAGGAATTATCCTTAATGAACTATTTAACTGCAATAAAGTAATCACGATACAACTATATGTAGTTAATATGGTATATATCTAGGAATCAAATTTAACATAATTTGCCGAGCCACATTTATAATTGTCCTAAACCATGTGTAACCCACGGGTATCTCTGATATAAGTAAGATAAAAGCACATTTTAAAAGAAACACTTAAAAAAATATTATTTCAATATCATAAATATTAGGACTGAAAATTCTATTTGCACAAATTAATTCCATGATTTCAATATATTTCCCTTTATAGAGAGAATTCATTTTATAACATATTTTTCTTGATACACTATTAACACTATATATTTAATATTTATAGACTGCATGTTCAAATAACTAATACATATGTGACAAGGCAACATTTGCGAAATAAATTAAGTTCATGGTATGCGCTGAATTGTTGATTGAAAATTCCAAGAATTATTTTCAGTGTGGTCTTTTTTCCATAATGTAAACGTGTATAGACTTCGTAAATAAATATTTGTTGAATATTTAATATGTATTAAACTAATGCATTTATTATATATATGTAAATTTGAACATTTAGTTGTCTTTTGGATGTGTTTTGTTTGTGAATTATATAGTATTGATAGTAATGCATTCCTACCTAGCTCATATAACTCAATCATTACAATGGAAACGGATATAACTTATGAATATATGTGTAATGAGATCGAGTGGCACAGTTTATTATCGCTGCAATAGTTACAATTTTAAAATCTTTATTATAAATTAATAATATATAAACATCAATTTAAAGTACGATGACACTTGTAATTCTTACGACTGAATAACTATTTTTAGTCAATCAGCTATTTCACTGTAAAATAGCAGAAAAGAATCAGAATTGTTAATAATTATTTCAAAATAATTGTATTAGCATTATATTTTTCTATTATAAAATTCATTTATTAATATATCTCCGTAAAAGTATAAAAAGTATTTGATTTTTTTATGATTTACAATCGTAATTTATTACTTTCAGTGAAAACTAAGATTGTCAATAGTCTCCACTTTTTTACAAATATTCCAAGTCACATTATTTTAATATCAACTCAATAAATTCCGTATATGATAAAGTAAGAAAATTTGATAATATGCAAACTATCTACATAATTGCTGGATTACAGGAACATACCTGTTAACCAAAAAGAGCAATTGTAGACTGATCTAGAACTGTATTTTTTACATATTATTTTATTATCATGTGTTATAAATATGCCACATTTCAAAATAAAATAAAAAATAGACTAAAATGAGTGGAGACATAGATATAAATAAAATAAAATATTTACAAATATATATATATATATATATATATATATATATATATATATATATATATATATATACATATATATCGAAATTATTATTATGTGGAATAATTTTAATAGTCAAATTGACAATAATATTAAAGATCCTTCAGTTTTTCCAGCTTCATTGAATTAGTTTTTAAAGAAACAAATATAAACTGGTACATAGAACTCTCTTACCTCATCAGTAACTAAAAAATGATTTAAATTTAAGGTAGAATTCCTATTTTATATATAAATCTTAGTTGTTTAGATGCAATTTGTCTAGAAATATATATTTTTAATCCTCGAATTATTATATACCCATATTTTTTTTTTCGAAACAAAATAACAAAAATATTTACTCGCATAAACGGGAAATTATTTATTTTTTATAAATTAATGAAAAAAAAACCTACAGAGTATTTCCTTTATTTAGATCATTTAGTCCTAAAAACAAAATCGCGTAAACAGTGAAACAGGTCAACACCACATTCCTTCTTATACTCGATCATATTTATGGATGTCATTCATTTCAGTGACCTTTTCAATTTTTATGAGACATGTGTTTAAAACATTGTGTTGAATGTATCGTAAGTGTGACCCCGGCGGCGGCGGCGTTCCAGCAGATACATATTGATGATAATACAAATGTTAAGTTATAATAGTAGCTAAATTAAATATATATATATATATATATATATATATATATATATATATATATATATATATATATATATATATTAAATAATTTATTTTAGTGACTTTTGGTATAAATCTGTTTCTTGTTTTCAAAATTATTCACAAATTAAACAATAACATTAACCATAAATATGATATTGAAAGAACAAAGTCCTTTGCCCCTTTGACTGCGCCAATGTCAGATACAATCAAATAATAGACAATATTGATCCATCATGTTTTTTTATGAGTTGCTTATATACGAAATACTAAATAATGTTTGAGGTGTATATGCAAATTATCGATGAAATTGATATTCGCCTGTCGTTTGGATTTGATTTAAATGTTAGTCACATTTTTGGAGTTGTTTCAATTTGTGGACATCATAAGAAAGACTGATGTCAGTTGATATTATTTTATGATTGAATCGCGAAACAGTTTACATATCATTATAATATACATATAAGTTAGTTATGTTAACTAATTACTGCATTTTTTCGATAAAATAAATATCATTTTACATATAAGTTAGATTTCATCTGTAACCTTAATACAAAATTGCAATTAGAATTAATTTAACAGAGGTCTGAAATTTCCAAATAATATATTTTCATAAGTAAAATATTTGAATGAAAATTATCTGAGTGTTTTTAAAAACCGCGTGATCTAAAATAATAATACAAAGAATTAAAAAAGATGCAAAAATCATATTCAAATAAAGTCAACAATTAGTAAACATAACATAACAACAATTATTATTATAATAATATGTAAACTGTTTCTTGATTCAATCATAATAAAAATATTAAATGGCGCCAGTCTTTCTTTGGAATGCTATAAATTAAAACGACTTCAAAATGTGACTAACATTTAAATCGATTGTAGACAACACGTGAATATTAATCTGGTTAATAATTTACATATGTACTTCAAACCTAGTTAATGGATGAAGAATTCATAGATAAATACAAAGATTTATTAAACGTCAACACTATAATACATATTGATAATTTCCACACGGCATACAATGGGTATAAAGTAGTCACCTTTACATGGATATATTTGATATTCCTAATAAAATTAGCCTGACTTTGTAATTTGTTTTCTAATTACTAATGAAATACCATCAAAAGCAAAGTAATGAATTCGGAAAAACATAACAAAACTAAACGGGTTTCTGCTAGACAATTGACGTTTGTAAATATGCATAATACACGTATTTGATATATTGAACAATAACTTAAAATGACCAATGACAAATATATAAAAACCACAATGACGTAAATAAATGTAATATTATAAAAATAAATATATAAAAATATATTTATTAATGTGATAATCATTCTTAAGGACGTAACGTAAAATAATTAATTAATTATAATAATTAATTGTAATAAGTGTACACTGATATGTCAATATTATTTTTTTAGCTGTAAGCAATATTGTACTAATGATTTTGATTTTTTCCGCCTTCCTGTCATATTCATTTAAAAGTCCTTTTAAATACAATTTTCAAACAAAAATATTATTTGAAAATTGTATCTTCTGTTATAAGTGTTAAAATATAATGTTTTATTCTATATCAACGGTTCCCAATTTTTTTTACCTAATTATCTCAGTGTGTACCCCTAACACATACACACACACATATATATATATATATATATATATATATATATATATATATATAATTTATTAATTGTAGTCAATATTATAATTAATATAATAATAAAAATGTTATGAATATGAATTACCAACGCGAGAGAAAAAATATTTTAGACAAACGTAATTATAATAGGAATAATTTGATGTCAACTTTATCCTTTCTACCGGAAATATTTAATTGTATATTAATTATAATTTGGAATCATATTTAGAATATTAAAATTAAAAAAAAACATTTTATTCGGTAAATATTCATGAAACATATATAAATAAAATAAAATATTTTATTGATATTTTACCAATATTTTACTGAACAAAAAAAAAACTTAATAAATTTCATAGCGAAATTTTGAAATTTCATTGCCATTTATTTAATTAGTTTTAATCATTAAAATGAAAAAAAAAACTGGACTTCTTATAAATACCAACAATATGATTCGAAGGCGTTCTATAATGTACTTTGTTGACAAAATAAAGAAAAAGGAAATATTTGACCATTTTTGTGGCGCATTCTTGTTTATACTTGTTTGCAGCTGTTGAATCGAATTATAAGAAGCTGTTATACGAGATATCATCACCATGAACAGATCACGAAAGATATTACATCTATTAACCTACATTGGAAGTTTTAAGGAATTATCTTGAAATAATTATATATTTGTGCGCTAATTATCAAACATTAAAAGGTTCAAAAGTACATGAAACTGCGTCTGCACGATGAGCCAATGACCCTATGAAATAACTTAATAAAATGGACTGGCCTGCATTCCTCACCCATACTACTACGTGGCATTCCTCAAAATCACTTGCAACGAAATTGACCCAGGCTTTAATTTTATCTGTACTAGGTCATGGAAATTATATATATATATATATGTATATATATATATATATATATATATATATATATATAAACTTTAATGCGAATTCAATGATTAATAAATAAACACTCAAAATTGCATAAAAACTAAATATTTTTATGCGAAAAAAGATGTTTTATCGCAAAGCTATAAAATTTTTAAAGATAATTTGAATGAGGTTTTAGATAATTATTCCAAACAATAGTCTCTAAAGTTTATATCAAGACGATTACTCAAATTTCATTACAGAAAATGTCAAATCAAGGTTGCTTTTCTTTTTTGAAAAATAATTATTGTATTCTTCATATTGTTAACTATAATACAGTAAGTAGAATGAAGTAGCTCAATTTATTATTATACATATCGTTACTATTTCATAACATCTAATATTAAAATGGAATTTAAAATCACACCGACTAGTTTTTTTATCTACAAATATCTATCGTATGGCTCTCTCAGGTATAAATTTACAAAAAGATGTCTAATAACTGGATTCGCCCACGATCGATGCAATCGTTATATAGAAATGAATGACGAAATGTATATGTTACTAATATTTTATATATATATATATATATATATATATATATATATATATATATATATATATATATATATATATATATATATATATATTTAATTGTAAGTTTCATACAGTAATGTATACGTTGCTCATCAGTAAATATATAAAAATATTTTTAGTTATTAAAAATATAAACATAGTTATGTACATAACGTATTAATAATAATAATAAAACAAAAATGTTTTGCCATTTTTATATTTAAAACGTAAATTAGTAATAGGTATGTCTATGTTTAATTTAAAATTATTTTATACATAAATTATATAATTTACACAAAAATTATATTCATAATCTTTTACACTATCAAAAATTTTTAAATTATTAATTTCAGTAAAAATATCATCACAATATAAAGTAAAATCGTGACCTTCGTAAAATTGGGAAAACACTAATGAACTTTAGAAAATGACGATTGAATTGTAAGAAAGCTATGTAGCTAAAATTTGCAAAATAAATGTATGAGAACATAGCGACATTTATTATAACTTCATTACAATCGCTTAAATGAAATTGCAAATTCTACATTACGCGAATTAAATTAAAACATGCTACGAAAAATATTGGTGTTCTATGCAATTGTTTTTTTAGAAGTGGAGACTTTTTTTTCTGCTTTTGGAAAAGTTTAATTTTATGATATTAAATGAATTTATATCAATAATTTACGCTTCAAAAAAAGAGAATCACTGTGTTAACAAACATAAAGTCACACATTCGAATAATATATGTATTAGTATTTTTATCTGATTATTCAATGATTAACAAGGGTGAGTAACACGTGGCACGCGGGCCGCATGCGTTTTTAGAATTGAATTTATTTTATCGACTTTTTCGACTTCAATCGACAAATTAAAGAGAGGAGAAACTCTACATTTTAACTGTATTAAAATAATTTAAATCACCTTAAAATTTAATTGTTTCAATTTGTTTCGCAATTTTCTATTTGTAATTCAAAAATTTCAAAGTCGTAGAATAAGTCGATAAATCACAGTTTCACATGACTGTATATATATATATATATATGTGTGTGTGTGTGTGTATTCACCTTATTTTTTTATCACAGTAGTATATGCGGCCCGCCAAAAAAATTTAAAATTTGAATTGGCCCTTTGACCCAAAAAGGTTGCCCACCCTTGATTTATAATATTATATAGATTAGGGGTAGCCAACTGATCGATCGCGTGTAATGTCTTGACTTATGGCCGTTTACACGGACATAAGTGTTTTATGACAAATGAAATCATAACATCTCTATATAATGCTTGCCTAATTTGAATTAATAAATATTGTTAACAATTATTCATGTTATTTTAATTCCCCTGGATGTGAGTTTTAGATTTAAACTACGCATATGATAACAAGTCGATCGTGACACATTTTTCAAATAAAAAGTCGATCTTACGTACACAAAAGTTGGCTTCCCCTGATATAGATGATGAATCATTGAAATGTGAAGTACATAAATCTACAATTTATATATTTAAATTGCAACGATTAGATTTTTTCACAATTATGAAAATTAAAGTTTACAAATTTTAAAATCAAAATAAAAAGGATGCAATTAAAATATCGACCGTTTAATTTTTTACAAATTCGTATAATCTCTAAATATGTAGGTAATTTTTATATATTTCGGTAAGCAGTGTTATTTAAATTAAAGAAAATTGTAGAGTATATCTATATTTAAATTATAGTGATAAAACTAAAACAAACGTTCTTACTACTAGACAATTATTCGAGTCCATTGACCATTTGCATATATTTTTTGCGGCTCTTTTGCGGCCATTAACGTATATAAAAAAAATCGAACTTGTTTAAAAAAGTCAAATCAGATTTTGTCGTAGTACGCATAATTTATAATAGATTACAGACAATCGTATTATTAGTAATATTAATAAAAAGTCAAAAAATATTCCAAAAAACTACGAAATAGATATCTTAATTAAAATAGAGCCATATTTTAATAATAGATTTTTCATATCTATAGAATTTTAATAGCTATAAAGCAATTATACAGCTATAAAGGTTTTATTGAAAATCTGTAATCTAAATTAACAAAATAGTTTTTAGAATCTTGCTGCAATCAATATTACATGATTCTATAGTCATGCAATATTGATTGCAAGATTTTAAAAACTATAAATTAATGCTTTTAATCTCTATATTAAAATCTTAATTATAAATACAATAAAATTTTAAATTTTCTAATTACTAAAATATTTTTTTATATTCACATTGATTTCTATAAACAACTAAGAAATTCAAATTTCAACAACATAAAAAAATAAAAAGTTAAAACTATAAAACTTGCTCTAGAATTAGGTCTCCATTATTCGAAACATACCGTAATTAATTTTTATTTTAAAAAAACATAGCAGCATTTCGTAGTGGCATTTTGAAAACTTGAGAATTTAAATATTTAAAAAAATAAAGTATTTTAGTGTCTAATGCTAAATCATTCCTTTAATTTTCTCAAACATAATTTAATTCTCTAAAATCAAAAATCAAAAAGTACTAAGATATATTTAATATCATATATTAAATAATAAATTTACTAATATAGGAGATTTTTAATTCATTATTACCATTTTTTTTCTATTGGTTTATACAAATATACATGTAAAGCTTGTAAATACCAGGAACTTAAAAAAACTTATTTACTATTTTAGTTCTAAAATAGATGGGGTCTATAAACATATCAAAAGAATACAAAAATGTATAAATTGAATGCAGATAAATTCAATTTGAACGTCAAATTGAATTTATCTGCATTCAATTCGCCGGAAAATTCGGCGAATTTAAATTCTAGAAGGGAATCCAAAGATTTTAAACGAAAAAATCTGAATAAAATGAAAATATAATATAAAACTATTTTTAAATTATATAAAATACATGAAAAATATAATTATATAGATTGAAAATTTACCTATTATATTATCATTTAAATAATATTACAAATATAAGAAATTAAGTTTTGAAATATAATCTCACACATAATAGATTAAAACCATAATCATAGTATAGAAATCTTTCATTTAAAATGCATAATTGCATTAAATATATTTATGTATGAAAAAAAACTGAAACAATTTTTTGTCATTGATATATAAAGTTTTTTGATACTTTTGATGGATAATCTGACATAAATTAATCACCTCGATTAAATCTTAAATTACGAAAAAAAACTTTTATTATGTTTATAGTCGAATTATTGGAGAACAAACCATTCGCAACGAGCTCTTAGTGAAATTAAAAATCCAAGTATTATTATTAATTGCAAAAATATAATGTCAACTCTAAAACAAGGGTCGATAACTTGCGGCCCTTTGAGCCTTTTGCGGAACCACCAAAGCATCAATATAATTTTAGAAAAATGAACAAAGTTAAAAGGTGAGCATGCCGAAATGTGACCAGTGACAATGGTGAAACCACCAATTCTTTCTTTAGAAACGTATAATTAAATAAAATTAATTAAAATTTATATATAAGAAACATTTTAGATTTTTCGGAAGGCACGAAGAAACCAACAGAAGATTATTACTCTTAAATTATTTTATTGCATTCAAAATTCATCTTTGTTAAATGGTTGTAAAGATATCTTTTAAAAACACCTTTTAAAATGTATAGACTTATATAACAGTAAGCGGTTACCGTGTAATTTGTCCAAATTTGAACGAAGTTTTACGCGTACAATGCAATCGCGAAAAAAATGATCAACTTAAAGTGTAAAAAAATTGTATTATTAAATATTGAGCGCTAGTTGATAGGTTTCGGGATATTTGTCGAAACCTCCTTTGAGAACTTTTTCATAGGAAATCAACAGAATTACGCAAATTATGAACAGAATATTTTCAATGAAGAAATTTATAAGGAATATTCTGTCTTTGAACATCTTTTCAGTTTGAGAAATAGTTTTCAAGTTGTAAGCGAAAAACTGAAAGATGGTTAAATTTTGGGTTATTTTCAATAAATATGAGAGGAAGCTCCCTCTTTGAAGGGTGTAGCTTTACGTGTTCATTTTTAGCTTATTATTTAAAATGTGTTTTCAAAAAGAAATTTCACGATATAAAAAAATCATCAAAAATGTTCAATTTGACCTGGAGTAATATTTATACATATGTAATTGGAATTGTATTTTCTTTTTTTTCCTTTTAAGTATTGTATAATTTTTGTTTTCTGACATTATTGTTATTATAGCATAAAAATATATTTTTTTAATTACTTTTTAATAATATTTATACTCGTATATGACATAAAAGCACTATTGAAATTACATTTGAATATGCAGTCCACATAAAAAAAATATTTTGAAAATGGCCCGCCGTCCGACAAAAATTGCTGACCCTTGCTCTAAAAGAACATTGTATTTATCGATAAAAAAATGTGATTTCGCCACATGGTACTGCCAAATCACATATAGCAAGTAAAAAAATAAATCTTGTTTGTTTATTCACTCACTGCAGATCTATCTTCAATTATTTTTTTTCTTTCAGATACAGATACGATAGTTTAATAAGCGGTCGAATTAATTTTATAATTCAAATTTTTACGCGAAAATAATTGTTAATTTGTTTTAAATATTAGAAGCCATATTTAATAATAAAAACGATGTGATAAAATAATAATTTAATATATAAAAATGAAAAAAAAATATAAAAATATTTGATTGAACATAAATTAATCTTTAAAAGTCGATTCGTGATATCGAAACATTTTTATAATTAATAAAAGTAAAAATGAGTCGAAATTTTAAAATTAATTATCTGAACGAGTGCCAATTTTAAATTATAACGAATGAACGATATGATCTCACGATTTTTATAATTGTTCTTATTGTGATTTATTACATCACGTTCAAAAAATTTATTAACACGTTTACATCTAAACGTCTCGATGATATAAATTTAAAATTAGTCAAATAAACTATACGAAGCACATAAACGATATTTTTTGGATTGTTTAAAGCGCGCGATAACTTTTTCGCATGCGCTGACAAATATTCAAAACAATTTTTAAAATCGAAAGTTAAAACTAGAACCATTTTTAAATACAATCATTAGGGTTATGAATGTAAATAAAATAATGAGAAAGTTTATTTCTAAAGTTTTGCTACGAAAAAATTATTTCATATTATTGACATTTTAACCCTTTGCACTCGAGAGATGCCGTTCGGTCATTGCTTGGATTGATTATTTATGTTAATTTCTTTGTAAGGAATTCCCATACTTTCTGTATAATATTATGAAGTGTAAAATGACACTATTTTAAATAGAGATAAGATTTTCTCATCTTAAATTAGTCAGCGATCGGACTGCATTCTCGATATCTAAAGTTTTTTTAGTTTAAACTTGACAATCTGAACGGAAGGTTAAAATTTTTATTTTCATAAACATAGAACGATAAAATGGCTGCGTAGATAATCAGTATATATCTCAATATATTATTTTTAATAAAATTTTTGAAATTTCTGCATTTCTGGTGCGAAAACTTTTTTTTAATTTGTTCAATAAATTCATATATTCTATTCGAATAAATATATAATATAATTAAAATAGAAAATTACAAGATTCGGAGAGTATAAAATTTGGCCAAAAAAAAAAAAGGTGCGAAACGTCTCGAACGAAAAAAGGGTTAAAATATAAACGTGGACGTCTTTCGTCGATAGAAAACGGAAGTCGTGAGAAATTCGACCGATGAAAAGTTAGATACGTTATTATCACCGCCAAACAATTATAAATGAAAACATAAAAGAGAATCATTATATATATATATATATATATATATATATATATATATATATATACATATATGAAAATCGTAAAAATGAGGAATGGAAACGAAAAACGAAGGACAAAAGAAGTCGGTCGTCGGCCCGAAACCGAACGCCAACGCGCCCGCCGCCTCTATCGTGACGGTCGCTTTCTCCACCTCCGTTTGCGTCTGCAAATCGATTCGTCGTAAAAGCTTTAGGACGAGCTTTTCAAAAAGCTACATATATATAAATATATATATTTATGTATATATATATATATATATATATATATATATATAAATATATATATATATATATATATATATATATAAATATATATATATATATATATATATATATATATATATATATATATATATATATATATATATATATATATATATATATAGGAAAGAAACGTGAAAAAATATAAATAAAAAATGTCGTCTCTGACCTGATGATGGCGGACGTTGGCCATAATCGAAATCGTCGACGTTCCTCGTCCCGAGGAAGATCCGCAGACCGGAACAAGTGTCGGCCTCGACGGCCGCGGTGAACGCGAAAGTCGTGAACACGAACGCGATAAGGATGAACGCGAGCGCGAAGGCGCGGTCGATCATTGCGGCGCCCGTTTTTACCAAACCATAACCGCAGTAAAAAATAAAAATAAATAAAAAAGCGACGGACAGACGGATTGGCGACGACCGCAACGAGGCGGACCCGCGACCTGCACGCGCACAACGCACGCACACACGTCCACGCACCGCCAAAAGGCCGTCGCGACTGTCGCGACTTGCGACAGACCGCGATAAAGCCTCGTTCACATCGTGGCCGCCGTCGCGATCGGCGTTTCTAAAACTGCGGCGCGTTCTCGTCGCCATTATATATATTACTACTGTTTAGTGTTTTTTTTTATATTATATAATGGTGTTTAGAAAAAAACCAACAACATGTATATATATATATATATATATATATATATATATATATATATATATATATATATATATATATATATATATATATATATATATATAAGACGATCGGATTGAACAAGTAACATTTTATAAATACTTGGGAATATATATCACAACAATCCTATAACTACAAAAAGGAGATTCGTTCAGAATAAAACAAGTTAAAACGCATTTTATAGTCATGAAAAAGTTTTTAACATTGAACTGCACAAGTATATAACTAATAATATCGTATACATGTTTTTTTCCATTATTTTATATAGTGCCGAAATATAGACGCTAGACTCAGGAAATGAAAGACTTCCGGAAGCAATATCTCGTACCGACAAAGTAGCAACGAATAAGGAGGCTTCGAGAAAATTAAAAAAAAGACAACAGAAATGCTGAAAACGGTAAAATGAAGAAAAATGCAATATCTCATACTTTAACGCAATGATGAAAAATATAAACAAAAACTAATATATAGATTTCAAACGATGAAAAATTGTCTATCTAAATACAGCTAATTCTCGGATTATGATCACTTCGACACGACCGTTCGCACGTATGACGAAAAAAATCATATATATATATATAAATAATATAATCTTGTACGCTTCTGACGATTGATTTCCGATCTGAAAAATCTTACTTTCAAAATAATCGATTTCAGTACAGTTTGAGAACCAACGTCAGACTGCAATACCTGTTTTACTGAATGAGATTCTCGAATGGGACCCGATGGAATGTAACATTTTTGTTCTTTTTTATGTATAATTTGACGATGCGGATAAATTTTTTAAATATTTGTATAAAAGTAGAAATATTTTTTTTTTAATTGTCTATGTTAAATTTCGTCATAAAACGATATAATTAAATAGAGTAAAACCAAATGTAAATCACACTAGATAATAATATTTCATAGTTTATGTCTAACGATTTTATTTATTTACCTAAACAAAGTATAAAATAATAAAATACAATTACCTTTACTTTTCATTTTCAAATTAAAACACTATGCAATAAAATATATTAGACGAGATTTGATAAAAACGGTTAAAAATATTAAAGTTACGAATTCACTGATATATTCTTGGAATCTGTTCATATCTTTTTAACGAAGCAATTTAAAAATTTAACTCAAATTACATTAATGTTTTTATCAATTTCAATTTTTTATTATTAAATTATTTTAACTTAAATATACAATCTTCAAGTAGAGAATGAATAGATTAGCTTTGTGAACACAATGCTTAATACGCTATACAACTAATTTAACTAGCACAATCAAAAGTTGAAATTGAAGTAGATATTCAAATTTAAGTGGATTATTATATCGTCAATAAAAAAGAAATCCAAGGAGTCGTAATATATAACTACATTTAGTTGTGTTCAATTTGTGACAAAATATTTAATATTTTTTTTACGTAATTTTAATCTTTTATTATTATCAATAAAACACTTGCAGATGAAATGAAAAAACAAATTCCAAATTAAGAATTGAAAAACACCATATTGAACAAAATTTTTCTAATTGTGAAAAATCATTAATTTATATAATTATTATCATGTCTTAAATAACGTATATTTCATACAAATAATTAACATATCACTGTTATTCAATCGACTATGAATAAAAGGGGAATTTTTTTTTTCATAACTAAATAATTCAATATTATTAGAAAATAAAAAACAATTTATCATAGTAGACAATTATCTAAAACAAATCAAGTTGACAAAAGTAAGTTTATTAAAAATGCATAAAAACACCAAACAATTAGAAATTAATTAAATATACAAAATTACAACATAGCTTAAAGTTAACATTAAAACACATGTATATTATTTTCTGAATTAATAAAAAAATATTAATATAAAGATGAAATAAAAAGTTCCCGTCATATTGTAACAAGTCAAAAGCAACTATTGGAACAAATTTATTTTAACAAAGAAATTTTACAATTAATGGATATAATAAAGAATTGTAGGACAATTTTTAATCAAAAATTTGATTTGAATTGCTTTAGCACTTTTTTTTTATTGTAAAAGTAGACGCATTAGAAATATTAAATAAATGTAATTTTAGTCCTGGTTTGATTAACTTGCCATACGTTTAATTCTTCATATTCTTCTATGCACATATCAACCTAAAAATATAATACAAAATTATAATATATGCACATACATATGCATTTGTACAAATATGTTGATAAAAATACAAACTTGATTAGGTTTAAAACCTTTCTCGATACACCTTTCAATGACGTCACTAATTTTAGTTGTTTTATTTTTACCAGTCATTTCTCTAATTAAAGAGAAAATCTTGTCAGAAACATTAATACTCCTACAAAATAATAAAAAACGTTATTATAATAGAGAAATAAAATACATTAAAGTATAGTAGACACTAAAAAAAAACACCTTTGGACATTAGGATCATCAACATGTACCAATGATTGTTTAGACATTTCAAGTAACCTTATAGCTTCTTCAATATCTTCTTTCACCACAGCATTAGCTAATCTGTTTGTTTTAAATTATTTATAATATTCAAAATATTAAGATATTTACACATAAAAAAACTCACCGAAGTCGAGCTAATGCTGTTGATAATCGAAGAATTGCTAAAAGATTTCTGGCGGATGTGAAAGTCATATCTCTAGAATTTCGCGCTTCTTTTCGAAGTTCAACATAAGATGCTTAAAAAAAAGTAAGCACAAAACTGTTAATAATAATAAAAATACACGCGTGTATTTATAATTTACATACGATTACATACAAACGATGAAATCTGATAAATCTTCTGGCACATAAGGTTCTTTCATTTTACATAGCGCAATGTATCTCCGCATTAAACCCATGTCTAAAGCTTTTATTTGAAGAGGAGGATGTTTATTGTGAGTATGAACAAAAGTGATATGACGAGCTAATTCTAAATCTTTATCCCTAAAACAAAATGCATAATAGTATGCAATGTAATAAAATAAATATTTTGAAAACTTTTGTATCATTTGCAACAAAGTAAACAACTTCAAACGTATATCACAAACATATTTTGAAATAACTTATTGAATTAAAAATCATCAAAATATAATTATTGTAATAAAATGACTTCTTTTAAAATAATTTTATATTTTTAGAATTATCAATTTGAACAAGATTTAAAATTAATAATGTTATATATTTTCTGTTCTTATTAAAATAATTTATTTTTTTTTATATTTCCAGTAACATATATATAATATAAAAGATCTATATTTCTCGTAATTAATTATTGATTTCTCCAATTTTTTTTCTCCTACATAATATTAAAAAAGAGTGATAATGAGAATACCTATTAGGTTTATCTTGAATTAACCATAATAAATCAAAACGAGAGAGTAAAGCAGCAGGTAACTGAATATTTTGTTCGATTGAACGCTTTGGATTATAGCGACCATATGCTGGATTAGCTGCAGCAAGGATAGAAACGCGAGCATTTAAACATGTCATTATACCAGCCTAAAAATAATTCATTATTTACTTATAATTAAATATTTAAATCAAGGTGAAAATAATAACTTCAATTTTACAACCTTTGCAATGCTTATGGTTTGTTGTTCCATAACTTCATGGATTGCTGTTCTGTCAGTTTCTGCCATTTTATCAAATTCATCTATACAACAAACACCTCGATCAGCTAATACAAGAGCCCCTCCTTCTAAAGTCATCTCTCCAGTAATAGGATCTTTCATAATAGCTGCTGTTAAACCAACTCCTGAGCTCCCTCTTCCAGTTGTATATTGAGACCTTGGAGCTAAACGATCGATATAATTTAAGAGTTGGGATTTCGCAACACCAGGATCACCCATGAGACAAATATTTATATTACCGCGTATCTTCATACCTTCAGGATACCTATAATAACATTGACAAATAAATAATATTTAAAGTCATAAAGATATAATTATAGACCTAACTAACCTATCAATTCCACCAACAAGTAACAGTAGTAAAGCTTTTTTAACATCTTCATGACCATAAATTTCAGGAGCTAAACTCTGGGCTAAAGTAGAATAAAACGCATCATCAGTAAGTGCTGCTAATTCTTCCTCAGTAAAACTTTGTGCAGCAGCTTTATCATCGGTATTATTTAAAGATGTAATAACCTATAATAAAAAACGAAAATGAAACTAAAATATGAAATATTTAATAAATAAATTAGAAAAATAAATAAAATACATGAGCTTCCAAATATGTTTCACTTAGCAGTCCACTGACAATTTGACGGAATCCAGTTTTAAATAATGGCAGAAATATTCCTGTAACGCTAATATGATCACCTGGTTGAGCATGCCGAGTAGTTTCACCCCTACAATAGACAGTTAACGACCTTGGTATATGACCCACGGGAACTTGATCAGACTATAATAGCAATATATAGTTATATAGATATTTTATATATAATCCACAAATGAAATAGTTCATAAAATAAAGTAGTACATGTTCTTGGATTTTAATTTCTTGGAATTTAATGAATCGAGAACCTCGCGTTTGCAAGTACAATCTACCACCAGATTTGTTAACTCTGCAGTCATCAGTGATACAAGTACCCAATGGCATAAATGTCATAGAATGAACGGGTTGATATGTTTCAGCACCACATTGGTCGCATGTATATGTTGCTACATACATCATTGGCTTTACTTCTGTACACCGAGTGACTATACCTATAATTTAAAGCAAACATGTTATATACTAAATTATTTATCATTTTATAATCGAGTAATATAATAATATAATCACCTCTCACAGTGACTAATTTCCCAATATTTTCAGCCTTCACATCACGAATTGGTAGTGATTTATTAGTAGAAAGATTTTTGAAATAAACTTCACTGTAAATATAAAAATATGTAACAATGAAAAATTATAAAAAATTGAAGTTTCTTTCAAAGAAATTAATAGTTTTTAACTGAATTAAATATTGTACTTACTATCTGCGAATTAATTCTGGTGGATATTTATTTCGAGGATCTCTTTGTTCTCCCACATGTCTATTTTGAGATTCCAACATCAATCGATGTTCAATATATACATCCAATGCATCTTTGGCTAAAATCTAAAAAGCATATAAATTTTAAAAACTCAGAATTTAACAAATAAATTTATTTCATAAATTATCTTACTTCTTTTTCTTTATATTGTGGTAATAATTCATAAATTATATCAGAAACCATATTTATGTATCTTTTAGTGTTTTCGATAATCGCTTCTGCAAGTTGATCATTGTAATCGTGCACATCATCCAGTTCAATCACCAAACCAATCTAAGTTTCACAAGTAAATATAACAGTTATAAAAATGGATATATATAAAATTAATTCTTAAAAAAAATAATAAATTCAAAAATTATACTTGTTCACGATGAGCAATTTTTGTAAGTTGCATAGCATATTTAAATATTTTTTGGTTGTCTTCATTTACAGAACAGAATTCAACAATGAATGACGTCAATGCCTCTGCAAAATAAACATACCAAAAATTATTTTATACGATCGAAGTTTCAAATACAACAAACAAAATTTTTAATATGTATTTTCAAAAGTTCAGGCAAAATGTATTAAAGAAATTGACAATACATTTAACAAGAAAATGCAGACCGACACTGCGATTAGAAAACAATATGGTAAATTTCATAAGATTTTCTAGAACTAAAAATAATACAAGTATTTAAAATTATGTATTGTTCAAAAAATAAACGAATTTCGGATTCAAAAACGTTTCCAATGAAGAAGAATCAATTATTACAACGAACAGAATAGTTAAACAAGTGGTTAGCTTATTCTAGTAATAAACAAATCAAAAGTTTCATATTTCTATATCTAGAAATTTTTCCTTTAATTAAGACTAATACGTAAATAGATTATTAAGATGAATTTAAATTAAGTTAAGAAAGAAAAATGATATACCTTTATCGGCAACGAAATCCCTGCCACCCATAGCGACCATTTTGGCGCGAAATGCCGTTGCGTACAATCAACGCTTGCGCTGCTAACGACACATATCACTAAATATCCCCTTTTCATTGTATATAAATATTTTCAATTAAAATGTTCATTTTCTAATAAAAATTTCAACAAATAATCAATAAAATAACGCATTTATAAATTATTATTTTACATGTATACATTTTTTTTAAAAAACAAATTTATTTAAAATTATTTTTTTATAATTTTAAATTATAATAATTCAACATTTAGACTTTCTCAATTTTTGAAACATAGAATATCAATATTCTCTTTTTTAAAAATGATTTATAATTTTAATAATAAAAACCGTACTTATTATATTTAATGTATATAATTTTTTAACTTAAACATTGGCATTGAATTTTTCAAATAAATTTTAAGATTAAAAAATTGTAAAGAATTCTATTAAGATTTTGAAAAGATTTAGTTATATATAAATAATAATATTCACAAATAAATTTCAACTCTACTCATCACTGAAAGTATTATTTTCCTATTAGTTTTAGTTTCAGATGAACAATTATATATATATATATATATATATATATATATATTTGTAAAACTATATTCAAATTTATTTTTTATTCAAATATATCCAGGGAAATGTAGAAATAAAATAAACGGAAATCTCTACAAAGAGCGTTATTTGGTAACAGGTTCCAGTTGACTGGTTTTGGCGCGCTGTCAATGTGCTGAGCTTCATTTCATACGTATTGTATTGTAAAATTATTGTGGAGTTAAAATTATACTCGTAGTTTAATAATGGATTCCTTATCAGGTTATTAAATATTATGAGTTTATGATAATTAGTAAAAATCTAAATTCACTTTATCAGTTAATCTTTTAATTTCTGTTTCAATTCATAATTATATGTTTTACGAAAAAAATCATTGAATTATAAATTGAATATCATTATTTATGGATTTACAGAAAATCGTTTCTTATTTGATACTGATTTTACCTATATTTAATGTTTTAACAACCAAAACTTGATTTCCAGTTGGACGTTCGAGACGTCAAAAAATCGATAAACATGGGAGAGCTTCCGCTTTAGAAAAATTAAAAAAGTTAAAATCTGCTGGTTTAAAAAGAAAGTATGATGTTACCGAAATGGAGAATGTATATGATGTAGTTGATGAATCTGAATACACAGAACACGTTCTTCAGAGACAACGAGATGATTGGATTGATGATGATGGTATAACATACAGATATTTTTATTGAACTTTATTTTTTATTCACACACACACACACACACACACACACACATATATATATATATATATATATATATATATATATGTAGAACGTTAATATTTTAATTTTTAGATGGATGTGGTTATGTAGAAGATGGTCGTGAGATTTTTGATGATGAGGTTACAGAGTTTCATAATAAAAGTAGTATTAAAACAGAAACCCAAGCAAAGAAACGAAAAGCCAAAGTTTCTGCCCCATCTGATTTTGTATCATCTGATAAAAATCGAGGGAATATTCGTAATATGATCTCAAATATGCCTAATAAGAAAAAGGAGGTAAGTATATTACTTTTAATTTTTTTTAGTTATTACTAAAAAAATAATATGAAATAATATTAAATCACTTAAAAATTTGCGATTATGTGAATTTATATGTTTTTTTTAAAGTATAATTTTTTACGTATTTTTAGATTTCTATGGTGAATGATGACCGTATACTCACAGATTTAATGTTTGAAGTTAATAACCAGTCACATAGTATTATACCAAAAGAAAAGCCTTTTGAAAGTTTTTTTGTTGATGAAGCTAAAAGAGATGCTCAAAATTATTTTAAAACTCTCAATCATTCTACTAAAACAGAATGTAGTGTATCAACAGTGATATCTAAAAATATGAAACATGACTCCCAGGTATAATTTAATTATAATTTATTGACGAGCTTCACTTTTTGATTACATATTTGTGTAAATTTTAGATCAAGAAGGATGAAGATTTATCAGAATCAAATGCTTCTATTGAAGAGAAGGAAAGTGGAACAATAATGAAATGTGATGATAAGAATGATAAAAAAATTGCAGTCATTGATAATTGTACTGAAAATATTGAAGAAGTAAACACTCCAGATATTTATGGTCTTAAAAATATTGATTTCGAAGATGAATGCTCATTAGATGGCTTTTCAAAAAATCAAATATCGTGTAATATTGATAATTTAAATTCGAAAACTGTGTTCAATTCTTGTATTGAAGTTAAAAAGGCAACTGAAAATAGTTTGGAAATTAAACCATTTGTAAAGGTAAAGCAAGATATAGTAGATGTTTGGCCTGAAATGTCATCAGTTCCCCAAATTACTAATTGTGATATTACTGATGTTCCTCTGCAAACTCTTGATGATGGATCTAAAGTTTTACGATTTTATTGGTGGGATGCTTGGGAAGATCGTTTCGTTAAGCCAGGCGTAGTTTATCTCTTTGGAAAAGTTTATACAGATTCATCAAATTCGTCAAATGGATCAGTTTCTTGTTGTATTTGCATTAAAAATATTGATAGAAAGATGTACCTTTTACCAAGGGAAAATGTAAGATATTAAGTTTTTTCTTCTTTTTTTTTAACATTTTATATTACATTATATTTTTGAATTTTAGAAACTAGATCCAATTACATTAACACCTACTGATGAATTTGTTACAATTCAAGATGTTTATAAAGAATTTAATGATATGGTTATTGATACATTAGACATTAAAAAATTTCGTTGCAGACAAGTTACTAAAAATTATGTATTCGACATACCTAATATTCCTTTGCAATCACAATATTTGGAAGTAAGATATGCGGTAAGTATTATAATATTATATTTTCTTATATATATGTATTAAAATAATATTAAGAAAAATTTCAGGCTACTTATCCTCTTCCATCAATGGATAAAACATATACTACTTTTAGTCATATTTTTGGATCAAATACTAGTGCATTGGAAATATTTTTATTAGAGAGAAAAATAAAAGGCCCTTGCTGGTTAGAGATAAAAAACCCAGAGTTCGTTACTAACAAAGTTTCTTGGTGTAAAACTGAGATTAACTGCTCTACGCCTGATGATGTGTCAGTGATTAGAAGTGAAAATATTCAACCACCGCCATTGATAGTTGCTACGGTATGTTTATATTTATATAAAATTATTTTATGATTGATTTTTCAACATAATTTTTTTCAGATTCATATGAGAACTATAATGGATACTAAAACACGTCAAAATATGATTGTATTACTTTCATGTTTAATTAGTCATTCATTTGAAATTCATAAACCATCTCCCAATCCACCATTTCAACAACATTTTTGTGGTATACATTTTTTTTATATTATCTTTGGATTATAATATAATTTCATTTTCGTATTATATTTTTCTCGTAGTATTTACACGCTCTTCAAAGGAAATATGGCCAGCTGATATTAAACAAGTTGTTTCTCAATTTAAAGGAACAAAATTAACAAAATGTGAATCCGAAAGAGAACTTCTTAGTTATTTTCTTGTTCAGTTTTGGAAATTAGATCCCGATCTAATTGTTGGACATGATTTATTAGGATATCAGCAAGATTTATTAATTGGAAATATATTGGATAAAAATATTCCTAATTGGTCGCGTTTAGGAAGATTGCGACGAACAGTTATTCCACAGAAAAAATTTGCAGCAAAAGACGCTTTTCTAGGTCGATTGGTGTGTGATATTAAAATTTCTTCTATGGAATTAATTCGATCTAGAAGTTACGATTTAGATACACTTTGTACAAATGTATTGAAATTACGCGAAGGAGATAGAACTGACATATCACCTGAAGAAATCCATAAATATTATGAAACTAGTATTGACCTTTTAAATTTAGTTTCTGCAACAATGCAAGATGCTTCGTATATTTTAAAAATTATGTGTGAATTAAATGTTCTCCCACTAGCCTTACAAATTACTCAAATTGCTGGTAATGTAATGTCAAGAACATTAATGTCTGGAAGATCTGAACGAAATGAATTTCTACTTTTACATGCATTCACAGAAAAAGATTATATTGTGCCCGATAAAGTAACTATAAAGAAAAATAACATCAATGAAACACAGAAGAAAGATGATTTCGAAATTCCAACTGTTTCTAAGCAGCAAGTACAAAGTCGTAAAAAACCTAGTTATTCAGGTGGTCTTGTCTTAGATCCCAAAGTAGGATTCTATGATAAATTAATTTTACTCATGGATTTCAATTCACTATATCCGAGTATAATACAAGAATATAATATCTGTTTTACAACTATCAAGAGGAATATTTTTGTTTCAAGTGAAGATGATATTAGCGATATAGCTTTACCAGATTCTAGTACAGATGCTGGTATTTTACCAACACAGATAAGAAAATTAGTTGAGAGCAGAAGGGAAGTAAAAAAACTTATGAAAACTCCTGATCTATCTTCTGATTTATATATGCAATACAATATTCGACAATTAGCTCTTAAGCTCACGGCGAATTCCATGTATGGTTGTTTAGGTTTCGCACATTCTCGCTTTTATGCCAAACCGCTGGCAGCTTTAGTTACGCTCAAAGGTCGTGAGATCCTTACAAATACAAAGGAATTAGTGAGCGGTTTAAATTATGATGTAGTGTATGGTGATACTGATAGTATTATGATTAATACAAACTCACTGGATTATGATCAAGTTTTTAAAATTGGTCATGATATAAAAAAAGAAATCAATAAAAAATATAAACACGTGGAACTTGATATCGACGGTGTGTTTAAATATCTTCTTTTGTTGAAAAAGAAAAAATATGCTGCGGTTCTAATAAGTAGAAACAAAAATGGTGATTTTATTACAACTAAAGAGTTTAAAGGCCTCGATATCGTTAGGAGAGACTGGTCTCAATTAGCATCTGAAGCTGGAAAATTTATTCTTAATGAAATTCTGTCTGAAAAAACAACAGATGAGAGAATAGAGAATATTCAAAACCATTTAGCGAAATTAAAAGAAGATCTCCAAAATGGTAAAACACCACTATCAACACTTACTATTACAAAACAACTAACAAAAAATCCAAATGAATACCCAGAAAACAATCCACAATCGCATGTACAGGTCAGTTTACGTTTGAATAATAAAAATGGCAGAAAATATAGAAAAGGTGATGTTGTTCCTTTTATTATATGTGAAGATGGAACAGTTAATAGTCACACACAAAGAGCTTATCATATTGAGGAATTAAAAAATTCTTCTAATTTGAAAATAGATGTTAATTATTACTTAGCTCATCAGTTGCACCCTGTAATATCTAGAATATGCGAACCTCTCGATGGGATGGATTCATCAAGAATTGCATATTTCTTGGGACTTAATCCTTCTGCTTATAAGCAATCTAATAGAGATGACATTAAAATAAATCAATCAGATATATTTCAACTTGAAGATGAAAAGAATAAATACAAAGAATGTGCGCCTTTTACGTTTAGATGTATCAATGATCAATGTCAGCATCTCAATATTGTAAAAGAAGTTGATGCGTCGTTACTTGACAATTGTCAAAATGTCGAATGTAAACTAAAACCTATTGATTATTTGCCTGCTATACTAAACCAATTAGTTGTTCAAATACGACAGTATGTAGCGAAATATTATGAAAATTGGTTAATTTGTGAAGATCCGACATGTACGAATAGAACTATGAAATTACTACACCATTTTTCAAGTGGATATCCTTTATGTAATGGATGTGAGAAAGGTTTAATGTATAGGGAATATACTGAAAAAAATTTATACAATCAAATAAGTTTCTTTCGGTATTTATTCAATATAAAAAATTCAAGTTAGTATATATTTTTCGACATTTATTAATATATATACATTTAATGGAAAATTATTTTAAAACAATTATTGCAGAAAATCAAACCACCGCAGCATTTAATTGTATGAAAGAAACCGTGGAAGATGCCCTATCTCATTCAGCTTACTCTTTGATTAATTTAAATCAACTTTTTAATATTTACGACCCAAAATGTAAGTCGTCTGCAGTTAAAGCTGAAAGTTTTAATTTGGATGTAATGTACGATATGGAAACAGACATTATTGATGATTTTCAATGATATGTGTAAAAAATTTCTATTAAAACATTTAGGTAACGTGTATAAAATTTTATTACCAAGTTAATTTTTATTGCGAATACAATTCTGAATGTAGTATTTGTTATTGTTAGATTTTATTTACTGATAAAGTGACTAGATGTAAACGTTATAATTTAAATCTTTGCGTTTGGTTTTGTTTTAAAATAAGTAATAAATATAATAACAAAATAAAAATACGCTAAGTTGTAATACATTTCTATGATATTTTTAAATCAATTATTTAAAAAAATCTAATTCATTTTATTATTAAATATTTTAAAAATAATTCTGTAGCGATAATCTAAAACCAAATCTTGTACATACATACGTTATGTTTAGAGTTCAATTTTATTTTCCAAAAAGAAAAAAATTGAAATTAAAAAGTGCATAACTTAATATTATATATCGCTATATAAAGTATTTGATATAGCGATTGAACATACATATCTATGCTCTGAAAAAAATCTAAATGCTCACATTTTGAAATATAATACACGCATAAATAAAATTGATCAAACATCACACAAAAAAACTTCAATATATAGGTACACAATATGCATTAAGTTAAATAAAAATCAGTACCTTTTTCTTAAACAGCTATTATATAATAAATATAATTGTGATTATGGTTATGTAGTTTTTCTGTTTGCCTATTAAATATATGGAATAAAATGATTTTGAGGTAATTTGATAACAATAAAATTGAAAATGTGTTAGGAATGCGTTAATTTTGAAAATTACAGTATCACCATAATTTCATCACAATATAAGACTTAACTTATGTGTGTGTATTATTTAGAAATTAATAAAATTAACAGTAAAAATAAATATGAAAATAGACCTTGACCACAGTAATACAAAATAATTTCACTAGGAATTTTGTATACAAAATATGATTTCAGTTTTCTACTGTATAAACATTTATATAATTTCATATATAATATATACAATATACTGCATAAAATAAAGTAAAAAAAAAAATACAATTCACTCTACTTTAACAGAAAATTACTTAAAAGCGAAAACGAATACAAATGTTTTACATGACAATACACAAAATTGCTTATTGAGTTATATATGTTTCAAACAAAAATTATTTTACGATTCAATAGGCATAGTCAATGTATTAAATTGGCTTTACGGTATTGGAACATAAAAGATTATATTTTAATACAATGTTGTTCAGGAAAATAATACGCTACTATTTTATCACTCCTTGCGAGGTTTCCTCTTACGGGGCATTTCACTGTGGGAACCTTGGTCCATCGATAAATCATCAGAATTCTATAAAAAAAATATTATATCAATATAAATTATTAATGATACGGTTTTATATTTTGTTAACACATTACTGGGGGAAAGCGTAATAATATGACTGACGCCTGCTATCAAGGAGGGAAGCGTAGTAATACGTTTTATGTCATCTGATTGTAAACGATTGAATTTTACATAAAATTAAGATATCATCTGTTGAATAAATATTTGGTCTATGTGAAAAAAAAATACATCGTATTTTTCATTCTCAATTTATTCGATTTTTAATATTGAGACAGTGGTTTACGAAATACTTGCAAAATTACTCCCTTTTACGTAGCAGATAGCGAAAAACTGGGTCCCACGGTAAAGTGTTAATGTGAATTATTATATTTTATGCATAACAAGAGTATGCATGAGAACAAGGGTTGTATACTAGTAGTTGTTTGATATTAAATATAAAAAATAACTCATTTAGAACAATAACGTAACAGTTGTTAATTGGTAAAAGCAATAAGGCAGTTGTTAATTGATAAAAACTAAATAAATAAAAATAAAATTTTCAACTGGAATAGCATTCTTTCCCACTTTTTTACTATAAGAATGTTTAAAATTCTATTAAATAAAAAGAAACCAATTCTCATGATTAATATAAAGAAATAATAAATATAAAGAAGTGATAATTATTTATTTAACCTGATTTTCAGTACTTTCTTCAACATCTTGTTTAGTATGCGATTCAGTAAATTCTTCTTCTTCTTGCGACCCATCTTCATTCTCAGGTCCAGATTCTTCATTAACTAATGGTTGTTGATCTTCAGTTACAGCATCTGTTTTTTTACTATCAGCTTCTTTTTTAACTTCTTCTTTATCCTATATAGGTTTTAGATTTTTAATATGAAAATATTGTTTTAAAAAATATATAAGGATCAGAATTTTTGAATTAATATTATGTATGGGATTATTTGCAATACACAACATCTTAAAATAATCTAATGTACTTGCGAAATAGTGTACTTACAATGAAAAAAAAAATACTAAAAAGGAAAATATATCTACCTCAGACGAGCTACAACATAAGTAAATAGAAAGGCCACAAAGTACAGCAAAAATAAGCACATAAACTGCCCAAAGCCAAGGTTTTTGGTCTGTAGCTTTAACGATCCATCTCCAAAGACTTTCCTGAAGAAAAAAATTCAATAATGGAAATGTACTGATTTTCAAAAATAAATTTTTAGTTTTACAATAAATAACATTGATCTACAAAAAAATCTTCAAATTGATTTTATACGAATTGAATCATTTTGTATATACAGCTAAATAAAAGAAAATATCATTAAAAATATTGAACTTTAAGTAACTAATATATATGTATATGTATATATATATATAAATGAAATTTATACTTAATATGTTAAATTTTCATTTTCATAATATTTTTATTTAAAGAAGGATTTTATTGCAGACCAGTATAATATATAGTGTAATATTTAAATAATGGGGCACTAAATATTTTAAGATACAGAATGTGATTTTTAACTAAAATACTTAATCTAATATTTTTAAAGGATTGTATAATTTAATACACAAAAGATATTTTTCAATCTATTGACACCATAGCTGTGCACTGACTACATGATAAAAACAATAGTATGTATAGTATAAGACTACTTTAAAATTTTAACGGAAATCGAAATGCTACATATTTTTTAAAAGATTAAAACCTCCTTAAAACGTTTGCAGAGATACCAAATATAAACTGTTACTGGAATTGAACAATAAATAAAATATAAGGCCCACCATCCTGGTTTATAATTTAGAGCTTTCATTATTCGGCCCCAACGACTGGCCTAATCATTGAAATATTATAAAGTATTTAAAGATAAATTATATGATTTAAAATAAAAAGAATAATAAAATTAAAATTTTGATCGTAATACAACGTAGTGTAACTTACCGAATCCATATCCAACTTCTCAATTTTAAGATTAAAAGTTTGCTGCGCCCAAGATAATGCAATATCGATGTCATCAGTTATTATAATGTTATCAAATAACAGAGATGGTGTCATGGACCAAAGTTCAAATCCTATTGCAGCCTAAATAATTTTTACAATATTATTTGTATATAAATTTATAAATATTTATTTTATTATAAAATATTATTTACAATTGTAGTCATTTTGAATGGATTATCATCTTTGAAATAATGTGGATTAGGAATTTTTTTGGGTGCCCACTTTCCTTGATATTGAGGATTGGGTATGAGAGGTGCTTTCCATATACCCTATAACAAAACATATCGACGTTAGTACAATGCAATTGATTATATTAAGAAAGTAGTTTATGCTAACTTTATAATTAGGATTTGGAATAAGTGGTGGACTCCATTTTCCACATCCTGGAGCACTAGTACATTTAGGATTTTCGACTAATGGTGCTTCCCATTCGCCATCCATATCAACATCCCAATCAGATGGTTTTTCACCAGTGGGATCTAAGAAACAATATTGTAAATATATTTGTCAATTAATTTCATGTAACAAAAAATCAAAAATAATTACCGGGTATCATTTCTGGTTCATCATCTAACCAACCATCAGGTTTAACAGCTTTAGGATCTGTTATTTGAGATGGAGCAGTTTCATCCCAATCATCTGGCTTGCTTGCAGTTGGATCTGGTATCTAAAAGAAAATAAATATAATGAAGATTTAAAAGTAATCAATAATTTAATATATTTAATAAAAAGTACCCAACTCTTTCCCTATCATCCCAATCAACAGGTTTAAAATCTGTTGGATCATCAATTTCTTCTGGTGGATTAACAGGAGGAGTAAAATCCTCTAGCAACGAACCAGAATTAATTTCTTTTTGATCTAACAATATTGAAAAAGTGTTATCGGGTTTTATTATTAATGTATATAAATGTGGTCTTTTATCTTTAAAAGGTTCTTCCAGTCTATCTCTAAAAAGAAATTTCAAATACAATAACACTTTAATTATATGTATAAAATAAATAAATTAATAAAATACTTTGGCTTCTTGGAATGTTTTTCTTCAAATGTACCATTTTTAGGATTTCTATGTCTGAATATGAAATGAAGTTTATGATCATTACCACACTTATCAGGACCAAACATAATAGTATAAGGAGTTTTATCATGAAATTGTTTAAGATCAGATGTTTCTTTACCAGAAGATAATAATTTAAGGTATGCTCCACCACATTCTTGACCTTCCTATAATTAAAAACAACTTTAGTACAAAAATAGCAATATTACTAATTATGAAGAAAAAAACAAACCTGCATGGTAACTTCATATTGCACAATAAGTGGTTTATCAGAGAAGACAAATGGTTTACTCAATCGTGCTGCAATTGCAGCATGTTTTACTTTAGATTTAAGAACAAGACCTAAGTCGTCTTTTAATATAGGTTTTTGTGGTTGTTCCACCTGAAAATATAAAAAAAACAAACATTGGATTAAAAACCTAAATATTAATAATTAGTTAAAAAGAATATCCTTTTTTTCTAACCTGCCATTCACCATCATATTTAGCGATTTGTTCATCGGCTCCATCTTTTTTAGCCTGTGATAAAATCCATTTTTGTCTAAATTTATCAGGGTCGTCAAAATGTTCAGCGAAATGTACTCTACCTGGGGGTATTGTGGGACTAGTGTAATCGGCTACATCGTCCTCCTATAATTTACAATTAAAAATTTGTATTTTCAGAAGGACTAAAGGTTTATTAAATTTAAATATAAGATAACGTCGAATATTTGTTATATATATTTGTTAATTTATATATAATATGGTTCATAATAATTGATTTGTTCTTCTAAATTTATGAAAAAAACAAATCATAAAGCGACAATTCTTCGTTTCGTTTAAACTTACTAATGCATTAAGAACAATTTTTGGAAACGTTTATTTTCAATTTATTATTATTAAAAGTAGAAAATAAAATAAAGTGTAAAAATGAACAAAGACCGAATTTCTTTTACAAAAGTTTCCAATAAGAATGATTTTCAAGTCTATTTGTAGCAAAATGACGAGCGCATTTCATATCGTTCAATATAAATAAATATGACTTGACATATTTCAACATTATTAGGTATTTTAGTATGAGACGATTAATGGTTAGAAATCATCATCGCGATCGTTGAAATAGTAAAATTACGTATTTCGTAATTAGCGGTCGGTTTTTAATATTTTTAACGTATTATTTTAATTCCCGGCAGAAACGGTCAAGATAAAGATTTAAATGCGTTTTTATCGGTGTTTTCGCATAATTAAGAAATTTAGTCGGCAATAAGAATTTTGGAATTCGATAAAACGTTTAATTTCTATATCAACGATGAATATATATTAAACGTAAGGAAATTTAAATTTAGAAAATGAACCGTGCGAAAGTCCGCGATCGACACGAGTCGTCGTTCGAAAATAATCCGGAAGGATAAAATGGCGATCGATTAAAAATATTTTGTCGAATAAACGATTTCCGTTCGAAATGGAACAAAAAATAGAAAAAATGTATAAGTAAACAATATATTTTTCGTTTAAATATAACGTACAAATAAGTAAAAAAGTCGCGTGGCGATTCAATTTCTTTACATACGTATACAATGAAAAAAAATATCGTTCATATTTAACGGTGGCGCAGATCGAATTCTAGTAAAAAAAAAAAATGGATTTACAGTCTTATAAGAATAAGTTTATTTTCTCGTGAGATTTCTGATATAAAATTTCTTGTATAAAAAAAAATTTCTGATATAAAAAAAGATTTAAGAATCGTCATAAATAAATGTGAGACGTTGCGTAACGCGAAAGACCAATAACGTGTAATAAAGCCGGAGGTGAATAGATAAGGAAAAAAAGACCTGAATCGGAGCCGGAGTCGGCGTCGGTTCGTCGAGGATCGGCTCGTCGAAATCGTCGTCGTTTTGAGCGCGAACGGAAACGGAAACGGAAACGAAAACGAAGAGCGCAACGCACGAACAAAGAACGATCGCCATGAACGGAGATCGACCGGCGACCGCCATCTCGACGCTCGACGCTCGACGCTCGACGACGACTAAACCTAATTGAATTAAAGCAGTAGCCTCTAGGTTAAGTGTTCGAATGTGACGATAAAGATTGGGCGATTGGGCGATCGGCGAGGCGGACGACGTGCAGCCCCACAAGTGCCCGGATGAGCGCAAGCGCGAATAACCTCAAAATCGACTGGAACGACGACCGATCGCCCAATCGGACGCGAACAGCTGGAATCGCGACTGGAACTGGAACCGATGCCGACATTCAAACGCGGCCAATATACGTTCGTTTTATTACAACTTCAAAATAAATCTAAGCGTTTTGAGCCGAATTTTTTCTGTTTTGAAATTTAAGGTATCTTTTTCTAAAAAAAATGACAAAATTGAAACTTAAAGTTTTAGTTCCGGTTAACAATTACATTAGATTAATAATTACGATATTTCACGAAATAATATGATTATTCGGAATCGTGAATTATATTTGTGTTTAATTATAATTTGTATTATTAAACAGTGTCTTTTTTTTAAGATGATAATATTGATAACGAAATTAAGGTCGTAATGCGCGCTGTTTAGTCCGAAATCGAAATTGTCAGCGCAATTTGGCGGTAGTTCGTCGGGTGTAAACATGAGCGAGTGCGTGATTCCGCCGTCGCCGAACTGGTTCTTGTCCGATTGTTTGCAAGCGGGCGAAGACGGTTATCTCGTTTACGGGACGCTCTCGAACTGCATCGCCGTTCTCGTTCCCAATGCCGATTCGCCGCTTTTCTTTAGCGACGTTCACGTGTTTAAACCGGCGCACAAAGACAGGTTTACTTTCGATTATTTATTTTCTATTTTATTTTTTATATTTAATTTTTTAACGATTTTAGGGTAACTTGCATCTCTTTGTGTGTCGACTGGATCGAATCTAGATTGTTCGTATCGGGCGCCGACGACGGATACGTTAAATTATGGAATGCGAAAACGCGCTCCCATCACATTGCTCACAATGTGCATTTCGCAAAAAAAGAGGTATCTCTTTTTTTGTCGCGTACGAATTATTAACGTTTACTCTTATGTTATCGTCTAATTGTACGTTTTAGACTGTCGTCGGCGTTGCGTTTCTGGATTCGAATCGTGCGTTGTCCGTTGGAAACTCTGGTCTGTTGGCCGTTTGGAACGTTAAATCCAATTCCGTTACTAGTGATTCGAGAGTTTTAAAATTTTTTAAACCCGTCTGTATATCTGTGTGTCCTCATAGAAATGATACTGTAGCCGTCGGCACTAAACAGGGAACCGTCGTCGTTTTGTCCGTTACCGGTATTTTTTTTTAAGTTTTGTTTTTGTATTGATTGTTTCTCGTTATTTACCAATTGTTTGTCGTTATTTTCAGATAAAATATCTATATTGTTCAAGGCCCCCGGACATAATGCCGAAATTACTTCTTTAAGTTGGTGTCCAAATTTAAACAGCGAGTACTTAGACAAAATATCGTTTAAAGAATGCAAATCGTCGCATAACGATCTGCATTCCAATAACGGAGGTATAAAGGCATCCAAAGGAGTACAGGATAGATTGATGCGACATAAAACTGTCGATTCCGCAAATGAAAATAGTACTTTATTGATCGATGTAAAAAATGATAAACCGAACGACGAACCGTTCGATTTCTTGAAAGAATGTAGAGAAACGATGCAACTTATTCGATCCAAAGGATCGAGCGTTTCCGATAACGAACTCGAAACGGCTCGCAATTCTAATTTGGAAGCCGCGTTAGATATAAGCGACGTAGATATTTTAAAATGTGAGTCTACGTTTATTCAAAACAATATTGAAAATAGTTTAGATAATTTCGAAGATTCTCGCGAACAGATTAGCAGCGATTGTGAGAATGACAACACGCAAATGAACGATTCAGATATCTTTGACATCTATAAAGATGATGATATGGAAGAATTTGGTCATTCAAAACCTGTAAAAGTTATTAATAATGTGCATCACGAATGTATTGATAGTGTTACCAATTCTTTAGACCAATTAAATATAACTCATTCTAATGATGTGCTGAAAAATAACGAAAAACCTTCCGTTATTAATACTGATACACAAAAAACAAAATACGAATCTAATATTGAAAATATGAATGAATTAAGCAAAAATATACCATACTATTTAGCCAGTTGTTGTAAAAATGGGTATTTACGAGTCATTATTAACATTATATTTTTAGAAAAAATATTTTATTTAGTTATTTTTTTTCAGATTTTTATGTATATGGCGATGGGGAGGAATACAAGTATTATCGCAATCATTGAATAAAACTATTAAAAAAAAGCTCGTTCGAAAAGTGACTCACCCATTTGGTGCTATTCATTGGTTAAAATCCTCTGAATTAATTGCATCGTCAAAAGAATCGCAACTAATTAGTTTGAATTTTTCTTCTGATGAAATGTAATAAATTGAATTTAAATTTTCTTTTGGTTTATGAAACTTAAGTTTTTATTATCAGAAAATAATATAGATAAACAAAATAGTTATCCATTTCATATTTTGATTATTTTAATAACTTTCTTTGTGTTTTTTTTTTATTAAAATAGGAATATATCGTATAAAAATATTCACAATGAACATAAAAGAGGACTATTTCGTATAATATCAAATACATTGACGAATAAAGAATCAGTTTCTATACTCTGGACAGCTAGTATGGATAGACTTCTAATAGGTTATTCTACGGAAGACAAATGTACCAATGTGTATTCGACTTTTGGTGGATTTGTTTATGATATACAAATATCACCTATCGATTCAACAATGTTCGTTAATACAGTTTTTATAATATTTATTTATTTTCCCATTTCTAGATTGTTTTTACATAATTTATAGATTTGCAGTTGGGGCTGGAGATGGAACAATTCGAGTATGGAAATTAATTTATGAAAAATTAAATATAAAAATAAAATTTATTAAACAGTTTTGGAATGGAATCAGTGGAAAAATTCTCAGCATTGCATGGCACCCAGCTAAAGAAAAATGTTTAGCATTCACTACTTATGAAGGACGGGTATTGAAATAAATTACAATATTTAATTTAAACTTTGTAATAACTTCTGTAATCTATTTATGTTGCATTATAAAATATCTATTATTGTAAAAAGTATATTAAATGTATTATTTAATTTTATATGGAATATTATTTTATATATATTTTTTTTTTTAGATAGGATTATTGGACATTTCTACTGAAAATCCGGCCAAACTTTTAATTTCTTCATTAAGCTTAGGAGCTTTTCGTGTTTGTTGGGATAATTCTAACAATTTATTTGCGTGTGGGGGCGATACTTTGATAGTTTATGATACAACGTTGCCAAATAAAGGTTTTTATTTTGTTATGTGAAATAATTTTCTTAATATCGCTGTACGTATTTATTATTACATTTATTTTTTTCAAGAACCTGAAAAAATTGCTGTTACTGTATGCGATCAAAATTGGGAAATTTCTACAATGTTATGGACTGAGAGGTTTCTTTGTGTAGGATCAGTACACGGGGGATTTGCTTTATTACAGTCTACTTATCCATATAAATTAATTACTGCGTCATATCCACATAAGTATGTTTTATTTTGTATGATATATATATGTATTTTTATAAATTTATGTTTTACTATACTACTTATATATATATATATATATATATATATATATATATATATATATATATATATATATATATATATATATATATATATATATATAGTATATGTAATTAATAATTATTACTTATGTTCTCTTAGTTACTTGAATATTTTATTTCGTAGGAAACGCGTTTTATCTATTGCATGGCATCCTAATGCAGTTATTACTGAAGAAGGAATGTCTCCGTATTCTAATTTTGTTGCAGTAGCAGCAAATGCATGTAATTTAATTATTTTAGAAGTCACTCAAAACGAAGGTATATATATATATATACATAATTTAATTGTATATTAAATAATGACAATTGTGAATGATGACTAGATGTTTTTGCAGATGATGTTAAATTGAGTGTTTTTGCTGATTTACAAATACACGTTGAAAATATTATAAGTGTGTGCTGGAGTCCTCATCATAATGGACGCATATTATCAACATCTAAGGATTGCACAGTTCAGGTAAATATTACTTAAATATGATTAAAAACCTCAATATTTTATAATATATACATAAAGATAAACTTTATATATAGATATGGGATGT
This sequence comes from Leptonema lineaticorne, assembly GCA_024500535.1. NCBI lineage: Eukaryota > Metazoa > Arthropoda > Insecta > Trichoptera > Hydropsychidae > Leptonema > Leptonema lineaticorne. Next base: position 738,554 of record JANIJI010000065.1, read on the forward strand.
AATAAATAAATGTTTATTACATACCTATGCAGAACATCAGGATCCGGCATTATCGGCTGTATGGTGTCCTTTAACTGAAAATCATGTGTTATCTAGTGGGGGAGATCACACACTACGAATATGGGATATTGAAAAATATTCACCTCAGGAGGATTTGTGTATCAAAAGAAAACGTGAATATATTTATAGAATTAAAATAATTTGTTTATTTTAATATTTTTAACGATGTGAAAATTTATTTTAGAAAAAAAAAAGATGACTCTTGCTAAGGTGCGTGAATTTGATGACAATTTAGCGACATTACAAATGGAAAAGGAAGAAATAGAAAAATCATCTTTAAATAAAATTGAAAACAATGAATGTCAAGAAACTGAAGATTTAGCTGTTATTACGAATGTACTAAAAAAATCGTATAAAAAGAATTATCCTTTAGTTAATTTTAGAAAAGAATTAAAAAAATCCGATATTAAAGGTTGTCAAAAGCTCTTTGAAAAAATAAAAGCTATACAAAATGGAAATACTAATTATGAGATAGAATATGATGAATGTGATTATTTGAAAATATATGGTACACAGAAAGATGTTATGGAGATTTTGGATATAGAAAGTAAGTACTAATATTTCAATTTTCTTTTTAGAATATTTAGAAATTATGATACAGTAGAATTTTTAAGGGCATTTACGATTTTTAAGAGCTTAAATAAACAAATCGCCAAACTTTTTAAATCCTAAGTTTCCCTCATTTAATTTGTTTTTACTACTTTATTTATGTATTACAAAAATAACATTTACTATTTTTACGTATTTACATTTATTTAACTATTTTATAATTATATATATATATATATATATATATATATATATATATATATATATATATCTACAATTTTAAATTTTATTTTTATTTGCAACTCATAGTAAGATAATCAATATTTAGTTTTAAGTTTTAGTCTTAAATCATTTCAAAATTCTATATTCTTTACTGTGAAATTGAAATAAATATTAAAGAATATACACAATATTTATTTAAGGCGAGAAATAGTATGAGTATAAAGTAATTGCTAGTATATTTCAGAAAAAATCCACATGGAGACATATAATTGGAACGCATTAACTATTATTGGAGTATTAAGTGGAAACCTGAAAGAAGTCTTAGAATTTGCTGCTGAATATGGAAAACTTACACCTCAACTAATTAGTTTAGCGCCATCAGTATCTCACAGGTATAATTTTATTTGATATTTAGTTTTATCACAAATATATATTAAATTTTATAAAATGCTTTTACTATATGGTATTGGTTTTTAGATTTTGGATAAAAATGTTGAATTCATATCAGCTTCAATTAGAAGGCGATAATAATAAGAAATCTCAGGATTATTCAATAGAAAGTATGGGCAAAATTTGGCAAAGCATAGTTCTTTTTAGTTTAGGACATATCGAAGAAGGTTGTTTAGCGCTTTCTGCAGCTGGTTTAGAACCTGAAGCTATATGTGCGGCTCGTGCTAGACATGCTGATCACATTGCCGAACAATACATAAAAATTTGGTCAACGAAGCTTTCTTCTAATTTAAATTATAGTAAAGCAGCCGAATGGTGATGCACTGATTTCAATTTTAATGTTTTTTTTTTAATTTATTAGGTTTAAGCAAAAGTTCTGTCATTTATTAATTTTAATTTTCTTTTTAGTTTGTTATCATTGGGTTTGACTATGGAGGCTGCAAATATCTTAGGAAAATCAGATGATGAATCAGAATTAGCGTTGGCTGCAGAAATTGCTAAATATGTTGGAAATTCAGTTTTTGCCGATAGTATTTCAAATGTATTATAGATTATATTTTACATTTTTTAATAAATTGAGGAAAATCAAATAGTATATAATTTTTAATATACATTTATTTACACTAATTGCGTGAATTTTTGCAAAATATATATTTATATCTTTTTTTTTAAATCTCTGATATATAAATAGGTGTTACAGAAATACGTAACGTGTTTTGTTAATAATGTATTTGTGTAATAGTTATGCATTTCCATTGAAATTTAACGCCATTATGTTTTTCCCTGAAAGTCATTGGTGGTCAAACACTGTGACAAGTATTTTAATGTATGTTTAATAGTTTCTTATTATTAATTTTGTTTTTTTTTTTTAATTAAATTGTCATGCCCAGAATAAAGTAATTAATATTTTAGATTTATTAAATATTTTTTTTAACTTGATTATATAGTTATTTAAAATCTGTTAATTCTGAAAATCTTATATGTATTAACAAAATTAAAATGAAATGGCGTTAAAATATAAACATTTCATATCCAAGCAATTAATTATTCATATGTCCAATATTTTTTGCAAAGAACGAATTTGAGCGTTAAACCTAAATTACTTTTTGTTCATTATTTTTTTAAATTTTTTATTAATATTTCGATTTAAATACATATTAAAGAGTTTTATTTTAAAAATATTTCTTCGAAATCAATATATTAATTTATACAGATTACTAAGGAGAGTAAGTATAAAATCGTACGAATATTTTATGAAAACATGAATGGTCAGAAATATATTCACATGAAAAGTTAAAATAAATAAGTACCTAGCTGTTATGAGACAGATCAAATGGCTATTTAGTTTTGGATATTTTTTTTATTAAAATATATCTAGTTGAATATCCCACAAATGAAAGTACATAGTTATGTGAAAATTGTTAACTTTTTTATCATATAATAAATAAGTATCGTCATCCGTTCTATAAAATATATTGATAGTTTTAGTTCCTGTGATGATTCTTCTCAAAGATCAGTGAAATATGGCTACACTATCAATTGTCATTAAATCGCTTATTTTTGTTCTAATAACGTATAATAATGTACGTATTGTAAAAAAAGACTTTTATTATTTCATTTATGAAATTATAATGAAGTTCAATTAATTAAAATTTTATTTATATATATTCCATTGTATAGTAACTGAATGATGTTTTCAATGTTGTTTAGTATAAAGTATTTTTTTTTATCAATATTATAAGATATTTGATTCATCAAATATAAAATTAGTTTTTAATAGCAAAAAATACATTTTTTTTACTGAATTGTTTAAAATCATATGTATATAGTTTTGATTTCATTTTTTTTATATATATTTTGTTAACATAGATAACGCAAACATCAACAGGATTTTTAAATATAAATGGTTTAAAAAGCTCATTACTTAATTGGACTTTGGGAATAACACCAAATGCATGTGCTGCTAATAGGTAATATTTAATATTTTGAATTGTACGTAATTTTATAATTTTAGTAATTTATTTTTCTTATTTTTACATAATAGTGGAAGATTGTTAAATTTAGTGAACTTGGTATGTAGCACTGCACAAGCTCTCAATTCCACAGCTAGAGATGCATGTTATGGATGTTTTTCAAGATTCGTTCCATTGCCACAAGTATGTATTATTTTGTGTATTATGTTATATCTGATTTTTGATTGCTCATTATTGTTATTTCAGGGACAACAACAATTGGTAGCAATAAGTTTATGCGCTAACATGTATTTTTTAAATACTCCATATGCTGCATGTGCGACCAGACTAGCAGTAAATAATTTTATCCTTTTCTCAATATTATAAGATAAATACGAAAATAAAATATGTATTTTTTTAGACAGTTGTGGGTAACACTGCAATATATTCCTCAGTACCAAGCGTATGTACAACGGGATATTGTGAATTTGTTCAATGTCTTAGAAGAACTAATTCAAACAATTTGGTATGTATATAGGATTAATTAATACATTTATAGATTAATTTATATAATTTTTAATAATTTGACAGATTACGCAATGTTCAAGAGAAGTTCGAGCCGCTGCACCCATTAATATTACTTTGGATATGGATAACGTTAGATTTTTTACTAATGTCACTAGTTGTATATTAGCTAAAACTCGATGTAGCACATATAATCCTATAACAGGAGATCCGCAACTTCCCGGAGTTGCTAGCATCAACAAAGGAAAGTTTAGGACTCAAATTCCCCTTTATAATTCTCTTCAAGTGGCCCCGGATGGTTCTTTGAGAATTATAGCCTTTCCAGCAACCGCTATTATTTCATATGTTTTTTGTGCTGCTGATCCTACACTAAGACAATCTAATTGGATAAACAATGAATGTCCATAAAGTGGAAAATATTTTTATACTTTTACGAATAATTATGTTTATGTACGTTATATTTATTATGAGTTTTATAATTATTTTAGATATCAAAAAACAAAAAATTGAATTTAATATGCTTGTAATGAATACTAATGTCTACAGTTTTATTAATATTAATTAATTGTGATTTATTATTGTTTTTTTTTTATAATCAGTTAGTTACTTATTTTTTATTGTAATCAAGGATTTTTACTAAAATATAAATGTAAAATAATGGATTTATTTATTGAATATTTGAATTGAAATATATTATATAAAGGTGACTAGAATTTCATAACATTTTTCAATTTTCAATTCTTACTTTTTTTAAATATAATAAACATATTTTGTTATTAATTAGTAGTTTAAAGTAAGTATTTCTAATATAAATAATAAATATGCATTTTATTGTGGATTTTGTTCTAAATCTCTTATAATATTTAGATATCATTTAAATTGATTTAATGTTTCAGAGATCAATCATTTATTAGTAAATGATTATTATTATTAAAAAAGAATTCTACAATTATATAATTTCTTACTTAAACAACAAAAAATATTTTTTTTCTGGCCAATTCGAAAGCCAACAATATCCAAAGTATCACTCCCCAGATTGATTCTATTAAAAATATGAAATGGGTTCTCATATTTGGTATCGCCCAATGGAATGGAAAGATCGTATGACAAAGTGAATGCCCCACATACATAAGAATCGAATTCATGCCTGGTTGGATAAACGGTGAACCACTCCATATTTTGGCAACATCAATGAGTATATAACAAATAGAAAGTAGTATGAATCCAAAACTAACTGTTACTAATAAAAACGATAGAGACCTGTAGAAGTATTGAAGTGTTAAATTATTATGTAGACATAAAAATTTTACAATGCTGTTTATTTTTTATACAGACCATAAGTTTTTATTAACTGGTATGACTCCATCTTCTTTCGAGAAATTACATAGAATTCCACCGATAATTCCAGTTACAATACCCCAACACAACCATCTTGAAATTAATTGTTTCCAATTTTGATAAACTAATAATGTTGTGCCTGCTTGAACACCAAAAAATACATGCACCACTGATAATATACATCCTACGAAATATATTTAAAGGTTATTTTATTTTATAATGTATTGTGGTTAAAATGTTGTTTAAAAATTTACCAAAAACTCCTTCTGGGTCAAATGAACCTGATTTATAAACAACATTGGCTGTTGGATTTTGGTACAAATGTTTCTCACCAAGAACAGCTACGTCAATATATTTTGTAGCTCCACCAATACATTTTTCGTATATTCCGTTATCTTGTATACCACCTGGTCCAAGATATCCTCTATCAAAATGAAGTTCATAATATTAATATGTTGCTTATTATTCTTTATGTCAAAACTATAATTTTAATTTTAAACTGTAGCAAATTTATGTATATATTTAGAAACAACTGTGTATTTTTAAGAATTACCAAAATAAAATTATTTTTTTAGTGCTAAAATTAAAAAAAAAAGAAATGGTATACTTTGGACAATCAGGTACTGGAAGACAAAATATGATTATTAAATGTACTGCAATCAACATCAACATGATTAACCACTGCCATGCCAATTGAATTATGTCTTGAAACATTGCAATTATTTTATTCTAAATAAAGTAAAATAACATATAATTATAACGCTTATATATTGGAAATATATAATGGATATTTTTATTACAATAACGAAATTATTACTACCTTATATTCTTTATTTTTTTTTGCCATAATTATAGCCAACGATCCTACAATGAAATAAGAAATACCAAATCGTTGCAATACTCCAAAAATTCTCATTTCTTGTAAAATTGTCGGCCATTGTGTATTTAGGGCCAAGCCTATTAGAAACAATTTGCACGAGCGCTACAAGTATAATATATATATATATATATATATATATATATATATATATATATATATATATATATATATATATATATATATATATATATATATATATATATAATATCATAAATTAATTTTTAATTTACTTTAAATATATTTAACAAAGATTTGTATTTTGGAATATTTTTAGAAGTAAGCGATTTGACTGATATTGGTATGCAAACACCCATAATCCATAGAAAAGATGGAAAAAGTATATCGCCAACAGTTAAACCATTCCATGTAGCGTGTTCCATCCACCAATATCCTCCACCGCCATCGTTTACAAAGATCATTAAAACTAAACTAATCCTATATTTAGAAAAACAAAAATTTAAACATATAAAAAAATAATATTATTAGTTATAAACTCATATTTTTATATTTAAATTACCCTCTGAATGTATCTAAAGCTTTAACTCTTCTTTTTGCCGGTGTTTTTTCAGGAATTGATTCGGTTTCGTTGTTAAAATATTTTTTCTTAATAATTTTGAAAACACGAGTTAAAATGAATATGCCGCATAAAATAAAGAAAATGATCAATATTGCTAAAAAAAAAAAATATAAGTCATCTTTCATTAAATCAAAATGAAAAATATTGACTTACGCAAATATATGTTGACAGGTTCTTTCAACGTTTCAAAATTGCAACCATCATTGTTTACTGATAGTCGATAAACACCAAATTCTCCCATACTATAGGTACCTTCACAAACCGTTTCCGATTTATCAACAACCTTAAATTTTCCTCCATGATCTATATTTATTATAACAGTTTTGTTCATATTATCTACAAATTGATATGGACACTAAAAAAAATACATATTAATATTAAGATATTATTAATGGTTTTAATGAAACGCAGTTCACAAATAATGAAAAATAAAAGAATAATTTTGCATGATATGTATTTAATAAATGATCTTAATATATATATATATATATATATATATATATATATATATATATATATATATATATATATATATATATATATATATATATATTAAGATCATTTAAAACTCTCCATGACCTAGTTTGATAATCATTAAATAATTTGATTTTTAAATTTACTAAGTAATTATACATCATTTTATAGCTAATTTTGAAAAAAATAATCATTTTAGAATTTGTTTTGTTCTATAAGTTATAAACGTGAACTAATTCTCAGTTTCATAAAGAAATAAAATTAAGGGGTGATTAGATTAAATAATAAATAACTTGGCAGAAGTAGTAATTTACATTGTATTTACACGAGATATATTGATATCATATATATTGTATATATGACATAAATAACAATAGCCTGAATTTATAGTTGTGACGTTATTTTGAATTGTAATATATTGATCAAAAAGATTATAAAATTTTGTAGTGATCAAATAGGCAATTTCAGTTGTAAAGATAAATAATAGATAAAATAAAACATGAGATATGACATTTGATATTTTTATTTCCGAATATATTTTATGGAAAAATCAGACATATTTAATTAGAAAATGTCCAATTAGAATATATGTAAAATTTATCGATCTAAATGTGATAAGAAAACATATCACGAATTAAAATTATTGGTATATTTTTTATATACGAAAAAAAAATCATATCTATTGTCAGTGTAATATGTGAATTTATAATTATTATTTATAAAATACTTTAATTATTTAATTTTTATTAAAGAAATACAATTCAATACTTTTATAAATTTTTCTAAAAAATATATTAGAAGGTTTTTTCAATATATTTGGTTTTCGTATTGTATATTTTTATAAATAATTTAAGAATATTTAAACTTTGAGAAGTTAAAATTATAATATACCTTATAACAGTCATCCGATATATAGTAAAGTGAAGCTTCATTACTGCCATTTAATGTCAAATAAGCTTGATCATATTTTAACTTTGTGAAGTCGTATCCTTCAAATTCCCCAGGATCTTCAATCCAGGACATAGTAGTGTTTATTTTATATCTTAATTTATACGTTTACGCCTAATTATATTATTATTTGCAGTATCTGAAATATAATAAAAAATTCAGGTTGAATTAATGAGGGTTTGACGTTGACACAAATAATTATTATATGATAATTTTTCGTAATCTTTGAATTTGTCGATTTAATAATGTTAATTTGATACAAAACCTAGAAATATAATATAAATTAGTTTTTTTTTCTAAATATAGAATATAAAATAAATATTGAAATATTGAATAAACCAATTTTGTTAGTTTTTCTTCTAATTTTATGAAATAAAATTTCAGTGAAATATGGTATTCTGAAAAATTAAATTTTAGATATATTATATATAAAATATTTTTTTTCTACAATATGTTAATATTATATTTCATCATTTGGAAACATGTTGAAATGGTTTGAATCCTTTAAAAGAAGTGTAAAAAAAAAAGCAGAACGAGAACAATGTTTTGTCCTTGTGCTGAATTCGCAGAAAGGTTTTTGTGTCAAGTAAACGAGAAATTTTGTTGTTTTTAAATTGTATCACTTTAATAGCGATATTAATATTTATTTATACATATTGATTAAAAGAGTAAGTGATTTTTTTTATATTCATTGAACATATTGTATTAATAATTTTTGATATCAATCAATAAAATAAATCAAATAATATACATTAAAAATATAACTGTTTATTTTCTTCTTTAATGTTAAACAAAAGTGTTATCATAAAATATTATAATATTTGATATCATAAAACAATATGATTTATTATATAATGTGATTTAATTTTAGATGACTTTTTTGTAATAGTTGACTAATTTTCAATCAACAAATACTTCAAAAAACAATTTACAATCTTTATATGATATGAAAGATATTACCAATCTTTATAAATATTAAAATTAAACCATATTTAATTATATATATATATATATATATTTAATTATATATATATATATATATATATATATATATATATATATATATATATATATATATTAGTTTTACGATTAAATATCCCAAAATATATATGTATGTGTTAAAACGGGAATCAGCTCTTTGAATAAACACGTTTTTGAGCTCAGTATGGGTAATATATTTAAAAATGTCCTCTTTACAAGAACCCATCAAAATTTTGCTTTATTTTTAATCCTTCATAAAAAGCTATTGATTAAATTTTAACATTTATAAAGTTAGTAGTTCACAAATTATAAAGTCGACCTGGAATTACTAAATTGAAAAATATTTATGCTCCATAAAAATAACAAAAAGAATTAATACAAAATTTATTTAAGATTAATTTTTTTCTGCAATAAATATGATTAATGATCATATATGCAATGTGATTTCGATAAAAATAATTGTGTAATTTTCATATTGTTATATTTATATCCATATTATATAAATAAATTTTATATAAATTATTGTTTATTTGAAGTGGAAAAAAATAAGTATAGTACATATGGAAATTAAATGCATAAATCAATATTTTAGATTGTGAAGAATATAAAAATTGCTATAAAATATGTTTGAAAGATTTAAAGTTCGATAGAAAGTATTAGTTTTTTTTCTGTTATTATATTGGTATATATATAAATATAAATAATAAATATCAAGAATATAAAAATATAATTTTTGTTTATTCCTTCAACAATAAAAATCTATTCATTCAAAAATTAAAAAATACCAAAATACCTATCTAATTTGTTATGTAAATGCAAATTCTAGAAATATTATATATAACCATTTAATTAATAAATTGTATTACAGACATGTTTTTTAATAGTTATTACTTTTACTTCTATTAAAACTTTTTATTCAATATAAATTGTTATCGTTCACTTCCTACTTTGAATATCAAAACAAAAACATAGATATAAATCAAAATATGATAGAAGTAACCATATTGTATATTTATTATCAAATAAAATAAATATAAAAAATATACAAGAAGCTTTTAATAATTTTGCCATAATTAATTAATTATATATATATATATATATATATATATATATATATATATATATATATATATATATATATATATATTAGTTTTATATATATATATATTTGTTTCTCTATTTATTTCATTTAACAGTGAATAATAGAAAAATAAATTTTTTAAAACATATAAATTTTGCAAGAAAAAATAGTATTTTTTTGATTGGAGATAATATTTCTGTTACGAAAACAGAATTTGGTACATTTAATCGCATCGCATTTTGAAATGTAAAAAGGAAGCAACGTTTGAAAAAAGACATCAATCAATTATATTTAAGTAACAAGCAATTACTATTTCATTTTATATACCCATCATTCATCATGAAAATTGCACGTATTTCAAATTACACAAAATTAATGTCTGTTATTTCTATATATCGATTTCATTATAACAATGATTATTGCTTACCTCATAAACGTTTTATCACGATGAAGTCAACGTGCTGATACGACGAACGTTGAACGAATGATAACTGCACGTTGAAAAAAAAAGCAAAAATGTTTGGAAATAATTGAATGCATTTAGTGTTCGTTTACCCCACCATTTCATACAAACACTCCTACGAGTTTTTAACTGAGGGTATTTTGCAATACACGATACCGGATCAGGTATTCGAAAGCGAGTCAGGTGCATACAGTATGTGGTTCGTTGAAAGGTTTTGCGAAAAATATAAAAAGAGCAAAAAATTGATTACATTTCAGGAAACGAGTTTTAAATTTTCATTTAGTTAAAATCATGTTTAACTAAATAAAATATTCGAATTTTATGATATAGCATGTAGTACAGTAAAATTAGACATTTTGGGACGGATGTCGAGAGTGCAGAACTTTTTTCCGGAAATGTATTCTACATAATGAGGTTAATAAGAGGTCATAAAGTTCCACTCGCCAGAGAGGGAGCTTCCCTCCGAAAATCACGAAAAACCTCAAAAAAATTGATCACTTTTTAGTTTTCCGGATTTATCTCCAAAACTATAGCTCGGATGGAAAAAGTGTCAAGGAATAAATTAATTCTCATTAAATTATGCATATAAAATGTATCGTTCATAATTTGCGTAACTGTTTCCAATTTTCTGTAAAAAGCGTTCAAAAATAGGCCTAAAATGGCCCTCTCGGCAAAAATTTTTCGTTCCGCGATTTTGCCGACGATTATCTCAAAACTTATCGATTTTAGGTGGGTATCGAAGAGGAAAAAAGTTGTAGACCAAATCCTGTTCTATTATAATCAGTTATTGTATTTTCAATTAATTGTTTCAGTTTTCTAAAAATTACAATTTTCCCGAACTCAATCTGACGATTTTTCGCGTCACTCCGGCAGTTAAATGCATTTTTAAGGAACAAAAATAGCAAGAGTGTAAAATTTTTTTTTAGAAACACATAAAGAATTTTAAAATGAATTAGAATCTAAAAAGCAGTAGCCTCTCTGGAGGGAGCTTCCTCCTGTATTTGCCGAAAACCTCACAAAATTTGACTTTTTCTCAGTTTCTCGCTCATATTTCAAAAACTATCACTCGGATTGAAAAGTTGTTTATAAACAAAATATTCTTCTTAAAATTCTACATCAAAATTGTTCTATTCATAATTTGCGTAATCATGTTCAATTTCTCTATAAAAGCCCTCAAAGTAGGAGATGTCGCGTTAGCAAAAAAAGTGCTTTTGGAGTCCCCAATAAATATTTCGAAGTCTATCAATAATCGGCGATTTTTATTTCATACATCGTAAAGAACAGGATTTTCTCTATACGATCCAGAAGTGGCTCCCGTTTGACCCCCCTGTAACGGTTTTTATCAGTGCTCAAAGTTGAACAATTTTTGCGCGAATGCTCGTAATCAACCCAAAAATCCATTGAATTTTGGGCATAGTACACACTATCCGCCTATTGTTATAGTTGTCTATTCAAAGTTAAAAGCGTTTTCAAAAGATATTTTCACAACCATTAGACAATACACATTTATTATGGGTCATAAAATAATTGTTGAACCAACTTCCATTGGTTTCTTTGTAAATTTCGAAAATGTATTTTTTTATTCAAACTAAAAATATTTCTCTCTAGATTGATTTATATATTCATAAAGAAATATTAAATATATTTCAAATAATTATTTCTATCTTTTACTCAATTTTAATTATATTTTTGAATAAAATATAAACTTTATCGACATTTTTATTTATATATTCTTCATGAGGAATTAAGCCAATAAATCTGACAATTTTATTTCTTGCTAATTTTACCAAATGAAAAAATTGATTATTAAAATTATTTTCTGTACAAAATTTTATTGTTAACAAGTATAATTGATTTTAAATATTATGAATAATTCTGAACTTTCATAATAATATTTATATGTACGTATCGTGATCATAATTATTTGTTCACTTAATATTCTATATATGTTTAATATTAAAATAATATTAGAAATTAATTTATTTTTATTTTTCGTGACGGAATCCTTTCCTATTTTGTCATCTTTGATAAGTAGTACACATTTTGCATCTGTAAAACAGATGATCGCCTTTGTGAGTTTTTACAGTTATTTAAAAATTGTACCTATCTTAGTGGATAAAGGGACCCGCAATCTCTAAAGCCATGAAAGAAAAATGGCAGACAATGACAAAATCCTATTTTGTTTACATTAAGATAAATCAATTTTGTATATTTTTCTATTAATAAAAGAAATACAAACATTCCAGAAATATGATATTTACGACACGAGTACATTTCGGTACATTTATTATAATATTTCTCAAAGAGACCGTTTTTAAAATACACTTTTTTCCGTTAAAAATTACCCTTGCTTAAAATTTGTATAACAATATGTAAATAAGTAACTTATAAAATAAATACAATAATATATATATATTAAAATTTATTAAATTCTCGTATGATTAAAATAAAAAAATATTAAATATTAAAAAAAATGAATATAATTATCACAATGTTCAATAATAACCATAATTATCGTTATTGTTGAGTATTGTAATAAATAATACATTATTTGGCTAAATAATATATTGTTTATAACAATATGAAAGAAAGAAACCCGCAGAAGATAATTTATATTTTTAACAAATTATTTTATTGTCTATGTATTGTTGAAAACGTTGTAAAAATCTTTTTGAAATATTGAAGACTACTGTAAAAAAAAGTTAAAAAAAATATTAGTGCAGGAGTCTTTAACCTAAGTAAATGTGTGCTCGCTGTTTTTTGATTTCAATGCAAAACTTCTTATTTTTTCAAAAAAGTGTATGAATTTATATATATTTTTTAAATATTTCATAAATAATTAAATAAATTAATGCGTATTACTATAGAAATAAAGATTTATGATAATTTTATTATATATTTTTTATTATAACTAATTATATTTTTTTTAATATATATATATATATATATATATATATATATATATATATATATATATATATATATAATAAAACCAAATAAATATGTTCATTGAAACCATAAAATATACATAGAAAAAGTAAACATTATACATTTCTCTAAAGTATTCATGAATGTATTCTTATTTACAAAAAGGTTACTAATCCTTGAGCAGGTAGTATGCCCAAATTTCAAAAGATTTTTGCACGTCCAATGTAAAATCGCGCAAAAATTGTTCAACTTTGAGCACTGATAAAAACCGTTACAGGGGGGTCAAACGGGAGCCACTTCTGGATCGTATAGAGAAAATCCTGTTCTTTACGATGTATGAAATAAAAATCGCCGATTATTGATAGACTTCGAAATATTTATTGGGGACTCCAAAAGCACTTTTTTTGCTAACGCGACATCTCCTACTTTGAGGGCTTTTATAGAGAAATTGAACATGATTACGCAAATTATGAATAGAACAATTTTGATGTAGAATTTTAAGAAGAATATTTTGTTTATAAACAACTTTTCAATCCGAGTGATAGTTTTTGAAATATGAGCGAGAAACTGAGAAAAAGTCAAATTTTGTGAGGTTTTCGGCAAATACAGGAGGAAGCTCCCTCCAGAGAGGCTACTGCTTTTTAGATTCTAATTCATTTTAAAATTCTTTATGTGTTTCTAAAAAAAAATTTTACACTCTTGCTATTTTTGTTCCTTAAAAATGCATTTAACTGCCGGAGTGACGCGAAAAATCGTCAGATTGAGTTCGGGAAAATTGTAATTTTTAGAAAACTGAAACAATTAATTGAAAATACAATAACTGATTATAATAGAACAGGATTTGGTCTACAACTTTTTTCCTCTTCGATACCCACCTAAAATCGATAAGTTTTGAGATAATCGTCGGCAAAATCGCGGAACGAAAAATTTTTGCCGAGAGGGCCATTTTAGGCCTATTTTTGAACGCTTTTTACAGAAAATTGGAAACAGTTACGCAAATTATGAACGATACATTTTATATGCATAATTTAATGAGAATTAATTTATTCCTTGACACTTTTTCCATCCGAGCTATAGTTTTGGAGATAAATCCGGAAAACTAAAAAGTGATCAATTTTTTTGAGGTTTTTCGTGATTTTCGGAGGGAAGCTCCCTCTCTGGCGAGTGGAACTTTATGACCTCTTATTAACCTCATTATGTAGAATACATTTCCGGAAAAAAGTTCTGCACTCTCGACATCCGTCCCAAAATGTCTAATTTTACTGTACTAATGGTTCAATTCATAAATAAGAATTTTCTTTAATAAATTAATAATATTCTTACATACTACTAATGTGTAAAAACTATAAAGAATTTAAAGTTGTTATATTAAAACGAATTGTAAAATTAAAATAAATTTGTTTCTCGTCGATACGTAATAAATAATATATAGTAAATCAAAAATATTAAAGTACAAACAATGAGAATGAAAATGATTTCGTTTATATTGAAAATAATGAAATATAATTATATATATATATATATATATATATATATATATATATATATATATATATATATATATTGAAAATAATAAAATTTGTTAAAATTACAAAGTTTTATGTTTATAATATTTAATCGATTTTTCAAATGACTATTGTTATCGTGAATATAAAGTAACAATTGATTATAAACTTTATATTAGAAATGTTATAAAAAGTAATTTTGAAAAATGCCACATGATAAAAAATAATTTAACAATTTCATTAATTTTGGAAAATGCTATATAGAACAAAAGTTTTCTTTCGAAGCTAGTCATTCTCTAAGTAAAGTTGATTATTAAGTAAATTAAAGATAAATTTGGATATACTTAGGTTTCAACAAGTTTTACTATTATTATCTCTTAACTATTATATTTATAATGGTATGAAAGAATTGGCATGAATTGCGAGTTTTAAAAGTTCAGGCAAAATCCTTTTTTAAAAAAAAAGTATAAGAAAGAAACATAATTACATATTGCATTTAGGTAATTTAGTTCTATATTTTAATCATTAAAGTTATAAAAAACAATAAAAGTTTTATTACAATATGTAATAACATATTATAATACAATATGTAATAACATATTATAATACAATATGTAATAACATATTATAATACAATATTAATCAGCAATAAATACCTCACAATGTTGAATTAAATCAAACAAGTTATTGGAATGTAGTGAAAATTATTAGTTTTTGTATGAACCGTACATTGGTCTTAAAATGATGAAATAAGTATTAATTTATTTTTCGAGTTTTCTGTAATGCAATAAAATAATAATTATATTATTGTTATAAGAAATCATAATTGTAAAGATAAAAAGGGTTTTAAAATAATTTTAAACATAATATGTGTGAAATATGATTTTTTTAATAGCTTTGGTAATACAAAAATACAATACACAATAATATAAAAATAATAGAATTATAAAACGTACAATTAATCAATATAAAAGGAATACTATGAGTACTAAAAAAGTCATGAAATTATTGTTAATATGATTTTAATTACATAACTATAATTCATTTAATATTAATTATATTGTAATTCAGTTATGTAATAGGTAATTATAAACTATATATAAAAATAAAATATGCATATAAAAAGAATTCATGATGGAAAAGTAATCTATACTTATTAACCACTTACATGATGGAGTCGAAATATTGGTGTCAACGGTTAATCGACGACATTTTATAATTAATAGCAGTGATATTATAATTTAATAAAATTATCATAATTAAAAATGTTTTTTTTTATCTTACTACTAGTAAATAAGCTGTATGATAAGTGGTTAAATCGAGTTGTTCATTTATTACTAACAGAGTTATGTTCAATTTATTACTAACAGAGAAAAAATACTTGAATATGATGAATGATAATTAAATATGTTAAAGCGGTAAATTAATTATAATACATTGATAATTTTGGCCACTAATTATAAAAAAATATATAATAATTAACCCTATTAATATATAATATAAGAAAGAAATATTTCTTTTCTATTATTGTGCTAATTCAATAACAATCAATATAATAATATATATAATAAATGCATTATGATCTTTCACAATTTCCATAAATATAAACACTTATTTATAACACATGCATGATATCAATTTAAATAGTTTTCCTCTTAGTAAAGAAATTCACCAATCATCCATAAAATTCAGCTTTCAGCGTTATAAAAGAATGGTTATGTATAAATAGGCGGTAAAGGAAAAATATTTTTATATTTTTACCATTATTGGAAATATAATCCACAAATTTTAACATTTCTTATTTCAATAGCAAATTAATTCACATTTAAAAACAATATGTTAAAATTTTTATCGATATGGTATACAACAATCACACAATGCGAAACTAATTTCACCATTTTCACATGTAATATAAATGACATAAAAAGGTTAAAGGACTATTTTAAATATACGTTTTTGGGAATACTATAGTTATAAGCTTTAAAAATTTACACGTATCATTTGATTATATAAAAGTATGTTTTCAAGTACATTGGAATCCAACTACAGTATATAATATACAAATTTCGTATTAAATTTTATTGTAATTTCATATTATGTCAAAAAATTCTATAATTTATTTTGATAAGATATATTAGAAGTGCACTTGTGTATAATAGTATAATATATACGAACTGTAAAATTGAAGCAGAAATATGTAAAATATTTCTGATTATAATTTACCTCCATGATATTAAATTAATTATAAAATTTTATAATTATTAGAAATTGAACATAAGATTGGCTTGTGGTAAATCAAAGTGCCGTTTCTTAATAAGATTTGGTGAACTTATATATGGTGTTAATTTAAATGAATATTTGTATTGAACGAGTATTAATAATATAAATGTTTCTGTGGTAAGTCATATATATCTAGATGGAACAAAATACTTGCAATATGTATCAATTTTTCTTAATATTGTTAAATACATATGAAATAAAACATTTATAATACTGTATATATCATACATGCATATACATCATGTAATTAAAACCCTGTACAATAAATTTAAACCGATAATCTTAAAATATGTAACATTGTTAGAAAATTACATTAATATTAATTTTAATGTGTATATTGTTATATTTTATATGTGTAAAATTATTTGATATATCATTAACATAATATAATAAAATTTCTTGAAAAACATAATATATGCAAACACATTTAAGCTTCACTTTATTTTTCATAATACATTAAAAATGACCATAAAATTTATCTAAATATGATGTATGCACACACACACACAAATATATATATATATTTACATATATATGGAGGCCTAATCACATGAATTCTTATTGATTACGATCAACTCTTACTTCCATCCTCTAAAATATTTTATAACTATATATATGTACACACACACACACACACATACATACATATATATATATATATATATATATATATATATATATATATATATATATATATATATATGAATGAAATGTATAATTTTATTAGAAATTGTAAGTTAATTTAAGTTTAATTTTTTTAACCAGATTTCACTAAGATGCATTCATATTTTTTCGTTGCTTCAATTTTACAAGGTTTATTTATGTTATATTTTTCGATATATAAAATCTAACAACGAGTTCTCTATCTATTATTGGCTTTTATGATATGATAAAATTGTGATTATTTTTAAATTCACAGCTCATAGATATAAATATTATGTTGAATTTCGTTCAGATTAATTTATTAACGGTAGAAGTCAAATGTTCTTTGAATGTATTTTCTTTATTTATAAAAAAAATCTTATGATTGTCATAATATATGTTGTAACACATTTCTTATCAATAAGACATTAATAGTTTTTTGCATTAAATGCAAATATTTTGTTGTAAAAAAATTAGATCATTCGTGTATACCATTTATATATGATTATTAATATATCATACATTTTTGACTGTTCATACGTATAAATAGTTAATCGGAATACCTTAGATAACTTTATATTCTAATTAAATTCTTGTTTGGTGCACTAGTAGATACAAAAATATAAGATGTTTTAGATATTTATATTGGTTAAGTTATTTTCAAATGAAACTAAATAATGTAAGAAAGTGAGAAAATATAAAGCAGTAAAATTCTACAACTTTTACGTAGTTACTATTCCACTTGAATATAATATTATATAAAACATTTATTAAATTGAAACACACTTCAGAATATAATACTAAATTATATTCAATAAATTTCAATGAAATAATGAAAAGTAATTGAAATATAAATTATGGATTTTGAGGCTAGGCAGTAATAAAAACAAAAAAAATTGTTTCTAATTTAAATGAAAAACCAATTATGAAGAAATAACGAAGATAAGAATAATAAATAACAAATTATTTGCTATACAATTTTTTTAAATGTTATATTATATTATATTATAAAAAAGTAACAAAATAATGATAAAAAATAGCAGAAAAATACTATAAACTGTCAATTTTTCATATTTGAATATCCACAGTTAATGATAGTAGAAAATAATATTCATAATATATATATATATATATATATATATATATATATATATATATATATATATTACATTATATTTATATATAATAATTAATTAATTGTTATCTAGGCATATACTGTAGAGGAAACCAATCGCTTAATTCTGATGTTAATGGCATTGAACGAAGTGGTAAAAGAACTCCACCTAAAAATTGATTTTCTTGTAAAGAATCATGATGCCAAACTGTTACTTGAAGATCGCGTCCACGAACAACATCTATTGGTAAACGATATTCTAACTAAAATAAAAATATTGAAACACATTAATTGTAAGGTTATAAGGTTAATTGTAACTTATTTACAATGAAATATCATTGAAAAATCATTAAGTTCATTTTAATGGTGATATTCTTTAATATAATGACCAAATTTTGACTATTGTGCAAAAAAGAAAAAAAATATTTATTAATAACTACACAAATATTTGGACTTACTTCAAATCGATCAAATACAAAAATTTACGAAAGGAATGATAAATATTAGAAAGGAAAGCATTTTTTTGATAGAAAACATGACTTATAAAAGGATTGTCGTCCGCAAAAGAGGACGATTAGTCACCTAAATTAATTGAAACAAATTAAAGCACGCGCGTAATTAATAAAATTATAAATTTGTAAAAAAAAATAAATAAAAAAGATGATAAAATCTTGATTATTAAAAAAAAATACCATTTCCATAAAAGATGGATGACAGTTACGTTTCAGGACTCTAGTTTTGCGTTTTGTTTCTTTTGATGGATCAGGCAATAGATAAACCTAAAACGTAAAATAGACATTGATATATTTTTATAAAAGTGTTATTCAAAAATAATTGTATAACCCTACTTTAACGTATGGAGATGGTGGAACTCCTTGTGGAGTCATAGGGAGAGATTGAGCATGTAATATCATCACAGAAAAAATTCCAGCACTATAATGCAGAGATATTTTTAAAGCACCAACACCTTCTTGTGTATTTCTTTGTATTTCATCTAAAATAATATTTTACATTATTATTTATCTTAATTTTCTCAATTAATTTATTACAAGAGTTTACTTTTATTTTTAATTCTTTGTGGTTCAATATCTTGTTGATCTCTTAATAGAGGATGGAAAAATGTATAAACCAATTTTGAATGGGCAATTTCATCAGCTAATTTAAAGAGAGAATCTAAAAACATTTTGATATCCCCATATCTCCGTTCAGCTGCTTGTTTTGTATTAGTGCGACCCACGTGGATTCCGGTAGGCAATCTAAAATATTCAAACAAAATACAATTTATAAAATAAATTTAAGATATAATCAATTATCTTTTTTTTGTAAATTAATCTACAATAGTAAAATAAAAGAAACGGCAATTTTGAAGAGTAGTTATCAGATATAAAATATTATCTAAATTATACAAAATTCTCCAAAAAATACATTATACGAAAAGAGTACATTGAATTTATTATATATATATAGATATATATATATATATATATATATATATATATATATATATATATATATATATATATATATAATAAAATGTACAACATATTAAATTCAAATATATTTAATATATCATTTTTCCATTATGTTTGTAGTATTTACATATGAGCATATAAGTAAAACCAAAAAATGAAATTACCGTCAAATTAAAATATTGGTATAAAAAAGTGTGATAAATTAAATTAGAAGACAATTACATTAATCACTTAAAAAACAATTAATCTTATTTCTTTATCTATGGCTTTGAAACTGTTATTGATAACATCATCGACCCAATCTTATCATTCAAAAGAATTTCGCCAAACGAGTCATTTATTGATTAGTTACATCGTTTAGGAGAGTGTATGAGGTACTTCGATAAATAATAAAAAAGTAAAAAATGAAATTTCAATTAATGAGGTAATACTTAATAAATGAAGATATATTTAAGGTTGGAATATGGCACCGCTTATATTTGTTAAAACAGGTAACACGTTTAATTTAAATTGAATATGTTATTTTAATGAAAAATGATCTTAATGAATGTTTATTTACTTTAGAAAACTTTGTTCATATAGAATGGTTAACATCAATTGCGTTTCTTGGCGCCATTTGTTGTACTATTTTAGGTATTAAACTTAAATGGTTTAGAGCTCAGTTAACTTTAGACAAGGAATCAGATTTCATACAAGATACAGGAAATGTATATAGATCTTATGGAACAGATGTTTATCCGTCTAGTTTTAGAGAGATACATGAAGGTATTTTTTTAGACATTATATAAGATAATTATATTTTAAACTTTCGTAATAATTGCAATTAAATTGTAGATAACATAGTAAGAGAACCTAGTACTTCTAATTCTAAAAATAATAATCTACCTAAAATTAATAAGGTTGGGTTGCCAGCTCCTAGTACTTCACAAAATAATTTAAAATTAAATACAAAAGAAACACCTAGTGTTTCTAACATAAATCGAAACGAGAAAACATCAAAAAGTAATATTAATACACAAAACATTAAAAATGAAAAAGGAAAAAAAACAAAGGATAATAATGCGAATAAAAAATCTGAAAAATTAGATAGAGAAGAACAATCAAGGAGGAAAAAAGAAGAAAAAGCTAGAAAAGAAAATGAAAAACAAAAATTGAAAAAAGAAAAAGAAGAAAAATTAAAAAAAGAAAAAGAAAACAAAACGAAGAAAGAAAAAACTGAAAAAATAGAAAAGGAAAAACAGACAAAAAGTATTTCAGTGGCAACAACTAGTGCAGTTAAAAACAACTCAACAACTCAAAATAGCACAGTTTCAAATAAAGTTGCCTCAGAAAAACCAAAAGCTGAAAATAATGAAAAAAGTAATAATACGATAACAGATAATGAAGATGAAGAGATCGTGTTTGCAAGTAGTTGGGATATGGTTACAGAGCACAGACAAGGTTTAGAAAGAGAAAATAAATCAAAAATAAATAATAATCTAAGGAATATGGCGAAACAAAAAATCGAGACTCCTACAACTATTTCGAATCATAATATGGAAAATGTAAATAATAAAAGTTCTACAGATGTAGCGTACTTGCAAGAAGACAACAGTGATACTGAAGCGTAAAATATAAATCATTGTTTTAAAAAGAAACTTAATAATATTTTAGAAATATGGGTAACTTGGATGTTACAAAATTTAATTATATTGTTAATTAAAAATATTTATAAATAAACAATATTAAAATGTAACGTTGTTGATTCTATTTCTTAATTTAATAATGACATCAATATTGATTTTTATATACATTATTTCACAGCACAAATAAATAATAATTTTACCTGTGAACTTTTGCTAGAGGATGATCAATACAAATTTTTTGGTATAATTCTGTAAAGTGTTTGTAACTTCGATAAACTACTGATGGTGTTGCTTGATCTTGTCTATAAATTCTTATAGAATAAACATAATATTTTTCCGGTTCATAACGTTTTTCATATCCTAAAACTTCCGCCTTAACAATTCTACCTTCTTGTTCCATTCTGCAAAAATATTTAAAGAGATATAAACTTTTACTAATGGTGAAAATTAAATTAATTAACAAATAATAATTATATACGTATAGGTTCTGGGCATAAATGAAAGTAATTCACTAGAGGAACTTGTTTGATCTCCACCCACTCTAAACTGAGCAAGATTATGTAGGAAGAAATTGATTGGGGTGAATTTAGACCTAAACAAATATTTTTTTGAAATATGTTATATCAATTCATAACAAATAATAAAAATATAAAATTTACTTTAATGCTGAGTGTATAAGTCTCGCAAATGCTGCGGCTGCTTCGGCTGAAGTTTGTCCAGGTAGTAAAGCATCTTGTACATACCCAACAGCTGCCGCTGATATTCCAGAAATTCCTGAAGAAACCATCTAAAAACCCAGAATTCAATTTTAATATTCATTATCAGTTCATTTAATAGTATCGTATTATAATTTAAGTACAAATATATATATATATATATATATATATATATATATATGGTATATATATATATATATATATATATATATATATATATGTGTATGTATGTATAATAAGTCAATTTTTTTAAAAGTTATTTAATAATTATAGTTTTTTTTTTGTTTACACATGGTTAAAATCATATTTTGTATTGTATAAAAATTGACTATTTATATTTGAAAACTTACAAGAGAAAATATATGTAGAATAAGGTTGTGATGTTTTCGAATTATATTAAATGCAGTGCAACATAAATCAATGAAATGATGGAATCTCTGTGAAGGACGTTCACCCCCATTAATTACATATGCCATATCTGGCGTCAAAACGAATGGAACACGATCTCTATTATAAACAATAAAGAAAAACAAATACATATTTTAATTATATAATATTTTTATATATAAAATAAAAATTGAAGTAAATAATTAGTTTGGTACTACACCTTTTAAAGTTTCCAAACATTTGAGCATCTCCCAAGAATTTGCCAAAATCAATATGAAATAAATGACCTGATGTTTTCAACATAATATTATCATTATGTCTGTCACAGATACCCAAAAGATATGTCGCAACACTATAACCTGCACATGATGCTGAAAGAGTATAAAATATTATTTCAAATAATTTATACGCACGCGCACACACATAGATATATACACAAAATAAATATATATTAACCTGTAAAATTTGTTACAGCACGCTCATATTCCAATTCTGATGGATTATGTTTAGCTAACCATTCAGCAATTGGCTTATCTTTAAACGAACCAGTCAATCCCCATTCTACTTGAATAGCTCGCAATGTTTCAGCATCACAAACCATTTCTATAATACCTATAAATAGACGATACTTTGATTTTATATTTTTTTCTTATTAAAAATAATTTTAAAAGAATTCAAATTCAGGAAGCATACAAATTTTTTTTCAGAAATTTTACCTTTCCTATATTGTGTAGGAACAGCATCGAAAGTAACCATTCTTAGATCTAAACCTTCTTTAAGCCATAAGTGATCCATTACCCTCATTACTTGTAAAACTAACGAATCTTGTCGTAAATCGTCTCCAACCTAATTAAGTAAAAAGAGTCTCATCATAATTAATGTCATTTTTCATTATTTACACATTTTAAATAAAAAATATGTTCATAAAAATGTACTGAAAGATTTTCTTTCAATTACCTTAAATATTGCAGGTATGATCGTGTTATCACATCCAATGAAATTTATTTTTAATGGAAGAGTATTTGATGGAAAATATGAACAATTTCTAGAATTTTATAATAATTATAAAATATAAGGTAAATTAACATTTTATATGAAATATACTAACTGATATATTTACTTTATTTCGATATCATAAATCTCTTGAGAAATAGATAAAGGTAATACAACATTATTTGACGTAACTAATGGTATCAAATTATTAATACCCATTTCAAGTGTTAAATTTCGGGAACTTTCTTTGCATTTTTTTACAGAATTTGCTACATCACTTAGACCCTAAAATATCAGAAATAATAAATTGACAGAAAATAATCTTCAATATAAAAGACAAAAGGTAAATATACCTTAACAAGAAGCTGTTGTTTAAGTAATCTTTCGCCTAAATTTTTACCAACGATTTCAAATAATGCTCTAAGTATTATTTGGTTTCTTCTAACCCATCTAGACGATGCTACAATGTTTTCTTCTGGTTCAACATAAGAATTTGAATCATTATCCAAAGATATTCCCAGAAATTCTTCTGATGAATTCTGTCAGAATAATTAATGATACAAAAAGTTGCTAAATTATGAATAAACCAAATAAAAATATTATATTACTTGCGGAGAATTTCCAGGAATATCATGTACTAATTGCCAATATAAACGATGTGCAAATCGTGGTGATTCGAGTGCTCTGGATAAAAGTAATTCCACTAAAGGAGATCCAATAAAACGTTCATATCGAATAGCTAAACAGAGTTGAGGTAATAATGTAATAAGTGTATCTCCAGAAATTTGTGATAACCAATAAACGGCCTTTGTTCGAACACCCTCATCGGGGAAACTAAAAATAATGTGTGGATTTATAAAGTACTCTTTATAATAAAATACTAAAAAATGAAATATTAAAAACCATGGTAAAAGTAAATGTAAAGCATCATATGGTGATGGAGATGTCCATTGGTTTAAGAGTTGTATAAGATGCCATCGGTTTTCTGCATCCCAATTTACTGATGCTTGTAAAACTAATGGTAATGCGCCAGGTATACCAACAAGATAATGTCTTTTTTCCCATAATATCTAATAAAAAAAAATATAAACGAGTAAAATTATTTTTAAATAAAATTATATAAATATATTTTACCTCACGACAATCTGATGGCATTCTATGATAAGGTCCCTGCTCGACTAAGTGCATTAGTTGTTGTTGTGTTTGTGTATCTAATGCATCAAAAGAATATTGATTTTTATTTGAAATACTTCTATTATCATCTGCAAAATCTTGCCAATGTACACCTCCACTGCTATATAATGGAATTTCTATAAGAAAGAAAAAAAATGTACACATATTACAAAAATGTATAAAGTAAGTGCATATAAAAATAATATGTGTGTATTTAATTTATATTTGGAATAAAATTTTAATCAATTAAAAAATATTAAAATTATTTTTTGGTTATAAAAAAATACATTAAAAATAACCAAAATTAATTAAAGCTATTTTGATTCATACAATAAAAAAATTATGACCTGACTATTGCTTAAAAAACAATCCACTCATATGGTATATAATATTTTATTGTTTTTAATACTATCTTTTCTTTGAAATAAATGAAATTTGGGAATTTTTTTTGCTTCATGAAAATAGATACTAATCAGACAATTAAGCGTCATGAAAAATCTTAAAGATTGAAGTATATTATTTACCAATATTGATAAGTGGATGTGGTTGTGGTGGGCAGTCAGTTATGTCAGGAGAAGGACCCAATCTTTTATCAGCAGACATAGGCCAAAGTGGTAGAATAAAATTTCCTGATATCAACATTCTGAAAACAACAAAAATACGATGATATAATAATACAGTAAGCTTAAATAAGAAATAAAATACAGAGAAATTTACCCATCAAAATCTATTAGTTGAATTGAAGACCAACCGAGTTCTTCTTGTTCCACGTGTACAAAATTTGGATCATTATTTAATTCAGTTTCTTCTTTTTCTGAATGATCATTTATATTTGCTTCTTTTTCTTTATCTGTTGTTAAATTATTGTTTTGATTATCAGGATTAGATAATGTACGTCCATTTAAAGTTATAACTAATCGTGATTCCTTAGGTAATTTAGATATTTTTATTTCATCCAAATTTAACCTAAAATTATTGAATATATCTATAAAAACAATATATAACATTTTAAATAAGAATTCTTAAATAATTTTTACCATGTTTCGAACAGAATACGTGGATAAAAACTAGACGTATCAATAACAACAGATTGTGAGCTGTGGGTTCCTTTTAACAGACGCGTTCCGTGATATATTTGACCATAAACAACGAATTCGTCATGATTCCAAAATACTGGAAATCTATGAATTCCTTCCACAAAGAAAATCACAGATTCATTTATTAAGAGTAACGGTTTTGATGCTGTAAAAATAATGAAAATTAAGCATGAAATATATATATAAATAATGTATATTAAGCATGTTATATTGTAATTAATAACCTTCATTATTGACTGGTAATGAATATTGATTTTCTTTAAGTTCAAAATCAACCCTGTTTGCACGACAATATATAGATATAAAGCCACGAATTGCTTCTCGAAGTCTTTGACAGTGTAATCCAACAGTATCCTTTAAGGTTGCCTGACGAAGTGATACATTACAATATTCCCCCATCTCCGATACTATTTCAGGTTTAACAAAATTATTATCTGGTTTTGTCTGTAAATGAAATAATTAGTAGAAAAAAAAGTTATAACTTTATATATATATATATATATATATATACCTGTTCACATGCATGTATTAAAGTTCTTAAAGCTGTTGATACATGCTGTGTTTCAACACCTCCAAGTAAAGCACAAATCGCTTTAACAGCTTGTGCTGTAGCTCCAATTCTAACATTTCCTTCATTAGTTACAGCAGATGTCACACGTGAGAGTTCTCGTTCCAAAGTTTCTGTATATTTAACGTATAAAAATTATGAAAATATGATAACAAAATAATAAAAATACAGATTGATATATACCTAATAAAATGGATAAGTTGTGATATGATATAGGTGGTAGTAAACTTTGATTTGGCAATATTTTATCTAAAGTCAAATAGCTGTCTCTAATATCATCTCTTTCGCTACGAGCTAAACTTGAATCTTTAACTGACTGAAGACAGAGTCTTATGTCTTTTTCCAATCGAACACACTGTCTAACATAATTATATTCACTTAAGGAACTTCCAGGAGTCAAATATTCATTTAAACCCCATACCTAAATAAATATTGAATTTGAAAATATGAATACTAAAATATGCAATATATAATAAAAGTTATCATTCTTACTTTTAAAGTGTATCCAGATATATCATCTTTTATTTCACCTTCTGATTCACAAACGACATGTAATATTACATGTTCAACAGTGGATTCCACTAAATCAATATAAAATTCATAATTAATATTAAATATATTATTTTATAAATCATTATATACTACTATGATCAAAAAGTAAGGTGAAAGTGTCATTTAAAACTCCTGAGCCTTAAAAAGGCAGATAAATTGTACTTTTTTCCCTAGGTTGATATGATTGTCTATAACATTTGGCAAGGGTCTGTTCGTCAAAAGGTTTAATTATCTCTGAGTTACATGTATTTTATAACACTTTGTTCCTTCATCACGACAATGCACCATGTCATACTGTATTGGTTCTTTGCGACTTTTTTGCTAAAAACTCGACTCATATCGTTTCGCAACCACTGTATTTGCCTGATTTGGCTCCGTGTGACTTCTGGCTATTCAACAAATTCAAAAGACCAATGTGGGGACGCCATTTTGACACGATTGATGAAATAAAAACCGAATCAGAAAAGGTCTTGAAGGCCATACAGAAAAAAGACTATTCCAACTGTTTCGAGGAATGGAAAAGCGTTGGCAAAAACGTTTTATCGGACGGGGATTACTTTGAAGGTATGAAATTGATTTAGAAGAATAAATAAAAAAATTGCATTTTTATAAACAAATTCACCTTACTTTTTGATCACAGTGATATATATATATATATATATATATATATATATATATATATATATATATATATATATATATATATAATTATAAAAAGAAATCAATGGTACGTCAAGAATATATAATATAAAACAATTTTTCACAGCACTATTTAATTTTTTACAGATGAAGACGTTAACCATACACCCAATTACGACATATAGCTACATTTTTGGTATATTTTAAGATGAAATATAGATATTTCATTTAAATTAAAAATTATATTCATATAATTTAAATGGACGACAGTTCTCCTTTTGTAAGTAATGTCAAAGAGATTTTTTAAATGTCCTCATTCTTAATATTTGTTCTTCTTTTAATAAATTATCGTATTTGATTTGTTATTCGTGAAATTATTAAAAATGTTTTTTTTTTTGAAGTGCCATCGTCAAATATTTTATTACTTTATATTATAGTGAATTACTGTTCAAATGAATGAAGTAATTCTTTAATGATATTTCATTGTGTCCTCCTTTACGTTGTAAATAAATTGGTTATTTTATTATTATACAATATTATATAAAGTGGATTTGAACGATCGTGTTCTGAGTAGCTTGACTTAAATAAGTAAATTTAATCATTCTATTCAAATAAGTTGTCATACTACTGATATATATATATATATATATATATATATATATATATATATATATATATATAATATTACACACACACATACGTGTGTGTGTGTGTGTGTGTGTGTGCAGTTATGTATGTATATATAATTATATACTATACCATCACATGTAAAGGTTATAGGATGATAATCTTTATGATACACTAATAATTTTATACTGGTTCCTTGATTATATTGGCCTTCTGACTTTGCAGCTATAACATAACCTGGATTTGTTATGCTATTTGAATATTTATATTTAGCTAAAAATAATATATTTTTTTTAATTATTGATCAAGAAATATTTAAAAAAATCAAATATTGATTTTAATGTGTATACCTCTAGTATTTTTCACAACTTCTAAAAATGCCATCAATTCAGACTCATATTTTCGTGTTTTACAAACAATAATAGATTCACATAATTTACTCTAAAAAAATGTACGTGTTTAAAGCAGTGTAATCATATTCATAAATTAAAAATAATATGAACAAATATAAATATAACTTACATTTATAGCTTTGGTACGCGTAACTACAGGTGTTGCAGGTGGAATGGATCTAGGAGGAGGTGACGGTAATGGTGATAAAACAGTGTTTCGTTTATTGACTGTACTGTAGTTTGGAGTTTCTTTGGAATGTGTAATTTCTCCATATAAGAAATCCAAGGGATCATATTCTTCATATATACTACCAGAACATTCACTATCAATTGTATAATCTAAATAAATTAAAAAAAAATATTTTAAGTTATATTATATTAAGTTATATTACATATTATTGAAAGAAATAATGATTACCACTTGAACTTTGATTTGATAATAATGGATCGAAAGCCTCCAATACACTAACTCTGTTATGACTTATATTTCTAAAAAAAAAATAAGGATATAAAAAATATTTAAAAATTAGCAAAGTAAAATGTTATAATAGGATAATATATTATATATAAAAAATATTTATTTTTAATTAACAAACCTAGTAGTGGTTAAATCGATTAAGTTTAACGATTTTCCTGGCAAGCACTGTAGTGGAATATTACTTGATATATTCTGAAAAATTGCAAGTTATATTATTAAAAAGTTCTTTTCTTAAGGTATAAGGATAAAATAATTTAAAAAACCTTATGTTGAGAAGATGTTGCATATTCTGAATGTGGAACAATAATTCGTGGTAAATGAGAACTTTTTTCTTGAAGTGACTTTTTCTCTGGGACATGACTAGTATTTTTATTCTGTATAGTATTTAAATCGACACTTCTAGATTTAGTAATTGTATTATTTATAAATTCATTTCCAACTTCCAAAGAATTAATGGAAACACTCGTTGGAATATTTGTTTGTAATTGTTCTGAGTCGTTACTTATCGTAGATAAATTTGGATA
This sequence comes from Leptonema lineaticorne, assembly GCA_024500535.1. Classification (NCBI taxonomy): domain Eukaryota; kingdom Metazoa; phylum Arthropoda; class Insecta; order Trichoptera; family Hydropsychidae; genus Leptonema; species Leptonema lineaticorne. Next base: position 768,766 of record JANIJI010000065.1, read on the forward strand.
TATTGAATAATTTAAAGGAGGCACAGAAGAATTTGAAACTGGCAACGAACCAGTATGTAAAACTGGATTATATGTATTTATATTGTGTGTTGTAGAAAGATTAGGATAAATATTAGATAATTGAAGATTTGATAAATTTTGGCTACTATTTTGTTGATTTGTATTTAGAATATTGTTATGTAAATATGGTGAAACAGAAGGATAGTTAATTATAGGATTAACAAAATTGTTTGGAGTTGTGTTAGCAGATGAACAAGAAACTATATTTTGAATAAGCTGTGCCGAAACATTAGAATTACTTCTGTTCAATCTTATATTTCCTGTATTGATGTTCACCAATCCCAATTGTTCATTTTGTTGGCCCAGACTATAAAAAAATTAAAGATAAAAAAGAAAAATAATAAAGATAATATAATTCAAATTTTATACCTATTAATGTATTCTTTAAATTGTTGGTGTGTTTTTCCTAAAGATGTAGGAGCAGTAAATGATATAAGATCAACATTTTTTGTTTCGCAAGGAGTTGGACTATTGGATGTAGAACGAACTCCTTCTGGACGTGGAGAAGTTTTAAGTCTTCGTGCAGGTCTACGAGGAGGTGGAGGTAATAAAGGAGGACATTCATTAGAATTTGACCGAGAACGTATTGGTTTAATAGGTCCATCGCATTCATTTTCTGAAGTAGGACTATCTAAAATTATGATAAATTTATATTAAGCACATTTTTATGCAACAAATAAAATGAAAAAAAAGCAGATTTTTTTCCACATATATTATTTCCTTCTTCACATATGTGCTGGATTTTGAATATGTTTATAAAGGAAATATTTATAAGCATTTAAATAATTATTACTTAACGTTTTTACATAAAAATGTAAGATATTAGTATTTCGACGGATTACTGATTTCAAAATATTACATAGAATATTTAACATACAAACGATGAGCATTTTTAAAATAATAACACCAATAACAAAGACAAATGATTTAATGCAAACCTATACTGATAGCGAAGAGCTAATATTTAATTAGATGAATTACTTTTAAATATAAACGACAGCAAAAAATTTTTAAGATAAAAATTGATGAAAGAATAGATCTTTCTAGGTGGAAATTCCCATATTATGTTAATTAGACAGTAAAGAGAGTTAGAAATTAAGATAGGAATACTAAATTGGACGCGTTATGAAAAAGGGGAATAAAGGAAAAAATGAAACCTGTGGGCTGCGGTCTGCGTCTGCGAAAATTATCCAGAGCAAGACTTTCTATGGAGAGGGCTTCAGCACGTTCGAGTTCTGCATCGACTTGACGTTCGTAGCTAAATTCGTGATCATAATCACGATCGTAGCCAGACTCGGACGTCATCTTTATATTATAAGACGCAAAGCGTCAACCGACACATCGACAAATTGCTCCTCGGACCATTTCGACGTTCAACGCCTCCCGCAACAAACGTCAAAACGCCGTCTTCACGTTCTAACACGTCTAACTACGGCCAAAACATTTTTGTATATATTGGTTTTAGTTTTTAATTCAAATTTTAAATTTGAAAAATATATTGAAAATTCATATAAAATTGTATACAAATACACATTGATAAGTACTCTTGATCACTAAACTGTTATTTATTTTCCAGATATTTTCTTTTTCAATTCATACACAGGAGTGAAACCTTATTACTCTTCTTGGTCTGCTAATTAATTAAAATTATGTCAGGCCAATCCAAAAAATATTAAAAAAATCTATTACGTGATTTAATAATGTAAATATTTTAAATAAATATGTACATTGTAAATTATCAAGCGATGTATTTCAAGGGTAAAATATATTGAAAGCGTTATATTAACACATATTATTAAATTGTATTTTTCGCAAAATATGTCGGATAAATGTTCTCTATTCGATTATAATACAAAGGTTAACTGTCAAATTTCCGTACTTAGAAATGATTTTGTATTGTCAGTATTTGTAAGGTTTTTTTATATTGTATATCAAAAAAGATGTGCATAGAAATAGAAGAAACCGAATTGAAACAGTGAAAAGACGTTCGGCGGAATTTGTGTACATAGAGACGATTTTATATTGCATACATTCGTAATGATTTTTTTCTATGCTACATACCTGGCAAGGCGTGCACTACGTCAGACGCACGCCGCTTCGAACCGATACAGTAAAAAAGATGATCGATTAGTAGAACTAATTGACACTAAGGCAATTATATATTGTATATATTTATAAGAATTATGTTTATTGAATATCATATACTTGGAAAGACAACCGGTACTTTGATAATACGCAATACTGAACCATTATAGTATAGGCGAGCGGTCAGGTTGCTGTATTCTTTCATTTTTGGTCTATGCTATATACTTTTAAAAATTTCGCGTTTTTGTATACTATCTTTTTTATCAAGTTAACAAGTAATTATTTTTATCTTTATTTAGATTTAATGTTACTTTATATTATTATTATTAATTTTATTATTTTTAGGTTTTTATATTACCGTAATAATGGCTAATAGTGTTCAAGATATTTTGAATATTCCATTTTCAAAACGAAGTTTTGAGATGAAATTGAATATAATTAAAATTGGTAAACCTTGTCCGCCTCTGCCTGATTTATTTACTAAGCACAAAGACAATAAAAGTGAATATGTTAGACATTTTTCTAATTCAAAATATAAACAAATCGAGTGGTTGACGGGTTGCGAAATTCGATCGAGGCTTTTCTGTTGGCCATGTTTATTATTTTCTAAAGAGAGTAATGTTTGGAATAAAAGTGGATTTGCAGATCTCAATCATTTAACAATGGCACAAAAAAAACACGAAGGATCGCAATCACACGTTCAATCATATTTATGTTTAAAAATGTTTAGAAAACAGAAAATGGAATCGATGATTGATACACAACAAGTTGAAATAAGTCAACACAACGAAGAAGTGACAAAAAATAGGAAAATATTAATACGAATCATCGATGCAGTCATATATCTTGGGAAACAAGAACAATCTTTTCGAGTTCACGACGAATCATGTAATTCCACTAATAGAGGTAATTACATTGAATTTTTAAATACTCTTCGAGAGTACGATTCTGTTTTGGATAATCATTTAAGTACGTCAACAGTGTTTCGTGGTACTTCTTTGTCCATGCAGAATGATATAATAGAAGCAATTGCTGATGTGATTAAAGAACATATTAAAAATGAAATAAATTCAGCAAATTTTGTTTCTATTATTATCAATGAAACATCAGATGTAACTATGGAATCCCAGCTATCAACGGTCTTACGTTTTGTATACGAAGGTGAGATACATGAACGTTTCATTGGTTTTACAGACGTTAGTTCAAATAAAACAGCAGATGGTTTATTTTGGCATGTTGTAAACGTGGTTGAAGAATTTCAAATTCAAGAAAAATTAATAGGACAGACTTATGATGGAGCAAGTATTAAGAGCGATCATATTAATGATTTGCAATCAAAAGTTATCGGAGCTTACCCATTAGCAATTTTTACGCACTGCTATGCCCATGATTTGAATTTAGTTTTACAGCAAGGGGTTTCTAATATAAAAGAATGCAGAGCATTTTTTCAAATTTTGAGTGGACTATCTGCATTCTTTTGTAAATCTTCAAAAAGATTATATACTTTACAAGAATTTGTAACAGAAAGACTTCCTTCTGTAGCACCCATAAGATGGAATTATACATCTCGTTTTAGCAACACAGTACAACAATATCGACGTGAATTTGTAGACTTTTTTCGTCTTGTTATTGAAAAGTGTGAATTATGGGATTCGAATACAGTAATAAAAGCACGAGGATTTTTAAATTTCCTGGAAGATTTCCAAACCATTAAACTTCTACAAATTTTTTCCAAACTTTTTGAAATAACAGATATGTTATACAATATTTTACAAATTAAATATTTTGATATACAATATTGCTGTAAAAAAATTAACGATGTTTTACAACAACTTAAAAGTGACAGAGATAAGAATTGTAATGAATTATGGAATGCTTATTTATCTGAAATAAAAAACGAAAACGGCTGTAATTCACAGGGACACGATACTGTTATTGATGAAAAGACAAAATTTTATAATTTATACAATACAATAATTGATAACATATGTTTACAAATTGAGTGCCGATTTTCTTCACTTAATAAACTCGAATATTTCCATCTCCTTGCAAATGAAAAATATACACAATATCAAAAAATGTTTCCAAATAATTTAATAATGAAAATGAAAGACTTTTATGGAAAAATATTTGATTATTTACGTTTGAAAAATGAACTTATAGTTATTTATTCAAGTTCTGAGTTTTCACAAAAATCTGTATATGAATTAATGCAGTTTATGAAAAAAAATAATCTTGAAATGGGTTTTCAACAAGTGTATAAATTAGGTGAGTTAATTTTAAGTATTCCAACAGAATGGTCATTTTCTACTCTTAATAGAGTATATACATGCTATCGAAGCACACGGGGCCAAGAGAGATTGTGTGGCCTAAGTTTAATTTCAATAGAAAAGAAATTGTTAATGGAATTAAAAGAAAAAACAGATTTTTATAACAAAGTTATTGAAAAATGTTTATGTAAAAAAAGAAGAACCGAATTAATATACAATGTTGAAACGTTATAAATAAAAATATTTATATAAATTCAATGTATAATGCAGTAGAACTAAAAATATTTTTTTTAATGTTCTCTCTATTTTGGTCCTATTAACCAATGGTCACATTATGCTTGTTATATTTAAAATGTTTGTTTTAATTTAAGAATATAAATTGTTTTCATTATACGTTCCTTTTTATTTTATAAATTTCAATGTTTTTTTCAGCGTACACTCAGTAACGTTATTGACATACAATATTTAACTTATAAACAATTCTGACTATATCTTAAATGCAGATAAAAGAAAAATTTGTCTTTCAAAAATATTTAACATGTAATAAGCGCCAAACCTCAAGTATAAAATAAAAAAAAATGTTAAAACGGTTAATTAAGTATTTCTATAATCGATGTTTTGAGGGATGAGCATTCTTTACATCAGATTATTGATGGGCAATACTGGTTTTCTTTTACTTAATTTGGAAGAAAAACTGGCTATTTTATTATTTAGCTTACCATTTCTCATTTACAGATTATTACTAGTATGATTAGGTAATTAGATTTAGGGAAACTAAATTATAAATTTCGTCAAATATTAATGAAACCCAAAACACTGTATCAAATATTTATTTTAATTTAAATTACATTTTATGATGCTTGCGTTGTGTCTTTCTTTTCAAGCGATCTAATAATATCAGAATCTCCTGGGTCTGTAATTGACATTGTGCACACGCGATAATATTTTCCGCAGGCTGTACCGAGTTCGATATTATTCCCTGTGTAATGATGTACACCTGTTCTAGCCAACATGGCATAATATTCTATTTCAGATTTCCTATAAAATAAAAACGTCTTCTAAGAAAATATTCAGATTCACATTAAAAATACATATATACCAATTGTTATCATCTACGTAACTCACGATCTCGATAAAAGCACAACATATGGCTCCATCGACTACTCCATAGATTTCCCAAGTTCTCGTTATCGAGAAAAAGAAGGAAGGAAACCATACTTCTTAGTCGAATGACTCCATATGCTTCCCTCACAAAACTTTATTTAAGATTATTATAGGGAAAATCTACTTCTTAGTAGTCTCACCTCAATGGTGGCGTATTATTAGCGATTATGACGAGTTTCGCTTTTCCTTGTCGGAGTGTCTTCAACGTCTGTTTGTAGCCAAGAACAAACTTTCCAGATTTGATGACCATCGCCAATCTGGAGTTGATGGATTCTTTATCTTTTTTCTAAAGACAAAAATAAGATGTTTCACGTTAACATATTTAAGTATGAAATGTTAAAAATATTGGAGGTTAAGATAGAACACGTGTACCCTCGTACCTCTTTTTTTGGAGCAACCATCTTGAATAATTATTAAGAAGCTCTTAATAAATCTGAAATAGATAAAAAAATTTTAAAATATGCTATAGAAACCCAGATTTATATATATAAAAGTAAGACCGCAAACGCAACCCACCTGCACGCGGCCAGACAACGGAAGCAAAGAAAGAGTACCGGTTAGTGTTGCTACTCTTCAAAATGAAAATTAAGTGTTGCCATTATTCAAATGTGTAAATATTTTATTATTCAAAAAATGAATATAATTTGGAAATTTTATTTATAATTAATATTATTTCATTTCTTATTTAAGTTAAATGTAGTAAATAAAACATGAAAAATGTATTTGTTCTACTTTTTAAGTAATACATTAGAAATGAAAAAAAATTATCTTTTGATAATTCTAAATTTGCAATTTTAAAGAATTTATAGAATTTTTAATCTTAAAATAAAAAAAACATTTTTATAAAATATTGTGAAATTTTAATGAATAATGCATAAAGCAATCTCGATTAATTATTATATTATTTTGATTGATTTAACCTATTTGTATTTAGGAAATATGAGCTACTCCAAGATATTTTCCTTCCACGAGGATTGTTGGAAAGTAACTATTTCGTGGTTATAAGTGTTATAATATCATTGGCTCCATTTTAGTGTTTAAAAATGTATATTTCAAAGAATGTAATATAATTCTATTTATGTATGATGTCATCAATTTCATTCCACAAATTGTTCATTCAATTTGGATATTCAATCACATAGGACGTTTGAGTTGGTAGCCCTGTTCGTATGTCAAAGGCCATTTGTTGTTTTATTGACTTTGTGTTTGAAATAACATCGAAGTAATGGAGAGTTTCATCGGTATCAACGTATTTACGTTGAATTGCTGGTTAAAATATTGGTTTGCTCGATATATACACCTTATAGTGATTGGTGTTTTATATTTTTCTTTTATTTTAGGGGTATACCATACGTATCTAAAGACAGAAGTGATAGAATAAATGCAATTAGCAAATATTTATCAAAAGGATTGCACGATATTGTATGTTTACAGGAAGTTTGGGATGATAAGGATTTCTTTCACATTAGGGACACAGTCCGAGGATGTCTTCCTTTTTCACATTATTTTTACAGGTAAACGAGACATTTTGAAATTGTTTTAAAATCTTATCTGATTTCGTTATATATGGTTTTAGTAATGTTTATGTGAAAATTTCATATTTTATGCTTTATTTTATAAAACTTGTTAAAAAAGTAAAATGATTGAAAATTATTACATAATACTAATAAAGATTGCTATTTTAATTATAGTGGTGTTTTTGGTTCTGGATTGTGTGTATTATCAAAATGGCCAATTGAGGAGGTTTTTTTCCATGCGTGGCCTTTGAATGGGTACATACATATGATACATCATGGAGACTGGTTTGGTGGAAAAGGTGTTGGTTTTTGTAAAATCAAATATGGAAATCTCAACGTGCATATTTATTCTGCTCATGTAATTTCATATTCTAATATTTTATTTCCTATAATTATTTGGTATTTTATTCAATTAAACTATGGATTATATTTTTTTGGTATTTCTGATAAATTCTAAATAATATCTTAGTTTTTTAGGATATATTAAAAGTTTTTTTTATTTCATAAAGCGTATGAGTGCTAATTTCTTGAAGAATTTTTTTTCAAAAAATAATTTTTAAAATTTGCAGTTGCACGCTGAATATAGTACTGAAGATATTTATCTTGCTCATAGAGTATTACAAGCACATAATACAGCTCAGTTTATTAAAATGACATCTTCAGCTGCTGATGTTGTTATATTAGCTGGTGATTTGAATACCCAACCTTCTGATTTAGCGTTTAGGTAATACGTTTTTCATTTCTAATATATTAGTTTTCTAAATTATATTATTAAATAAATAACTATTTCTAGAAAAAATGTAGATTTATAGTTGTAAAATAAAATATTATAGGTTAATATGTGAAACTAGTGGATTAAAAGATTGTTACGAAGAATGCTACAATAAGAACGATAGTGATTATAGCAAAATAACCCAGAATCATATGGGAGGAACAAACGAAAGAGGATGTAATAGTTACTCCAATCCTATTGAAAGTAAATCACATTCAGAAGGGAAACGAATCGATTATATTCTTTATTATACCGGAAAAAACTGTATTGTAAGTGTATAAATTGGTAAACAAATTATGCTATTTAATAAGCTTATTTTATTTTATAGGGAAAAGTCGAAAATTATAAATTACCACTTTTGGGAAATATACCTGGTTGCACATTTTCTTATTCGGACCATGAAGCTGTTTCTATAAATTTATTAATTGAAAGAATTACAAATTTAAACGATTTGAATATTGTGCCTGAAAAATATTTAAGTACATTAGAGGAAAGTTTATCTGTTTGTAGTGATGCAATGGGTGCTCTTCGATATTCTTCACGAAAATACTTAATTTATGCTCTAAGTATATTTCTTTTATTATTCAGTACAGTAGGAATGGCAGAAAGAACGTATGTCGATATGCCTAGATTATTATTAGTGGCTGTAATGTGTTATTGTTTGATTATGGGTACTATATGGAACAGAATCGAATGGAATGGCGTATTGTCTGGTCAAAAGGGAATGGAAATTATTTGGTGTACTTTAACGCGAAAAATGAACTAATTTTATGTTTGTATTAAATATAATCATATACTTTATTTAAATTAACTGGAATCAATTAAAAAAAAACATTCCACGACAATAAATTTTATTGCTTCAATAATAAATGCTCATAAATATATAATAAGTATAAAGGAATATATTTATATATTTGTAAAAATATTTTTTCATACAAAATTATATTTAGTGATATTTTTTTATTTAAATAGATTTTTTTAATAAATTTATTTTTCCAATTGTTTTCAAATATTTTTAAGACTATATATTTTCTTCTTATTCCTATTGAATGAAGGAATTCGTTATAAAATACACAAGCAAAATGTAAACAGTAAAAGATAAGTATAATAGCTTTAGAAGTATGATTGACTTAATACAATATATATCATCACATAAATTTATTATAATAAATGATTTATATAAACATTTCAAGAAAATTTGATAAGTAATGTTAACATATTAATGTAGCGAAATGGAAATATTTACAATGATGTTAGTTATTTAATATACACACATACATACATACATATATATATATATATATATATATATATATATATATATATATATATATATATATATATACAACTAAAATTATCACATTTTTATATACAATAAATATTTTTTGTTAAATACTAATGTTACGTAAGTTTTATTATTATGTAAAAAAAATATAAGAACATTATTTTATCACATTTTTTTAGTACTTTAGCAACTTTTGCTAACGTCGTTTGTATTAGTTTTATTTTCTGTATTAGAAGTAACATCTGTACTTCCTGTCGATCCATATACGCTTCTTATAAGTACTTCTGGCAGATCATTAGTTGAATAAACTTCGTCAGTTGGGCTGTTGATAGACGTATTAGCTCCAGATCCTGATGGACCAATATCATTTACAAGTCTAGAGCTTTCATCATCTCCTCTTGCTAAGTGATATGATGTCTTTCCTCTAATTCGTCTACTTAGTGAGCTACCTTTAATGATTATTAATCATTTGTGAATTGGTGGTTATGATATATGATTGATAAAATTTTAGATACTTACTGACAACACCAAAATGTTCTGAAATATCATTTTTAACATCAGATAAATCTAACATTGCTATAAATGCACCACAACAGGTAGGCGTTTCTTCAGTTGATACTATATAAGGCTTATGTGAGAAACTGTAGTGGTGAGCAATAGCAGCTAAAAACATTTCTATGCAAATTAGAAAATCCTAGAAACACGTACAAACAAATTAAAAATGAGACACGGTTTTTGTAATTAACTACATTCTTATTTATTATTTACTTGCAGTTTCGATGAAATTGTTTTGATCGTATCGTGATCATCAGTATTAAAAATTGATGAAATAACATTATAGTATACTAATATGCTAATAATTACCCCTTGGCTAAAACAGAATTTATGTATAAGTACTTTTGTAAGAAAAATTGATAAATAATAATAAATATAAAACATACAAAAAAGAGAAGAAAACTACAGCTTTAATGCAGAGAAATTTTCCAAGAGGTTTCATCGGTTGCAATTCAGTTTGATTAGCCTTATAAAAAAGTACAAGACAATACATAGCCACAAATTGGGATAGATTATTTATAGCTATCATGTATGGAAAAGCAACGTCAGCTCTGAAATCGCCTTCTCCATATACACCGGCCAATTCGCATATTACACATATAACGGTCGTGAGCGGTCTGACAACAGTATATTGTAAAATTCCATGTTTGCACATATGGACAAATTCTCTAAAAACAGTAAAAGGAAATATAGTAACGAACAAAAAAGTACGATACAAATATGTGAAGAAATAAAATACCTTCCCATCTCCCAAGGTGTCAGACAGCATAATGGGAAAAAATGGTATACTTGAGGTTTAGCTTCGAGCGACGCTTCTAAATCGGCGTTTTCGTTTAAAAAGTTTAATAAATATTTCATGAAATTATAAATAACGTAGGCTTCATAGCATTCTCTCATAGAGTCCATATAAATGGATTGTTCTGGGAATTCGAGACCGAGCCAAGCGTTCACCGCATATATCGGCACCATCCATAGAATCCTGCAATTTTTAACAGAAACAAGGTTAAAGAAAGCGTAATCAATTTTTATTGCGAATATAATGGCGTGCCTAATTTTTTAAAAGAAACTAAAATTAAAAGTTTCAAAGTATAAGAGAGTAAAAATTGAATGATGCCATAAAAAGAAATCGCAAATGTCGAAAAGAAAACAAAACAATTGTGTAATTTCAGCAATATAATGGTTGCGACCTGATGATGTGTTTTTGGTGTGTCGGTTTGGAATAATGAACCATGTGCTGAACTATTTCCCAGACGGATACGGGAATAGCGAGCAGAACGAATGCGCCGCCCAGCAATGATGCTTGGTCACGTTTACGGAATCCATTGCGGATAGAGTTTGTCACCAGCACCGGCACTAGGGTCAGTACTAGTGCGAAGTAGGCGAACACACACAGTGGACGCACCCAAGCGCGCCACGAGCGACAAAATCTTCCGCAGCACATCGCGACTGAGATCACGACATCGCAATAGAAATAAACAAACGTCACCGACACCCGATACCGTACTGTCTCTGTGACACTTTCTCACTTCCGACAACTTCACGCAAATACTCACTACCTTTTTTTTGTAATTCAAATTTGAAATAATTACAATTACTTCGTTACTTTTTTAATATTTATAAACCGATTTATAATTTAAGATATTGTGATTTTAAACAAATATTATTTTTTAAAGACAATTTTTTGATTAATAATTTATATTAATATTTAAATATGAGTAAAATATTGTTACATTCCATTTTTAATATTTTTTGAATTTCATAAATTTCAAATTTTACGTTCAAATGGTGAACGATATGCGATATTACGTGAATATGGACGATTTATGAGTGATTAAGACTGATGTCAAATGTCAATTGCCAGCTGTTCGGCGATGTATCGCGGCGGTGTGACGGTTTCTTATCGAGCGAAATCTCATATATCTGCTTCTTCCATCACGGTAAATTAAAAATATATCCATCCTTTCTTAACTTGCAAATCTCAAGCGATTGAATCACATCATTAATGATTTAAGTTTTTTGAGATTTTGTTTTACGTCGTAAATATACGCGTAATTTTTAGACATTATTTAAAAAAATATTTACATAAGAGAATTTTTAAATTATTTATTTACTAGAGTATTAGATGTAATACGAATCGAAAAACGTTACCCGATGGTCCAACATTACAAGATTTTCTATCAAGTAATCCACCTTCTAACTGGGAAGACTATAATGGAAAACTTAAAAGAGAAAAAGGAGAAAACGAAAGATTAAGATTGCCTCCTTGGTTGAAAACTGCAATACCTACAGGTTTAACCGTTCACAATGGTTATTTTAAAATATTGATTCTGTAATTCATCTATTATAGGTTTATTTTTTTTATGTAGGACCAAATTTTAGCAAATTGAAAGATCAATTACGTTCTTTAAATCTTAGTACAGTTTGTGAAGAAGCTAAATGTCCTAATATTGGAGAATGTTGGGGAGGTGGGAAACATGGCACCGCTACAGCAACTATCATGGTAATCAGTAATTTACATTTATTGGAAATTACAATATATAAATTGTATATTGTTTTCATAATCAATGTTTCAGTTACTTGGCGATACTTGTACTAGAGGTTGTCGATTTTGTTCTGTTAAAACAGCTCGTGCTCCTCCACTTCCCGATCCAAACGAACCTAAAAATACAGCTCACGCAATAGCGAGTTGGGGTCTCAATTATGTTGTACTTACATCTGTTGATCGTGATGGTAATATTTTAAATAATAATGTACACCTAAATATTTTTTCAATGTGATTGTATTGTATTATAATATTTGTTTATATATAAAAAAATAATATTTATTTTTAGATTTACCTGATGGTGGTTCGAATCATTTTGCCGAAACTGTAAAAGAAATTAAAATACAGTAAGAATTATATCTCATTTTTTTAAAATTATTTTTAATATTTAATGCATTTTCATTTATATTGCTATATATAAACTAAAATATATTTTAATTCTTATGTTTAGAAATAAATCAATATTAGTTGAATGTTTAGTGCCGGATTTTAGAGGAGATGAAGAATGTGTTAAACGAATAGCGCAATGTGGTTTAGATGTATTTGCTCATAATGTAGAAACAGTTGAAAGTTTAACACCATTTGTTAGGGACATGAGAGCAGGGTTAGTTTATAATTTATAATTTATTTTTATGAATTATTAGAATTATTTAATAAAATTATATATAATTTAGTTGATCAGAATCACAATAAAGTTCTTGCAATAATTATAGGTATAAGCAAACTATGAAGGTTTTGAAATTTGCCAAAGAAACTACACCTAGTTTAATAACTAAATCGTCCATTATGTTAGGATTAGGTGAAACAGACGAAGAAGTTGAAAAAACAATGAGAGGTGTATTTATATATAAAATTTGTTATGTATTTGGTTATTCATTTTTCTAAAATGGACATTATTTTATAGATTTAAGGGAAAATGGAGTAGATTGTTTGACATTGGGACAATATATGCAACCAACTAAAAGACATTTGAAAGTAGTGGAATATGTTACGCCTCAAAAATTTAAATATTGGGAGGAGAAAGGATCTGAAATAGGATTTTTATATACTGCAAGTGGTCCATTAGTAAGGTCTTCGTATAAAGCTGGAGAATTTTTTATTACTAATATATTGCGAAATAGAAAGGAATAATTTATGAAATGAAAATGTGTTGTTAGTAAATTGTTATGTTTTTTAATTAAAGATCTTAATGTTATTTTATTAAAGCAATAAATAATATATATTTTTCTATATTTTTTTTCATACCTATTATGAATACTAAATAACATTTTAGGTAAAAAAAATATTTTGACAATTTTTAAACCATTTTTTTTCTATAATAAACCTTATGGTTTTATTAAATTCATTATGCATTTGATAAATGATGAGCAATTATATATATATATCATATATATATATATATATATATATATATATATATATATATATATATATATATATAATTATATATATATATATATATATATATCATATATATATATATATATATATATATATATATATATATATATATATATATATATCATTTATCAAAATTTTTGTACTTGGTTAATTTTCATTGCTGTCTAAAGAGGTTATAATATAGAAATATTTATTTACAGGTGCAAAATGAATACAAATCAGTTAGTCTTTAATGAATAGTGATAGTAAAAAATATATTTTGTGATTTGTAATTTTATAATCGAAAGGGATGGCAAAAATAAATAGCTGTTTATCGTTATCAGTTTATATTTTCATTTTAAATGTATTGAAGCATTAAAATTTCTGGAGTTATTTCAAAATTAAACATAAAAAATGTAATCAATATTTTTACACACTTATTTCACTAACACTGTATTGGTTTTTTTCTAACTCTTGTTCGTCTTTTTATTTTTCTACTTTCTACTTTAATTAAATTTATTTATTTATGAAAATTTAAAATATTCTTTAAATTTTTTCCTAGATGATAATGTTCGAATTAATATTATTATATAATATACCTGATTAAAATTAAGAAAACATAAAATGAAAAAATATCAGTGAATTAGTATATTTAATTAAAAAGTACTTTGTGCATTTCTTTTATTTGTAAATAAACTTTTAGGGTGAATAATGTTTATAGAGATCTACTAAAACCAAAAGGATTTATGTTCTTTTACACAATCATATTAAATTGGTATAAATATTCATAATAAATTATGTTATAAAATTACAATAAAAAAAAATATACATATGTTTTTATAAATTAAAAAGTTAAAAATTCAATATAATAATCTGTTGTGCTTGTTTATAAACGACGTCGGCACAATTGTGTTCAGTCTGAAACGATAATATTCGTTAAGAATGTTCTCCGATGAGTGGATAAAAGCATAGCCGTTTGCGATATGCTAATACATCCATTTTGAATCACTTAACCAAATATTTAAATAGCTTTTCACATTGAAATTCGCAGAGGCAATCTATGGCTGGCTCCCTTTCGTTCGTGTTCCGCGTCAGATCCGTCCGATATGAGTGCTGCGCAAATACACTAATGTATATTCAATAGAAAATACACTTGTTACACTTAATAATCGATTCTATTCATAAAAACATTCTTTATTTAATAAACGTTTAAAATACTCAAAAAAAATATATATATTGTGCAACGGCAATATTAACTTGTGTACACGCGTACATTCAATACTTTCGCTTTTGACGATTCCTTTTCACGAAATTTTCCAGAACCAATATATTTCAACTCGTAGCCACTTTGAACTTCGACGATAATCACGGTGAAGTTTGTAAAAGTCGCTCTTTCATGCAAATTCGTCTTCTAGCAATACGAACTGAATCCGTTCCTTTTATTTTAAATGGTATTTATTCATATTATTCGATGAAACTGAAAGCCGTTGAATATTACGTGTTTCGTATTACTTTTGTCTGCTTGTTTCTTTTTCCAAATATTGTATTGTTCAATAAATATGACCGTGATTTATTTTGATCATTAATATTTTATAGCAATTTTTTTGTATGAGAAAAAGCAATAAAACGTAATCCTGTAAGATTTTTTTTATTATTAAAATAAATTACAATTATATATAGCTCATTTATATATAGGGGTTATATTCTAGGATCATTAATTATAAGTGAAAATTTTATATTTATTTTAATATTTACTCATTATTTTGGTAGTTATATTCTATTTTAAGTCTTTAAAAATCCTTTTTACTCATTTATACATTTCATAACACTTTTCATAACTTTAATAATCTTTCCTATATTGTTTTAAGTAAATGTAATATACCATTTTTCTTTTAAAACATTCCTTCTTAAATGTTCATACATATATTAAAAACCTTTACAATTTTTAAACCTAGATATGTAATTTAAAAAAAAAATGATGTGGGCACTCATTAAAAATTAAAAATACTATGTTATTTTTTTGAAACCCGCGAAATAGCAAATCCGCAATAAACGAATTGCGAAGTAGCGAGGGTTTGTTTTATAATATTATGTTATACATATATTGCTGGTTTGTTTTAACATAAATTTATTTATCTACCTGCAAACTAATTAGATTTCGACTTTGTAAGTCAACATATATGATTTAATAAACACATTTATAAATATTATACTATATACAAAATTATGTAGACTGAAAGGTGTTAATTTTGTTAATTGTTATAAAATATGACTGAATATAGAGCGAATAAGACGAAACACGTATTATTTTCAGAATTTAAAACACTCGACTTATTTCATTTAAAGAAAACATGCACACATAACCGAGAACGTCGCGTTTCTAAATTGGGGGAAATTCGGTTTATTTAGTGAATGTTATCCAGTATGATGTGTACGTTTTGTTTAGAAATTGGATGTTTTAGTTTGTCAGATTTTGTTTGTTTGCAAGGAAACATGTGTCGAATTCAAATTTGCGCGTTTAAACCGTCTACATACATATAATATATATATATATATATATAAATATAAATACAAAATACATTCGAACGAATTTGTCTTTCGTACTTCTTGTTGTTCGGTTTTGTCAATTTAACGGATTTCTCTTATAGAATAAAAAGATAAAAAAAAACAAATAAATTCCTTTCAAAATTGAAGTCTTTTTTCATTGTTCTACAAGGATATAATTGGAAATTTATTGCGTGTTTGTGCCTTTGATGGTGAACATTTTTGAACTATCTGACGCGTTATGACTTCAATTAATTCGCACGAATACTGCTTCCCAAAGTTTCTGTCTTGTGTTTGTTAATCTTTATTTTTTCACTCGTTTACTTACTTCTTCTTAGATTTTACAAATTAAATACAATCATTAAGCGAATTCAGAGAAAATATTATATTGTATAATATGATTTTATATATAAAATTTTTATTTTAGAAATATTATAAAATCGATATTGTTTTATGAAGGTCTCTTTTTGTTTAAATCGTACGATTCAAATTACATACATTCATAATGTTAAATTGAAAAGAGTAACAAAAAAAGCAGTAGTGGACTCGTTCGCTTTGAATAGCGAAGCAAAAAAAAATATGAGAAAGGGCAGACAATTGCATTGTTCGGATCCAATCGAAAGGCATATTGTCTTCGCAGGCAGCCGTAATCCTCAAATTATACCACAGAGCAAAAATGGTTTGGGTTGGGAATATAAGATGGTCTGGTCTGAACATATTCCTCTGCGCTCGGTCCCCTAACGTTTCATTTGTGACGTTACAGCCGGAAAAGTACTTGGTACAAGCAGGTGGAAAGGAAGAAGCTTTTCTCCGAAGCACCTCCTACTCCGCCATTCATTTAATACAAGACTATGAAATTGGTTTTATCCAATTCGTCTGAATCTTAAAAGCTATTTGCCGGCAATCCCTGGGGAGAAGTAACGCCGCCGTTTTAGATATTGTATTGCGAACGTCGCCTACTGTGGCTTTTTTTAAATTGTCTAAAAAAATAAAGTACTTAATTGCGTGTTTAAAAATTAAGACATTTGTTATTTTATTGATGTATTATATCAGTTAAACTCAATTAATAATTATTCTTTAAATATTTTCTTCGAATTGTTTACTAAATACATAGATATTGATTTAGAATATAATAAGTGCAGTTATTATTTCAATGTCAAAATTTAAAAGCCACTGTTTTTTTAAAGCTATTCTAAAATTAAATAAAAATTGAATTATAATTTATAAAACAAAATTGTAAAATAAAACGAGTTGTTTTTTCATATATAAAAACATAAGTTTATTGAATAATTTTTATTTGACTTTTTCATTAGAAAAGTATGGCAACCCTTGGTCTATATGATTGTCTTGTGTAAAAAGGGGAAAATTCGCTTCGGTTATATGATGGTATAGTGAAAAAGAGGACTATATTAAAGAGGGGTTGTTCTTTTATATATTAATAAATCGATCTTTTTTTCTATATATTATCACAAAAATTTATTCGATTTCGCGTAAAAATAGTACACCTCGGACGTTAATCGATCCATTTGAAATTTATAACATTACGATTAATGTATGAATTGGTTATGTAAATATATTAAATGTGTCAGTGCTAGTTGAACTGGAGCAAACGGAAAAAAAAATATGAGTATAATGAGTAAAAAAAAAATCTCATAAGATGGTAGTCTGAATTGGAAGGCATCGCTAATGTAATTCGGACGATCGATCGAAACTCTATCAGCCATTAATCTTTGGTAGCGAGGCGAATTACAGCGACCATTAGCCAACTATCTCTCACCGTCTGTTGCCAACCAAATAATAGGGGGTTGCCTATTGTGGATGTGCGATTTAAGCGATGCCCGTTTTGCAACTATTAATCAAACGCTCTTAGCGATGAATCTGAACGAAAATGCCAATGAAAAATTATTCTTTTCCGTCGCGGTTATGATTTCCGATTTTGAAGTATGCATCGTTATATATGTATTACAATATATATATATATAAATATATTCAGTCATTGTTGTCCACCCATTTTACGCGATAGATACGTTCTTCACATGTACCGTGTAAATGGAGTTTGCGTAAAAAAAAAAAATCTAAAGAACTTATACAAATTCTAATGTTACATTTCATTATAAAAAAAAAAACGTGTAAATTGAGACATTATTTCATGCTAAATTTGAAAATACTTTTTCGTTTATATAACAGTATATGCAGTCATTCTCTGATTTACGTGATATATATACGTTTGTATATGAAATTGCATAGAAAAATATATGAAACTTAGACGAATTTAAACGATACGATTTATTATATAAAAAATCGCATAAATTGAAACACATATTAAACATATTAAATACGCAAAAGAATTCTCGTTATATATGTATATATAATACATATATGTTCCATTAGATAGAAAACAACGTATATTGAAACGTTAATTTTATATTAAACTTGAAAATGCGTTCAAAAAATTGACAGATTATTATTACAAAAATATATTTATTTAAAAATTACAAAAAGGCATACATCATGGGAATTTTAAATATTTTTTTTTTCATTAAATAATACATAATTATTATGGTTTAAATTTTTTTTTATTGAGAATCATGGGCTAAACTTCATTCATATTGTATATATTTTAAAATAGTTTATATGTAAATGTATAAAGTGATTATTTTGTTTTTTTTTCTAATGTATTTCAAAATATTGCTATAGTTTTTTTTTTAAATGAACTAATTATATATATAAAGAATCGAACATCTTTTTTATAAATGATTAAAATTAACTTTGCGCGGTAAGGGCTGCAGTTTCGTTTCATAGATTAAGTAATAAATTGTAATTTACCTACTGTTGGTTTATTTATTTTTATGTAATTCGATTTGTATTAGATCAGACGCCAGTAACCTTTTTATGAATAGTTCATATTTAAAAAAGTATAAGAATTTTATCTATGAAATTATGAAAATTGAGAGATTAAGTAATTTAAATATTTAAATGGTTGATATTTTAAAATTGTTTCCAGATAACTGCAACTTATTGATAAAAAAAAATAAATATTTAACATATTTTATAAAACATAAATTATAATATATATTTAATAAGTTTGAAAAATTTCTATCAAAACTATTGAGTAAATAATTAGAATAAAGAATGTTTCACAGAGCGATGGTAAATAAATTATAAAATTTTCTTCTACGTCGTATAAAATATAGTCTTAAATCCAAGAAATTGCGTCGATCCAAGATTTGCATTGCTCTATTATGTTTTTTAATATTAAATTATTTGGAATAAAAATGGTTACTATATGTCGTACTTGTTTGGTTCAATTTGGATGTAGGACTGCAACAAAACGGCTCCCCTGAGATGAATCCGACTTGTCTGTTCGTAAGGGAAAATCCTGACATCACAAATAATGCTGGATTTGTTTTAAATTGGACACATATTATAGTTATTATGAAGTGTTTATATGAAAACTTTTATAAAATAAAATTTATTATACGATGGATTCGAATATTATTATCTTTCGCACGATTAATTCAATATAACGAAGAAAGAGATTAATGGGAATTTTATATTAATTTAAGTTATCTGTGTTAGTTCTGTGATTAAATTCGTTACATATTTGCTGAAAATAATCCAATCTAAAATATTGTTGACACTAGAATATATTGAAATTTCATTTTATATGATTTGATAAAACTATTATTTGAAAGAAACGTAGAGATTTGATGACTCAATTTTTTGAAAAATTGAATTAATGTTCTAAAATTAAGATTTTAATCGTGAAGAGATGTAATTATTCATATACGTACTTCATGTTGCTTATGTAGATTTATTATATATTAAGAATTAATTCGAAAATTGATATCGCATTTATATATATATATATATATATATATATATATATATATATATATATATATTTCCAGAACTATTATTATTCAGTGTACGTAAAATTTTAAGACGTCATAAGAATGACTTCTTTACAAAATTTGCAGAAACATATTTTGATCGACGCAACTTTAGTAATTTTGCGAAATGGAAACCGTTGAAAATGCAAAACTTTTTTGTTTTTATGCGCATGTAGTATAAAAATTTATTAATATTATTTCCATTTTAATCTTCGAAGTTAATAAAAACTTTTGTATTTTTCTCGTTAACGAGTCGCAAGCCGAATGTGAAAATGTGAAATGAAACGCCGGTGAATGATTCTAAAATTTTCATATTTTTATTAAAATTATTTATGATATTCAAAAATAATTATTTGTGGAATTTAATAATAGTTATTTATGGTATTCAATTCTGGAATTTAATATTAATATTGCAGCAATATTATGTATTATTGTACTTTTGATGAGATTGGGAAAGTTTATTGCATTGACAAAATAATTGCAGCGTTCCCATTTATGAATAACTTTGAAAATATATTAATAAATTTATATTTGAATTGAGTTAATATATTAATTTATTCTAGTTTTTTTTTGGTTTAATAAATTGAAAATGCTACAAATATTTGAAATTACACTATTATTTATATTTATTTATTTTATTTAAGATCGTGTTATTTTGCGACTTTTTCAGATATCGATTTTTAATGAATAATTTTAAATATTATTGTATTGTGAACTAAATATTTATATCTTTTATGAAGTTGATAATTTGGAATTAATCTGTAATTCATTGAATGTACAGTAAGTGAATTCGTGCTTTGATCTAATAAATATGTAATAGATTGTAATATAAACACATGTAGTATGTATATGTATTATTTTGATGTTTGTTTTATTTTACTTGATGCAATATATTTTGTAAAACAGTATTCTTCACGTTTTATCTGTTGTATCAAGCAAGCATTTGCAGGGAAACCGATATTTTACACATTGATTTTCAGTGAAAGTTTTTTTTTATCCTTTTTACTCTTGTATTTTTTCCGTCGAAATCCTGCATACCCTCAGTTTTATCCTATCTATACGAAAGTCGTATATTCTGTTTGCGATATGTTTAATTCATAAAGGTCTACAAAATTTCGTAAAACTGATTCTCTTTGGGTGAAATGAAAGAAAGAGCATATTGCGTGCAAAGCTTTTTTCCGCAGAAGTTGCATTTATTGAATGTGGGGCTTTATTGCGTTTATCAATTTAACACCATAACGTTTTATATATTTTTATAAGAATTAAAATTTATACCGTTAATTCTAAAAGAAATCAATAAGAATAGTATTTATTTAAAATATTTAATATTGTATTTAAATTTTTTTCAATGTTTTGAAAATCAAAAAAAACAAATAAATATTTTTAAATACACATATATCATACTCATAGTCACACACACACACAAATATATATATATATATATATATATATATTTAAACACCGGATTCGAAATAATGAATTATTCAACATTGAAAGCGAAAAATCTTACTCTTCTGAATGAATTTATTTTTCATTTTCAATTAGAAATATACGCTTTTGAATAATAATGATGAAATTTTGGTGTGAACTCGAAAATATTACGCGATCGATGAAATGAAATTATTAAAATTAATTTTGTAATCAACTATAAATTATTATGTGCACATTTTTAAAATTTAATGCGCATATACGAGAATTATTTTCCTTTTTGAACATGTAAATTTAAACCATTTGAATATTTTAACACCCCATGGAAATTTACCGTCGCTGACTGCACGTATTTTTCATGGTGTGAAACTTTTTATTGATCAAACGGTCAAAAAAAAAAAACCGAAAAAAACGAAAAAAAGAACAAAAATGCGTAACGAGCATCGTGATTTTTTTTATTTTCATTTTCTATACAATTCACATTTTAGTTAGATGTATCAAAAGTCATCTATATATAAGTATAAGAAATGAATGAATTTGAATATTTTACTGTGAAATATTGAAAGTGTTATATATTATAAAAATTAAGATATTGTATATAATATATCAATTGTAAGAAAAAAAAAATCAATTACAAACCAGATATATAATATAATGTAATATGGTGTAATGTAACGGTTAAACGATATAGGCTCAACGGCGATGGGGTTAACGAGCATAACCGCAGTTTTTATATGAAACACCGATATTAATATACGTTTACAGAATATTATAATATTATATAATGGTTTAGTGGCAGATGTAGGAATATATTTCAGGTTGTGCACGATGGAAAGTTGTGTGTGAAAGGTAACCGTGTCGGGAAAATTCGTTGTGCGCTCGCATACGTTTACATCTCTAGCGATATTAATTAAAACGTCAAAGAGAGAAAAATTAATTAAACGCGTCGGTTTAGCCTCTCAAAGGTCGTTATTAAAACCCTTTGGGATCGCAAAGCGACCCAACCCCCAAATTTCTCCCTTACGAATTTTGACCACCTTTTCGTTTCAAGGGGGGGTTATAAGGGAGATTTTCGTGATAATATTCGTGCAGATCATAACACTTTTGCGGTGCGTTAATCGTTGCCCTCCGGTCGCATTTTCGACTAATATTGCAAAAATCGCCCTATCACACTTTTTTTTCTTCAAAACTCATTTACAAACGCGCGATTATATTCAAAATTAAACGATAGGACTGTAGAAATCCGCTAATGAAAACAATATAAAAAAAAATAATGATAATTATGATATAATCTTTGTAAAGTGGATTGAATTGTTGATGATGGTGAAAAAAAATAATTAACCCATTCAGTCAAAATTCATGAGGTACTAGAACGTATTATAAATATTATCAATAATAAAATTAAATATGCAAATTGTTGAATTTATAAATTACTCTCAATATATATATATATATATATAGATTTTATTGAATAAATTTCCAAATACATAATATGTATATAAAATAAATTTATAAAAATATATTATAATTTTAAAACGATGAGTACACATTTCTTTTACTTATAAAGTTCATATTAAAACGACGATATGCAATATTTAAATGAGGAGATAATTTTGTATTCAGAAGGACCTCACGAATGAATATAATTTTGCTATTAAATAGGGAAGTAATGTGTATATTTTATAGACGGTCTATATATGGGTTGTAACAAAATACTATTAATTTCAAGAGATATATAATAGAAACTGTAAACCCAAGGCACATTTGGGGGAAATGGTTTTAATTAACTCGAAGAGAAAGTTGTTCACATATTAATAAATATAATATACGTTTATTTATATAGAATAACGTCGATTTTTTTTCTAGATAATATTGTATATATATATATAAATTAAAAAAAATCAAATTTGTATATAAATAGAAAAATAACAGAAACAATTCTAAAGTTCTAAGGAGGGTGTAATAGATAGATAATATATATATATATATATATATATATATATATATATATATATATATATATATATATATATATATATATATATATATATATATATATATATATATATATATATATATATATATATATATATATATATTAGAAACCGCATGCAAATTTATAGAAAACAAAGCCAAAAGTCGATTTGAATTCCGGAAAATGTAAAGGCGTACAAAATTGCGCCGATGATAAATTATTGCCGATATCGCATTTTGTAATCTCGCAATTTGTGCACATTTGTGTGCATTTTATCAAATTTTACGATTGAAATTTACGACGATTTGTAATTTATATATTGAGATATTATTGGGTAGAGAGATTTGGACCACAAACATCGACTAGATCTCCGTATTCATCAAGCACTAGTAACGCTTTCATATTAATATTCATTGTTATTCAAATGCTGAACAAAATTTGACCGTCGATGAGTATTTACTTATACTAGTTATATTTGAATATTGGTTTATTTGATAAATATTTAACATTTTTTTATTCTTTACATTGAATATTGAGAATATTTAAAGTTTTAATTTGGTTAGTATCTGTGTCTCTTAAATGATATTGTTATTTTAGGAAACGTCAATTTTCATAAAATTATCATTACAAAAAATAAAGTAAAATACATTTTATTAAGTTCGTATATCACTTTTTTTGTTATGAATATCGGTATTATATGTTCGTAATTTTTAAATATTTTAAGTAAATAATGAAAACGGACATATATAATAGTTTGATATAAAATTTTCCAATAGGTTTTTTTTTATATATTATAAAAATAAATATGATTATGTTTGAGGAAATTGGATTTTTTTTGCAAGCGGAAGTCATCGAAAGAAAATTCTATTAGTATCGTCTGTATTTCCCTATTAATAACATTAAAAGGTTTTCCGATGCACACTATCGTATAACTTTACATAAAAATATTGTTTACTGTTTATATTTGATAATATTTTATTATTATATTTTAAATGCGATATGCGTTAATACAATATATATTTTTACATATATCGAATACTATTATATTATTGCAATGTATTTGAAATATATATTTTATAGGATAATAACAGAAAAAGAATAACCACTGATGCCATTTATATTTAAAGTGTAAGCCATATATCCTCGTTGGAAGTATAGGTGTGACAAGCAGCAATTTCACGGGTCACCTAGCCGCCATATTTCTCCTATATTTTATATTCCGGGATAGCAGGCGTTGGAATACGGCTTAAAAATCTGGATAACTTTCGGAAACGAACGAATGGTGAACAAAAAATAAAATAAAATAAAATAATTTCGTCATATATGCGATCGTGTGCCCCTATATACGCATATATAATATAAGGGCGTAAAGAAAAGCGGGGGGGGAGGAGGAGGAGGAGGAGGAGGAGCGAGGGGTGAGGGAAATTGTATTGGTAGCGCTATTTTTCCACACGGGTTTCAAATGAATATTCATGGCGCGATTGAAAAATTGCCGTCGGATCACCGTGACAAATATTATCGTGTACATTCTCAATATCGACGAATTATATCGCAAATTTAAGCGTTTCGTGACGATTTGTCTCGCGGGCGTCGTACACATTTTTCAATTTAACATTTTTGTGATTGTTCAATCTGTGTTTATGCTCTCTTGTTTCTAATTAGATGATTTAAATATTTAATTTTTCAAATTAATTATTGTATTACCATATTTATTATATATATAATATATGGCGACTATGATATTAATATTTTTAATTTGTAATAATAAAATAAGTTATGTTAAAAAGTTTACTTTTTAGAATATGATAATAATTTTACGCAAATATGATAGATATGTCCTTTAAGAAAAATAAGAATTTTTTGAGTGGACGACGAAATATCATTAAATTGCAAGTACAAAAGTAAAATAAAAATGTTCCAATTAGAAATAAGCTAATAGTTTTTTGTTACTTTGTAAAAATTAAATCAAAGCTATCTAACTAAAACGAGTAGTTATGAAATTTAACTAACTTGTAATATCACAGTTCTTAACAGTTAGATGAATAATACTTAGAAATTTCGTATGAATTTAGTTACACATCATATATTCGTCTTAGATTTATATTGTGTGATATATATATATATATATATATATATATATATATATATATATATATATATATATATATGGGGGTAAAGATTTCCGCAGATAATATGCGAATGCGCAAAGAAGCGTGAAATTGGTTTTGATCTCGCTTGATTCAATGAATAATTAATAACGATATGGGGAAAGTGAACCGTTGCACCCTCATATATGATTATATATATATATATATATATATATATATATATATATATATATATATATATATATATATGCATATTTCTGCATCTGTAAACCCTATACGTGTTGCATTGTGCTTACTTGTGTAAATTCATCAGCCCTTATACATTAATGTAATTAATTAACTGATGGCTAATCTATTTTACAAACCATCGTTTGTTTGGTTTGTTTCAAAATGTTTGTATGCGCATATGTCAATTTTATTATTATTATTATTATTGTGCTTATTTAATTTTATATTCATCCTTGATTGATCAATTTTAAATTAAAATATCTTGAAAAATGTTGTAACGTAAATTTTAACAATTATCTATAGAATATATTAAATTATATATGTATATTGATATTCATAGTCTGTTTACGGGGACTGCGATAAATTAAATTAACACTATCACTATTTTTTACTATAAAATTTATAGTTAAATAAGCACAAAATAGATAGTTAAGGAATATAATATACTTTTACTATTAAAAATGGAAAATCAAACATTTTCCACTTGGCTATACTAATAGTTAATTTTAAAAAATACGTCTAATTCCTTCATACAAATAGAACTATAAAACATTAACGTTCTTTATTTATTAAAATGAAAATAAAAAAAAATGTTTGTAAAATTCAAGATATTTTAATGAAAAAATTTCCGAAGTGATGTTTTGTGAATAATGAAAAGTGAGTTTGAAATTATATACATTGATAAAGATAACGAATGATAAAAAAAGAGGTAAAATTTGTATGAAAACATATGAAATGTGTCTTTAATATAATAAATAATTATGTATAAAGTACTAATTTCCGTATATTATTATTTTAATTATTGATAAATTTCATAATAACGTTTTGTTATTCACATTCAGATGGATTAAATCGTTATCTTAAAGATATCACAAACTCAATTACGAGCTACCGAGATGGATGTCGACACGTACTATATTCAGGATGGCTTTGTACAAAATTGAAATTTAATTTTAAGGTTAATATTATAATTACGTATTGGAACAATAATATTGAAACAGGTCGTATAGTATATATCATATGTATATTGGAAATAATATTAAAATTGTATGGTGAATTTGAGATATAATTTCAGAATTGATTTGTATTTGTTAAATTAGAAGAGAAATAGCGTAGAAAATAAAAAGCGAGCATGCTGGAAGGGGGGGTGTGTGGGTGGGGGGGGGGGGGGGGTCGGTGAAATAATTTTGCAAAATGTCCGGCAATCGAAATGCGGCTCACGTGCGGTCCGCTCCCGCACTTACGGCCAATTTTTGTACGAAGGTGAAATGGAAACGATAAAGACATATAAGGCATTAGGGCCGTGTCATATCAGTAAAGGTTACATACTGTCATACATATAAAGTGGCTGCATTTGAACCCTTTCGCAATAGTAAAAATCGTTAATTCACGCAACGGTTTCAATTTCAACCTTATTATTATTATTATTATTATTATTTATTTTATTTTTTTTAATTCTAATCATTATTATTTTGATTGCTTTAGAAACGCGGTTTGAAATATGAAAGGATGTGTTTGTTTGTTTGTTTAGAATAGGGGTCGGTCGATCAAAATGCGGTGAAAGTTCGGTTCTTAAAATATTTTTATTTGGCCGTCACTTTTACGCTTTCTTATTTTTTAAACAATCGCAAATAAGATGTAATTTGTTAACAATAATAACACTTTATAATTATTTGAATATTTATAATATTCAATTTATCAACTCTTAGATATAATTGAAAATGTAATAAAAATTGTAAAAAATATTTATATTTAATTTATTTATTAAAGTTATTGCTGTTTTTTATGTTATTATTAAGATATTAAATATATTATAAACACATATGTAATTATTAAAATATCTATATAATTAATACTTTTATTTCGAAATACAAAATATTAATTGAAGTCAATAAATGAGAAGTTAATTTTGAACTTATGAAATAAAAATTCATCACGATCGAACGAATGAATGATAATAATTAAAAGTACAATGAATAATTGTAATCATTGATATATTAGTCATTTAAAACCTTTTACTGTAATGGAAATATTGAATTCTATATTATGAGTACATATATATAGTTTTGAATCACTATAAAAAAGGAGTCTAAAAAGGAAAAGGTTGGCTCTCAAATGGTTGCGTCCCACGAGACTCAGGGCTCGCGAACCATTTGGGGATGCGGATATTTAAGTTGGGATCTAACGAAGAAAAACGAGCCTCTCTAATGGCGTAGGTGAGCTTGTTATTGGTACCGTTTTCAGGAATCCTTACGTTGCTAACATACATATGTTTATATATTATTATATTATATTATAATATACAAAATTAGGATAGTGTACACGCATTTTTTTGGTAGAGTAAAATTATTATTTCGCTCGTGAAAATGTTCAAAATTTTTATAATATTTTTTTTTATCGGAAAATTTTTGTCATGCGCTTTTAAATTATGACACGCATGAAAAATTTCGAATGTGGAAAAAAAATTGATTTTTTAAGCGACATTTGACAATATATTATTTGACGTGCGATTGACGAGGACGAGCAAAAAAAAAGTATATATCGAAGAATAGTATAAAATTGAATCGGAAATGTTGAAATTGTCGAAATAGATGTGGGTAATCGCAACGGTTGTAGTGGTTAGGAAGTGGTTTCAGCGAATCATCGTTCCCTAGGGAAGCGGCGCATTCCCGAAGCTTTCCCGACACGCCCGTACCCAAAACGGTCTTCAGCATACAAAGCAGCCACGCACTGAAACAATATTACCCTTCGGGGATGATGTGCCCTCCAATGTGTGAACTTTTGAGTTACAACCAAAGCTCACCAGCTATACGTGCGCCCAATAGCAAACGGCCTTTCGCCGCACTGACACTTTTTAAACACTCCTCTACGACTCTTTTTTTTTTTTTGTATATTTCTCTACTTCATAACCGGTGGTACTGCCCATGATATATTGACACAAGTTTCAGACTTGTGTGTTTGTTTATTATTCGTGTAAAACGACTCCCATAAGTTTTTTTCTTTTTTCTAATATAAAATGAATGCACTATATTTACCGTTTAAGAAAATATTCATCTTGTTATAACCCTTTTGTACTTAGGAAACTTCATTATGCTTTATTTTTGGACTAAAAATAGTCCTGAATGTGCTTTTTTATTTCCCTAATGGATTTAAAGCATTTATCGCGAAGACAATTTTTAAGGACAAAAAATGTAATAATCTGATGGAGCGAGATATAGTGAGTATACGGGATGCGGCAAAATATCTTAATCAAACTGCAAGAGTTTTTCTTTATTGATAATACGATATGTGGTCTCATTTATTAATTCTGGTTATTTTTTGCTATGGTAGCTATCAATTGATCAAGTTAATGACAGTATTTTGTAAAATTTATTGTTTTATCTCGAGGAAAGAGTTAGTAGAAAATTACACTTTTCCAATACTTTCAAATGGACCAAAGAACTTTTTTGTGATGTTCTGGTTTTGCGATAGTTGAAGATCTATTGTCCTTACACCAAGCGTTTTCTATGTATATTTTTATATAAAATTCAAGTTTTTGTCTCCGGTGACAAAGCTATTTAAAAACATATCTTTTTCATATCAAATCGCACGTTGAGGTGCGATTCATAAAATTGATCTCTGTCACTAAGTGAAGAATTTAAACTTTGCAATGAAACTGTAGTACAAATGAAACATATTGTAAAATAACTCTGGAACGACTAAAACCGATGACATAGACGGCTAATAGATAAGCTTGCATGTTTGCAGAAGCAGAGCTAGAAAATATAATTTATAGCACGATGAGAAAGAAACTTTTGGGACACCTAAATATTTGGATAAGAATGCTTTCATTCAAAAGTTTTAATTTTCATAAATGACGACACGAATCAATAATAATAAATTACAAGATAAATATAATGATTTTAAAATAAAAAAAATGCAAATAACAAGCGGCACTTAATTTGGAAATGGAATAAAACGGTGTCCACCTTCGTCGGACATTTACTCATTGGTTAATTAGTTTGATTTAAAGTTTAGTAGCGAACAACTGTCAATTTAAATGGTACAATAGTGTAACTTGTGTAGTTCCTATGCGACCGTTCAATGAGAGTATTGCGATTCGGTATAGTTTTATACTGACTTTCGAAACACGCTGTTAACCAACCAACCGTAAAATGGAATAAAATATATATACATATAATATTATAAAATTATTTCCATTAATTATAATATTGTTTTTTTTTATTAAAAAATATAAATATATATTGTTAATGAAATTAATTAGTGATAATCGTATTAAAACATTGAAATAACAGTTTAAAAGTGTATTTTTTAAAATGATATATTGTGCGATTTATTTATTCGTGTATTGATAGTTTTGAAAAACAAATAAATTTGATTTTTCTTGAGCGTATATTTATCATAATATAGAATATTTACTAAATCAGTATGTAACTATATATATACTTTTGATTTTAATATAATTTGGTGCAAGATATAACAAAGTTATTCATACTGCACTGGAAATTTTAATAGAGTAGTAATAAATTTCTATTTTGATGCGCGTTCATGGAAAATTTAAATGATATAAATTTCTCCGATATAATAAAATTGAAATGTACTATACGTAAATAAAGTGTCGTTGAAGACGTTGTCATAATTAATTTATGTTTCTTTGAAGGTAAAACAAACCTTTTCATTATTTGTATTAATTTAACCAATAAAGATTATGTCAAACGGAGAAAATGTTATTATTATATTTCCTGAAACATTGTTAAAGTGAATATTCTTGAATAATTTTCGAAAAGTAATATATATATATATATATATATATATATATATATATATATATATATAATTGTATATGTTACGTAATAAAAATATTCTATAAGGTAAAGTGATGAAAAAGGGAAAGTAGATTGCATACGATTTACTGTTATGTATAAATAGAAGGCATAAGGCGTCCGTTATCAAATAAAAGTCTTATTAATTTTTCCGCCTTTCTCGTTACGATCTCTTAACCGTAAAAAGAGGGTGTTTTATATATAATATTTTTTTTTCTGCGGCAGACACAATACGAAATGTATGCATGAAAATGTTTTGGAGGCTGATGTGTGAACCTTATTGTTTTGGAAAATAATTTGGCGGTGTAAAAAGAAAATTACATTTCCAATTCATGATACGGCCGTTACCGTAGAGAAGAGGTTCGCCAAGTATTTTTCGTTGAATCGTAACAAGACTACCGTCGAGTAATTTCATTATATTTCGTATTAAACTCACACGTTTAAATTTGATAGATATTCAAAATGTTCGTTCACCAAGCGTAATATTTTCCGATTCAATTTTAAAAAAATATCAAAAGAAATTTATTATATCTATATCATGAATGGCAATGATGATATGTGTTCGTTTATGATTACGCGGATTTATGGTAAAAAAACCAAAGGAAAATTTCTGTTAGAACAACCGTATCATTATAATGATATACCGTATGAATGCTTCATTTTCAAAAGATGTGCATGTAGTAGAAAAAGAATTTTATGTATTTTAGAAATTTTCGCCTTTTACAATTTATTCATGCAGAGCATCAAAATATATATTATATATAAATAGAAAATAAATAAAACTGTTTTTTCTTCAAATATCACTATAGAAAGAAGTGTTATAAACGTTACAATGGAAAATTTTAATTATTTTTCCAATTAATTCTGATTTGTTTTATAATTAAATTATTATTGCATGAATATTTATTTTTACATTTTTACATGATATTTCACATTATTTTATATTTTTGATATTAATATATAAAAAAAATATTATTGTTATTGTTGTAAGAACAATAGTGACGAGTGACATTTATTAAGCTCAATGTTCGATACATTTCTTCAGACTATCGTATCGTAATAGAAGCTAAAGGTGTGTCTGAAGATTTAGAGGGTTAGCCCGTGATGATATTGATGCCAAAGCCTTGGATAGAGACGTCTGAGGGGGCGGCTATCTAGCATCTGCCGGAGATTGACTTCCTTTCACTGACTCAAATGAGTTCCTTTGACAACTTAGATATCTACTTACCGCTGGCACGGGGGGTGATGAATCGCTTGACATCGTTAAACGCTCTCGTCTAAGATTCAAATCCATTCTGGTACACCCGGAAAAACATAAACGACGATAGAAATCTTTTTAATTTACGTTATATCGTTATTAAATATACACGCATTCATTTATTCGAGTTTTTTTTATTTATTTATTATTTAGATTATCGTTTTTGATGATATATATATATATATATATATATATATATATATATATATATATATATAATCAGTTCTCGAGTTACGACCACTTTGACTTACGACCATTCGCACTTACGACGAAAAAATTTCATTTTTTTTTTCTAAAAAATGTGTCAATTTTTTATAGTTTTCGTCACATACATATCTAATATAATCTTGCACGCTTCTGACGATTTTTGACATTTTTAACGATTGATTCGACAGACAACGATAGATTTTTGAAGGTACAACGCAATATTCACCAAGCAATTGCCTGTTATGATGAAATTTATAACGAGAAGAAAAAAACAAACTGTCCAAACAAAATTGGATTTGTTTATAAAAACAAAAAGCACTACTACTACACTCGTTGATAAATCTCAAGAGACAGCAATGAATATCAGTAGCTCAGATGATAAACGACCATAAGCCAGAATAATGCTTATATATATACTTATTTATTAATGTAGTTATTTAATTAACCGACTAAAATAATAACAATTAAAAATTAAAAATCAGAAATAAAAGCCATTCTATTTGCTTATATAATATATATGGTATATATATGTCTATTATATTATATTATTTATTTTTGTATGAAATTCGACTTACGACCATTTCGACTTACGTTCAAAGTTGTGGAACCGAACCCCGTCGTAAGTCGAGAACTGACTGTATATATATACAACCTTTTTATTGAGAGCTGTTCAAGATAATTCCATATATTAGTTTAGGCTCTCTATTGGAAATATTGAGATATAATATCATTAGAGTGATAACATTAATATTTAAAAATTAAAAAAAAATAGTTTTATAATATATAAAGTTAATAATGTTCAGTTGAAAATTTATGAATAAGTTTATAATAAAAGAAAATGTTAAAATTTAGTAAAAAAAATGATTTTCATAAATATATTATAAATTATTTAAATTAAGATATCTGATTTTATCAGTAAAATATGTGTAGATTATATTATAGTTGTTGATACATGTATGCAATACTTTCTTTGTTAAAATAACTTTTTTTGTAATTGGAATTATATTTGTAATATAGTTGTTACAATATTTTATATTTAATTTATAATGTTTGGTATGAAAATTTTTTTATTAATTTTTTGTCTGATATTATCACAAAAGATATGTCAAATTTAAAATTATTTTAAACAGTTCTGTAACAAAATTTAAATAGCAAAAAAAAAAAAAAAATAAAATCGGATACGTTCAAATCAAACATTTTGCTTTTCATGCATAGTGTTAACTTTAAATTTGCATAGAGTGATATTGAAAAAGATACAAATCTCTTTTATTCGTGACTTGCAAATTAAAACAGTAAAATTTTTATGTGCTTTCTTGATTGAAAAAATATGTACTTTTTGTATTTTATTTGAAACACGAAATTTTTCACAAATGAAAATATGAATAATAACTTAATTTATTAAATTGTATTTAATATTTTTATTATGTATTAAATAAATATTAAAATTAGTAATAAAAAAAAACGATGAAGAAGTATAGATATAAATAAATTTATTATGTTTATTAAAAATAATGTTTATAGCATAAGTTCAGCAATTAACGATTATATTATGCACTAGAAGAAGATCTTAAATTAATTTTTAAAATATAAATTTGAGTGTGTAAACAAGATCTTATTTATTCAACGATAGGTCTATTTTGATATCGCTAAAAGCTCGCATACACAGGGTCGGTCATTAATGATAGTAATACGATTAAAACGTACATTTTGAATATTTTGATAGTACACGGCTAGCCGAAGTGAGACGTTCATTTTATTATATATATATATATATATATATATATATATATATATATATATATATATATATATATATATATATGGCGATAACTGCTTGTGAACACAGTGCCATTTTAACGGACGCCGTTCCGCAGAATTAAATGAAATTCCATTACTTTACTTTCGGATTCAAATGAAATATTTTTAATCGCGTTTTACGCTTACAGAAACACGGCTTGCGTCTTTGCATAAAATTACCGTGATATTATTGCATTTAACGTGTCGTCTACGCTCAGAAAATCACCATTCGCCCTTCCTTCGTTACGAGCTTTCCTTCACACACACACACACACACACATACACACACACATATATACAGTGATGTTCAATCTGTGGTCTTTTTAGATTATTAACGCTATCCAATAGCTTACTAGGTTACGCGAATCTTTTGTTATTATTTTTAATCAGGTAAAAATGATTATTCTTTCAATTTTAAATCATTTGAAATATATTTAATTTGTTCAGAAATATAGTTGAGTACCATTATTTAATATTTTTAACATTTTGTACATAAAATAAAATCAATATTTTGATGTCGAGTTTGTTTATTTACAACGAATTCCGTATAAAATAAACGAATATATATTTATATATTCTTTTTAAAAAATAGTCGATGATTGGACTTTGTAAAAAAAATTAAAAAGTGCAGTTATAATTCGATATAAATAATTGAATCTGTCAATATTCGATATTATATAAGCGATTGATAGGATTCAAAGTAAAACATTTATTTACAATATCTTGTGGTCTTAAAAAATATTTAACAGAAAATCTGTTATTTTAACATAAAAAAAATATTTTATATTTTTTACAAAATAATTAAGCAAAAAGTTCATTAAAATCGAACTATTCACAATAATGACGAAAAAAAAACAATAGAAAGTTCCATTGTGTCATTCCCCTTTATATACATTTGAAATAATGCGATGATTGGTGTATTTCTTTTTTGAATGTACATAGATAGAATATATTGAATGGAGAAATTGCGAATATAATGAATATATGTAAATATCGGTATAAAATAGTGTGTTACGAGGCGGTGGTTGTAGCAAAAGCCTCGGGCATACAATCGTCACTTTACATACCTAACGACTACATCGCCAACAATGGATGTTCGCGCGACTGACTTCTTCGCTTCTATTAGTTCTAATTCCAATTCGTGTTATGTTCAAGTGTTAATAGCCTGAAGGCATCGTATATATACATATATATATATATATTAAACCAGCGACAATTTGTGTGTTATATTATAAACAATTTATCGTGCAAACCGATTTACCAGTGTTGAAAACTTTTTATGTGCAACTATTTACAGGTGTATTATTAAAAAAACGAAGCATATTATTTTTCCACGAAACGATTCAGTAATACTTTTTCGAAAAATAATATTTGGAGTTTCATGTGTTAGCGAAAGTTCTTTATTCGCGGGAGATACGTTTTATAAATTTGTCGCGAATACAGAAACCGTGAATATGAAATTATTATATACGTTTCATGGTTCCAAATTAAAAAAAATATGGAAATTTAATAGGCGACTTTTCAAAATGTATATTTTCAAGTTTAAAGAACTTAATATTTTTTTTCGTTTCGTTACTTTGAAAAGTTTTTTTAATTCAGTCTTGGAATTCATAATTTGACTTTAAAAATGAGATTTTTTTTTCATAGACGGATCAATTTTTATAATGTAATCATAAAGTTTATTTGACATTTGTAAACCTTTACCCAGATTTTTTTTTACAGAACTACTTGAAGCCTTTTCTTTAACAGAATACAGAGTTAACATTTTCTCAAAGTCAGTTTTTAAGTGATAACACATTTTTTTTTCGTACCGAAATTATATTTTTTATATCCTTTTTGAAATAAAACAAGAAACAAGTGTTATTCAATTAAAATTATTATAATGAATAACAAGTTGAAAAAACAAAACAATTATTTTATTTTTAGTCAGCATTAATCAATGAATGTAACAAATAATCATTCCAATATCGAATACCATTTAAATAATACCAAATGAATCCGCGAATATGGAACCGTTTTGCAATTTAGGAACTTACACTGTATATTCTACATATTAATATAGGATGAATAATGAAACATCTAATATTTAAATCCTGGTGTAGGTCGAGATGGAATTTAATATAATGGAATTTTAGTTGTATGCAAATATTTTGCAGTTGATAACTCCAATGGGATGACGTTTAAATTTATACAATTCGTTTTAAATTTAACTATTTTATTTGCGATATAACATATATTAAAATATAATATATATAAAAAATGAACGTTTAATTTTTCATATAATAATAATAATAATAATATAATAATTTGAGGTTATCAACCGCTTTTGATAACGTATATGTATTTATTTAGTTTCCGTGTCGGTGTTCAACGTTTTATACGTTGAGTCCATTTTGGGCATCTTCGTTTTAGGCGACAGACATGGGTCATATTTGAATTTCGGCGTTCGAATATCAACCCTAAGGGCCAACGGCAACACTACCGTAATCCGCCATTCATATGCAAATTTATTTTATTGCTAGTTTCGAGTTTGGCGAAAGGGGGGAACTGGGGGGGGGGCAGCAGCAGGGGGCGTCGAAACGCTCCCATCCAACACTTTTACACAATTACCGTCGGTATTTGCCCGAAGCCGGCCCTGCATAATCTGCCCGTTTGTCGCTTGTGTATAAATACGCCCTTGTGTGTATGTTAATCATCTACCATTTTGTCCTCTACTTTAGTTGAAATTCAGACCTTTTTTACTTATTACTTTAATATTATAATCCTACTATATTACTTTTATATTATATTATCGTAAATTTTGTACATATAATATATATATATATATATATATATATATATATATATATATATATATATATATATATATATACAGTAATCTTTCGCCATTTCTCGGTTCGTTTATTGCGAACTCGCGGTATTTTTGATGTTTCGTTGGTTTTAATTTTTAAAATTTGATATCAAATTTTAAAAATTATTTATCTAGGTTTAAAAGTTTAAAATATTTTTAATTTATATATAAATATTAAAAAAAAAAATTAAAGGAAATAAGTACAGTATATTTACAGATCAAAGTGGGAAACGTTATTAAAGGAATTGAAAAGGGTTACGTAGTATATAAATGTGTGGGGAGGTTTTATAAAGCATTCGAATTTTGTATTAACATTGAAATAATGTATTAATATTAAAATAAATAGAGCATTGTCACTTAGTTGATTTTTACCAATCACTAGAATGTGGTTCCCACAAAAATTAATAGGTGCCATTTGGTTACCATTTGGATTAATGTGAAAAGTCGATGCGCGCCAATGACTATTTATGTTAATTTATTTGTATCGAATTTTCACATTTTTTCTGTATAATAATTTTATTAAGTGTAAAATATCACTCTTTTAAATAGAGATAAAATTTTTTATCATAAATTTATCTGCAACCAAATAACCACATTTTCGTAAAAAAAAACTTTGATTTTTTTGGTTCACACTAAAAAGAAGGATTACTAAAGTGAATATTTTTAATCACTATAAAACATGGAACGATAAAAAGTTTGTGTAGAAACAAATACAAAACGTCTGGAGTGCAAAGGGTTAATATATGATAAAAATTATATACTATTTCGATGATATTATATATTGTTTAACTTGCAGTAGATATGATATAAAATCAATACAATAATCTACAAGAAAGTAGCTTTCGTAAATATTAATAAAAAAAAAAATAGAAAATAGAAGCAAGATTTTCATTTTTATTTATTACGGTACATGTCCACCGCATTATCAGCGTGCACCATTGCACTTGACCAGGGCATTTGGGTGCAAGTGCAAGTACATGTACAATGCATTGCCATGTGTATGTGCACGTGTACTCGCTTAAGCTCCGATACTGCATTTCAGACGTCGACTTAACGTCGCGTCCAATGTCCCAACTCTAAAGTAGATTCCAATTTATTGTGGTCATCTAAAGGTGCACGAATTAAAATTCGAAACGAATATACTGTTTATTACAAATATAAGGTTATAGCTTTATAATAGAGTAAATATTGAATGAAAATCTTATAGAAAAATATCAAGAATAACCTAGCGCACGTCATCGATGTCGTCGTATAAAATTGGAACCATTATTCTTTCCTGTGACGCTTTTTAATTTTGAAATCGTTCTTTTTTCTTTTCTTTTCTTTTTTTTTGAGATGTGGCTCTCCACCGAGACTTTCCTTCGGCCTGATAGCCAATAAAAAAAGGATAAAGGTAGTAGACCGCTTGCATTACCGCCACTAATAACGTCTTTTGCGTCGAGACACGGGAAAAATGAGACTTTTCACTTGGAAACCATTGCTAGTAATTTTTCTTAGACATATTTTTTTTAATGCCTTGAAATGAAACTTTTATGTAAACAATTTTATTTTCTTTTTTTCGCAATTAAAATAATAAGCAAATAAATATATAACGATTTCAACAAAGTATAATATTACAAATATCTTTAATAATTGATTCACTATTTTTTATTGGAAAAATATATTATATTTTTCAATATCAGTATCATTTTTAATTGATACAAATATTTTTTTTTTATTTCTGCTAGTTAGTACTGACCCTTCTCTCAATTAACGTGAAAAGTTGGGATAATGAGGGATGTCGGTGTCAAGAAACACTTGATCATCTAAAAGAAATATGACAGAAAAAATATATACCTGTGCTTTTTTATATTATATATAGCGAGT
Source organism: Leptonema lineaticorne (assembly GCA_024500535.1). NCBI lineage: Eukaryota > Metazoa > Arthropoda > Insecta > Trichoptera > Hydropsychidae > Leptonema > Leptonema lineaticorne. Next base: position 807,374 of record JANIJI010000065.1, read on the forward strand.
AGCATCGACTTTCGTATTGCAATATTTATATAATATTTTTTTGATATATTTAAAAAAATGTAATTTTGATTTAATAATGATTATTATATATTAGGGGAAAAGTATTTTTCATAGTATTAAAATGACATTTTTGTTAATATTATATATTTTTGGAAAAAAATCCTTAATGTGTAGAAAATGTGAATTCGGTTAATTTAAAAAAATAAATTTTAAATCATTTTATTTCCACAATCAAACGATGTAATCGTATCATTTATTAATTCATATATAATATAATAATATTTTTTTTTTTTTAAATTCAACAATCGTACGAATTTCTCAAGTTGGAAGAAATTTCTATAAGTATAGCGATTTGTCGGAAAGGTGGTGAATGAAAAAAAAAAAGAAAAAAAGAAAAAAGAAGAAGGAAAGGTAATGGCGTGAGGTCCGCGTGACATCTTTCATTTGTTGAGCCGTTGAAACGTGTCGTTCCCGAGGACAAATTGGCGTCATTAAAAATAACAGTCGCGTCGGAAGGCCGTTTTCTGCGTTTGACAGATGATGATGATGATAACACGCGATGAAGAGACCACCTTCAGGATGGAAACGTCGTGGCATGGGGTGGAAAACTCTCGCAACCTAAACCAATTTCATAAAGGGCGGAGTGTCTTTGTTGCATTAATTAAAGGATCCGCTACAAATAAAACGATTTCTTTCCGGTGTCTCAATTATTTTAAAATTATTATATTTTTCTTTACATTTTATTTATATATTATATAAATATATATCGTGTCGATAAATATAAGAATTAATTTTTACATATTATTATATAGATTATTATTATATTATATATTGAGAATGTAGGATGTTGTTATATATTCGAAGTATGTGATTCGAAAAATTAAGAGTGTTTTAAAATTTTTTTTTATTCATATATTTATTAAAGGAGTATTTTCATTTTCCTTGCGGAATTATTTGTTCGAAAGTATTTTTTTACAAAACGTTTTAAGAAGAACTTTTTAATTCAAATAATATTACGAAAAAATATAATCATTATTTTTAAAACATTTTCCATGTAAATCGATGATTATTATGAAAATGTTCAATTTGTAATTTTTAATTGGAAAAAAAACATTTTTTTATTTATATTCAGGATTGGATTGATTTTTTTTAATTTATAAATTATTTGAAATGAAAATGTTCAAATTATTTTTTTTTATAAAAATATTGATTTTTATAGATAGAATCGGTCAATTTTTATAGAAATATTTTGTGATAAGATGTATTGAATAGGTAAAAATATATAAGGGAAAGAAATTGTTTGATAATACAAGTGACGAGCGCTAATGAAGGATGCATCAAAGACGTCAAACGGCATATCGATCGTAGTATTGGGGAGAATGGAAAAGTGGGAAGACGTGGAAAAACGAAGAATTTGGAAGCATCCGAGCTGTGAATTGATTGCGTTATCAGAGTAAGTTAGTGGCTGCTGGAGACCGTCCTCCATCACAGAGAATCCCAGATTAGAGTGATTTACCGAATAATGCGCGATCTGAGCATAATGATGTGCCATTGCCAATCAATAGCTCGTTTCCTTTCTCTAACCGACGTACGCATTATACGAATTGCGTATCGCGCTTTACGACGCAAGTCGAGATGGAAAATTTATATACAATATATCATTTTTTTTTAATTATTATCATGTACTTTTCTATTTCAAAAATCTAAGACTGTATATAAGTATCACCGATTATCGATTTTTGTACGACGTAATTCACTATATAGTAATTATTTTAAACGATATTTTAAATATATTTTTTTGAGATTTTTTTACTAAAATCATTATAAATATTTATAAAGCACAAGGGCTACGTTTAAAATGGATTTTTTTCTTTTGAAAAAAAAAAATAAAAATAAAAAAAAACCTTTTGGTCACGCTAGCATATAAATCGTAAATGTTATGTGTTTGTGTATCCGTTCTGATTTACAAAGGTCTCAGATCATTAGTGTTCATGGTACACATCATACAAATGATAGCTGCTACTGACATATCTCACCGCAGGAAAAAAGGATTTCTTGTTAAAATATTCCACCCCGGCTTCCTTTCGTTACATTTTCGTTTCCCTTTATATTGATTCTTCACAAAGAGAAAGTCTGTCGGTTTTTTTTCGACGATTTTTCTTCATGCGTATTTATACAATATATTTTAATGTCGAAACGAATTGATATCCGGTGCAAACTTTGACTATCAGCCCTAGATTTATATATATATATATATATATATATATATATATATATATATATATATATATATATATATATAATTCAAGGGATTCAAGAAAGTCACTGTTCAACTGTTTGAACTATTCGAGTGTTAAGATAAAAGTGGTTTGGTTTTTGAAATAAACTATTCATATATTGTAAATCTGTGTTTCTGAAAATTATTTTAGTACATTTCAATTTGCCAATTTATGTATAATATATAATAAAATTATATAAATTGATTTATTAATAAATGTTCTGATTGAAACGAGTTGATTTGAAATCAATAGTATTAAATAGTTAATGTAAAAGCATAGCGTTTATATGGTATATAGAGGAATATGGCTAAGTAATTATTTTACACAATATATATTATACAGGTGAACTAGTGCGAGTTAAATCATTTAAAGTACACACGTTTTTTATAATATATCAGATTTTATCGAAATGAATTTTAAATTATGATAAATAAGCATATATAATTTACTTTAAAAATATTAAAACAAATGAAAAAAAATATCTTTATTAATCAAAACAATGATTATATATTAAAAATATTAATATTTAAAATTGTATAAAAATAAATATACAATTATGGTAACGAAAAGTGTTGTTCTGTTTCATTAAAGTTGTTTAGGCGATAAAGTATGGTATATCGCGTTAATAGCAGCTGTAAAAATTGAAGGAAATCTAAACAAAATTGGATCATAAATACTGAAATATTTTACACGAAATCATATAATAATGAGTTAAATTTCGTCATAAAAAAGTTTTAAAGATAATTTAAGATCAAATTGAGAAAATTAAGTTGCATTTGTCGAAGAAATACTACACCACCACGAACCTTGTATTGAAATATAATATTTGATATTTGAAATAGTTTGAATACGATAAATGAATATATATAAATATAAAATGATACTTGAAGATGGAAAATTGCTTGGGTATATATATATATATATATATATATATATATATATATATATAAATATGATGTAATATATAATATATTATAATAATTGGTATATGGTACGGTAGGTTTTTATGAGCGAACGAATTATTTTCCGATAGCGATAGATATCAGCACCTCCATATTAGGTCGTTTCGGGTCGGCAGGGGTCGCAATCGATGAATACGGGTATTTGTCTATTTGAAGCGCGATTTCGAAACTCACCCTCCCATGGCTTCGATGGAATCGTAAACGGGAAAGAGGAGGCTGCGAGGCGGTTAAGCCTCTTTCTGGGCAAATATGAGGGTAGATCATTCCCGAGGGCGGTTCTCCTTTATCATTCTCCCGGTATGAAAGAAAGAAGCCCGCACATCCTTTCTTCAATTTTGATTAAATTCTTTTCAAGATTCATTCACGCCATAAAAGGTTAATATTCCCCCGTTTTTTAATACGCTCGGTTGGCCGCGGAGCGCCGTAGACACAAAAAAATACGACCGCCACCAACCTCTGTTAAGGACTTGCTTCAGGGACCGAGCTCCAATTCTGGATTTCCAATGGAATTCCTTTTCCAAACAATTGAACAAATATAATATAATCAGATTTTTTACACACACTCCAAAAATAATATATATAAGTTTATATTGTAAAAAAAAATAAATGTTCTACTTTTATTCATATTTTTTATGATTTTATAATTGTACAAGAATTGTGATTAACGTTTTTCGCATTTAATCTACATTAAATCAGATCAATAACTCTGCACGTAAAATATTATATACAAGTACCATATATATTATAAATGAAACGAATTTTATCGTGAAATGAATATTGATTTTATATAGATTTTCATTAGTAAATTTGATTGAGTGATTTCTTAGTTTTATTTTAAATGGAATAAATAATATTAAAATAATTTTACATTTGAAGAAAATTAATTATTCATTTATACCAATAAATATATCGTTTTTTGTTTTTTTTTATATATAATATATTATTAATGTTGAATTATATTAATATATATATATATATGTATATTCACTAATGATACATTAGTTTTATTTTATTCGAAATATTGGAATATATAATAATAAATGAAAAACGAATAAAATTCATAGTATTACCCGAGCATAATGTGCAAGATTAAATGTGTCAGTATTGGTGGACGAATTCAAATTAAAATATTCACGAGGAATTTTCATAAATTTGTAAAAATAAAAAACACACAAAAAAAAAATAAAATAAAATATATAAAAAAGTGAGACAGTAGAGGGGCGATCGGTCCATGGGAAATGAGCTTCCGTTCGCCGGCGAATAAATCACTTTCGAGAAGAAGAGATGCTAATGTTCGCAGATAAAATGGATACACATTTAAATAAATTAAGTCGAGCTTTATGTTAATGGTTGGCATACTTAACACTCGTTAAAATTCATAAATCCCACTTCTTATTTCTCGATTCTTCCCTGTCTTCATTTCTTATACTTGTGTTGGTCGAACGTTTCTATATGCGCTATTGCGTGTATTGTTTTAATATTTATATAATGAATTTTGAATAGAATGAATATAACGTATTTTAAAGCAATTTTTACACACTTTTATTTAGTTTTCATTATTTGTTTGTTGGTTTGTCGGAGTGGAATCTTGTAATCGATTTTTCGATCATTTCTCAATATTCAATTGAGTTGAAATTTTGCATATTTGCTCATTATCAATGACAATATACGAAAAAATTAACAGATTTATGAACTTATAAAATTTTGAAACGATTCCTATAAATTTTTAATTTATAGCAACGTTTATGTATTTTTTATATTAAATCTAAAGATTGTGACTAATACAGATTAAAATATATTAGCATCTTGTATACTTAGATTATAATGTACAATTTATAGTTAATAAATATAAAATTACCTGATAGATGTTCAAAGTTGTTAATGTGTAATATTTATTATATTTTTTCGCGAAAAAACTTCATAGTCGTTAATTTTACTCGTTCGAGAAAGAAAATGCCAAAAAAATTAATTCGTTTTTCATATCTTGATAAGATACCATCCTTCCCCTTGCAAATTCTTACCTCGCAGTCGAAAATAAAGAGACATTTTTTTTCTCTTGCGTACAGAAAAGCGAACGATCATAATCAAAGGACATAACTTATGCTTATCTAAAGTTATGGCCGCCCCAAGATATCTCTCGAGAACACGAGAATACTTTTAAGGCATTATAATATATGAACAGGCATTCTTTCGGGTGGGGTATTCGCGAAAAAATCGAGGCGAGGGGGTTCGACGATGGTGAAAAAGAAAAAAAAAGTGAGGAAAACACCCGCCTAACGTAATTGGGCATGTAGATTTATGAATTGAAAATGCTGGAAGAAAATTACTCGCGGTGTCGCTTTCAATTCTCCTATTGGAGTTGGAGACTCACATTTATATATTATTATGATTTTTGATCGAATTATCCACGTTTTAATTTAAATATTATTTATTTTCATTTTTTTAATATATGGTGTTTAACATATTCACAAAAAATATTATTATATATCAATTTTCATACATTTTACTATATATAAATTCAAAATTAGGGTGGCAACATTTGACATATTATGACTGCAAATCTTTTGTTAAATATTACAAAATAGTATATATATATATATATATATATATATATATATATATATTTGGTGATGATGAGGTGTTACTGTTATTAGCATGCATAGAATAGGGTAGTCGGAAACCAGGGATGGACTAACGAGGCACATTCGACACGTGGCCTCCGGAAACAAATCATTCGGCACGTGCAGCTAATGTCAACGTTTATTATTTGCCAGTTTTACTATTCGGTCATTGCTATTGCATTTACATATATGTCGCTTTTTAAATATACTGTAAAATAAGATGTTGCGTTACCAATTGGTTGTACTGCAGCTTTGTCTATGAGAGTATATCCTCTAAATCTGTCAGGTGACATGGGTATAGTAATTGGGGATCAGTCTTTGGATATTCAATTATACTATAATAACTGTATATGGATTTTATAAGTGCTTATCGAATTGTTATATATTTTCATGTATTAAATATTTTGTTCAGTTAAAGATATTATAGTGTGTTTTCTATAATATTCACATTTGATAACATATTTTTACAGATTAAAAGTTATTATTTTCATATTCAAAAACATAAAAATTGATTAAAATTGTAAAAAAACAGGTCGATTTTTAATCTATTTACATAAATTAACTAATAAATTATTATAAAATAAATTTTATCAAATTTGTGGCTTCAATTATAGTTGTTAATTCAATTCAATTTTTATAAAAAAAAAAAAACGAAATAAACGCCATTAAGAATAAAATCTAACGTTGATTGATAAAATTTCTTTTGTTTAATATTATATAAAAAGGAATTTTCAAAATTTTTATTCTCAGGAAAGAGATTCTAAAAATAAAAGTGTATAAAAAATATTTTCTAGTACAGAGAAGGAAGAAAACGATCTTTCACAAGAACAAGACGAAATAAAAGGCGGATTAAATGAAACATGGTGTCTATCGATAATGTTCGACTAGTCGAATATTATGCGAGAGAGAATTTATTTTTTCTTTTTACTTTTACTTTTTACAGCAAAATATTACGATTTAAAACATTTGAATGCGTGAAAATGTAAGGAAAATCTTTGAAAAAACTTAATTACTTTGAATTTGCGGTTCGAATTGTTGTTCGAATCTGTTATCGATTAGTAAATTTTTAATAGAAGGATGTTTTGTAGTGAAAAATTTATTAAATAATTATTTTTCTGAAGGATATTATAAAAAAATATTTCCCATTATGGAGAAGAGAGAAAAACGATATTTCACATTTCGAAGTTTAGAGGTATTTTTTTTTCAATCGATTCCACACTACTATAAATTTAATATTACACTTGCAAATATAATAATAATGTAAGTTTGAAATTATTTTTAACAAAATATCTCGATAGAATGAAATATTGTATCGCTATTGATCGAATTGAACCCTCGTTTTTTGTTCAACATCTATTCAACTTTATCGAATTTTCAATTTTTATCGACAATATAAAACATATAAACACGCTCATTTATAAAATATATTATATATTATAAAGAATTAATCGATAAAACGTAAGAGAAAATACTACGTAGCTAGGAGTAAAGTATTTGTTAGCAGGTGTAATTGACGATGTGCGAGGGTCGCGACTGCGTGTTTAATTTCGAAATACTTGCTTAAGGAGAGAGAATTTATAGTTGAGATCTCCTCATCTACCTACTAAAATAATGTATAAACTAACTATCTTTCCCTTCCAATTTCAACAACTTACATATAAGGCATATATATATATATATATATATATATATATATATATATATATATATATATATATATATACTTACAGTGCGTATTACAATATCTATGAAGTCTGACTTGTGATGTCGTGTTCAACACAAATATATGTACTAGTTTAACATTTATTATTGTTGAACGTAGTTTGTGAAATAAATTTATTTATACATATGATTTTGATTCAAGACTAATGAAAAAACAAATATATTTAAAAATAATATAAATATTATATATATGAAGGATATATATGCAATAGAATCGCGGTTGCAATTCCAGTGTAATTTTGTAGATAAATCAGAAGTAAAATTCTATGCGGTAAGACGTAAATATAAAGGCGAAATACGGCGTTAATTTATTGGTAACATAACGCGAGCAATAAGTGGCGAGGCGTAGTTTCCTAGCAAAGGTACCACAAGTCACACTTGCAAGGGTAACCGGGGGGCTGATTCCTGGGGGTAGCTGTGGCGTCTTCGTCCAGTCCATCCATCTGAATGTGGTGGACCACCGCAATTCCCCTATAAATTAACCGAACGAAACATAACCGTATTGTTTTTAACGATGCGACCCTCTTCAAAGTTTCACCGCCAGTCTCCATACATATGAGAACTAAAACGTACGTACGTATGTATGTATGTTTATATATATATATACGAATATTTCAGCATTTTTACAAATGAGAAAAGTTTTAAATTAAATTCGGTAATTAATTCCATATTTGAATATCGTAATTATTTGTTGATTATTATTTAAAATATTAATTAGTTATATTATATACTTATTTCAATGCTCAAAAAAAAAAAAAATAGCACATAGTAAGAAAATGTATTACAGGCATATATAGGTGTTTTTTGATATGTTCACCATTTTGACAGCCATTACTTGTTTTGTATTTATTTTAATATGCCATTATATCATATATCGACTAACACCTGAACAATTCATACAAGTTGTGCATTTTTTTTACGAAAATTATGGTTTAGTTTGAGAAATTTATTGCGCTTTTCACACATTTTACGATCGAAATTATCATCCATCAGAGAAATTTATTTTGAATAATCATCGATAATTTTACTCCACAGGATAACAGGCGTCGTCAGAGATGTCATGCAGTACGAACCGATGAAGCAATTGCTATTGTAGTGCGTAGTATTGAGAAAGATTCAAATGAGTCTATTTGACATAGTGCTCGACAATTGCAGCTTAACTATCCATTTGTGTTTGGGGACTAACAAAATTCAAAAATTCTAAATTCGTGCAAGAATTGAAGCCAAGTACATTGGGTGAATAGGTTCAAAACAAATTTGTAGGTGAAAATGTACTTGCGAGTTAGTCTTTAAGATCGTGCGATTTATTTATACGGTAGACTATTTTTTCAGGGACTATGTAAAGTCTTTGGACTATGCCGATAAGTTGAAAATAATTGACAGATAATATAATATATGCCATGTCATCATTAATAAACGGCCTCAATTACTGCAAAAATGATCGAAAATTGGACTTCTCATTTAGACTTCCCCCGAGCCAACCGTGGTAGCCACATGCCAGATATTAAATTCAAGTCAAATGGCATCGAATTATATCTTTTGAATAAAGTCAAATTCATGACAAATAATACTATTTATCTATATTTTATTTTAGTTTAAAATTTTATATATTTATAAAATATTCATATATATTTTGAAAAATAAAAAGAAACAAAAATTTAGCCAGCAGAAAACGTAGACGTAAATGTAAAGCGAATTCTCAGTTGAAAACGTGAAGAGGTAATACTTTTTTTTTTTTTTTTTTGAGTGCTAGACGGGGTTGCACCGAGTTGTGTAAAGTTGTAAAAGGGCACCCTTGCCCAAATTGCCCAACGGCGCGTGTATTTGAAGCCTACAAAGTTGCCCGTTTCCTTCTGGAAGTAAGGGTGTAACCAGTTTCGCTTTCTCTCTCTCTCTTTATATATATATATATATATATATATATATATATATATATATATATATATATATATATATATATATAGTATTGCACGAATAATGTATTAAACTAGGTACAAAAATCTATGCATATATCAAAATTCACATAAAATAGTCTTTTGATGTATGAGAAATAATAATTTCGTTTTGAAAATTCATGCTAAGAGTACTTAAGAATTTTCTTCATTCGATTAAAAGCTTAATCCATATGTATATACATGGTTGAAATTGTGTATTTTATTTAAATTTAAAGTACATAAACTTGTGTAAGTAGTGAGTTTGTATTTTAGTAAAGAATGAAAAGTATATTTAGTATAGTTATAAGTGTGTAATTTTAACTGAATTAAAACAAATAGTTTTAAAAAGAAAAAAATAATATATTTAAATATATATTTTACATAAGATATTTTTTAACTTTTAAATAATATATTCAAGTATGAAATCTAATTAGATAGTATAGGAAAAAGATTCAAAAAATAATATCTATGTATGTTGAGATATATTTTAAGATCGTATTAAAATATAGTAGAATGCATATGATATATGAATATATGAAAAGATTTTTCCGGTACAAAATGTAATTTGAGTCAACAACTTGTTAATCCGTCGTACGCAAGACCGAGAGTTTTCCTCTTTGGCCCGTTAAAAGAAAATTTTACATCAGAAATTGAAATGTAACGTTATAGTGCTGCTTAAAACGGAAAACTTCAAACCGCAACTTCACCAGTGAATCGGAAATAAGTTTCACCCCAGCTCACATTATATACATATATCTCTAATATATTATATAATAAAATTAGGAATATTTAAACAAACATGTTTAATTATAAATTAGAATTATATCAATTTCTATTTGATTTTTCCAATATATTAAAAAATATTTAGTGACGTCACTATACATATAAAAATAAATTATTAATAATGCAAAAAAAAACACTTTTTTAAATCGATCGTTTAAATTTGAATAAAGCCAACAAGTATAGCAATTGATTTTATTTGAATTTAATACTTTATTTGAATATAAATTGAGCCATACATCGTGAAAAATGGAGTGAAGTCAATGCATACGTAATTAAATCATTTATCAAAAAATGCACAAAATATTTAGTAATAATTAAATAAAAGATATTTTTTTAATCGACTTTGTCGAATAAATATTATTATACTCGAGTGTTTTGATGCAAACGATTTTGTAAAAAATAAAACTTAAATATATGAAAATGAAAAAACTTTGAAAATATCTGGTTAATTCGCAAAGAATTTATACAAAGTTAGTTATACAATATATCATTGAGTGCGTTTCGACGAGAAAAATTTTAAGCTGAAAGCGGTTCTGGAAAATTAATTAATGCGCCTTATTATATTGTAAATTATATATAAAAAGTAAAATTAAAAGTTATTGAATTTTTTTATATGATAAAATAATAAATATGACGTTTTATTTATTTTTTTTTTCAGAAAGAAATCGGACATATAATATTATATTATACATAAGATGAATTTGAAGATATATAAAGATGTGCGTTAAAAGAATGGCTGTCTATCAAACGGTGGGCATATTGGTTTCGGTTGTACGGTCATCGGCAACGTGATCAAGATACCGAATAGTCCTGGGTCAAGAGTAATCGGAAACGGTTTGTGTCCGGTTGAGGATAGCATCCAGTCTCGTAATGCGGTTTCCTTGTACGTCTTCCGCGCAAATTGGCGCCAATTTCAAACACTCAAATTCGATGCTTTCCATTGCTTAATGTGTTGACTGAGCCTCCGTCCCGCGCACCGTCGCCCCCTCCCCCGCCCGCTCGGATACGCGCTTCGGCGCTTTAATTGCCACCCGACGACACACAAAGTCGATTAAAGTTCTTCGGATTAAATTAAAAATAATGCGGATCAAACTTTCGGCACGCTCTAAATGGGCTTCGTCGTTAAAGTCCGAAATTAAGTGCGAATTCAAGTTCGGTCGCCATATAAATACGTTCTAATCTCGTAGTATTTTTCCGAACTTTTTCATTTCACTATTAATTAAAACGCATTTTGTTCAATCGATTCGATTATCAGCGAAGTATCATATCTGATCATTTTTACATTCGGATTTACGATTGAATTGTATCATATGGTTAATTCAACAAGTTTTATATTAAAAAATAATATTTTTATTTCAGAAATAAATTAAATAATAATATTTAAAATTTGATCCATTTATAAATAATGGTATTCTCAGAATTTGTGAACAGTCTGTAATTATCTTATTGATAAGACTCGTTCATTTGTTATATGATTGTGTATGCCTTTCTAATATCCTTTTTCAAATAATGTCCAATCGGACAGACAACAGTCTGTCCCTGTTGATACAAAGGATTTACTACGACAAACAGTTTGTTCTCGCAGTTCAATGGTCAAACGGTCAAATCGAACGTTCAATTTTCAACGTGACGATGATGTTTAAACTTTTTATTATTTTTCGATATTTTGTTTTTAATTATGTAAATAAAATATTTTACGTTGACATTTATATAATATATTTAAAACCATAGTTTTACAATTATATTCACAATATAATATAAAGATATTTATAATACTGTGCTTTTTTATAATACTGTGTACAAAAAGTAACATTAGTTTTCAATATAAATCGCATGAGTAAACCGCATATAATAAATATATTTTTCTATGTTGGCAACATTGTATGTGCATCTATGACAATTTTTGTGTCAAAACATCTATTACTTTTTTTATTACGTTTGGATTTATTAGACACAAATAGTACATTCGACAATTTTTAATATCTTTACTATCGTCACAAAACGATTTCCCCTCAATGGTCTTTTGAGTTTTGTGATGGTGCTAAATCAGTCGAATACGGCGGCTGTGAATTGAAATTTTGCCAAAAAGGTTACAAAAAACGAGTGCAGTGTGAAGTGATTTATTATAATACAAAACCCAAAAATTATTTACCTATAATTCCGGTCTCTTTTGTAAATATTTAGTTTTACGCAAACGATGCTTAATACTAAAATATTACTATTTGTTAACGGTTTATCTGCTTGATTTATATTAACTGCTTTTACTTTTTTATACACAACAGTATATTTATTAAAATTTTTATAATGACGATTGTTGAATCAAAATTGTAATAGAAATTCGTAAATTTTAATAATATAAAAAGCAACGTTATATTATAAATATTTGAAACAATTTAAAACTAAAATTATAAAATATAAATTAGTGAAATTATTGAGAAGCGCTAGTTAAATTTATAAGTACAACGTACATAAAAATTGAACGTTAAACATGACCGGGTTCGCACATGTCAACGTGTCCGTCAAATTCGATAAAAATTCTGGTAAATTAATTTAGAGGCGGCCGATGTTTGAACAGAGCTCCGGTCGGTTAGTATGCAGGGGGTTGATCGAATTTTTTGAACCGTTCCATTGCATACATGTATTTTGTGGCAGTCAACATGCAAGTAAAATATATATATATATATATATATATATATATATATATATATATATATATATATATATATATATATATATATATATATATATATATATATATATATATGTATTGGAAATGTTACTAAAACGTTGAAAATGGCTTTAAAAAAGGCAAATTGTATGTATCGCATCGATGGTATGATGACGTTTTATTTATTTTTTTTTGATATCGGTTTACGTTATATATATGTGTGTGTTATATATAAATGGATGGTATTGTAGTTAGTTTCTTTAGGTGGAGTTATGATTGCGAAAAAATGTTTTCGATTTCGCAAAGTGGTGAAATATATCGCCCGCGAGACTTGTCAATGGTAAGAGAGAAATTGGCGCAAAATCCGCGGGGAACACTCGACTGTATTATATATAAATATATGAACTGGCACACGAGCATACGTGCCTATAAATATCAAACATTTTGTTCTCATATTTGAGAACAAATAATTATTATTTATTATAATAATTATTTATACGATTTTTTTGTACGAACAAATAATTATGTGTACGATTTTTTTTGTACGAACAAATAATTATGTGTACGATTTTTTTTGTATGAACAAATAATTATGTGTACAATTTTATATTATATAAAGGATATTATAGCGTTTTTTCTGTAATAAAAATAAGCGTAGTTTAATTGGGATTTTTAATATTTGTAATTGTACCATTAATCACTGATTGCGAAGGTTATGTTTCAGGACTTTCATGATAAATGAAAATTCGAAAAGTGAGAATGCTATTTTCATATGCTATTATAGTAGTTATACATTATTTTAAATCTTTATAAATCCCATCCACGCACATATACACTACATAACAATATACAACTTCTGAAATAACCTCTCTTACATTGTTCTGTATATGTATTGTACTTGTTCCTTTTAAAACTCCTTAAATGTTCAAACATACATTAAAAATGTTTTAAACTTTTAAACCTAGATAAGTAATTTTTAAAATATTATATAAATACTCAACAAAAACAAATAAAATATTGAAAATATAGTGTATATTCTTGATATTTTTTGAAAACTTACTAAAAAGCGAGTACGCGGCTAACGGGCTCTAAAAAACCTGTAGTAATATATATATATATATATATATATATATATATATATATATATATAGTTTGATTTTGGGGTTCAACAAAAACACGAAAAAATCGAGATATTTTTGATAATTTTTTAAATTAAATATTTTTTATAAGCCGACAAATAGCAAGCAAGCAAAAAACAAACCACAAAATAGCAAGTAATTGCTGTAATAATAATTTGACAATATTATTTAATATTTAAATTCACTGTAATAATTCATAAAATATAGAAAATAACAATATTTCATATATATGGTAGTATTAATAACTTGACCAAACAAAAATTATATTAAATTTTAAAGCATGAAAGAGAATTTGGTTTGCATTATTAACATAATTAAATAGATTATTATATATTATGTCAATATGCAATTTTGGATAATAATTAAAATAAAAATATTTGCGAACGAAAAGATTGAGAGTGCTTATTGAAAGTGAACGCGAAATGGTAGTTTATAAAGAAAGATTTGCGGTGCAAGATGTTTCTTCCCGCGACGGTTCCATTAACAATTTTCATCGGGTAAGCCTAATTCATCTGATAATTTAAACACGTCATACATAATATATGCCATTAGTATCGGTGCGAAAGCGGGGCACGGATTAGGAATTCTCACCATTTTCTCACCTGCCACCCGCTCCATTGTGTCGTATGAATATCTTAAATGATGCCGAAGGATCGCATTAGAGGAGACGCGAATTCAAATTACGACGACGACCTGTGCAAATTTCACCATCGTTGTCGTCATCGTCGTCCTCATCATCCTGAGCATATTATATATATATATATATATATATATATATATATATATATATATATAATATTTTATTATTATTATTGTTCTTCTGATTGTATAAAATAGTAGTGCGAGGTTCGTGATGGTGTGGCATTTTTTTATCAAATGCAACATAATTTTTCACAATTATATTTATACGATTTTAAATATTATTATTTTTTCCTATAATCATAATTTAAATTAATTAGCATTTATTACTTTTCGATTGTTTTGAATATGAGCTAGATTAGTAAAAAATCATTGAAATTAAGGGTGGTAAGGTACAGATTTTTTATAATATTATGCAATGGAATATACGTTTTTGTAGAAGGAATATTATACTAAAATTATTTTTCCAAGACAAAATAAGGTAAGGGTTGTAAATTATTTGTGTGTTGTGTCACATTTTAACTGATTTTTTAATAAAAATACTGAAAAAGTATATTTTTCAAGTATATCACGAGATATACAGATTTCAATAAATGATTTTATAGTGTAATTGTTATTTATAGAAAATTTTAATGAGTTGCAATTTTGAATATTTCTTTTAATAATTTAAATATTTTATATTTATGAGTGTTACAAATTTATACTTTCTAAAATAGTCATTTTGGCAACGGATTAAAGAAATAAAATAAAATAAAAATAAAATAAGAAAACGTATTTAAGTGTTTACGTATTGAAATCTTTTATGTTTAATTTTTTTGACAAAATTAATTGCTTACAACTAATTTTGAATACCAAAAGCATTTGTGTATTATAATAATAATTATAGAATCTAATGTTGTATGAATTTCTACTTGTTATTTGGTTTTATTATAAAAATATTGTATGTCATGTAAACCATTTTTAATTAGAATAATCGGTTTTTGAAAATTCCAGTTTTTATTTTTAGTTAAATATGAAAAATTATACATTTGATAAAAAAAATTGATGAAATATCGAAATTATCGATAACGTACTATTATTATACGAATGAAAAAAGATAAATGAAGTCCGTTGCAATTATAACATGTTAGTTATAAATTATTTGATTGGTGTGAAAAAAATACTAGAAAAAAGAACAACCACTTCTCTTCGTGAAGACATATGAACGCGTATCCACGTAAATAGTTGGAAATTATGGAGGGTTATAAAGAAAATTCAGTAACGAGCTACCCTCATGATGAGGAGTTGTGACCAACCGTGTGTGTAACACACGTGCTTTGCCTCGTGATTGCTACAATTTCTAACACTATGCCTTCGTGTTTCTCAAATATTACGTTGTACTGTATTTAAATAAAAATAACCATAATTAAAAACATTACATATATTTTGGATGAAAAATTATTAAAAAATCATATATTTTATTGTAGTAATATATATATATATATATATATATATATATATATATATATATATATACATAAGTGGTTCAGTGAAGAATTATTAATGAATATTTATGAAATGACATTTGGTGTGTCTCTCATGCATTTCATAAGATTTAGACACTGTTCGGTTGATTGTTTATGTATGAATGTATTCCGGCTTAGTTGTGACACTTTATGGGAATGCCAACACGTGGCTTGATATATATAATACGTATATATTTGCATTTGTATACTTATATTTTGAATGTTATACTATGTGTGTGTGCGTTTTGCGAAAACTTTACTTGCGTGGATAGTCGTGTATTTAAAAGTTTTCATCGCTACGTGAACGTCTTGAACTTTTCCATACTGAGTAACCGCATTTTTATTCTGTAATGATTTCGAATCAAATCTCTGAATGATATATATTTTGGAAAAGGTCGCCAAAATATTTCCAGGATGTCAGGATAAAAATGATAAAGTTATATAGTTGATTATGTTTTTAAAGGAAAGTTGGTAAAATAGTCACACTGGAAATTGATTGAAAGTGGACATTTTAAAATTGTTTGAATTTCCAAGTTTTGTAAAAAAATTGATATAATAATAATAATAATATAGTATGAGTTGCAGGAAAATTTTGTAAATAAAAATGTAGGATTATTTTATAAGTTCAGTATTTGACATGTTGAAAAAAAATTGATTGTTGCAATGTTTGTGAGTGTTAGTTAAAATAAATAAAAAATTGGTTTATATTTTTTATATATTATATTTATAATTAAAAATGAACTTTGTAAATATGAGTAGAAATATTATTATAATAATATATTTTTTCCTTATAAGGAACAAGATCGTTGTTTTTTATTATAAAAAAACAAATGGTTAAACTTGCACGCTATTAATTATTTGTCATATTAGCATGTTTGATAGTTTTAATGTTTAAATGAAATATTGTCACGTAACTTTTTAAAGAATTCGTTAATTGCTAAGGATTCAACCTTTCGGATGAGCATAAAACGAAGGGAGCATAAAAGGTGATCCCCTAGGGATTCGGGCCTTCCGTGGTTCGCAAACCAGATTTATGCTGCCCTGCCGCTTGATTTACTGCCCCCTACCACAGAAACAGGTACATGAATGATTTTAAATCACATACGTGACTACCTCAGTTAAAAACGAAACGTTCACCCCCGCTAACAAATTTGTATCGCATGAAATTCAAACTTTTTTATATATATTTAACAATTATAATATAATTCGAATGAATTATTTTATATATTATGAAAGAATAATTATTGTATGATATAAAATTTACAATGTTTCTAAATAAAACGAACAAGGTAATATATCAAAACAAGAATGTTAAACGTAAAAGTACTAAAAAATATGTATGTCAGTTGTTAAGTGGCAGGGTTAAAAAGCAGAAGCAACCCTGTTTTTGTTTCCAAAGGGGGGGGGGTTTGAAGTGGCGTCATTCGCCCTCGATGGATTTATTGCGTTTCGTCATTGTTTTGATGGGGTGTGTTTAATTTAAAACATCGGCGTGCGAATAACGCGCATACGTTTTCCAATTCGCCGTTGTTTCCCGTTGCATAAACCGGGCGACGTTTGATTTACGACCAATTTAACTTCGCCGTTAAAAATTTAACTATGATAATTAATAGCGATCGCGAACACCGGCTACCGTAGAAAAATTG
Organism: Leptonema lineaticorne; assembly: GCA_024500535.1. Classification (NCBI taxonomy): domain Eukaryota; kingdom Metazoa; phylum Arthropoda; class Insecta; order Trichoptera; family Hydropsychidae; genus Leptonema; species Leptonema lineaticorne. Next base: position 825,272 of record JANIJI010000065.1, read on the forward strand.
TATATTTTTTTAAACTATTTATTTTCTTTCATATCGTATCGTGTTGTTTTGTAATTATCGATCTTCGATATTACTGTTATATTTACGATAATATGATTTCATACTAGGATATTAAATATTTATATATTTTTTTTATAAAATATTATAAATATTCCAACAAGCAGCGATCGAAATATACAGCAATTAATGGAATGAACGAATTGATTTCATTACTCGGTTTTATCATAGGGGATGCAAAGTACACAATTTATTCATTTTATACGTTTTATAACCAGTTATTCGATTGAAGTGCTAGTGAAAAAGGATAGTATTAAAAAAAAATACAATTGGAATCAAGTATATTAAACGTACAAATTGAAATGAATATTAAAAAAATCATAACAGTATTGTTTGGAGAACATACAATGAATTATTTTAATTTAAAATATAATTAACATATTATTAATTTACAAGTGTGGATCCATTTGCGAATCCGCATATTTAGTGTTCATATACAAAACAAAATCTTATATTTCATAAAAAAAATTCATCAAATCTTCTTTTAGCATGGTTAAAAATAACATATGTAATCAAAATATTTGTAGTAATAGTAATAATATATGAATAATAATAATTTCTCATTAAAAATCTTTAATCTTTAGCAAAAAGTCTCTCGGCGATATTAAATCAACGATGCCACAGCCCTGATAGAACAGTCTCTTATTCTGTTGTATATTCATATTTATTTTTTATGAGATTGAGTCGTCATCTTTATGCCTAACTTTCAAATATTATTTCCTGAAAGATTTATCATATTGCTTTTTTTATTTTATTTTAATTTGAAATATAAATATTTATTATATAAAGTTTTTAATTGATAATATATGAAAAAATATGAGATCGTACATTTTGAACGTACTTTAATATGATTTTTTTAATTTGAAATTAAAAGATAAACCGTTGAGAATTTTCAACTGTAGACTCTTTATTACCAATTGATTTGTGGATGATGGTTGAAGATCGACCATTGTTTAGAAGAAAGCTCTTTGGAAGACAGGTTCCGGAAGAGGTACTCTAGAGGTTAATGGATTGTGGATATTTAGAATTTTAACAAGTAATTGAAATGAAATACTGTTCATATTTGAAAATTTGAATACATAAATAAACAATTCGTTATTCTGTGAGCTTTATTTCTATATATATATATATATATATATATATATATATATATATATATATATATATATATATATATATTCGCAATTAATTATTCTAAAGTTAATATATTATTTTTTTACAATTGAATATTGATATATGTATGTTAAAATTATATTAATAATTAATTTTTATATTTCTAGTAGAACTATTATTTTTTATTTTATATTATCAAGTTATTAAAACAATATATTTATTTATTTTCATCTTATTATATATTATAAATTTATTAACAGTTTATGAAGTTTTTTAAATAATTATTTAAAATATAACACTGTGATCAAAAAGTAAGGTGAATTTGTTTATAAAAATGTAAATTCTTTATTTATTCTTCCAAATCCATTTCATCTCTTTCAAAGTAATCCCCGTCCGATAAAACGCACTTTTGCCAACGCTTTTTCCAGTTCTCAAAACAGTCGGGATAGTCTTTTTAAGTAGCCCTCTAGAACTTCTTCGATTCGGGTCTTATCTCTTTAATCGTATTAAAATGATATCCCTGCATTGGCCTTTTAAGTTTGCCAAATAGTCAGAAGTCGCACGGAGCTAAATCAGGCAAATATGGTGGTTGCGGAACGATATGAGTCGAGTTTTTGGGAAAAAAGTTGTGAAAAACCAATGCAATACGACATGGTGCATTATCATGACGAAGGAACCAAGTGTTGTAAAAATACGTGTAACTTGGAGATAATTATAGATATTCCTATCAATCTAGGAAAAAAATTACAATTTACCTGCCTTCCTAATGCCCGGGAGTTTTAAATGTCAATTTCATCCTACTTTTTAAACACAGTAGTATATATATATATATATATATATATATATATATATATATATATATATACTTTTTGATCACAGTAGTACTATAGATCACAACTTTTATATGTGTATCTAATTTTAAACATTTTTACTGTGTTTTATTTAAATTTAAAAAAATCAATTTTTGTTTTTAAGAGGTTATTAAATTAAATTAGGTTGTAACATATTTAGCTGTTGTTAACTATAATATATATTTTAGCAATGAATATATATAATTGTTTTTTTTTTAATAAAATTATTGTCTCAGATATAAACTAAAATATACGTGTAGTATAGATCTATGAATCTAAAATGATACGAAGAAAAGTTGTATAACAATGATAAAGATATAGATCATAATTCAAGAATTCTTTTTTTCTGTTTAGATAAAATTCTTTGTGATATTAAACGCTTTCATTTTTTTCTTCTATTATTTGAACGTGAAAATCTTTTGTGATGAAAACTTTTATTTTGTTTTTTTCCTTACTTTTCTTTTCTTTCGTCAAATTTCGATTTTGTTCGTCTATTGATTATTTTGAAACGATTTAGTAAGGGCGGGGAAATGTTCTCTTTTCAGATAGCATTCGGTCGAATAGTCGTGATTGAACAACCTTCTCTTAGATTGCAACGCGCCGAGGTATTTAATTGTGAAATTCCAAAGAAACACCTTCCAGGGGAGGATTATGGTTGAGGTTCCGTGCTTATTTGGTCTTTTTATTTTTCCTTTTTTCATTTCGCTTCAACGTTCCAATCAACGCTTTTGCAGTTCAATGCCGATGACTAACAAACGCTTTGTATCGCTTTTATTATATATATATATATATATATATATATATATATATATATATATATATATATATATATATATTAATATATATTCCCATAAAAAATAAAAATTCACCTTACAAACTTTTATTACATTTACTTTATATAAAAGAAACGAGTTGAATAGTACTTTAGCTGTGAAGCGTTAATCAGTTTAAGTCGTTATATATTAAATAATAAAATATATCATATAGCAACATGAGAAATAAATAATAAAACGAATATACCATATTGTTGAAGCAGAGGTGTATATGATGTAAGAGTTTTGGTCACAGATTATTTCATTGGTAACAGTTGGCAATAGCAAGAGCATATTTCACTGCAGTTTAACTTTCATGTGCATGCAGATGTCCAAATGCATATATGTGTTCATACAAATAGAGTCCAAATGGAATGTAATATGAAAATATTAAATGACCTACACATTTTTGTGAATAATAACGACAATTTGTTATGTTCTCGCTTACGAAATCGTAAGTTATCATATTTTATATGCTCGTTTATTATATTTAAAAAGAATTTTGGAATGAATAGTATATTTGAGTAAATTATTTGAATATAACTAAGGGATTATAAAACTATATATATGGTAACTATCGAACATTTCATTTCAATATAAATATATGAAATAGAATGATTCTTAACGAATTGAGGGGAAATTCATTAGAGTAATCTTGATGAAGGCAAAAAGCTGTCCGAATCGTTAGAGACGAAAAAAGAAGAGAAAAAAAATAATTACAATAGCGACTTCAGATCCTAATGATGTAATCTATCACAGTTTTTTCTTTTCTGGTCCGTATTGGGAAAAGTTTTGCCGTCGATATCTCGGACAGAAACGAATCAAATTGAGTTCATGAACAATCGTTAAAACTTTTTTCTCAGGCTGTTTTCTTAATCCCCCTTTTACGGCGAGGCCCCCCCCATTTTTGCTCCTCGTCCTTTGCTCCCTTCGAAGACAGGAGTTTTCCTGCATTCGATTCGAGGATGTCTGTAATCGAAAATAAATTGGATAATCACCTTTGTCTGATTCCAAATAACAAACTCCACGGCAATTCTGTGGACATAACGTACGAGAAAGTCGTTTTCTCTTTAATGCATATATGTATATATATGTAATATTTAACAATTTAGCTATATATATATATATATATATATATATATATATATATATATATATATATATATATATATATATCACGAGATGAAAGATTATACAATATTTCAACACATAAACAGAGATCACGAAACATCAAAAAATTAAATATAACGTACAAGTTCTGATTGAAAAATAACATTTTTTAAATAATATTAAAATATACTACTTATATAACACTTCTGCTACCATTTTTTTTATTTTTCTATGTATCTTTGAATTATATGGTATAAAGTTCAATTCTTTTGGCGATATTTTTGAGTTATAATATCAAGTTTTATTATTAATTTTGATTTTTTCTTGTTATTGTTTTTGATTGAAATTTAAAAACGTCATTTTTAAATATTTTTCAATTTTAAATTATCCGAAAAATGGTTTTAAAATGATTTGGCATTATAATAGGCAACCTTTTTGGACAACGTTATATTGCAGTGGTTTGTTATCTTACATTAATCATTATTACTCATAAACGTACGTCGGATTCATATTAAATATTTATTTTTAAATTGAAATAATTATTTTAAAAGGATATGAATATTTAAAAATAACGGGATTTGAAATTTTAATTTTAATTATCACTTCGCAAATATTTATCTCTGATTATTTTTATTCTCATTTTACTATATAAAATTAATTTTTATAAGAATATATTGGAAACCTGTGTATTTATAATGATATAACACACACAATGGACCCGTGTACAAATTCGCAAACGGGTTCACTAGTATTATATAATATAATATGTACGTCATAGATACGATTTTAATAATATAGTATTATATGCGTAAATATCAGGATTTACGAATATAAATTGGCATAGATGTTGAAATGACAGAAAGAAGACGGTCAGCTTGAGTTGAATATTCTGATCTAAATAATACATATTTAGACAAGTTACAGAGAAAGCAAATGTGAAGGGACAGAATGAGGGGGGGGGGGCAAAAAAGCAAAAATAACCGGATCGGTAAATGTCAGATTATGTTTGGTTGTATTGGTGGCGTCTGTTACCATCCCCTACCTAGGATTACTATTTCCCAACTTCGACATATCTATCGAAACACTGCTAGGACCTTATATTTTACATTTTATATTATATTATATAAATATATGTATAAAAAATATTTATTGTATATAATAATTTATAATTTTAAGCGGTATATATATATATATATATATATATATATATATATATATATATATATATATATATATATATATATATATATATATATATATATATATAGAAAAGCGTTCTAAATTATCTAATTGTGATTAATTATTTTTAGATAATGTCTTTTCATTAGATATTACATATTAAATACTAAAAAATAAATGAAATTTTAAATTTTTTTTCATGAAAAAAAGTCGAATAGTATCCGTTTATATATCATATTTGTTATTAGATCATATAAAACGGATAGTATAAAAATGAAAACTATATATCAAATATATTTATCATTGAAGATATAAAATTTAATGCAGTGTACGTATTTTTGTGCATTTTAAGCGAGTTATTCAGATAAGTTTAGGTCGAAACCCTTCAATGTCGATAGGGCCGAGACGTATTTCACGGTATAGTCCGGCATTAATATTTGTCTTTTTTTCTGGTACGGTGCACTTTCAATAAATAATCGAATAAAAATTTTCCCCATGTGTATTTTTTTTTCACAATGGTTTTTCCCGACGTCGGTTCGAACGGGAAAGACGCTAAGAGCATTTTCTTCGGTCGGGGGTCGTCGTTTATTTGCGATAGCCTTTTTAACTTTATGGCGGATAAGCGATTCATGTAGACGATATATTTTATTTTGGAAGGTTTTTCTACCCCTCATACTCATAGCCGGTCATGCGTAACTCGGGAGTTTTGTTCTTCTTCTGGACAGAAAGAAAAGCGCTTTTCTTTTTCTTCGATATCGAAATAATAATAAAAAAAAAAAGATAACGTGCGATATTTCAGCCGAATAGTGAGCAGATGTATGCGATGGACATACGGTTTCCAATATTGAAAATATTGAATGATTCCCTTGCATTTCATATCCATCTTTAGTGTTATATTTTAGAATGTCAATCTTTAATCATTTTTCACCTTATTTAAATATAAATTATAATAATCTTTAAAAATAAATATATATATATATTCATAATACGAAAATTTTATTTAGATCAAATATTTTTTTACAGTTTCAGAGTGTTAATTTAATATATATATAATATAAAGTTACAACTGAAAAAACTAATCTTTAATAAATCACATACATTATTATTTTTTTAAATAAATATTATATATACATCTATTTTTCTTAAATAAAATACTTGAAAATATTACAATTAAATTTATCAAAGATCATATTTGATTAATTGGTTCTAAGATTAACTAATATTTAAAATTATTTAATCACAAAAACATTATATATATTATATTTTAAATAACATTTATTTAAGTATTAATATTGGAATATAATATATATATATATATATATATATATATATATATATATATATATATATATATATATATATATATATATATATATATATGAAAGATATAAATCTTTATATATTTTACATATGAAACTAATATTTTACGTTTGCATAACAGGGATAAATATAATACTGATGACATATGAAATGTTCATATTATACTAATGGCTTTAAAAAAAATTAAACAAAATATTTTTAAAATATATATAAATGTCCAATTTTATTAATGAAATGGAACATTTTCATTCGAAAATTGTTTTATAGGTTTTTCTACAAACCAATGAAATCTATATAGACCGTAAAGTCTTACACATCAATTAAATTGATTATTTTTATCTATATTATATACGATGTGTATATGAAGTTTTAATCTCGAAATATAAAATAAATCCTCCATTTAATCTGATGACAATGTTTTAGTTTTAAAATGCACAAACGACATAAATAGGATAAATATGTATATATATATATATATATATATATATATATATATATATATATATATATATATATATATATATATATATATATATATATATTTGATTTTAATTAAATAAATTGCATTTTAAAACCTAATAATGAATTGCTATATGTGAACAGTGAAATTAATAATAAAATTATTTAATAGAATCAGAATCGAATGGCACGTGTCAGACGGTCGCCATTGGGCGACATCTAAAACCGTGCACAACGAAAAGCTTGGGGGTGTTTTTTTATTTTTTTTTGCTGTACGAATATGGATTTCGCGGGCGAGAGGATTTGTGAGGATTTACGACTTCTGTTTCACCACTTAGTCCTTTGCAACCCCTGGCGAAATTCAATATATAAAAATAGGGACTTTTTCAGTTTATTTTCATAATGAAATCTAATTATATGATAACATCGTCATGTCATATATATATATATATATATATATATATATATATATATATATATATATATATATATATATATATATATATATATATAAACGTCTATAGCACCATTGTGTCATTGGTATTATAATATAATATATTTTTAACATATATAATTCACAACAACATTTTATTATAAAGTGAACGGTTCTTTATTCGCGGATGTAATCAAAATATTAAAATAATTTAGTATTGAGTCGACTGTGTGTAGACCGACGACAGCAAAGCAAATTAAGTGTTTTATGGTTACAACTTGTAACTCGTTATAAAAATTTCGATTGAAAAAAAAATTCATTTCAATTTTTTTTTAATGTAAATGTGAATCGAAAAATCTTTTAAAAGTGGCAAAATAAAAAAAAATAAAACTTTTGCCTAAGTCTTACAATAATTACTAATTTATGCTAAAGAAACGCAGTGTGAAATTTTAGGATTAATATTTTTCAATACTATATTATAATCCTTTTATAATATTATATAGTTTAAACTAACCGACTCGGTTGAAAGTGTACAGTAAGGGTACATAAATATGAAGGGCTCTAGGGGCAGCCTACCCAACAGTCAATGCGAATTATGGAATTAAACTCCGACAAGAAGGGTTGTAGTTTGGCGAACACCTTCAATTCATACACAAATTTCTTATTAATTTACTTATATAGTGTATTACATTATATATATATATATATATATATATATATATATATATATATATATATATATATATATATATATTAAAAATGATTAATAATTAAATTTATATTAAAAATATTGTTCTATATTTTAAAATTATATTTTTAGATAATTTTATACATTTAATAATTAAAAAGCAAGTTTTTTAAATTGTGCTAGTATAGTAAAATAGTATCTGAAAAGGGGAAGTCTATGAGTGCGTCCCGTTTGTGTCGGCATGTGTGACTTCTCTACATAGTAAATTTAATAATAATTATACCACACTGAATATACGGGACTCGACAATTTGCTGTACCACAATATATTCCTGAAGGTATTTAAACACTTATATATATGTATATATATATATATATATATATATATATATATATATATATATATATAATAAATACTAGTTTATATCAAATTTTCTTTATATGAGAACTATTCAATTTGAGCAACATTCTTTCTGGATGACTGAATAAAGGAAGATGTTTAAATTTAAAGTGAATATATCGATTGCATCAGGTGCAACGGTTTCCTATTTTATTGAATCTTTATTTTCGATTTTTTATAAATTTCATATAAAATATTTTCAATATAGCATATGATGATTTTTATCGATATGAGAAATTTAATTAAGTATTAAACGGCATTCGGTATTCATTTGAAAACATTAATCGATATATAAATAAATATATGTGTAATATAATAAGTAAGCGTTGTGATAAAAGTATACAACACTTATTTCGATTTCATGTAGGTTAAGCCTTACTTTATAGAGGGTTGGGCCAAATAGGTCGTTGTAGGCGATCAACTGTGAAATTGGAAACTGCAGACCTCGCTAACTGCACTATGGCTATCAGTTTAAACTTCATATTTTCTCATATACAATCTATTTTGATTTTAAAATGAATTGCGAAATTAATATATAAGTTATTTTATGACTATTTAGAAAATAAAAGCGATCTCGCATTTTTATTATATTATAAAATTTATCGTTGATACGATCGAGTAATATCTTTTGAGATATGACACATCGATTAATTTTTTAATGGAATTCAAATATCATCTCTTTGTTTAATCTTTGGATATAATTTTTATTTATCGGATTTTATTATACAGTTTAAATTTTATATATATATATATATATATATATATATATATATATATATATATATATTATTTTTACACATTTTTCTCGTTTATTAAATTGACGGAGAAGGCTTCAATACATTCAATGTTGAAAGTATTGACAAATTTCTTTTAAAAATGTCATTTCTGACAAATATATTATTGATTTAACTCTTAATATTGAAGAGTTAAAATAATTTTCGTAATATTTTATTTCGAAAATTTGAAGTGTATATACGTATTTTTATAGGTAAGTTAATTTTTTTTGAAATAAATGAGCTTTCAGAGTATTTAAATGTAAAATACAGATGATTTAATGAATGCATAATAATAATTATAATTGAATAAACAGTACGATAATTTATAAAATAACTAACACGTTGAATTTTCATATTTTGATAAAATGAATTCGGCAATTTTTAGAACAATTGGCCGCATAGCATTTTTATCGCATTAAGTGCATTTGTTTTGTAATGCATCGGTGTCAACTAGTTAGAGATGTGTATTATGTCGGATTAACCATTGCCGGCGGATGGGTGACTGGTGGACTGTGGGCGGTGGGCGTTGGGCGGTGGGCGGAATCGTGTTCATCTCCCGTTACTGATTGAAACAGCTTCATTGCGAACGCAGCATCAACCCTCTCATCCTCCTCTCGCACGTTGCACTCGTAAATCATAATGGCCCTGAGCCGGAATAAAAAATTTGCCGAATTCGTTTCGCATCTCGTATTTTTTTCTATTTTTTTTTAACTGTTGTTGGCATATTTGAAAAATAAAATAGTTAATTTTTGAAATTTATTATAATTTTTGTTATTATTATTGATTTACAACTATTAACTATTTGCACTCGATAGATGCAGTTTGTTCATTATTTGAATGCGAAAATTCGATACGCGGCAATGACTATTTATGTTGTTAATTTATTTGTTATGAGCTCCCACACTATTATAATATTATAAAATATAAAATGATATTTTTTTATTAAAATTTGACAATTTTAACAGAAGAATGACTAAAGTTAAAATTTTAAATTGTTATAAATATATGATATGATAAAACGATTGTGAAGATCACTATACCTTAATATACTATATTTTAAGAAAATTTCTGAAATGGTGGTAAAAACTGTTTTTTTTTATGTTCATATATTTTATATATTACCACTAAGTAGCAGAGATATATAAAACGCTAAAATATAAAAGCTTTATATATTAATTTGCATGCATAGTAATTTTAAGTTAGGAGTAAAAATTACTGCAAAACGTAATTTAAATGAAATTTGTAATTAAATAAGTTTTTCACTGCATAGTTAATATGATATAAATTTTAATTTGCCTTACATATATCAAATTATGAATTATGTTATAGATGAAAAGTATAAAATGGTAAATATATTTCTATTACTTTGTAAATAAGTGTAATAAAGGAAGAATTTCTCCCCAATAAAGTTTTATGTTGATTTATTGTCAAAGAGCGTAATCACGAACGGAAAAAAATACAGTTATTGTAGCGGTTGCAATTCGTTCAACCCCTCTAAACTAGTGAAAATGCTATTCGTTATCGAGGGTTTTGTTTTTAAATAAATTATCATACTTATTTTAAATTTATAATATTATAGTTAAATATTAAAATAAAAATTTCAAGTGTGACAATATATTTTCTTTCGATAATGATTCGATTTCATGGAGGGAGAAATCGAAAAGAAGAACACCCCAATAGTATTTTCTTGAGAAGTATTTATGAACATGACTTTCGTGTGCAATGGACCAGATCATAATCAGTTTTCACTGTCGGACCCGCGTGCTTAAGATCTTCTCTTTATGTCCCTTTTATTTCGATAAAACTTCGATATCTTTATGGCAGCCGTAGGAAAGGAGTAGTTTGGGATTGAATCGATAATGCTCTGTTGTTTATTTTCTATGTCTATTTTCTATATATTGTAGAAATATTTGATATATTATTATATATACATATAGTAAATATGACATTAAGTGAAATTGAAATTTTTGAAATATGTGAGTAAAACATAAAAATGTGGAAAGAGATTTGTTACATTCTCATTAAATAAGCTCAGAGTTTGACATGGATCTTGAAACATGTACTCGGAAAACAATGGTATATTCTTTCAGAATAAAAGAATTATTATATTTTTATTCTTGTAAATCAAATACGAATACTTGATAAAAATATTGAATAAAAAAAACTTATATTATTACTTGTAATATCTAATTTTGGAACCATTAAAAATTAAATTAAATATATATATATATATATATATATATATATATATATATATATATATATATATATATATATATATATATATATATATATACAGTTTGACGTAATAATACGATGATCACTAGATTTGTTGAGATTACGTATATAACATCCATTAAATAAATTAAACAGTTCAAAAGAAATAAAATTAAATCGAAAAATTAGAAAATAAATTTTAGGCAGCCGAATTTCCAACACAAGAATTATTCGATTCAAATTAATCTTAATTGCATTATGAAATTGAATTTAAAAAATGCATAATTCTATAGTAATAATTTTCCGACATTGGTTTCCAATTTCATGAAACAGTCTAGCAGCTAAATGCATGATTATGCAAATAATATATAGATTGAAACTATATTGGGTCAATTCAACCCCTATAGGAGTTATAAATGCATCGTTGGATGCACACAATTGTTGGATTAAATAACCGTCATCTTTCTATCAAACGATTGCACACGAACCTTTATACATATAAAATATAGTAAATTATATAAATCTTAATTATATTGTTGCCGCTGTTTATTTCATTGATTATTCATAATATTTGTATGGATTGTTATCAAATTCGCATACCATTTGAAAATTTTCCTATAATAATTTTATTTGAATTTTATACAATCATATATTAAAGTACGAATTTGAACAAATACATTAATACTAATTATTTATAAAAAATAAAATTATTACAAATGATTTCAAAACAAATATTAAAGAGTTCAATTTATAATTGACAAACATGTACTTTTAAAAATATAATTGTAACAAATTAAAGCATCAGAAATATTAGATAATGTAAATTATTAAAAAATGTTGAAATTTATAAAGAATTATTTGCAATTTTCAAATTTTTTAGATATTTTTTTATAAAATATTATATATGAATCATATTATTTTGTAAATAATTTAATAAATATACTTATAATACAAATATTCGATATGAGATATAACATAATTAAAACATTCATTTTGTGAAAATATATATTTTGAACAAATTAATATTTTATTTGTGGTTTGATTGAATGCAATGTTACATGACAAATGAATAATTAAAAATAATAGTATCTCGAATGTTCAAAATCACATTATTATGTAATTGGTACTGTTAATTACATGTATTATAATTGAAATGATGTGCTTAATTCCAGAAAATAATAAAAATTATATATATCAAATTAAATTAAAAAGAGACGTTAATCATAGAAAGACTGTTTTTAAATATGACGAAATGTTTGTTGCGATCGAATTTCGTTATATTTTTTTTTCTTAGATTGCATTACAATGAATGTAAATAATTAACGTTTGGCTATATCGTAATTGCATAATGTCATACTTGGTAAATCAACATGCGTTAACCGCAACGTTTTGCAATTAACTGAGCACATATTGATGGATGAACCGCATTTTATAATTTGGTCGTAAATTTGCGTTAATTGTCCGACGTATTTTGCATCAGTCAATATTCATTAATTACGCGTTATCCTGCGTCGTTCACAAAAATATGCACGTTCGACGTATCGACGTTTTAACCCTCTACCACCCACCACCGCCCCCTAGGTTTTTTTTTCACCTCTCTCAATTCGCCCCAAATGTTGCTAATTTGACATCCCCTGTTATAAAATATTTAACGAATATAATAAAACTATTTTGTTTGTATTGGCTTTCACGAAGTAAATTTTATAGAATTTTCTGGTATTTTCACCGATTTCTTGACGTAAAAGTTTTGTTTGATTCGAATAGATGGCACTGCACGTTTTTGTTTTCAACTTTTGTGATTTTTCTTTCAAATATTCGTTATACATTGATTTTAATTCTTTATAAGCAATATTTTTATAGTTCTAGTTATTTTTATATATCTATTAAACGTTTCACGATTCAAAATATGGATTTGATCTATAGAAAATTCTTTGATTTGATTTAGTATTTAAAATCGTTATTTGTAATGAAAATTATACGATTAATATCAGTTAAAATGAAATTAAGGTTTAAAATAATTAATTAAATAAAGGGTTTTTAAATTTTATAAAAATACAAAATTAGACGAATAATTCATTGAAGAAATTATAATTATTGAATTACAACTACCTCGATTTACAAACATTCGCATTTATTTACGAAATAAAATCATTTTTTTAATATGTCAATTTTTCATAGTTTTATTATATATATATATATATATATATATATATATATATATATATATATATATATATATATATATATATATATATATATATATAATCTTGCACGACTTCTCGCTTCTGTAATCGATTGCTCAGATGATAATCGACCATAAGCCAAAATAATGTTCGTATATATACTTATTTTTGTTTTTTGTTAACTAATTAAAATAATAACAAATAAAAATAAAACCATCATGTTTGGTTATTAAAATATCTATTATATTATATTATTTATTTTTGACTTATTTCCTAAGTTGTGGAACGAATTCCGTCGTAAGTCGAGAACTGCCTGTATATACGTTAGGATGGAATATTTCAAAGTCGATGGAGACTTATAAAAGGTGAATAGTCAGCATGAGCGAAAACCGTGTAGGATTTAACGGTTGGCATAGGCTTTCTTGTCTGTCTCATATCCTTGTGGTAGTCCGCGAGTAGAGAGGGAACCCTCACGGTCTCCGACGTCCCCAGACCAGGGAGGTCCGGACTCAGTCCCGTAAAGCTGCTCACACGTTACGGACGAAAAGAGCTTTTATAACTGACGTTTATTTGCCAAAACGTCATTTTCACACCGACACGTTTGTTTGTTTATAATGACATTTTTTTTCCAATCACGATGCTGTCAAACAATGTCTATAAAACTTATATAGAAACTGTATTATTTTGTTAAGTCGTCAGCATGTTGATAAAAACTTCTTGCTAGTTCGCGCCATTGAACGGTTAAATTCAAAATTTTCAACGAGTTTTTTCCGTGGTGTTACTATAGAACCTGTTAAAGGTAAGTTATTATATATATATATATATATATAACAATATCCAAATATCTAATAATTATTAATACACACACTTATTTTTAATATAAATTATTTGAAATAGATGTTTTTTTTCATATAATATGAAAAAATACAGTTCAGTCATAATAAGTTGGAAAAACAAAAATATAGTTTTATTCATATTCGATAGGCCTTAGGGGCACGCGTATAGGCAATACGTAATATCTCACGTGGAAAACCTCGAAGAAAACCAATTTTCACGTGACACATAGTCTATATATATATATATATATATATATATATATATATATATATATACCTACGACACATGTATAATTTTTCAACGTTTTTTTTTTACTTCGTACGCATTTTCATCTCTTGCCACCCTTTCGCGATTTTTGCCTTCGACGATAATTTCGCCGTTTGTTATTCAGACTCTCAACCTTTTGACGGGAATATAAAGCCGAACCCTGTTGAATAATGATCGTCTCTGTTGTTTTATTGTGAATTCAAGTTTAACATGTACCATATACGTGAAAGAAAAAAATTAGAATTTTTATATTTTTTATAGAAGTTATTAGTTAATTGTTGAAAAAATATTGAATTATGAATTAATTATTAAAAATTGTTTTAATTAAAATTTAATATATTTTCATGTATACATCATCATATTGTGATTTAAAAAAAATAATAATTACTTATTTATAATAATATCATTTTCACAAAGTGTAATAGAATAGTTTATTTATTTTTATTTGTTTTATTATTAAAATTATTATATTAAAAAAGCAAATCGATCTGATTATTTATGTTTATGTTTATTGTGCGTTATTATTCAAACTTGAACTACAAAAAAAAAAAAGATGGAAAGAAAAACTTGTATAAAGATTTTTAGATAAATGTTTAGTATGTCGTCTCGAATTTCGAACTTTCTTTTAACAGCTTCATGGACTGTGCGAATAAATACATTTTTGTATGAATTATTTATACGGATGAGAGTTTCCTTTTCGTTCTGTTAAGAGTACGAAAGTACACCGCAGGCCGAGAAAAAGGGGTTTGTTGGAGGAAAAATAAAAAAAAAATACCGCTGATAAGTGAGAGGTTTATGTAACCAATAACTTTGGCCGCCAAGACGATATCTCGCTGTGGATTAATGTCTTGTTTCCAACTTTTGCTTTGATAAATGTTGCATTGTTTGCTGGGGCGAGATAACATAATGAGAGACAATAGTATCTTAGCTGTTAGTTACGCAAAAATAATTTTTCCATTTATCTCGAAACGCTTCGTTGCACTGGATAAATGGCACAACTAGGTGAAATAATACACTTAAATATTAAAAAGTGTTCAATGGTGAAAATTATGAAAAAAAAAATCGGTTTGACGACAATGCACTGTTCAGAATTTGTAAATTTTTCTTGTTCGCAGATTTCATTTAAGTTTTGCGGCTACGAAAGAAATATACACGTGCACAACTTATTAAACATTTTTTTTTTTGAGAAATAAGAAGAAAAAAAAACGGAAGTAATATGCATATTCTGGAGTTGCGTTACTGAAATGGTGGCAAAGAAATTTCAAATGGAAGGAGAGACGAACGGAAAAATCTCCATCGCTGGTAATTGAAGAGTGTTTAAAAAAGTTTGCAGAGCCGCCAGGATGGAAGTCGCTGGAGCAATGTAATTTGCATTTCTATTATAAAAAAGACGAGAAGAAAAAAAAATGGCAGAAAAGAAGGGAAGAAAGAATAAAAAAAAAATCGGGAACTCGGGGGGTGCGTCGTACTCTCCGGGTGTGAGTTTTGTAGACGGCGCTTACGTTTACCTGTTCAAGTGCGCAGCTCGACTTCTGCTCTTGACTCCGTTATAAATTTTCAATCTCGAGCCTCAATTATTTACCTGCAGGTTCAATTTGATCGCGAAAGATCGATTCAATAAAAAAAGGCGTCCGATACAAGTATACATATTTAAATTGAATTTTTTCAAATCGCACTTTTTTTTATTTTTACCTATATTTAGATCACGATTCGAGAATAACTCGAAAAATTCAATTGTTTCGCATATTACTCTTGATCATTTACTTATATATATATATATATATATATATATATATATATATATATATATATATATATATATATATAATATTTCATAGAATGCGTCAGATTTTTTTAATATCAAATCAAAAATTTATTTCAAGTTATTATTGAATTGACAATTTACATTGAATGCCAAAATTTCATTTTATTATTTTTAATTGTTAATTTCTAATACATGTTTATATAATAGATTTTAGAACTGATATCAATGACAAGCTTTTATGATAGATAAAAAATTTATCGGTATTGGTGTTGATAAATGATATCATAAGATATTTTGGTACTATTTTAAAATTCATATTTTGTACTAAAATATCTAAAACTGCATCGATTATATTGATTTATAATTTTCGAAAAATGGCGGATGTTTCATATTTAAAAGAATTAAAGATCAAGATTTATTTATAAATCTTTTAATTCCGAAACATTATATTGTATTAAACATGCAAGAAAATATCTAACATATTTTGTGAAGATAAATTACTATAAGAATTGAATTGTGTGTGAATCTATGATTTATTTTACATTTTTTGAATTAAATCAATTCAATAGTTTTATAATTTATACTACATATAGATATATAATATGATAAATGTATATTAATGTCAATTGTGAGTGCGTTTTGTCAATTGAACTTTTTGATATAGTCTTATATAAATCGATTAATCAAAATTCATAGAGAAAACTCACAGTATATTTATTGTGTATTACGCGTCGCTGTAAGGTAATCGAACTGCTGGTGGGAATTTAATAAGGGTTGATGAAAAGTGATAGGGCCGTAAGGGCACACCCAGGAAGAAATCAAAGTTTGTTAGCTAATCTATAGCTTCGACATATTAAATTCCGGCACGGACCAACCTGAATTCCGTTCATTTTGATTGACCGCTTTTTATGAACACACGCACATATACTTTTTTTTATCTTGATTGATTTTTATTACATCAAATGCATGAAAAATATCCTTAATATATATATATATATATATATATATATATATATATATATATATATATATATATATATATAATAAATTTTAATAATATATATTTTATTAAAATGTTTACGCGGTTTGTTCAAAAGTAATGTATATAATCATTTATATGGATGTTATTCCCTTTAGAATATGTAGTTTCCATTATGCACTTATATTATATTAGCGCTTCTATTAATCTTTAAAACACTTCTGGAACTCGATTTTTGCTATAGCTTTGAGTTTTTAGAGCGATGCACTTTTAAACTCATCTATGCTTGTAAAATGACGACCCTTTAATGTTCCTTTTATATAATACGCTTGGGGTTGCGTTTGGTGAATATGGAGGTTGGGACACCATTATAGTGATGTTTTTTGTTAAAATTTTACAAAATTGTTATTTATATAGGACGTGAGTGAGTATTTGCAATATTTTGTTGTAAAAGTAATTAATTGTTTTGTCACAAATCTGGTCATCTTCATTATTATCACTACTTGTTTTATTCATTAAAAGTAATATTGATTATATTGAAAATTTAATGCAATTTTTCTGATCAATGATTTACACAAATGAAAAATCTCAGATTGAAACAAAACACATGTTATCCTTTATCATCTGACAACAAATTAAACATTCAATTTAGCTCAAAATGTATAGAAATGTTTACAAATCCGACTAATACAATCCGAAAAATTTTAAAATACCATTACTTTTAGAACACACCTTGTATATGATATTTCAATCTAGTATATGGAATATCGAGCTTGTTTGTCTGTATTTAATATTTATTCATATTACAACGATACTATAGTTCGAATATTTACGGACTGCTTGATCTGCAAGCAAGCAAATATACGAATTTAGTATGGTTATCATTTGAATATCACGTCTATCACTTCAATACTCTATTTACAGATATATTTTATATAACATGATATATATATATATATATATATATATATATATATATATATATATTCGTATATATTTTTAGTAATTGCGATTCACGTATAGTCGTAGATAAATCGAGTCATATTCGATTCGAGTGCGCGACCATTGTTGGTAACATACATTTGTAAACACGCATTCATTTCTATGTAGGCTCGTGTATTTTTCGCATTGAGAGGCAGCGGTCCATTTTGGTCGTAGCGCGAGATGGGCTCCGTATTGGAAAAATGTTGGAAAAAAGAGGAAAAAAAAATAGAAAAGCTCCGACACAAAAGGAAAAAAAATTGGATAGCTTTAAATTCACGCGGAAATATAATGTTGAAAGGTGGGTCTCGATTCAATACATTATGTACTATATATATGTATATACACTACATACATATAATAATACATATAAATAGAGGATTCACGCGCGTGTTTATCTATATATACGAATGGACGACATTCGTTTTCCTTTTTTCAGATTTATAGTTTTGTGTATGGCTACGGCGCAAAACTATCGCATAAATCCCGACATTGGGTCCTGTTGAAATAATATTCTTATGCCGCACACTAACTCTTGTGTCGGAAAATGTTGACAATTTGTATATGAGATATACTTTTTCATGTGTAAGTTGACTGGCATTGAAACATTCTTGATCGTTTCCCGTTCATATTTTTTATTTTTTTATTTATATCAATCAAAATATTTATGATTTTTTCGTCGGTTTCAAATATGCAACTTTCATATAAACTAATATGCCGTTTTCTTTTATGATCATTTTTGCAATCAATTCGTCTTATTAATATTACAGAATTAAAAAAAAATACTTATAATTTAATTACTTAAATGCATTAATTTTCAACAAATTTGTCAACCTATTTGAAATTTCTTTAATAAAGAAAAATATGTGTCTGACTTTTTTAAATGTATAATTTAATGTCTTTAGTTATACGATATTTACTATTGAACGAACCTAGTTGTTTTAATCCTTAGCATTCGTATGTCGGCTTATCGCCGACATTGATTTGCAAGCGTTATCGTTTATTTTCTAAACGTTTTATGATAACTTTTAGTAACAAAAACTTTTTTTTTAATACTTTTTTACTTATATAATTATTTCTGCACTAAAATTCCTATATGAATAATATTTTAGTGCTAAGGGTTAGTAGTCTAAATATCAATTAAATCATTATTATTGATATTATACGAATGATTTAACATTTTGCCGCATTTTTATTACATTAAATATAAAATAAAAACAGAAATATTTCGCTAAACTTTAAAAAATGTAGTATATACATATTTTTTATTAAGGTTACCGATATATAAATATATATATATATATATATATATATATATATATATATATATATATATATATATATATATATATATATATATATATATATATATATATATATATAATGATTCCATATGGCGAAATATATTTTTATCGTAGAGTATTTTCAGTTATTTCATTTTTTTTCAGAATATTATAAATACGCGCTGCAAAATGGTACGTTTTATATTTTCGGTTTTTGAAATCGATAGATGTAAATTGCTGAAGCAATATTGGCATAGACGATATATCATCATCATCATATATACCTGGCAAATTTTGAAGCTCGGTCCAAGAATTGATTACCGTTTAAGCAGTCCTTAGTCATCATTTTTCAGCGGGATGATTGATTGATTGCCGCGATGTGAAACGGCTGAAATTCTACATAACAACCGTTTACCTCTGTATGTACCAAATATTATTTATTTCGTTAACTATTTCTATATTTTACTAACATCGACGTTTAATATTATCCGAAAAATATATTATAACGTTTATTTATAATTTTATATAATATATGTGATGAATTTTAAAATTATATTTTTTTGAACTTTTACTGCCATATCATAAAGTTAAAATGAAATATGAATATATAGCGGAACATTTTCGCTCGTATTGCCATTCATTAAATTACATTTATCGTTCGTTAGTTTTTTCACGATCACCAGAAATATTTTGATATCAACCAACGACGAGCAATTAGCGTTATATACTGTATTGATTTTTGCGAATATATATATATATATATATATATATATGTGTGTGTATATATATATATATATATATATATATATGTGTGTTCGTATGTGTATGTAAATATTTTGCTTCAAATACTAAGTGAACAATAAAATACATTTTTATTATTTTATTGAATTTTTTTTCAAGTGCATGATTTGGAATACTAGTATATGAAAACAAATGAATTTATTTAAATATTTAAATTAATAGCTATTTTTATTTTATGATTTTAAGATTTATATTTATTTTTAATTTTAAATGTAGCAAAATTTTAGAAATTTATTAAATTCTTTAGAAAAGTATAATAGATCTGAAGATTCTTGGATCTCGTAAAAAATATATGAATTTTTGCCGTATATGACATTATGACATTAGTGATTTATTTTTAATATAATTATTTATATTTCTAATAAAATGAAATATTTAAATAGATATATAATATTAGATATGGTTATAGTTTGTTAACTCATGTATTGATCGATTTAAATTTCAAAATATAATTAATATTTATAAGAATGCTTGTTTGTATGTCACAGAAAAAAATGATTAATCAGTTTTATTTATAAAAATTTGAACAATATTATTCATGTTATATATTCATATATAACTGATTTCATATCAAACTTTTTAGAAATTTAAATTAATTTTAAAATAAATCAGAAGAAAAAGAAAATATTTCATAAAATAAATTGAAAATGAAAAAAAAAATAAAATAAAAATAAGTATAGCGTGAGCATCAAGAAAATTGGGTTTAATATATAAAGATGGTAGGAAAGTTGTAAGGTTTCGTTGAGTCGGTGAAGGGTGCGCCGTTGCGGTGATAAAAGTGTCACGCGTATCTCAGCGGCTCGTTAGATAATTTACAGGATGCTGAACGCTTCTTCAGGAAAAACCGATTCCGACGGTGGCCTGAAAATAAATCGTCGTGATCGAAATCGGTAGATTTTCACGGGTAGGGCAGGGTGCGCGCACTCTTGGGAAATCCACAATCAGTATCACCTCGCACCAAAACCCTAAGAATGAAGGTTTTACTATTGCTCGATCGTACGAAAACCGGGTTCGAAGCTTCGTGTAACGTATGCGAGAAAACTCGCCGGTACCGCATAAGGTTACCGATTTCATTTACAAGCAACTGAAAAGTTATCGTTACACATTGCGGACAACTTTGATCGTTTTGTATTCGATATACAGAAAATTTTGTTTTTTTTTTATTAATATATTTTTTATAATAATGTCATTTTATCATATCCGTTCTAGAATAAAATAAGCTAGAGCGCAATTTATAGGTTTTAAACTAAGAATACGCGTGTTTAAATGTCACGACTTTTCCATTCTTTTATATGGAATCGAATCATGGACAGTAGAATTCGAAACCGAGAAACGTCTGGAAATCTTTGAGAAGTGTTATTGTATGGGAATATTAGGAGTATATTGGACCGATAAAGTAGCAAATAAGAAGACTTGGATAAAATAAAAAAATAAAAATAGAAATACTGAAAATCGTTAAAATAAGAAAAATGTTAAATATAGACACTATAGATAATTTTGTATGGAAAAGTTCAAGAAAGACGTCAAAAGATCGTCGTCGTTGGTTCAACTGTACGTCAATAGAATATTTTCAAATGGCTGTTTTGAAAATTTTATTAGCTATGTGAATCGCTAATCAAAAGAAGAAGATCTTGTTTTACATAAAACTGTGATAATAATAAACAAAAATATAATATATGAAGCCATTTTGGTGTTTTTTATAACAAGGATTATAAAATGAAGGAAAAATTTGAAAGCAAAGGAATCATTATAAATTGTTATGAATATAATATTTAAATATATTTAAAGAGATAATATTAAGAAATAGCTTATGAAATTTTATATATTTGAATAAAATAAGATAAATTTTCAAGATTTTTTTCAATTAAATCTAATATAAAATTAAAATATGAATAGAAACTGGTAAAAGTCACCAAATTTCATTAAATCGTAGCCAATTTAAGTCGTTAGCACCGTTAGGGCTGTTTAACCTCTAAGCGGGGTGACTGGGGTCGAATGCCCCCATCACCGCCTCACTCCCCATTTCTGACGAATATCCTTCCCGATTCCAAATTAAAACATCAAGATGTTGCTGGCGTCGTAATTAAATTAAGACGCCTCATGATATTCTAAAGTAATTTGTCTCTGTCTTAATTACGGGCCTGTTGCCACAATTGGATTCATCGGGCTTCATCGCAGGGTACAAAGCAAAGCGCAAACTTGCTTCAGAGGACGTTTTTTTGGCTTCTATCTTTTAAAGAAATATTGGAACATTATTACAAAATAGCTTTCATTTTTATCATTCATTCATATAAAATTTTATTTTCATTTATCGAGTTCCTTTTAAATTTTAATCCTTTCACTGGATAGGAAATGTATATAATTATAATATATTTTATTAACATTTATTATAATATTGTAATTAAAAATTTATTATGAAAATATTATATAAATTTTATTTTGATGTGAAATAGTGTGAACCACGATTTGGCGAGGAATAAACAGTCCACATTTATTTACGAGTATATGTGGACATAAATAGAAAGAGACTCTGGCAGGGTAAAAGTGTGGCGTTTCACGACAAGAAAAGTGGCTTTCGAGGTGGTAAATTTAAAGTGGGAGAGGCTCACGAGGGTAGTTGGAGGGTAATCGAGCCGCGGTCTCTGGGACTCGCATGAGACATCTTTACGCGTCTTTCACAATAAACCTTATCGCTGCCGCGGACCCGACCGAGGGTATTTTCGCGTGGATAAGACACCGAGGCAGTCCAGATTACATCTACACTACTACTGGCATTATGCAAAACGATACACCGGAGAGACCTAACATAATTAAACCGAATGCCATTGTTTTGGCGAGCCTTCTTGTATAAAGGACCCCGGTTCGCGAATATAGGGTTATATACTCTCCTCCCCCATCTGCAAGAGCGCGATGATTACACTTTGCGATCGTTTTAGACCTTTGTGGAATTTTATCGTATTTATTTGACGTTCATGTTTCAGTATATGGTTTATACTGAAATTAATGATTTAATATATAATACAATTATAAAATAAATATATAAAAATTTAGTGTAAGAAAGTTGTGATAATATAAATTTAAATATTATTAATAAAATATTTGATGGCGATTTAATTGCATTCGACTTATGGCGATTTTATGAATTAGCTTTTTCCATCTTGACCGATTTTTTTACGGTATCAGTTAGCTGACTTAACTTCAGTCCAATATCAACTTTGATGATATCAAGCCATCAAATTCTTTAATGATCTGAACGTCTCTTATTTCTGATTACACCAAGCATCAGGTCTTTTTCTAATGAATTTGATCGTATTACATGGCCGAAGTAAGTAAATTTGAGTTTAGCAAACTTTCCTTTTAATAACAAGTCTGAGTTAATGCGCTCCAGCACTACTTTGTTTATCATCGAACAAAATATTTAAAGTTAAATAATAATACTTTTTTTTATTTTTAGCATATATTAAAATAAAAATAATTTTTATGATTATAATAATTAACGTGATCAACTGTCCTTCTTTTGAAAGAGCAGTTTTCATTTTTTGAAACCTTTTTTTTACGAAAAGGTTGTTGAGGTTGTGACAGCCTTTTTTTAGAATTTAAAAACCTGTTCAAATAATTTCAATCTGTCTTACTTTTTAATAAACGATTTACCACCGTGTCCTCATTTTTTTTTTGTAAAAAAGTTAGTCACAATATAAAAATGAGTCTTTTTAATATTTCATAAAGAGAATAAAATAATATATATTTTATGGGGCAGATAAAAGGTTAGACTGGCAACGTGTAGAATAATTTAGAGTGCGAATGTCTTGTTGCGGTCGTCACTTTTAACTCTGGCGGTCCAGACCAAAGATATATTCTTGTTTAATGATAATGGTCTAGGGTGTGCTGAGTTCGACCTCCTTGGTCTATTGTTCGACCTCCCCTTTACCGCCGATCCGAGTTCAAATAAATCACTGGTCCAACAACAAACATCAGTCGGTCGGTGTACCGGGGAAGGGTCCAACGCTAAAGGGGACCCCTGCTCATTGTGTTCTTTCTCCGGACACGGCGTGAATAGAGTCGAAGTCTCAACCCGTTAAATGCCTCGAGGTGACTCGTCTTACCACCGCAAACAACACCATTGTCGCCGATGTTTGAACATATTAAGTCTTCGTTTACTCGCTCGAACGTCGTGTACGTTATTGTCGGATCATAAACATAAATTTAAACGTTATATGTTTACTTATTCATCATATTGTATAAATGTATTATTAATAAATTTTATATCAATTGTTTAAATCTAATTATAATATTTGAAAATTATTTTTTTCAGTTATTAATTTCATCTTTTTTTAATTTGTAAAATGAAGTTTGTGATTTATATCAATTTAAATTCATATAAGCAATAATATAATAATTTATTATAATATATTAAAAAAAACATAAATTTGATTATTTAACTAACTATAAAATATAGTTGATTTATATATAATAAAATTGTAAAAACAACAATGTTTTAAAAATTTTAAATAAAAAGTGATTTCGATTTCATAAAATGTATTAAAAAATACTGTGTTCATAATCATTACTTTAGAGAATTAATCAATACTAAAGAATTAAAAAAAAAATACATCTATAAAAATAATTTATTGCATTATTTTAGTATATTTTTTTAAAATTAAAATTAAAATTTTTATTCATTAGAAACTATACAATATTAAACCGAGCGTAGTCAATGAAGATAATCCATGGTGATGAATATAGTTAACTGCATGAAATATTATTTCAGCTATTGTTTGTATAGTATTAGAAGCATACTATTGGTCATCAATATATGCGACCGATTAAGTTACTGATTTAATCGCCTATCAATCAATTTGCATTGTAACCGGTGGCTAGCTAATTAGCTTCATTAATAGGCTGTTGATCTAGTAATTCGAATACAAATTATTTTTAATTAATATCGATATAATTATAAATTTAAAGCTTATTTAATAAATTGAACAACTAACGATTTTGTATATGAAATTATTTTTTAATAAATATTTTTATCTAAATGTATAAACATTGAATATTTATATTCTTTTATCGTTATTATATAGTTAAAGGTATAAATAAAAATGTATAAATTTCGTTGAAAAAAAAAAAACGTCGCGATGGCAGAAGAGATCTGCGTCAGGGTTAAAAAGAATGCGTGGGCTCGAATGTGTTAATGTCAGGCGAATTTGTGCGTCAAGACATTATCGAATCTCTGATTGTAAAACTGTATTTTAATCCGATTTATTGATTTAAATCATTTTTTGACGAAATATATATATATATATATATATATATATATATTTTCAATATTGTGGAACATTGCAAATAATTGTTTGCCAGTGAGAAAAGTCGACGTGAACCTAGTAATGGAAGGAATGTGAAAAATGAAAATGTGTTCCGGTAGTTCAAGTTAAAAAGGGGGACGATTATAAAAGGGCGCGGAAATTGGTCGCATTCCATATTTTTATGCCACCTTTTTCATTCGATCGGAATTTATGGAATTCGTCCTACATTCGAATGTGAACTTATTTTTTTACTATATATTGTCGTCTCGATTTTTCCGAAGATATCTCTGAATCAGTATCATTATAGTAAGCTATGTTTATTTTCTTCTAAACGTACAATTAATATATATATATATATATATATATATATATATATATATATATATATATATATATATATATATATATATATATATATATATATATATATATATTAAGAAATATAATTTTAATTTTGAATTTTATCAGATAATATAAATTAATTTCTACCTTAACACCAATTATAATAAATATTGATTAATTATAAAATATTTCGTTATTAATTATAGTGCAAATCTGTTGATAAAAAATCAATTAAGAATGAAATTATATATAATAAATTCGGAAATAACCGCAATATAACTTGTGCCAAAAAAACATAAATGAGATCATATCGTGAAAATAAGAGGATTACATCGAAATTATTATATAAACTGAAATGAAGAAAATTATACGCGTTTTATTTTTGTTTTGAGGACACTAATTCATTTTCAGCATTAATGTATATGTGTTATATTTTTTATATATATATTTATATTTTAAATGCTAGATTATATTTACAAAATTGACTAAAATATTATATATCAACAACTTTTTTATTAAACCAAAAGGGGTCACGAATACTGCTGTAAATAATAAAGTTTATAGTTTATTACAGAAAATTAACGCCGTTAGTTGACTCTTAGTCTTGTTATATTATAAAAGAGTTAATATATCATTGCAATTTGTTGGAGATACTGGAACTTGATAATAAAGTTTCACATTTAAACGATATATTACAGAACGACCTTCGGCTTTAAAGAAAAAAAATATCCTTTTGCTAAATGTCCTTATAAATGTAACGAATCGAAGACATTGAAATATACGCATTTTATTTGTATTAGCAACGACTTTCGGTATGAATTTAGTTTACAATATAAATAATAAATTACATTTTCAGCTAAATAAAATTCGAAAAAATATGTTTTCTATTTTCGGCATTCTATTATTGTACTATACTAAGCAATTTTTCCGTGCGATGTAGTTTATAATGTACTGTAAATTTTTTATAGCGAATTTCTATATATAACAATATTCTCACATAAAAATAATCAAACACATTTATAACTTCTATATACGTTGTTTTATTTTTAATATCATAAATTTTTATTGGAAATATACGAGAAATTCAATTTTTGTCATATTTTTTTTACTTACATGTATTATAATATTATAATTATGACATGATATATAAAAAAGTAAGTTTAGATTAGATATAGATAATATATATATATATATATATATATATATAAAATTTATTTTCATATAATAAAAACAAATTGACAGGATAGAATCACACTATTCACATACACTTAAACACCTCATCATTCTTTCAAATAACCCCTAATTGATATAACAAATTGTTACATGGATTCGCTTTCAAACGTTCCTATTTTCCGATGGACCTTTATAAATATGTATATATATATATATATATATATATATATATATATATATATATTCATATGCGCATATATATATATATATATATATATATATATATACACGCATATATATATATATATATATATATATATATATATTCATATGCGCATATATATATATATATATATATATATATATATATATTCATTATGTGTGATATTTATATATGCGTGTGTATGCGTGAACATAGGAACAATATATAAAGTTTATTGTCGTATTTTATAAAGTTTTCCGTTTAAAATTAGCAACACTTTCATTATATATATAGACAAACATAACGGATACTTCCTGTCAGTTGATTGGACGTGAGTCATATTTCAGATGTGTTACTTTAGTTTTGTGAAAACGACCATTATTATATTGTAAAAATATTGTTCATACACTCGAATGGCTCATTAAAAATATTTATCTTAAATTTAATTCAATTACTGGCAATGTTTCAATATAAAAATATTATTCAACGTTTCGTATGAATATTTTATTTTGTTAAACGTGAGCATCATTTAAATTATTGATTTTTTTCATTATTTAATAAAAAAAATACAAATCGGTCAAATTACTTTTAACACGTCATTTTTAAATGTTACGAGCTTTTTCAACTTATATTTTTTCCAAGTATTTCCAATTGGAGATGTTCAATGTCCCTCTAACTGTAACGTGTCTGGCGAGGACCCAAACTCTAGTGATGAATGAATTGACGTAAGCGACTACTTTTACACCTTTTTTTCAGAAGTATATAATCTTTTCATTAAATTGATTAATATTTTATATAAAATTATATATATATATATATATATATATATATATATATATATATATATATATATATATATATATATTTAAATAGATTGCAGATTTATTCGAAATAATTATATAATTTTCATATAAAATAAGATTTTTGAGATAACTTTTACATATTAAAGCTACATAATAATATAAAAATTATTTTATAATATTTTGTAAATAATGAAAATGTTAAAATTATTAATAATAATTATAATTATATAGGAGATGTAATTATAGTATATTTGTTTTTGTGATGGATGGAGATTTAAATGTGATTTTGATCGTTTGCCAAATCATTTTTCTTTACATCGTAAAAGCGAGATTCAAATAAAATTGTTAAATATATTTTCATTAATTGTTTGTGAATTAAAACGATGCAATGTATAAAATAATCGATATACAAAGTTGCAACGAAAATTTTCCTCCGTTGATTGCCCTTTCAATAAATATGCATCGAAGAAGTTAGACCTAGAGAGATCGGTCATTTATAGAATTGGCTCTCTGGTCGTAACCCTTTTGTCCGAGTCGAAGGGGGTCCTTTTGCGTTAATTGGACCAATTTGAAATCGTGACCGTCGACTGTACATCATCGTGCCCTGCAATTAGCGATCAGCTCAGATGAATAACTTTCATCCCTCGCTCGTCAATTCGTAGGGTTAATACTATACGCTTTGTTGAGCTTCTCCAATATGACTTTCGAAATCAGTCATAATTCATTTAATAAAAATAATAGATGCAAGACATCAAATATTGATAAAACACACACACATATATATTTATATATATATATATATATATATATATATATATATATATATATATATATATATAATTTATTTAGATTTAAAATTATTATACAAAAAAAAGTATACTTTTTTTTTATAGAATATACAAAAAAAGTATACTCTGCTGTTTTATATAGAATATATGGATTTATTTAACAAATTTATAAACCTTAGAAAACAATAATTTTCGCTAACATTTCAGAAATTTTATAAAAAAAAACAGTGTACTAAGATATTCTGATCTACACAATTGTTTTATAAAGAATTAAAAATTTTAACTTTAGTAATCCTTCTGGCAAGATTATTAAGTATGAACTAAAAAAGTTTTAATGCCGAAAATGAAGTTCAGTTTGTAGTTACGTAATTGCGGACTAATTTAAAATAAGAAAATCTTCTCCCTATTTAAAAGAGTGTCATTTTATACGACATAATATTATATTATACAGAAAGAGTATGAAAATTTCTTGAAAAAAATTGATATAAATAAATATTGTCACGCATCGAGTATTCGATTTAAACTAAGTGGTGATCAAATGGCACCTCTCGAATGCAAAGAGTTAGTATTTAATACTTATTTACTAATAATAGTTTAATTAGACCGTGTTTCATTTTCTTACATAGATATATGTGTGAATAACTATATAAAATAGCAAACGATAGAAAGCTCTTATTGGACAGATTTCTACAATGGCATTGTTTTGTAATTTTAAACGAGTTCTCGTTTCAGATTAATGAACAGTTGTGACTTTGTCGTTGTTGCAATAACGGTTCAAAATCATCATCAAAGTGTTTCTGAAGATTTAATGAAACTTCGTGAGATATTTATTACATTCTTGTCTATTTAACGTTTGCATGGAAAATTCGAAATATTAGGTAATATGAACTAGTACTTCGGACATTGCAGAAAATGTATATGTATTATCTTAGCAATATCATATTAGAAAATATCATTAAAATTCGTTTATATTTATTGAAAGACTTTTAAATGGTTCTAGAAGAATCGTAGCCAAAATTTTGAAATGAAATATGTTCTAGTATTTGGCATATAGAAGGGGGTGTTTCGAATCTGTCTTGTTTGGCTTATCGTGGTATTTGGCGATGTTCGCATTTATATGGTTATATGTTTGTAACCCTCGTCATAGCTTTTCATGACAATCCTTAAGACTTCTTGTCACACACTTGCTTGCCCTAACAAAAGAAAGGGTGACTAGTGATTTTTTTCATTTGCAATTTAACGTTATTTTTATAATAAAATATGTCATTATTATAGAAATACGAGTAATCGAGTGTGCTTTAAGCCACTTATTTTAATTTTTAGTCAATATAATATTTATTTACTTTTTAATTTCAAATCAATTTTTTGTTAAAGTTAATATGAAATGGAATAAAGATATTTTCATTTTTCTAATTAATAAAATTAAGATTTATTACATATATAATAATATTTAAGTCGATTTTAAGGTACAAAAAAAATGCTATTATTTTAATTTTTTAAAATCTTTTATTTAATAATTCTGAAACATGATATGGTTAAATTTTGCAAAAATATTATATTTTATTTTATAATCAATATTTTTTAAACACAGATATATCAAATATTTTCTATATCGAGTTACAGGTCGGTGACCATTGTTTCGATTATACATTTTATTATTTCTAACCGTATTGATTATGGTTTAGCTTATGATTTTGTACTTGTAGAAGATAAATGTTGATTAAATTTGAAGAGTTAGAAATCGAAAGTCGGAAAAACTATTTCGTTTTTTGAGTCGTATCGACATGGAAATATTTTTTTCGGACCCATATAAATTTAGGTATGTATATATAGAGTAATTTGTCGAGTTTTATGGTGCGGAATCGAAATGAAGCGTGATGATTAAAAATATGTTTTGGCGGCGGACAATCGGGCACGTCTCCAAGCGGGGCGCGGTTTTTCCTCCATATTTGGAATTCAAACGGTATCGCAGAATTGGCAATTGGGGTCCATCGGGGTGTCCCATCTTCGATGGTGGCAATCCACAAACTGACGAATCGGCACAAAATATAATATATATATATATAAAAAAAAAGAAGTCAGGAGTTGAAATCGGAAGACCGCACACAGACGTCGTGCCTAGCGGAAATTATTTCGCTCGATTTGAGAAATCAAGATTTCTGCTGAGGCACCGTCGACCAGAAATTGGGGAAGTGAACAAAAGCAGTCGCCAACAATCAGGTGGTGAACGTGTTTTCGCGGTGAAAATTTCAACTGAGGAAAAACTTTTATATTGTGGACTTTATTATCGTACGATCGATATATTTTTTTTTTGCTTTTACGTCATATTATTTTATTATCGTTGATCTTAAAGATTATCTAATTTTATCGATTTATAATTTATTTATTCATACATTTTACATAAAACGCCATCATTTTTATTCGTAGTTTTCAACAAAAACGAAAATGTAGATTTTTTTTATATTTTCCGAGTTTTGTCGATTTTCATCTGAAAGTTGAAAGAAATAGTTAAATAATTTATTCATGTACACAAAATTCAAGCAGATCACCTCGATCGAACGTTGTGCATTGTGGTTAAACGTGACCGGCATATTTGATTATCATTTGGCAAACGTCTTGCATTATTCCGCTAGATTAGACCGAAAAACCTGTCCTTCGAGAATTTCGTGGACATTATGTGTAAAAAAAATAAAAAAATAAAATAAAGGAAACTGAATACTGTTCGAATAAATTGAAAGTTAGAATCTACGATTGCATACGAAATGTTTATTTATAATATTTTTTTTCGTTTTCAATATAATTGTATTATTCAAATTTAGTCATAATAATAATATCGATTATACGTGTCGATGGTGATGGTTTTTATATTTCAATATTAATTTATGACAGCTGGCTATTAAAATGGTAACAATTTTGTTCATGTATTTATTATTTAAAAAACATAACGATTGTCGCGTAGTATTTTTTGGAATACTTTAATAGAATCAAGTTGCTATTTCTATATTGAAACCTCAGGCATATTATTCGTGTCTAAATGATTTTATACATCGTCGTATTTTTATTGAAAAAAAATATACAAATATCAAACGTTTATATATTGAATAGCAAAAAAAAAAAAAACAGAATGTTATTAAATTATGTTCCACGTTTCGGAAACGAAGTTTGAATGCGGTTAAATCGAAGTTGCACGACATGCGCGTTCCGATTCAATTAGGCGTTGTAAAAGTTCGGCGTATCTGTCACCTCGTTTAGGGCGAGAAGTCATCATCCATTAAAAATATAGGTTTACTTAATATTCATTAGAGGGTGATTAATTAAGCCGACGCGAACGGTGGTGCTAATGAATCAAACGGTTGTAACTGGCTTATTGGGCGCGAGCTTTCGCTTGACAGCGACCTGACCTTATAATTTATTATCCGCCATACGGCCCTCACAAGTTTTTTCCATTTTTTTTTTGTTATAATAATATTATTAAAATTCCAACTTTGTAGTAATGAATAATTTTATTTGTGTTCGAATAAAAAAAAAATGATGGAGTACGGCGGCGGTGTCATCGTTAAAAAATTTCATCTCAATCTTATGTCGCCAGATTAAATATCAATTTTATATTACCATAATATTATATACATATAAATAGTAAAATAAAAGTATATTTTATCACGATTATTTTTTTTTAATATATATAATCACAATTTGTATTTCAATAGTAAATATTATGTACAAATGTTTATTTAAGAATAAAACTAGTTCTCGATTCTAAAATAAGATTTTCAGTTAAGTTTATGCATTTGGGACGGTTAGAGTTGTGACGTCGGTTGAGAACGATGAGTAAACGGATTTTCCTGGTTGGCAAACGGAAATAATTTATTCACAGTTTCTTATTTATTACATCAGTCCCATTGGCAACTTTTTAGATATATACATTTTTTTCGTATACATCTATAGAGTTATATATATTATTAGATTATAAATTGATTTTTGTTCTGTAAAATTTTAATTTAAAAATTTTCAACGTAAATAAATTTTTAAAATAAAAATGATTTCTTTTTGAAATGTGATATAATTTTTAGTTTGAGGACAAAATTTTTCAATTTATTTTATTAATAAGATTTTCAATCATTTATTCTTTGAATACTAGTTTTAATATAAATTAATTTTCGGAATTTTATATTAAAATTACGAACAAATATTCAAAATAGAGAAAACTAAATGTGTAATTTAAAACGAAGTTGGACAAGCGGTTGTGCGAGAATGCGCTATTTATCTTTACTCGATCGACTTTTAAGGTCAGACGAAGGGATCAACTTCTGTCCTCTGATGTCAAGACTTACCACTATTGGTGAGGCTTTTGTGTGACTTTGATAGACGGACACGTTGACTGTGGACAGGCTTGTTTCAATTGATAAAGTGCATTTCAATTTTCCGAGCTTCCGTTTAATGATGATGTATTATATATATTCCATCACGAGATTTATTCTTTGTAAAAAGTTTAGAATATATTTTTTATATAATTATAAAAATAACTTAAAATTGTTATTATGAAATAATATTATTTAATAAATCATTTATATATAATGTAGAATATTCATAGGCAAATATAAAAGTGTTATTATACAAAATTGTATCCAGAAATATTGTGAGAATATAAAAAGCAAAGATCTAAAAATACTGCAACATAATCAAGAAAAGCAAGAAGATAAATAAATAAATAAAAGCGAATATGTGAAAAATTTATTGGAACAAAACGGTGAAGTACCACATATAATATACACGTTTACGACGGACGAAAACGTGAAGACATAAAATAAATTTATCGCACTCGTCGATATCGCAGCAGCGCTTCTATTCACAATTTATGAAATTGGTTTGCGATTTTTATTTTGTTTTATTTTATTTTTTCCCCTTTAACCCCCCTTCCTCTCATTTCGTATCGAATTTGGATTTCGAACCGATAAAAAAATGTGCGTTTTATGCGAACGATGCTGCGCGGCGTTAATGGGTTGAATTCGCACCGTAGACCAATAAAAGCTCGATCGGGACATTTCCAATCACATAAAAATCGTTCGTAGCCATCAGGACGCATTATCCCGGGGGTTGGCTTTATTGTTATTTACGCTATGGTTAAATTTCTTTTTTTTTCTTTTTTTCTAGTTCATATCATCCCGGTTTAGTGCTCATCGATTTCTCTTTTAACTTAACCGTTTCAGTTTATGGCAATGACATAGTTTGTGACGAGGAAAACTGTCTACTGCAGGCGAGTTTATCACTTGAACCCTGTAGATGATGACTTAAGATACTAGTTCAAAATGTGCCGTTCTTTGTCGCTATTGCTAGCAAAGTTGTTGACAAAATATATTTATTATATAAAAATATATTTATATGACAATGTTATTAAACATATTTACCAACATAGAATAATTTATTCTACTGAAGCGTTAAGCGTTAAGTTATTTAAAATATACATTTACGATGAATTTTTCATAATAATAGAAAGTGAAAGTGTTGTTTCATTTTGACAAAGTATTCATAAAGATATATTGAGTATTACAGTGAAATAGAGTGGAAAGGTATCAGTTGCGTGCATGATTAGACGTAGATAACATTGATTAAATTGCAAGATGGAAAAAGGGCGAGTCGTAAGGACGTGTATCGTAATGGGCAATTGGTCCGTGGAAAACTAGCTAGAATCTGGATGTGACGTCCACCGGGAAAATTGAATATTGCCATGGATTTGGTTGCGTGGTCCTTAGATTACCTAGCGCCGCCCTTATTTTATACGATTTTCTTATGGGAAACGCGATAAAAATCCTCCCCATCGCTATCCAATCTTATTTACAGTTTATTCGAACGCCTAATGGACTATAAAAACAAAACAAACTTCAGTCCCATATGTGAATCGGAAGAGTGCGACAATTTAGAAAAAACTTATTTATGATATGTGTCATAATAAAATGGCACAATTTATGTACATTTTTCAAATTTCATATAAATAAATAAAAATATCAAGTTTAATTATTTCGAAATTTGATTATTCAATATTTATTATACGTGTATATTTATAGGATTAAATTTAGCGATAATGTCGGAGTAAATATTATATCATATATTCGTTTATTTTATAGCAATATATTATTATATATTATATATTATATATATATATATATATATATATATATATATATATATATATATATATATATATATATATATATATATAATCGAGAGTAAAGTTCACGGTCACTCTTTGTGAGTTTAAATAAGACACGAACGTTTCGCAAAGTTTATACAAACCATCGATTTATATTACGTAAATCTCATGTATTTCGGTATTGTGGTTAATGTTTTCGATTAATGGTTAGAAAAATAATTTTCATTTATGTATCTTTTATATGCTTTATGATTAAATTTTTATTTAATTAAAAAAGTATTTTATTATTTATGTTTAATAAATAATTAAACATTAATTATTAATGTTATTTTTTTTAATTCTCGCTATAAATCGATTATGTCTTTTTAGTAAGTACGCATTTTGTCATAAATATTTATGTTAGTTATCTAGTAAATTTCGTTTACATCAATTTGAATACGTAAGCTTCTATAATCACTTGTATATTACATAATTAAAATTGTAAATAGAAATTCAACATATTACATTATTAATAATTAATTAATTCTGTGATTGTATATATTTTGTAACGGAAAATTGATGCCAGTGATAAAAAAAAGTTTCATATTTTAGCAACATTTTTAGAAATGAAAAATATAACATGCTACACGTGATCGTTTAGAGGAAAATACGGGGGGGAAAAGGCTTTGAAATGAAGAAGATGCCATGACTACGGAATTTAAGGCATTATATATATATATATATATATATATATATATATATATATATATATATATATATATATATATATGACTTATCTGCGTTTTCAGTGACATGGTCGACAATCTTTTCGAAGTAAAGACATGATGTGAAGAAAATATTACAGAATTTCATATTTATATAAAAAAACATAATTCAAAAACTCTTTTGCTACTAATTTGTTATATTTATTAATATATTATGAATATGTATGTAATGTTATTTACATGAATCGTTTCCCATATATTTAATTATTATAAAATTGAGGCTAAAGCATGAAATAGTTAATACGAGTATAATGTATGCAATGTCAGTATCCAAAACGTGTTATCGGTTAAAATTTTGCGCACGTGAATGAGCTTTAAATGAGTATATAATGTGCTTTTGCTCATCGTTAATGCGTCCGATGGATTTTAATAGTACATTAATTGGCACTATAAACTATCAAGGCAGTTTAGTACGTTAGTTATTGAATCAATCATCGATAACGTTTTCGTATATTCAGAACAGAAGTGAACGATATTTCTCATTCAAAAATATTTTTTTTTATTAAAAATATATTATAATGAACGAATATTTTTCATATATTTAAACAAAAATATTTTTTTAACGGTTGATAGATATAAAAATAATAATGAGAGTTGACAAGATTGTGTAAAGCACATTTATAAATAAAAGTCAAATATTTGAATTATCATTTTATTTAAAGAAGAAAGGGGAAGGAAAATAAAAATGCTTTCTGGTACATTTTTATTGGGGCGTGTTTTGGCGAATTTTTCTAAAGTGTATTTTTTTAGGGTTACCCGTTGAGCACGGTTCTTTCTTTTTTCTTAAAGTATACGATTGTGTAAATTCGTCTCGCTCGTGGAAACGTTCTGAGGGGAGAGGGGGGAGAGAGGGGAAGCATTTTTCGGTCGCTTGTTTTTCCACGAGGTTTTCCCTAAGAAGATTTCTATTTTCGCTAAGTTTGCAAGGCGCGGGCACTCGATTCGTGCCCGTGTTCCCTTTTTACCCGATTCTCATTCCATCGGCGGCTAAAAGTTTGTTTTTCACTCTGAGAAAAGTTTTTCCACTACACGGTATTGTTGATTTACATTTGCTTCCGTCCCTGGCTTAGGCGAAATGATATTCACCCGCTAAGAGACGCGCTGATGTGTCGTTTTGTTCCAAGAAGAACAGTATGCCCTTTTGCTTCACCACACATGAAGAAGTTTACGCATATTATATATATATATATATATATATATATATATATATATATATATATATTTATAAAAAATATATGCTTCTTTGGACAAGTCTAACAAGTATCAAAAATTTGTTTAAATTAATAGTATTATAAGACGATAAAATATGACTCTCGATATACGAGTTAAAGTTTTAAAATTGATTATATTGAAATAGTAAAATTTTTAAGTTGTGAAAATTGCGAAACTGAATGTTAGAATTTTTCCAATGATACTGGTAAAATGCTTTTTGTTCGTAATGTTTATTTAACAATATCTTGATATCTAACAATGACGTGTCTGGTGGTTGCGATATTTGCGAATTTTCGCTTTTCGAAAGCTTAAAGAAAACTGTTCCCGAAAACGGGTGCATATGCTAATACCTGAGCAAAAGTTTGCACATCGGATTTGGATTTTCGCGAATATGTCGTTGGGAAATTCAAATCTTCAGAGGATTCCCCATGCTGAACATTGCTATTTTTTCCCTTACATTCTCAGTTACTCATGCATATATCGACTTGGAAACTTTTTATGCGATTATTCCCCTTTGCGATTTAATATTTATAATCTTATCAGAGCAATTTAAGATAGCATCTATTTTACTTATATAAATTCGAAAATTGCCATGCTCATTTATTTATTTTTTTATAAAATTACATATTAAATCGTTAATACATTAATAAATAAAGAAATATTAAAAATAAATAAATATTTTTTTGCAGTATATATAATATGTATATACATATTCGTTTATAAAGTATAATATTTTGCTTATAGGCAGATGTAAATCTTTATGTGGTATAGGCGGTTTTATTATACGGCTTCCCTTTCCAGTAGAAAGCAGTCGACGTTACCACATACTATGCAAATATGGAAATGTATTTAAGTTTATTCTAATAAGGAAAGTTTGCAGAGACTGTTGACTTTTTCTCAAGAACTATATGCTAACTTTTAATTTTCCGCAACCCCTGTGTTGCTCCTGAATACAATTATATGCTTGACTCCGTGAATTCAGTTTGGTCGATGGATTTTGTTGATATTTTATAGATTTTTTTATTATAATTATTATAAAAAAATAGTTTTTTATGAATATAAATTGAAAATTTACATTTTCACAATATATGCAGTACTGTTAAATAGTATACGATATATAGTTATCAAGGAAAAAGACGTCCAAAAAAATGAACGTTGAAAATAAATGGCTTGTAAAATTTTCATGCTGACTGATTTTATGGCGTATTTGATCGTCTCGTTTCGAAAGCGAATCGCAAAACATCAGAGTCAGATCCGACGGAAACAATAGACTTCAGAAGTGTCTAATTGAAAGAGGCGAAGGCAAAAAAGGCGCGTAAATCTAAAAACAAAAAAAAAATAAACAGCTAGCTCTGAAAGAGGGCGGAGTCAGGGGTTTTCACTTTTGACCGTTGGGTTTTCGGTTAGTTCAGGGTTGGCAGTTGGTCACGCACGTTGGGCGGCCAACCTGGCCGTAACTAACTGCCCCTAATGAACGTGACTTGTGCATGGCTGCTTCAAATAACGTAGTTATGGGGGACCGTTTGTTACCTTTTGCTAGTGTTGGACAGCCTCATTGAGGGTGGGTCGAATGCGACTTTCGATTTTGAGTCCCTGTTTTCCACCAGGGTTACTTGGTGGTACATAGACGTTTGTACATTTTATTTTTGAATACGTTGTTAAATATTAAAAATTAATTTAAAAAAAAATAGAAAATGTTATATAACATTTTCAAAATAAAATGAGTTTGTATTAAAATATCCATTTTCTATGAAATGATATTAAAAAATTGAATATATTAAATATAAAGCATTAATACTTTATATTCACTATATTCAATAGAATATAGTACATTATTAATATTTACATACGTTTTGTCACTGTTCAAAATATAAATATAAAATATCTTATTGAAAAATATCTATGAAATTTACATTGATAATAATAATAAGCTTTACCATTTATAAATTAAATTTTTTGATATATTTCATACATTGAAAATAAAACAATAGACGTAGGCAACATCGATGAATAATTTTACATTCGAAATTTATAATAATAATATTACAATTGTATATTTATTATATTACAAAATATATTAAAATATTATATATGAACATATTAAAGTATATTTAAGTATGGAGTAACCCTGAAAAGTCGCCGGTTCGGATAAGGGATTCGATTGACCCTCACAAATGAATAGGTCGTACAGGGTTGGATCGGTGAGCAAGAAGTTATTGACGTGTGGAAAAGGATATGAGGACGATCTTTTTAAGAATTCCTTACGCCCTACCTATTCGTTCGAATCTTCAATTAAATACGAATACTTTTTCAGCTTTTTCTACTTTTATTCCTTTTTTGGTCTTCTCTTATTCTGCAAAATAGAGAAAAATCTTTTTATATGCATTCAGATTTGTAAAACTCTGATGTAAGGAAACTACCATTTTTATATGAATAATTCCATTATGGACTATTATTATTTTTTTAAATGTAATATTAAAATATTTTATATTTAACTTTATGATAACAATTCAAATTTTTAATTTATTTCTTATTAATATTTATCTTTTCAGTGGTAGGTATCATAAAACGATCATAAATAAGCATTTTTCATGATTTTAAAGTAGAACAAACAAGACAAAGTTAATTTGCAGAATATGAAATTAATATAAAATTATTATAATATATATATATATATATATATATATATATATATATATATATATATATAATTTTTAATATAATATTTATATTTATGATGTAATATTTTATTTAAGCTAAAAATATTGTATTACAGATTTTTTATATTTATTGTTTTATTAGTTTTTTTTATATATGATACATTAATCAAATTTTAATTTTGAGTAATTTAATGAGTAATAATATCTTTTAACCATGAAAGTAATTAGAAATTTCAGTCGAAATGAAACAAATATTTTTCTATGGAATATTTGTTATTTATAG
The DNA here is from genome assembly GCA_024500535.1 of Leptonema lineaticorne. Taxonomy (NCBI): domain Eukaryota; kingdom Metazoa; phylum Arthropoda; class Insecta; order Trichoptera; family Hydropsychidae; genus Leptonema; species Leptonema lineaticorne. The sequence continues at coordinate 865,460 of JANIJI010000065.1, forward strand.
TGATATTACGGAAAAAAGAGAATAATAAATAAAAGAAAAATAAATGTGTTTTTAAATTTTACATTATTGACATGTATAGAATTGTTGCGAAAAAAGGTCGTAAAATAGCATATTGTGTTTGAAAAAAGGTTGACGACGCCTTCGAAGCGCGAACGTTTTTCTTTAACCTGTATGCGACGAACATTCGTCACCGATGTCCGTCGAACCGTGAAATACCCGCTTAAATATTCCGAACGTGTATGCGCTGGGGCGCGATTTGTATGGCAGACCAGAAAAACACCCGTTAACCCGCAAGGACCGGGTTCGGGGTTCAGATAACCCCATAGCGCTCAACGAGAAAACTCGCACTTGTAAAACTCCTAAATGAAACTGACACGATCGAAATTCATGGCGATTTGGGGGAGGCGACGGAAATTCGTACTCCAATCCGAAACGCTTTTAACCCTTCGAAGTCATGCCATAAAATATTCTCATATTTCCTACCTTTTCATTTTTCATAAATCTTTTTTTCTTTATTTTTTTTTTAATAAAAATGTTTGAGGAAATTTCGAATCATAAACCAATATCCACATTGAAAAATATGACAACATTGTTATGCTAAAAAAAATATTTACATAACATCTCACCTAAGAAATTATTAACACTTACATACTATATGTAATAATTGTTTCATGAATTTATAAAAAAATATATTTAATACTATAATATTTATTCATCATTATATATTTATGAATTCATAATAATTTTCTAAAGTACTAGTGTAATAAACACACACACATTCAAAATGTGGCGAAATAATAAAATAATTTTCACGAGATAAATATAAAATTTTAATTAAAGCGCTTATGTTGCATTATAAGTAAATTATGCTGCATTAGCTGAAATATATTGCATCTCATGAAAGTGCAACTCGTACACTTTTATAATCAGCGATTGCCAACCGTTTCTCTTTCCTCGCTTATTTAAGATGCAATGAGATTGAATTTTATCGTTTGATTTATTTTATTATTTTTGCATTAAAATTATGTATAGATATTTATATATTATAATTATATATACATATGTATGAAAGACGTACTGCGATCAATTTATTTCATAACGTATTTTATATAATATTAAAAAAGAAATATTTATAGAATTTCTCGAGAATTTTGATGGGAAAAAATAAAAATGAATTCGCTATACGAGCTCGCGTGCGAATTCACGCGCTTATAATTATATAATAATAATAGTCGGCGTCGTTTTTTTTTTAATGTCGAATTTTTGTATGGAATTTAATTCATCCGCGTGTAGACGAGTCGAATGCCGAAGCGCTTTTGTCAAAAGTATTCGGCGAGTTAATTCGGGGATACCTTAAGTTTATTTGGTTAATAAATATTCGTATCGGCGTATGGCACCGTCGAAAATCGACAGGCTGCCCCCCCTCCGCCCCTTCGTCTTTCGTTCGGAATTCGCAATTAATTTCGGGAAAATTCGGAAAAGTCAAGTCGGACGGAAAATCGCGGTGAATTCAATTATACGGAATTCGAATTAACGGCTGTGCGAAAGTCGACGTCGCGCTTTTCGCTCATTTTCACGCTTCGTCTTCATTTTACATTTTCGATGGAAAGCGCACATTGAAAAATATTCGAACATTTCACGTTTGTCGATTTTTCTTCGTATACTAAATACAGAATGTTTCAAAATACTCAAATATCCATTACAAAAATATATACAGTTACGTTAGCTTTCAACAGAATATTAAAATACAGTATGTCGTGTGATAATGTAGTAAGATAAAGTCTAGAAAAACTTATGATTAAAGAAAAAAAATATTCGTTTTAGTATCGAAAGTAAAGGAATTTCATGTAAAGTTTATATGCATCGAATTAAAGTTTTCCAATAAAGCCGCTTGCATGCGTTGCAGGTTTCGAAAGATAAATTTATGTCTCAACGGCAGACATTATTTATGGTGAAATTTGAAATCTTAAATCTTACAAAACGATAGATGGCTAGATGAACAAGAGATTTTATTTATTTTACATGCATAAAAAAGCGTTAAAATAAAGAAATAAATGTATAGCAAACGATAAGAAAAAGGGTGAACATTCACAAATATGCAATATCGAAACTGTCAAAAAAATGATTTAAGGTGAAAACAGCTTTACGTTTTTCAAATGCTGATATGATAATCTTTCAATATGATTTTTTTAAAATAAATATTTGTAATTTTAAAAAATAAAGTTTTTTTACTTAAGAATCGATTTGTACAACTGCAATTGCTTTGAGATGAGCTTTGTCAGAAATCCTAAATCGCTAGATTTTTCTCTTTGCTTTAAGCGTTTGAACCGAAGTCTCAGCTTTGCTCAGACTTCGGTTGCTGAAACTTCTTCGGTTGTCCTTTCTATTTTTACGTGTACATATATATCTATGTGTATGTGTCACGGAATTAAAAAAGTTTTAGATGTCGACAAACAAACGAGGATTAAAAAAAAACAACACGATACCCTTATGTTTATCGTAGCCGTGGTTCGTAATGTTTTCTAGAAAAATTTTGGTTTATATAAATTTTTATTTCCTTACAAAAAATAAAATTATTCTCTTTATTTTAAAATCAAATATTTACAAAAAAAATAAATTTATTTACATCCACATTATTTAATTAAATAGTAATAAAATAATATCTGAATTCAAAGTTCTGTAATATTAGGAATACAAAAAAATAATATTTTCTAAGTAATAATGGTATATTTTGATAACTATGATATATAGTTGATTCTTTGTAAAATCTCATATTGGATGTGCCAGTTAGTGTTTTCGTGATCAAATTAAAAACTAAAAGTTTAAAAGCAAGTTATAGTATCGGTTTAACAAAACGTCAGTTGTCTAAAATTCGATAAGGGGTATTATAGCTTACGATTTTAATTACATTTACGTATATATATATATATATATATATATATATATATATATATATATATACATGACACGAAAGTTTTTAAGAGCCAAACATATTTGCTGATATCGAAAAATAACGTCAGTATTTAAAAACGACACATTGACTTGACATACGGAATACGACGTTCGTTAAAATCCTTTTTAAAAGTTCGGCTTTTCTGAGCAGCAGCCGGAAAACCTTGATTTTTCCAGCGACTCCACTGTCTTGAAGTTTTTACGTTGGATTCGAGAAACTTCGACGGACGACAAACGTAAACAAAGAGGAAAAATAAACGAAGTGGTAGCTGTTCCTTGGGCGCGTGCTGTTACGTCTAAACAAACTCAGTATACTTAGCATTTCAAATTCTACATATATATATATATATATATATATATATATATATATATATATATATATATATATATATATACTTTGTACATCAAGTTTAACTTTTTTTCTGTTTAATCTAATTTCTACATTTGAAATGAAACTATAAATTTTTGTATACGAAACGATGAAATTGTCATAAAAAAGATAAATCATAAGGTACAGGGATAAAAAACCTGAGAATTTAAGGACACGTGTGACCATTTGAGATAAAGAGTGTTAGAGTGTTGTCTTTAATATTCTTATGCGATGTGATATTTTTTTGTAATTTTATACATATATATGAAATGAATATATTTTCATACTAACGAAGAAATTTACGATCTTTTTAGAGTTTTTGACTTATCATTCACCTAATTTAACACTTTCTTTCTTTAATTAAATGCGAACTCCAAGAGATAATTTTTTGAAAAATGGATTCACACATAAAAAGATTTTTCACTTTTCGACATCGTCTGCGATCTGATATCTGAACAACTTACACGATGCATCCATTTATCTAATACATAAACATTTAGAAACGTTTTCAACGGTCAACGTTTTTAATTTCGGTCACAAATCGATAATAAATGTACAAAACGGTATTCGATAAGCATGCAATATATTAGTTTTGCGTTCGACGTGGAAATTGGTGAAGTTTCAGTTGATGAATAGAAAGTTAGCCCGGTAGACTTTGACTTCCCATTAAGCAGAGTAATGAGGACGTCATGGGACCAAAATGGGTGTAATTTACCAATGCCCGATCACATGGACGCATGCTATTGCACGGTGGCAATTTGAACGTTAAATGTTAATGCCGTTCTAAAACGGCGACCGTTTTCAACGTTGATTCCATAATTAATTACATATAATTTATATATGCGATATAATTCGTTATAATTAACACAATTTTTATATTATTAGATTGGACGAATTGTCGGACCGCGAGTTCCGACAATTCAAGTTATGTTATATGTTAGACTTGTTAAATATCTTCAATAGTTTGATATAATTTCTTATTAATTATTTAATTTATTGTTGAATTAATTCGTATATTTAAATTCAAAAATTAATTTTTTATAGAATTAATTTATTCAAATAAATGATTTTCATTTGTTTTTTTTTTGTGGAAGCCATGAAAAAAAATATTTAAAACATCTGAAACGCAAGATCTCACGTTTTATGGTAATACTTTACTATAAGACTAGGATAATGGATTATCTGAACTAACAAATTTAACAACACAAGAGTGGATTACGAAATTGGAGGTATTTATCTACTGTATTTTATTAATTTATTATATAAAACAGTAAAATATAAGTATTTTTTTTAACATTTTGCTATTATATATTACATTTAAAAATAAATATTATTTCTTAAACTAATATTTATATTCTTCTTTTTTTACTTTTAAGAATTCAAATGTTCATAAATATTACTTATATTTAAATTTTTTATATAATTATCATTGTTCGATTTGTTTGATTTTTATTTCATATTCAATTGTCATTGACTATTGAAAATATTATATTAACTATTTATAGGCGATAGTTAATATGATTTTCCAGGAAAATACAATACGTTTATTCTTTGTTTTCGATGAATGAAAGTAGGCCATTAGCTTTCCAATATCGTTTAAGTCTTTGCTTGTTGATAAAAAGGTTGATGTTCAACTTCAGATATTGTCAAATAAAAAATAATAATGTTATTAAATTAATATTATATTCGTTCAAACGCTTGTATCTTGAGAGGATATAGGTAAATGAATTTAATAAATCAACCGTTCATATATATTTATTTTTTTTTAATATAATTTATAACTTAATATATTTATTTTATGCAACAATCATTAAAGGGTTTGAACCGGTTAAATCATAAAAATATTTTCGAGTAGCCGAATACGATTTGACACACCTAATCGATCTCTGAAAAGCAAATATTCGCCGTATGTAATCATCGGCTTCGAGCCCATTAGTGTCAAATGAACGATGACCGACGTCAAAGATGGATGTTGTTAAAAGTGTTGGATGGTTGATTGATCGATTAAAGTAGACTCTCCTGAAGTCTTTCTTTTATATATATATATATATATATATATATATATATATATATATACACACACACATATACCATATATATATATATATAATATTGGATAAATGTGTCGGTTAAGTTTGAACCGTAGAAATTCACGATTATTGCATTTCGTTCGAAACAACCGGCGCCGACTTTCGATCTTGCGACAAATCCTCGGATATAATAAAATCAAACCTTAGCCCACCGTGGCAGGGAAACGTTTGCCGTCTCAGCACTTTTACTTTATCCATTTTACAAAATTGAAACACAAAATGAAACCGTCTTAAAAATTTTATTTTGCTTCTTTTTACATATATTTCGTTCTTTTTTTTACATTATAAAATTCAATGTTCATTTTTTATATTGTACAATTTAGATTTATATTTAACTTGCACTGTCTTATAATCGATTATTCTATCAATTCACAATATCTAATAGAATTTAATTTTTTGCATCTTGATTATAATATACGAATCAATTACACATTTATATTAATATAAACAATTGCACGTTTATATTTTAGACTTTTAGCAAAAAATAGAATCTTTTCTTCGTCAGAATCAAATAAGTTCAATGTAAGTTATTTTCAAATGATTTTCTGCTATAAGCTACAAAAGAAAATTAGGTCAAAAGAAATTTTTTACTGCATGTCCAGTAAATTTGCGAAAGGGGTCATATTTTTTTGTATAAGAAAAAAATAATTATGGCTGAAATCTATTGTTATTAATTCAAAAAAATTATTAAGATAAATCAATACCGATAAATATAGTGAAAATTTGATTTCTTAAATACGATTCTTGGCCCTTTACGTGTTAAAGACTTATATGGAAAATAATAATCTAAATCAACTTTTATTAATGAAAGTGAATAAAAAATAGATTTTTAAAATAAAAATGACACACAATTATATATATATAATTGTGTATATATATATATATATATATATATATATATATATATAATTGTGTATATATATATATATATATATATATATATATATATATATAATCTCCTAGCGTTTTTCCCGCGTAATTGCAGGGTCAGCTACTCTGCTAATTTTTCCCACTTAGATCGGTCCAGGGCATTTAATATATATATATATATATATATATATATATATATATATAAATTTATTAATCAGTAAAAACTTATTACGTTACCTAAATTTATTTCAATACAAATTTGTATTAAAACAATATTAATGAAAATAAATAAAATAATATTCTTTATATATACATGTTACTATTATATTATATATAGAAATAAATAAAAACTTCTGTGGCAAGTTTGGAATTAAGGTTAAAAGTTGAGATTCGATTCTTGAAAAGAAGAAACAAAGGGGTCACACTGAAAATGAGATATGAAATAATTTATTACGATAAAAAATATACGGAAGCTTATGTCCTATGGTCTTCTCCCCTTATTCAGTTTGAATATATATTTTTATGGAAATGTGCTTTCGAAAACGCTCAACTTTTTCTATTATCGTTTGTTGCGCTACCCTTTTGCATTTCTTTGTTCCATCTCACTAATCAAATGTTTGAAGTTTTTGTTTTATTAGATTTAATGTAATTACTTTCAATAATTAATTTTTCAAATAACTCATGAAATATAAACGGTGTTCACCTATAATAAACAATTACAACTAAACACACACACACACACACACACACATATATATATATATATATATAAATAAATATATATATATATATATATATATATGTAAATATATATATATATATATATATATATATATATATACACACATATATATATATATATATATATATATATATATATATATATATAATTTGATTAAATTAATTAATGAATTATTATTTAAATATAAAAGAAGCTACAGGTATTTTACATTAAAATTAATAAAGAAAATATTTTTAATGAAATCTTTTTTATTAATTTAAATTCTAAATATTTCCATACTAAAGTTTATATGATGTATGTGTAAAGCTATATTTATATATCATGAATTATAAAAATGATTAAATATAAATATTAATGATCTCTGGATATGGATATTTATGTAAATATTAATATTTTAACCAATTATTTACGATCCTCAATTTGTTAATCATATCGAATAAAATTTGTAAATGCATCAAAATAAGATTATGTTAGTGAAATCAAACCTTAACATAGTTTAATAGTGATTTAAATAAATCATAATAAACATACAATTTATTTTTAAACGCCAACTTCATGGAATTTCATAAATTTATTTATAAAAAGATTATCTCTATATATTAAGTAATTCTATTTGATTTCAACGGGTATTCGAAATTTGTGAAACGAAACAAGTGGACTTTTTACGAACTTGATTTTATAGCAAAATAGCAGTTGTGCGCATTTCCTTATCCAAATGGGAATTTAACGATCAGAAACTCGTTGTCGCGGTTTTATGCAAATGGTTCGCCTTCGTTCCAGCAATATAGATCATAAATTTTCCCGCAGGAATCGTCTCCTGCCCAGAAGATTTTTCGCAGACACCGAAATGACGCCGCCACAAGGAGAAAAGAGAGTTTTTATCAGGTGGAGCCCCCAAGGGCGGAGGTTTGAGGGTGGCGTTCCGAGGGCAAATGTCGTCTCGGAATTAATTGCCGATTAATTGTAAGTAATGTGCGCGCTTCTGCCGATGATTTATGGACCGCAATCTTGATAAACGACCCGAAAACTTCGGGTCCCGCGATTAATTTAACATTTCGTACATTACAATGAATCCATTATTACTGCGCCTTTATGAGAAGTCGTCACGTTTTTTTTCTTCTTCTTCTCATCGATGAGTTTATTTGACTTTTGCTATTTTTTTGTCGATATTACAAACACATATTATATATTTACCATAATACAAATAATATAATTTATTAAAATTTTATATATAATTTTAAGGCAACATAAAGCTGAATACTGAATGTATTATAATTATAACGATTTCATGTTTTCACTGTTAATAAAATGAAAATACGCATTTATTAGCATTTCATATGTTATGTTTATGAAAGACTCGAAATGTTTTCTGAGAATTTTGAATAAATAAGAATTGGATTGAATATCCAATATCATGAGAATTGAACCAAACACCCAAAATGGAGACGAATTGACAAATTTTTAACAGAATTAAATTAATTGAAGCGACGTCGTCGAGGAAGCATTGTTAGCAAATAAACGGCGAGTAGGGCATTAAAGTGCCACCATAACATGCTTTATCGGCGCCGCAAAACCATAAATATCATCGCCTAAGACCAGACACCCTTAATGTTGCTATACTTAAGACAAACAAAATTGTTTCCTCGGTTTTCTAATTACTCGCGTTTGCGACTTTGAGAATTCTACGCTTAAGGTCCCCGGGAACGCCGCCTCGTTATTGCATAATTACATTCTTACATGCTTCCACAACGACATAAATGCATTTCACGCTGTCCTATCACATAATTCTCTTATAATTATTAGAATGCTATTAATTTTATGTATGAAAAGAAACTTTACTCGTTAAATCGCCGCCGAATTCGCCGATTGTTGTCGGCTTCCAAATATTTGAAATTATTTTAAACGCATTCTAAATTACAAATAACTCATTTTATTGAATGCATTATGGTTATTTGAACCGATACGTGCTCATTAAAATTGTCATTATTAAATACTAAACGTATGTTATGGTATCCTAAAATTTCACGATTCTCATACCTATAGAGATCAAAATTGAGAACGGAAGTAAATCATTCAATATCCTTTTAACTACCCATTTTTATTAGTTTTAAATGTAAACTTGTAATGGATTTACAAGCCTAACAGTTTTATGATAAAGTTTTATAAAGTTGTATTAATAGGAAAATTGAAAATCGAGTACTTTGGCTGCAACAACTATTAATTACACTGAAAATATTATTGAATTTTATATATTTAAATAATAATAAGCTGAATTAACCCATATAATATTCAAGTTATTTTATTTAATTATAAAACACACATTTTTTAATTTAACCGAATCGTAACGTCATAATAAATAAACGTTTTAAGACGTCGTTAAAACGACGCGTTGTTATGTTAACGTTGAAAAGTGTGTCGTTTAACAAGAGACGATATCGATTGTAACGTTAAATTCGTTGAAATCGTTCATTAAAACAGACACTGAATTACAGCAGTCAGAGTATTTTCCGTTACGCACAGACAAACGCACCCACTTCACTGAATTACGATTCGCAATAACGAAAACATTACAATTCAACCCCTCTAACTTCTTACCAATTTACAACTATTTCATAATTAAGCATAATCGATTATTTATTATAAACGACAATAGCGAATCGTTTAAAATATGTACAATATTATATAAAATGACTCCAACGAGATTTCTGTAAAATTTTATCAGATATAAAATTAAATCAAAATTTATATATATATATATATATATATATATATATATATATATATATATATATATATATATATATATATATATATATATATATATATATATATATATATATATATATAAATGAATTTAATAATTGAAAGTGACAAATTTAAGTAAATTTTAATGAATATCAAAATTTTCCCTCATATTATATTATATTTTCGTTTTGCAAAAAATTATTATCAATGATGAATTAAAAAAAGACAATATAATAGTTTATTTTCTGCGTTTAATCAATACTTTTGCTATATTATTTTAATAATGTATGAGTATCACACACACACACACACACACACATATATATATATATATATATATATATATATATATATATATATATATATATTAACATTTTCAACGACTATAAACATATAATATCTGTATTTATATATCTAATACGAATTTTAATAATTTTTACAAATATTCTTTTAAATCATTCTATAAATAAATATTTTTTACTTCAAATTAAGTAAAAAGTTGATTTATTATTTATCGTATATAATATTATTTTTTGAATATTGTATCTTAATAACAGCAGGCTATAAGACAGGGAAACTTTTTTGCTTGTTTTTTTTTTCAACAATGAAATCAGGTAAATAAGAAGTCGAAAATATTTAGACATTTCTAATTACATCTACATAAAAGCTCACATTGCAAAATGTTGAATGGCTACAATTATTCTACAACGGATGTATATTTTTACATTTATGTATAAAAATATCTTATTAAAGCCACAAGCGGCTTCAAAACAAAATAGAGAATTATGACGCATGCGCAAACTTTTATTTAGACTTTTTTCGCAAAGCTACTACAAATTAAAAAAAAGCGTCATAAAACGAATTCATATTCATCAGAGGTTCAACGAATGATCGTAGCTTATATTTTCATCGGATGTTTAATTATTTTTCAATCGACATCAAACTTGATAGAAATTGATTGATTCATATATAGTACATGCATGTATATATTAGAAAATTTGATTCGATGAATTAATATTTAACAAGAATTTAGATTTATATATATATATATATATATATATATATATATATATATATATATATATATATATATATATTGTACGGTTATATTTTGTTTATTTATGATATATTTTAGACTTTTTAAAAATGAATGTATTAAAAATCTTGAAAAATGAAGACTTTTCAAGAAATAACAGGAATTTTTAATTATTTCATGTTTCAGAAATAGTTTTAAATTTTATATCTAATATAAATATTTATAAATATATATATATATATATATATATATATATATATAATTTTGTTATTATATTTATGTTAGATAAATTATTGAAATTTAAAGATATTATAAATAAAAATGAATTATATTTTTACATGTAATATAAATAAATAGTGGTGCTTTACAATTTTTTCTCGTATCGTACGATGAAATAAAATGGCGGTTAGTAGATCAGCATCAGTTCAAGGGTTAGAAACGTAACGGCGCAATAATATGATACGATAATGAGGTAAGTTTAAATGTGCACTTGATGAAATAGAATGATTGCGGTCCATTACCGGCGGGGGCTAGCCATTAGTCTTTAGTGGTTTAACTCGAAAATAACAGCGCCCGTACCCTTAACGAGCCCGAGACACCTCGACGGGTGCCAAATGCATCTACAATCCTATAGAAAATATATATAAAATATTTATAAAAAACCTTTTGAATTATGTTCAAAAATATTTTATATAACATAAAATATAAATCGTTCTTTAATAAGTCAAATATTCACAATTTTTTTTTATTAAGTTATGGTCGTAGTCAGTACTATTTAGAGCAGTGTTTCCCAACGTAGGTCCCACGCCCTGCAGAGAGGCAATTTCATAGGGGGGACAATTTAAAAATGGACTCGACACGACTTTAACCCTTTTGAAATTATTTTGAATTTGAATATCAGTTTTTTACTATATGTTTTGAAATTGTACTTACTGTGTTTTATGTTTCTTAAGTGAACAAATCAATTTTTTAATGTTAAAAATTATGTATGTTAAATAGGTAGGGGAGCATAAAATTTTTAGAAAGGTTAAGGTGAAGCATGGTACAAAAAAGGTTGGGAAACACTGATTTAGAGATTTAACTCAGAGCAAACTAACATTTTTGTTTAAATGCCTATTTCTAAGATGATCATCCATCTTCTTTTTCTTTATTTGAAAGGAATGAACACCTTTGAAGAATATCTTCTTTTTTGGAAAACCTTTTTTGTTTTGACAAAATTTTATTTTATTTAATATTGAAACTTGTCGATCGATCCGTTAATCGTTGTGAAATTTTACTTTTTCTAGCAAATTATTAAATTGATTGACTTCTTGAAAATATTTTAAGTTAAATATATATAGGTGAAAGTTATTTAAATGCTTGTAAACGAATTACTGTAACATGTGTGTAATTTGTATTCGTGGACACGCATCGAATGCATGTGTGGAATTCAAATTGATGCTTTTGTTGCACATTTGCGATGCAGATTGGTCTAAGCGATCAGAGTTATTCCCAAGAGGCTCCAATTTTCAGCTACTGTTCAATTTCAAATCTTCAAATAATATTAGATCGATTAATTTGATGTCGCAATTTAATGATTGAATCGCATATTTAAAAAATGTACTTTTGTTATTTGTGTATTTGTAAAGATAAAATTGTGTAACCATAATATGATCGTGTATATGATTGTGTGTGAGGATTTTAAATGATAATATATTTTGATGAGTTAATTTTTTATTTAGTAAACTAATAGTAAATTAGCTGTGTGTATATCAGAGATGGACAACATGTTGTGCATTTTATTCTAAAGATAATAGTATTATGTTTCAGAAATCTCTTTTTTAGAGAAAATCTTCAAAATATTCATTCAAGCTAAAAATTTAGATGGAAATTTAGTGGCGCATCTGAATTTGAAGTCAAAAAAATTGACGCACAAAAAGCAAAAGGTTGATCACATCTGGCATATATAATTAAAAATTTTAATTTATGGATGAGGGAAATTTCGCTATCAGCATATAAATAAGTGACCATTATGAGTTTTTTTTTATGTTAAGTTAGTTGATTTCTTGTCATATATATATATATATATATATATATATATATATATATATATATATATATATATATATATATATATATATATATATATATATATATATTGAAATATTTTACACTCACATTATGTGTCGTATATTTATATTTATTAAAAACAAATGAAAATGAAATTGATTTATTGTTTTCCTTTAAAGCGTCTTAAAAGTAAAATAATTTTATTTATTGCACGGATTAACGGAAGATGAAAAGTAACAATTCGACGAAACGATTTCAGTATAGAAAAAGGGTGGATTTGGTTTAGAGTTATATTATCAAGTTTAGGACCGTTGGTTATTTGCGTAAACGCGTTTAAAAGCTGGCCGCCTTCGCGTCGAAATGTCAGGGTTGGCGTTAATGAAGCCAATTATCCGAATTAAACCCGTCCACGACCGGTCTGCGGATACCGAGTTCCGTTGTCCAATTATGACCCCAAGTCTGGGCCGACAGAGCCCTTTCTAGGCCTTTCTAGTCCGATTAATCCACTACAACGGAACCGATTTGTTCCTGTTTTCGATCGACGCGATTAGTATCTTGAATATTTTATACAATCTGATCCTTTTTTACATACATTTTTCTTTTCATTTATTCGTTTAAAATTGAACCATATTACACTTTATTTAAAATATACTTCGATAAAGATTTTTTAATTTTATATATAAATTTGATTGTGACTTTATTGTAAAGTCTTATTTTTTTCTCTATCAGCATTATATATAATATTATATTTCATATAGAATATTGCAATGAAAAATCATGTGTGCATCATTTTTATGTTTTCAGTAAAATTTCACGCGCTACTGAAAGACTGACCTCGGAAAGCAATACGCAGTAAAAGCTTTTGCAAATTACTTTTACGGCGCCGTTATAAAACTGCATTCTGCTGACGTTTCATTATGCAATCAATATTATATATATATATATATATATATATATATATATATATATATATATAAATCTTTAATTATTTTTATAAATTAGATTTATTTAAAATTATATAAATATAAGATTTTATCTCGTGTACAATATAATTTATATTTTTTTAATAACTTTGATTGTAATAAAAGAAATAAATTGTTATTTTTCAAATATTGAACTAAAATTAGTGTGCGTAGTATACTATATACACTCTGGTCGAATCCAAATGACGCGCACTTGACCCGTATTTTCCGAAACTTTCAAACTCGAGAACCCTCTCCATTGCCATCAGTTTCGTTCTTTTTTTCATCTTTGGAAACTTTCGAGTTTTTCACGCCCTCTCGCATCAAATATTCCGACCTCACTGCAAAGTGCTCCGGTTGATCCTCGGGGATTTGCCGAGGTCCTCTTCTTTTGGGCACATTCGCGAACTTTCAAACCTCTTAACGGCATTACTGAAGAAAAAAAATGAGTTTGAACCGGCAGCATTTTCTTCGTACGTTTCAAAAAGTTTTCGTATACGAATATTTCAAAAAAATAATAAACAAATTCTATGTATATTTCATTTTTTTTTTGAATATACGAGTATTGAAAAGAAATTCAATACGTATATGTTATTAAATATTATAATATAATATATTAGTTTCTAATAGCATTTATATTTATTTTAGTTAGTTTTTATTATAAAGATATTTCAAAAATTTAAAAAGAAATATCTGTGAGAAACATATGTATTCAATCCCTTTTAGAATCGTCGCACCCTTATGTGCCATAATCATAAATAAACAAATAAATTTTCAAAGATTTGTTATTTCTAAAAACTGTCTAGTTATATGAACATATCAATCATCGGTTTAATTACATATTTCTCACGATTGTACACAATATGTTTTAAGTTTTGTTAAGCTCGGTTTCATATGAATCATCACGTATTTAAAATATTATTTTTTAAATACGTGATGATTTATAAAATTATGATGTGATGTAATTTTATATTTAAATATAGAAAAAATATCAATATAATTTGATCGATTTCAAACTGTATGAAATAAGGAAAGAAAAGATCTCGAATAAAATATATTCTTGAAGGTTAAAAATATAGCTGCATTTTCACACACAGTATTCTCTTTAAAATAATAAAATTCAAGTAGATATTCAAAGTAAAAAAAGTACCGGCGGGAAATTACGTTAGTTTTTATCGGCGATACGAAGTGGAGGTCGTCGGAGACATTTCATTTTTAAAATATGCACGGTTTCCAGCTTTAATAAGGCTCACTATAGGATTTCGCATCTTTTTTTTTTGTTATTTCTCTTTTAGAAATTTTTCGCTTTGCTCAACGGAATTAAGAAAATGCTTTTCTCGAGTGACCGCGGAAAAATACGTTGCAAAAATATCTGTTAAAATTGAAAATTTTATTTGTCCGTAAAGCTCGCAAACGTTAATTTTAAATATAATTATTATATATAACATGTGATAATTGTTAAGACTCAGTATTATTCCACGTGAATTTTATAAAATATATTGATTAAAAGAAAATTCATATATATTGTAATATATAATATTTATTTTTAGTTTATTACTATTTAATAAATCGATTAAAATATTACGATTGTTCACTGTTATGATACATACTTGTATCTGATGGATATTTCTGATTAATTCGAAAGCGATTTTTATATTTGTTAAATAATTACTATCAACTATATGATTTGAGTAGATTTTTTTATACAGTTTGAGTATCTTTAATTCTCTGTGTCTTTATAGTACATATAGTGTCTGTCGTATGTCGTATAGCTTTGATACAAATTTGAACAAAAAATTAAATTTCCCTTTCAAAATTTGAATTTTTATATTAACAACGCAATAAATCACAACACAAAAATATATCAAAAAACAAATATTTTACTTGAAACAAATTAAAATTCAGAAAATAAGTTTTAATTTTAAAATTTCAGCCTTTTTAGTGAATATTTATCTTTTTTTGATATATGACGCGATAAATGTAAAAGTTTGTAAATGTAATTCTTTTAAATATATCAAATGAATTCCTTATATTTTCAATTTAAATTATGTTTTCAATTAAAAATACTAAGTAAATTTTAACGCTAAAAATTTCCGCAATTTGATATATATTTGACATTTCTTTTACTAAAATTCTATATATAAAATATATATAGAAATAGATAATTTTGAAAGGTAAAATTCTCAACAATATCCATTTTCAAATAATGTTAAACCGTTGAAATAGAATATATTGAAAAGTGGTCAGACTGTATGTAACCATTTTAGGGCTTCAGACAGCAATGGGGTATTTTTTGTTTTTATTCTTCACAGAAACCAGATTATCAAAAAGGAAAGTTGACGTCAACATAAATGGATAAACGACCGAATGTGACTTTATTTGGGTGCAAAATTCGAGGTGCACAAGTATTTTTCGTTTTTATCGACCTTTTAATATATTTTAAACCAGCGCTTCGTTTTATATAAAAACGTTAATATTTTTTATACATGAAAAAAAAAGCAGTATAAAATCAAAATCTGTAGAGTTTAATAATATATTAATGAAAAAATAATTAAAACAGAGTATATACCTAAAACCAAATAGTTGTACCTGATGGGTGCTGGTCTGTACTATTGCATATTGCAGTTACGCTGTGTCAATTAGATTAGAGATCAATTGTTCCTCTTTAGCTTTGCAGTTTGTATTTGAAGCGAGTTAAAATTTAAATCAAAACTTTTTCGATGCACCGTTTCAACTATTTTGTTCACTATTAGTATTTTTATATAATTTATCTTCAGATATAGAGTTCGCTTTTGAACATATTTTTATATTCGATTTGTCATCAGTTCATTTTTATACGAATGTTATGAAAGTTTGCTGTTTTAATATGAATAAAATTATATACCATTGATATATGGCGTTATACATTATAAAGTATAGAGAAAATAGATATTAAAAAATAAGATCAAAATGTTGAAAGTTGTTTGTGATTATTATTTCTCTTCTATATACGTATTATATATTTTTGAAAATATAGAAAATATAATATTGAAATATATTAATATTGTGACAAAGTTAAATATTGTTTATCTTGAACATTTAAATTTTCGAATTTAATACCGAATAGCGGTTTATTTAATGGAATATATATATATATATATATATATATATATATATATATATATATATTTATATATATATATATATATATATATATATATATATATATAAATAAACAAATATATA